>CAXIVR010000006.1:16221734-16821734 GCA_964035755.1 Teleogryllus oceanicus | reverse complement strand
CACAGCACAGATTTACATGTTACACGAAACCGACGTGCTCAGTCATTAAAAGAAATGTCGAATTACCGTGGGAATTGTATCAGCTTCACTGTGCCGTGGGTGCACGGAGTACTGAAGCTCGTTAATCATATTTTCGCTCCAGTGTCGAAGTGTAGCTATGAAACCTGCTCACTTCTTCCGAATTTGAAATAATATTTTACATTAGGGTTGTATTCACGTATTAAAAGCAGGATGCAAGAAGTCTTTTATATTTGCACAAATACCCAGTTTCTATTAAAAAAACTCAAATATATTTTTTAAATACATGCTTTATTAATTGGTCGCATGAGCTGCAAGGTCATTAGCATCCACATTAAAACAATACATACAATTTTTAAAAAACCATAATATAAAATTTGTTAATATAAGAGTAACACTGC
Organism: Teleogryllus oceanicus; assembly: GCA_964035755.1. Lineage (NCBI taxonomy): Eukaryota > Metazoa > Arthropoda > Insecta > Orthoptera > Gryllidae > Teleogryllus > Teleogryllus oceanicus. The sequence continues at coordinate 16,821,315 of CAXIVR010000006.1, read as the reverse complement.
ATGATCTGTAAGATCATTAACCCCCAAAGGTAGAAAATATAAAAAACAATAATCGGAGTACAAATTGTGCATGACTAATACATTATTTGATATAATCCTTATATAATATTAGTACTTATAAGATTCTTAGTTTTTTTTACAGTTTATTGATATGGTTAAGGTTCCTTTAGAAATTGAATAGATTTTCTATGTGATGTTTGTTGTTAAGAATTTCTGGGATAGTGAGAGGCAATGCGTACTTTTTACGAATATCTTTGTAAATGGGACAGTAATATGTGTGGTAGATTAACAGTGGTCACAATATTTTTGCATTTCTTTTGTTAGTAAATGTCTAAGTTTAGAATGGTCAATTCTTAAAGTTTATATTTTCTCTTGTGAAGGTAAGGAAAGTGGTCATCAAAGTTCCTATTCTGATGTAATCGGTTTGGTGATTTGGTTCATTCAGTATTCCAAACAGCCTTGTTTCTTTGGTGAAATTATTTTTTATGTCATTATGGGAAACTGGACGCTCTACAAAAGGTGAATTTTGGGAATAGTCGAGTCATTTGCTGCTTTATCAAGTAATAAATTGCCGGCAATATCTCGATGCGATAGGATCCAAATGAGAATTATTTCCTTGGTCATGTATAAAGAAGTCAAAATAAAAAAAATAGCTATTTGATTTACTGTAGACCCTGATTTTCAGTATTGTTTAAGCTTACAAACACACTTTTGGAAACTAAAAATAAAAAAAAAAATTGTCTATATTTTTTCTTGAATATATGTAAGGGAGGTATCCCTAATCTAATTGAGTTTGGAGCTTAAATCGAATGATGAGCGGATCGATAGCGCAAATCTCGAACGAGACGCACGCGTGGATGTTGAAAAAAGTGATTGATTCAGACATATGACAATCACGACATAAGGTCGCAAAGATAATAAGCTTTATCAAGAAACTGCAAATTGAATAATAACATTGAATGTTGTTTCTTTGTTATTGCAGGTAAAAAGAATCTTTGTTATTGCAGAGCAACAAATTCGTGTTTTAAAAAAAAAGATTTATGTTAGAATAAATGATTGTGTTATACCTTTTTGTATGAAGGAATGGACTAACTCCGCTTCAACTTCATAGTTGGCAGCAAAGAAGATGGAAAACAAATCTAATATGCATAACCTCAATTGGCACACCGGATGGCCGTGAGTACTCTATTCCAGAAAATTATCAAGCAATAGGTAACCACACAGCGATTATGAAGACCTCAGCATATGCTAAAGTATCAAAAACACTTGTAACAAGACATCAAATAAGAAAGGTATGGATTAATTTAAATGAAGAGTTGTCTGAAACATACTTGGACGAAGGAGAAAATTTACAATTCGCTGATATCTACTTAGAGGAAATAATTGACACATCACAAAGTACTAAGGTTCAGTCTGACGTCTCAGAACAACCACTAAAAAAAACGATAGAAAAATTACTTCAAAAAATCAAGAACTATCCGCGGTAAAAATCTTGTAAAATTGCCAAAGAATTTACAATCGAAAAATTTAATGGAAAAAATTCAAATGCCAATCAATGGATCACTAGCTTTGAAAAAGAATGTGAACGATTTAATATAACTGAAGATGAAAAGAGAATTGAAATTCTAAAATCATTTATGGATAAAGGTGCCATAGATTGGTATGGTTGTACATTATTAAAACTCACTATTGAAGCAGAATGGACAGAATGGAAAAAAAAATTTGCGATACATTCGCCAGTAAAGGTTGGTCTCCAATAAGATATGCACTGTCATTTAAATATCAAACAGGTTCATTACTAGATTATGCACTAAAAAAAGAAAAACTCTTACTGGAAGTGAGAAGATCCATTGATAATGGAACACTAATAGACCTAATTGCTACTGGCTTACCAAATTTTGTAGCCGATAGAATTGATAGAGAAATATTGGAAGGAACCGAAGACCTATATAATGAAATAGGTAAATTAGAACACTTAGTTTACAAAAAAAAATCAGAAACAAAAACAAATATATCAGCTAACAAAGACAAAATTGAAAAGACACCTTGCGAAATTTGCAAAGTTAAAGGCAAAGGCACACGCTTCCATCCTGAAGCCGAATGCTGGTTTAAAGATACAGACAACAAAATAAAACATGTCAACAATTCAATATTGGAGGTGGAATTGAACAACAATGATCCAAAAAACTGGTATTCCACCATTAATTAGACTCAAGGTAACATTAAATGACACTTTAGATGTCTCTGCCATTTATGACCCAGGCTCAAATGTTACATTAATAAATTCAAAATTAATACATGTGAAGTCGAAAAGAGATAATATTATGCAAAAAGCTGACTTGAGAACAATTAATGGTGTACATAAAACAGATGGATTGATAACTTCAAAGCAAGAATATTAAATGCAGAGGAATATATTAATGTTTTCGTAATTGATAATGAAAATTTTAAATATGACTTTCTAGTGGGATTAGATTGCATAAAAACATTCAAATTAATACAAAATGAAAAATTAGAGATAGAGAGAAAAATCTCTGATTTTCCAGAGAAACAAGAATATCGAATTAATTTTAATGAACATGTTAACTTAAACGATTTTGAAATCTTAACAAATCACTTAAATCATCATGAAGAAATTATTATAAACAATCTCGTAGATAAATATAAAATGATATTTGCAAAAGATAAATATGACATAGGCACAGTAAAAGATTATGAAGCTAGAATAGATCTTAAAATAGATAAATACTGTTGTAAAAGACCTTACAGATGCACAATTGAAGACAAAAAGAAATAGAGGAACAAATTTCACAATTACTTGAGAGAAAGTTAATCGAAGAATCATATAGTCCCTTTGCTGCTCCGGTGACACTAGCATACAAAAGAGATGAACACAAAAAATCAAGACTATGCATAGACTTTAGAGATTTAAATGAAATCATAGTTCCTCAATCACAACCATTTCCACTAATCGAAGACTTAGTAATAAAAACAAGAAATTGCAAATATTTTTCAAAACTTGATATAAACTCAGCATTTTGGTCCATTCCCCTACGAATCGAAGATAGAAGAAAAACAGGATTTGTAACACAAGAAGGTCATTTTCAATGGACATGTCTGCCATTTGGATTAAAAACAGCACCAGCTATCTTTCAACGAATCCTCACCAATATAATAAGGAAACATAAATTATCAACTTTTACAGTGAATTACATAGACGACATATTAATTTTTTCTAAAACCTTCGAAGAACATATTGGCCATCTATCACAATTACTGGAAGCAATAATGAAAGAAGGATTCAGATTAAAACTTTCTAAATGCACATTTGCACTGGATTCCGTGCAATATTTAGGACACATAATAAAACACAACTCAATCTCTCCAATAAAAGATAACTTGATATCAATACAAAATTTTCCTGTACCAAAAAATCAGAAAAATGTGAGACAATTCTTGGGAAAAATCAATTTCTACAATGAATACATACCCAAGATTTCATTAATTCTCGAACCACTACATAATCTATTGAGAAAAGACAAAAATTCATATGGTCTGAGGAATAAAAAGCCTTCGAATATATGAAAATTCCTCTGCACCCAACCAGTCTTAGCTATTTTGATCCGGACCTACCCATACATATATACACAGATGCAAGTCTACTGGGCATGGAGCCGTATTAAAACAACCACAAATACATGATGATCCAAAAGTGAAAACCAGTAGCATATTTTTCAAAGAAACTGAACGAATCACAAAAAAGAAAAAAAGCCATTTACTTGGAAGCCCTAGCAATAAAAGAATCACTAAAGTATTGGCAACACTGGCTTATAGGCAGACATTTCAAAGTATTTTCAGATCATAAACCATTAAACAAAATGAACATCAAATCTAGAACAGATGAAGAATTAGGTGATCTCACCTACTATTTATCACAATATGACTTCGAAATAATATACCATCCAGGTAAAAATAACTTAGAAGCAGACTGTTTGAGCAGAAACCCAGTACTAGAACCTCATGAAGATGAAAGATATAAAAACTAGCAAAAACAGACTAACTTTTAAAGACAACCTGTATTACAAAAAAATGAAAAAAAAAGAAAAAATCATATTATCAGAAGAATTTTGTAAGAAGTTTATAGGAAACATACACAAACATTTTTGCCACATAGGGATGAAACAAATGCAAAGCAAAATACTACCTCATTATACATCAAAAAATATTTCAGAAAACATAAAAAGGAAGACAAAATTGGTTTGATGTCACATCTTGGTCCTGCACGAAAACCGTTTGATGTAGTTTCCATTGACACGATTGGTGGATTCGGTGGTTCACGATCCTCTAAAAAATATTTACATCTTCTTGTGGATCACTTCACAAGATTTGCCTACATATTAACATCAAAAACACAAAACTCATCTGATTTCATCAAACTAACGGAAATGGCACTTAAAGATCATAATATCAAAATACTTCTGATTGATCAATACCCAGGCATAAACTCCAAAGATTTCAAAGATTTTCTAGTAAAGAAGAATATCACTATGATTTTTACAGCGGTTAACGCACCATTCTCTAATGGTTTAAATGAAAGACTTAATCAAACCTTAGTGAATAAAATTAGATGTACAATAAATGAAGAAAAAAGTATGCATGGACAAATGTAGCACATAATTGTGTAAAAATATACAATAAAACTGAACACACAGTAACTGGATTCAGCCCAAAATACTTGCTAATAGGTGAAGATACCTCAATATTACCAAATGAACTGATACAAAATAAAAATGCTAATAATCTAGAGAATTATAGAACAATTGCTCTACAGAACAGTATTAAACACCACGAATACAATAAAAAATTATTTGACAAAAACAGGAAAGACTATGACTTCAATGCTGGGACCTGGTATTCATCGAAAATGGCAACTGAACGAACTGAAAAAATTGGATGAATTGAGAATTGGGCCCTACAAGATTCAGAAGAAAATATCAAAATCAATTTGTGAAATTGACACAGGACACAAAAAATCAGAATCAAATTTATTTCACATCTCTAAACTCATTCCAATCCCTGCACCAGATGAAGAAAATACCGAGAACACTTAGCTCTATCTTTATACAATTTCGCACCAAAAATTTTGTACCAAAACCTTTATTTTGGGGGGGAAGATGTAAGGGAGGTATCCCTAATCTAATTGAGTTTGGAGCTTAAATCGAATGATGAGCGGATCGATAGCGCAAATCTCGAACGAGACGCACGCGTGGATGTTGAAAAAAGTGATTGATTCAGACATATGACAATCACGACATAAGGTCGCAAAGATAATAAGCTTTATCAAGAAACTGCAAATTGAATAATAACATTGAATGTTGTTTCTTTGTTATTGCAGGTAAGATTAATGATTAGAATAAATGGTTGTGTTATACCTTTTTGTATGAAGCAATAAAAAGAATCTTTGTTATTGCAGAGCAACAAATTCGTGTTACTATTTCTAACTAATAGAAAAACAGATACATTACATATATTTAAAAGCGAGAAGAATAGGATATGCTTCACAGTAAACAATACAACAATAATCATTGAACCTTAATTGTAGTAATGTCTCTTATTTTTACTCCAGACAGTTCCAATTTCTTTACGAGAGTCATCGAAGAAAATATCCATTCAATTACGTTTTGTAGCTAATGCTTTTGCGAGTTAAAAACTCATTTCCGAATGTACTTCCTTATTTAAATGCTTATCTAAAACAGGTACTCCACTTCTCAATATTTCTAAAGCATCAACATGGTAATTGTTAACGAATGTTGTATGTTGAGTAATGCAACATGTTAAATGATGCGCCATTAACATTGCTTCCATGCTTGTTACCATGCTTGCAAAATTTTTCACAAAGAAAAATGATTTAGTTAAACTTATCTTTTGTATTATGTGAACTTTGTGTAAACATTCTGTGATTACAGGATGGGATTGCCTTCGCGTTCGTGCTATTTTCTATTCGACTTCATCCCAGGAGCATCTGATCACAATCACTATCTTCCCAGTATAAACTGAGAGGAGATTTAAGCATTGTAGGACCCCCAAGCACAAAATTGTGTTATTATTAAATTATCCCAATATTTTTTCACGCAGTTATGAATTGTTCAATTCCTCATTTTGTACTACGTTTCGACGACTTTTTTCGTCATTTTTAAGTACTGAAAAATATTGGTGTAAACATTTATATTTTACATTATAATTTTGTAGATCCTAGTATTTTCAAAATATTGTAACTTACCAAGAGCAAGTTGATACAATTGTTGATCACATTATAAGGAGATGTACACAATAAAGGTGTACAAGCCAATCTAATAACGTATGTTCACATTTTAAATTACATTCATAATAAGTTAATTGAGTAAGTATGCATTATAATTTTGAGACCTCAAAATTTTGAGTAATGATGTAAAATCTAAATGTTTAAAAAAATATTTTTAGTACTTGAAGATGAAGATAAAAAGTCGTCGAAACGTAGAACGAAATGAGGAATTTAGCAACTGAAAATAAAAAACAAACAAACAGCAATGTCATAACTGTGAAAAATTATTGGGATAATTTTTTAATAATAATAATAATAATAATAATAATAAGAAGAAGAAGAAGAAGAAGAAGAAGAAGAAGAAGATGATGATGATGATTATTAGACTGTTACAACTAAAAAAATCAAACAAAATTGACTTGCCTTCCCGCGTAAAAATAGCTCCATCTTTATTAAATAAAAAACTTATCTTAATACAAGTATTTTTGTACAAGTACAAATGAAAACTAATCCGTTTCTATATAATATTTTACATATATTATATTTATTACATTAAATATATTTTAGTTATAAAATATGCATATTTTTCTGAAGCGTTGGGGGTCCCAAGCAACTACTTGTTTTGCATTTAAGTAAATCCTGCACTGATGAGAACCCTGCAGGCCAAAGAGGAGGTGGGCGCCGGATCTCACATTCCAGCAGAAATACTACCTCCTTCCGAAATATGACGTGCACTCTACTTTCGGGATTAATGACCATACCAATTGACGTCCCCGGAAACACCAAATAATGAATCAATTGCAACGATAAACCTATCCCTGGGTCGATAGCTTCCACAAATGTTTGTAAATGTGCGTCGATTATTATTCGTGGACGCTCCTGTGGGGTACATGTAAGGTAAAGAAAGGGCCAACGTAAGTAAATTTTAACTACCTTACATTCATAAATCATTCACAAATTCTCCTGGCTGAGACGCAGGGCCGATTTATAACCTTTCTTTTTTGTGATCTATTCTCTGCTTTTCTGAAATGAAATAGCAACAGCGGCAAAGAACAGGGGTTACATAGTTTGCCATGGCTATCGAATTAAATTTCAAAATTATAGTAAGAACTTAATGGCTACATAAAAGCAACCATGTTTAAATCCTGCCTCGGGAAAAGAATTAATTATCACGATTTTTTCCTTGCCCAGAAGCCGAACAATAACGTTAAGACTGGTTAGTTGTTTATGACACGTGTTAACTTGAAATTACGACCGGGTTCTTATGCGGGATACGCTGGGGCTGCGAACACTCTGAAACCCTGTTCCTACTATTAAAGGCGTGCAAGCATATTGTAGGAACACATTCAGCAAATGGAGTTTAACGCGCTTCTTAGTTCCGGTCGCTCTGTAACCAATCGGGCGTCAGCAGTATTTTACACGCAGAAAACATACCAAGGAGCCGAAGTCCCATTTTGTCGTCTCTAAGCACATGCCATACTGACATAAACGTCATTTTTTCACTACGGTGTGCATCTTAAGACACCGGCAATTCATTTACATGGAAATCTAAGTTGTATCAATGCACGAGTAAGAAGTTGTACGTGTACCAGATTTCAGAAACATCGATATCAAGGACCATATTCATTTTCGTTGATAAACATTTAGCAAATAATTCTAGCTCTCCTCCAAAACTTAAGTTCAAAATCGTATGTCGCATGAACAGGAACATGTTCTAGTCTGCACTGCACGGTGTTATGACGCTACATGAGTTTGAAGTGTACGATCTGCGAATTTGCTCACAAATAAATAATATAAATATAATATCACGTTTGTTCCAATTTTCCAAGTGCACATATTTTTTACAAATTTTAAGAAAATTGCTTAAAGGTCTTTTTTGCAAGCCTCAATACTCAATTCGTATTCCATATGCCGCCAGCTATCGAACCGAAACATTGATGTTAAGTTGTTTAATAAGTATTATTCTATCGTAATTTTCTTTAGCTGCCGGTCTACTACTTTGCGTTGTGCTGCCTTTCAAATGAGAAAAGGGCTATGAATCTCGTGCAACAGGGCAGTGTCCATGGCTGTGGATAGTGGATCCCAGGAATGTCGCGGCCAATCTCTAGGGGCGTGGCATTGCATTGTGGACAGCTGTATACTAATCGAATTGATGATTGATTGATAGATTTTTCGTGTTTCCGGGCGCGTCAACTGCTGTGATCATTAGTCCCGTGAGTGTAGTGCATGTTTTTTTTCTAGGGAGATGGCGGTGATCTTCCCCCGTTGGATGGCGAGATCCGGCGCCGACCTACCGTCGGCTAGTGGGGTTTCCCCCTAATCAGGTCTCTCCCATCAGCGGGGCACCGCCCCAGCCGGGATAAGCTCTAAGCTCCCGACCGGTCTCCCGGAATATGTGGTAGTGTAGCGCATGTTAGTGTAAGTGTGTGTGTGTGTAAGGGGAGAGGATAGGACAAGGAAGAGGAAGGACAGATCGCGCGCGGTCCGTGGCCCGTTTGGTAGGGTACTGCTCCGGCATTCGCTTGGTGTCGATCGGAAAAACTACGGAAAACTATCGATCAGAGCAGCCGGCCGCTAGAATTCTCCTCCAGACAGCGACTGAATTCGACCTAGCTGAAAACCTAGTGTCGAAAATCTTGCCGCCGTCAGGACTCGAACCTAGGACCTCCCAGTCAGAGGCGCTGCAGTGACATCAGTTGATACACTGAGCTACCGCTCCCGGATCGAATAGAAGAATTAGAGTAAAGCTATAACGACGTGAGGTCGGTAATCAAATCCTGAAAACATTTTAAAACTGTTAATGTTGATAAAAAAGCAAAATTAATTTTAAAAAACATTTTAGTTTCTTCAATATAAACTTACCATTTATGTTCAAAATTTAAGATTTTTCGTTTCCTAAACACCTACAACTGGGAGATTAAAAATATCCAAAAGTAGTTGGAAGCTAATCTGAAATAGGTTTAAAGACAGAAACCTAAGTTTTTACCGAAAGCAAACAGCACATTCTTACGACTCAGAATTTGTAGCATTTCGATAAATTTACAAGGGCATATAAATCAATTTTAGTTTGGTATTACATTGTTTTATGCATACAATTTAATTTTTAAGAAATTAAACAATACAATGTGAGTGCAAAACTTGATTGCAAACGAAAAATGAGAATTCTTATATTTTTGTTACTATAAGTAAAGATGTTAATTTAGAAGTAAGCAAATAACTAGACAATATTTTGTTAGAAAGACGCAGCAAGATTAAAAATATTCAGTTCAAGAGATCTGAGTCTACGTTTGCTAACCTCTGTTAAAGCACTTCGTTTCCAGGAGCTCCTTCTAAGGGGTTTTTGTGTGGTACCTCGAAGAGCGAGAAGGGGTTGATGGGCTCGCACTCGTCAAGGGCGTTGGGTCATAGAGGGTGCTAAAACGGAGTCGGGAGTTAAAAATAAGTGACTGAACTATATCGGAGAAGAGGGTGTCAGATGTGTTTCTCTAGGGTGCAGAAGACATTCACTGGTGAAGTAGGGCGTAGGACTTTCACTGAAGATAAATTTGTGGTTATCATTGAAAAAATCTGTATACTGCATATGGGGAAAGAACATGTAGTATTATTAAAAGGACAAGAAAAAAATGTATTGAGTACTATTAAAAATTATTACATTGAATACTATTAAAAAGGAAAAAATAATAACAAAAATTACAGACACGAAAATCTCGGATATTTAAACTTTGGCTGCTCTACAATACACAATGCATGACTTACGTTGTTAGGAATGTCAGAACGTCTTTACACGCAATGTACAAATAACTAGAAATAATCTTTGAAGTGTTTCAGAAACAAGAAATAAAGTATTAAGGAAAATGATCTGTTAAATAAATGAATGTTAAAAAATAAAACATGATATTGAGCTGATTCAGACTTCACTGAAACGAATGGTTATAAAATTCATAAAATCGAAATAGTTAACTCTTAGTTTGCAAAACTACATCGCAGAACTAGGAAGAAATGCTGGTGATTATTGTCACACAGAATTGCATATTGTTACAAAGTCACTGGAAACAGCAATGCTAGAACGTTATAACGTGTATTAAAAATTTCAATGTTATAAAAGAAACTGAAGGAACTTCAATTTTCGTCTAACACGAATAACGGCTGGTTATGTGTTATTTCAATGGAATGCTCTACACTAATATTACTTGCTGATATCAATTATACGAGAAAACATGTTCTGTTGTAGCATTAAGTGACAATAATCACTTAATGCTACAACAGAACAACAAACTAACCTAAACTCCTAACCTAAACGTAGTAAGTTAATGTAATTATAGTAATTTTAAGTAAACGTGATTATGAAACGAGAACCTCTCGATGCAAAATGTGTAATGTTCTCTGAATTGATAAGTACAAATATGACTGATGCATTTAATGGTAATGGATAATTTATTTGCTTCAGTAGAGGAAATGGAAAGTAATATCTCTAAATTTGGGACTAACTATTGACTGATTTCTCCAAACGACTGTCGTAGGTCAAGTCTCCAGTGACGCGCCGTCACGCCGCACGGTGGTGCATTTTCCCGAAATCCTGGCCAAAACCTCAAAAATGAAATCGCGTTTCCTGAACTTTTGCAAATACTACAACACACTGTATGCTTGGGGGCATCTGTTTCTGCCCACTTCGTCAATTCCCCTGGCCTCTGGGTCAATGCCCCTGACACCAGTAGTCACCCGAACTTACCCTTCGCGGCGTTCGGTAGACCTCTGCAGCGTCAGAGTATCACAGGAAGGCCATCTTTGTTTATAAGTGGTGGCCATATAAAGTTGTGTAGAGAAAGCTGGCAGTATGAATTCTCTTCCTGAAGGTTGGTAGAGTATTTTCATGTATGTTTTATAATCCATTAATGCATGATACCGACGTAGGATGAAATATTAAAATGCATCAAATTAATACAATAATTTTAATTACTCGTAAGTTCACGTAGACTGAAAGTTAGCACGCCAGAGCAATTTGTATAACTCAGCGAGGTTTCGACAACTTCGAAACCTCGCGACAGTTGCCTGGATCGGCACCCTCAGAAGTATTCCTTCGAGGATGCCGCCTGGATGCAGTGTTCCCTAACTCTTGTTTGCTACTTACCTTAGTAGAAATGCAGTTTGTGAACCGATTGGTTCACGCGCGCTGTCGATTCCGAGAATGAATCACTCGCGGCGCGGCCACAGCGTGCGCGGCCGACGCACTTTCCCGCGGAGTAAAGGCCCATTCACAATGCAAAACACAATCATAAGCATGGCGTTAACATAAAAGGTAGACTTACATCCATAAGTGGACTCATTCACAATGCGTTCGCATAAGCATTTCTACTCGAATGGCACAGGGGCTCGAAATTAGGTGGCACTTTTCATAACGGATGAAAGGACACATGGAACCAAATGTTTCGTACATTTCATTTTATTATAAAGTAGCATCTTCGCATTATCGCTAAAGTTATGATAATATTTACTTCAAACGGTTTTCAAACAGAAAAGTTAGCGACTTGACGTGTGTTAATAAAATAGTGCTTTTCTACATCCAATTGGTCGACGAAATTCGCAGCCAGAACCTAAAAAAAACGAAGTAAAAAAATATTTGTAAATAACAAATGTGATACGACACATGCACCTCGGCAACCGCATAATACAGCCAAAAACTTATTCTCCAGGAATCGCTTAGGTGCACAGAAGAGATTGCCACCCAACACTTTCCCGCCAAACGTTCTGCGTCATTCTGGACATCTCTTTACCCCTGCGCCAAGGTTGCGCGCCCACCGATAACCTAGAACCGTTTAGAACAGAAGGGATTCGTGTCAGTTCGTTGTGTGCTGCCGATAGTGACGGGGAAAACTCGCCTGCTGTTCACAAGTCTGTCCACCAGTCTGTTTACAAGGTGTGCTCCGCCGTATTCGGAATGCCAAGGGCCACAAACTAGAGGTGTGTTCATAAAGAAGAGTTCCAGAATTGTGGAGATAAATGGCGAGCAGCGTCAATTCTGCGCTAAACAGGTAGGTAACTTAGCGGCATTAGAAATGCCTTCTCTTATAGTTCGTTTTAACTGTGTTGCCGCCTCTGTGAAGTACTAGACTTCAAGACTTTCGGACGTCAAGCTGATGTTGATGAACTACATGTAACTTCATAAAACCTGAATTGGTATCCAATCTCAGTATTTTCAAGTTAATGTGCGTAGTAAAGAAGTGGTCCTGAGTGTCCCAGATCCATATTTCAAATTTTGCAACTGACGTACGAGATATAAATTAATATGCTTCCTTCACCCTGCGACAAATTTTATGATATTTGGTGTAATGAAGAAAAGTGATCGTTTAACATTCTTTTGTATGAGATTTGAGGGCACTTTTACAGTATTTGAGGTAAGATATGTTTTATCTATGAAGAGTAGTGGGTGCTTTGGAAATCCTCATGCTACAAAATTCCTGCTCGTCATCGCAGTAAATTTACGTTAAGTAGTAACCCGTAAGTTAATAATTGTGGTATTGCTGAAACATTTAGTAGTAAGTTTGGGTTTTAATCCTTATCATAATGAGTCGACTCTGACGTCACGAGATAGGTGTTCGAAAGCGAAGAGCGAGTAGTGGGAAGGAGGCCATTTTGTTTAAGTAGTTCTAATGAAATTTCGAAATTACACGATTCATAGGCTCAAGGATGTTTTATTGATCGTGTAGACCGAAGGGTGGGGCATCGTCAGTCGATTTCCGACAAGTGTAGCGATGCGTCAAAATATCAAGTTAAAAGTGTTCCGCAAAAAACTTAGGAATAAAATGCCTTGGTGAATATCCAAAGCTTTCTGTTTCGTAGTGCAATAGAGAAGGTCGATATTTAATTAATTAAAACAGATATTTTGGCACAAATACGTTTGAAATTATTGATTGGACAGAATCAAGAATGGTTTATGTTATCGCGCAACCTCGCCATGAGAATGGACAGGCGTAGCGAAGCGTCAAGAAGTTTGAGGTTATAAATGTTACGCAATTCCTCTCGCAAATTCGTATTGTTGTTCCTCCATGTTTGCGTGGTAGTTGTTTAATTCTTTCATGTTGGGTACGATGAGGGCGAAGAGTGGAGAGATGTCCCCTGTTGACAAGGGCGTACATCGATTAGAGACTATACTGAGCATCACAAGAAAAGTAACATTAATTTTAACAATGATACATAATGCTTTATTTACCATTTGGACTGTGTAAATGAGTATAAACAACCTGTAACAACTATTGTACTACAGCTTCCGGGTCAATGACCCCCATCTCGATCAGGTTTTTGCCAGTTTCCTGATCCATTGAGCAACCCTTGTTTTGCTTCTGGACATAAATGTAACTTCATTTTCTGTGCACGTCTTCTAGAATTCAGTGGGAAATACAATTATTCAAATTATCGTTTCCATGTTGTCGCGGCAGGAAGTAATAAGAGCCAAAATTTATTGCTTATTTATCTTTGAAAATAGATTTATTACATGGGAGTTTTTTTGTTTTTTCTCCCTTTCAAAATTCAAAATTTATTGCTTATTTATCCTTGAAAATAGATTTTATTACATGGGAGTTTTTTTTTCTCCCTTTCAAAAATTCAAAATTTAAGTAGTATATGACTTAGTGTAGGGATCACAGAATTTTTAAAATGTGCACACAATTCACTTTTCCCCATAGCACGTCATACGCAGTTTTTAACTGTTTTTTTGACGTAAAATAAATAAATAAATAAATAAAATAAATAAACCCCGTTTACCTACCTCCCCAAAAAGGCGTAGCCCAACTCCGTCCGTTCAGTTTTCCATCCGCTTAGTGTGAGGATTGAATTCGGTTTCCCATGACCTGCTTAGAATCACATTTTGAACAATTATAATTTTATTACAATATTATCTGTCTGTTTTAAAGAAACAATTGCATGCCCTTTTAGAGCACTGCCAACTAGTGCCGGAGCTAGAAAATTTTGGGCCCCGGCAATGCTGAAACGTGCAAGAAAAATCCAAAAGAAATACTGCAAGAAAAATCCAAAATGTGAAAGTGGTATCAAGAAAATATGAGTTATTTTATTTCAATAAATAACACAAATACGTTAAGACAAAAAATGTTGGAAATCTATTTTAAATAATAGTTGTAAGTAAAAGTATTTAGTGATCAAATAATACAATTTCCTCTGTGAACTTAAATGCTAAAAAAATTGTTGTTTACTACTTGTTAAATAAAATCACTTGTTATATACGTGGAATAATATATATGAATTTCAGTAGTAACTATTTTAATGTTAACTTCATTAAATTCATTGTATCAGTCCTACCTTATAAGTAATGAAAATTATCAGCTGAACCCGTGCGATTACTTGGCACAGAAGGAGAGAAGTAGAAACGTTATACAAAAAAATAATGCATTTCCACGATTATTCACGTGATTGACATTTATCAGGATCTTTAGACGTATATACATGAATATTGTTTTGACAACAGCAAATGCTTACCTTATCATAATGAATTAATTGTTTAATGTCAACACTGACATTTTTATGTTAAGGGATTTTTTTAGATTACTTATCATAATTGGACAACAGAACGTTTGTCAATTTTTGTTATTTTGAACTGAATGTTTTTGAATTTTCACCTATGAATATTTTAAAGAATTATTTAGTGTGTACATGGAAATGCACCGCGTGTGATAATTACAGAGATAGATACATGGATTTCAGTAACATTAGCCATGTCCAGCGATAAATCTTATCTGCCAATGGAATGTGATACAAACAAAATTGAATTCCCGGAGTAATGAATTCCCGAATTCTTTGTTAACGACCTGTGCGTTTGCCATTATACACCCGTTAACTCACATATTTAATGCATCCTTATGCACCGGAAAGTTTCAAAACAGCTATAATGCGGCCGCTCTTCAAAAATGGCAACAAAAATGAAATTTAAAATTATCGGCCCATTTCTCTTCTATCAATTTTTTCAAAAATATTAGAGATACTTTTTATACGTTTCTCAGTAAACATGAATTTTATATGTTTCTCAGTACGAATACGTACGGATTTTTTACGTTTCTCCGTAAACACGACGCGCTTTCGGATTGCCAACATGGATTTAGAAAATCAAAATCAACGGAAACGGCCATATTTTCTATTCTTGAAGATGTCGCCTCATCATTGAACCAAAACGAAGCACCTATTGGATTATTTTTAGATCTCTCAAAAGCTTTTGACGTCATTAATCATTACATTTTAGTTTCAAAATTACCTTCATATGGAATCCGTGGTATTGCCCTAGTTTGGTTATGATCGTACTTTAAACAACGATATGAGAGAGTGGAAATACCTTACTGGAATGATGGAACATTATGTACACACCTTTCCGATTCTTTGCCAATTGCACGTGGAGTTCCTCAAGGATCGATTTTAGGCCCTATTCTGTTCTTTCTTTACGTAAACGATATGCCCTCGACGATTCGAAACGGAAGAACAGTTCTCTTTGCGGATGATACGAACATCCTTTGCAATAAAGAAACCGTAAATAGTATAATACCAGATACTTCAAATTGGTTACGAAATAACAAATTAATAGTAAATTAAAAGAAAACGGTTTTAATGCAGTTTTCCATTTAAAATAAACAATTCTGTGCTCAATTGAAAATGAACGGTGTACCATTGACTGATGTTAAGGCAACAAAATTTTTAGGTCTCTCAATTCAGTCAAACCTTAAATGGAACGTCCATTTACATGAATTGAACACAAAATTTAGTTTATTACGCTACTCATTCAGAATTCTTTCAAATTCAGCCTTCATACTGCTCGTTGTGTATATTTCGCGAATCTTCATTCCCGCCTGAGATATGGCATAATATTCTGGGAAAATACATCTTATAGCTCCCAGACTTTTAGATTACAAAAACGAATTGTACGAATAATAACCAAATCGCACCCACATGATTCTTGTAAGCCTCTCTTCATTAATCTAGGACTTTTACCATTACCTTGTCTGCTGATTTACGAATCAGTGATTTTTGTCAAAAATGACTTGCTTAAGGACGGGAATATATTTTCAGAAAATGCTGATGTCTGTTACTATAACACACGACGTAGAAATCATATTCATCGGGTGACAGTATCAACAGTTCATTACAAAAAATTCACATACAATACATGTACATTATTTTACAACACTTTGCCAGATGACATTAAACGATTAAATTCAATAGAAAAGTTTAAATCCCAAGTGAAATCGTTTCTGCTGCATAACTGTTTCTGTACAATTAGGAACTATACTGGGCATCACAAGGAAAGTAACATTAATTTTAACAGTGATATGTAATGTATTATTTACCATTTGGACTGTATAATTCTAAACAATATGTAACAAGTATTGTATCGCAGCTTCTGGGTCAATGACCCCCATCTCGATCAGGTTTTTCGTCGAGTTTCCCGGATCCATTGAGCAAATGCTGAGATGGCCCCTTGTTTTGCTTCTGGATCTAAATGTAACTTCATTATCTGTGCACGACTTCTAGAATTGAGTGGGAAATATAGTTATTCAAATTATCGATTCCATGTTGTCGCGGCAGGAAGTATTATTCCATGACGAATGACATAATGGATAAGAGCCCAAAATTTATTGCTGATTTATCCTTGAAAATAGATTTTATTACATCGAAGAGTTTTTTTAATTAATTCAAAATTCAAGTAGTATATGACTTAGTGTTGGGATAGAAGAATTTTAAAAACGTGCACAGAATTAACTTCTCCCCATAGCACGTCATACACAGTTTTAACTGTTTTGGACGTTAAATAAATAAATAAATAAATAAATAAAAAACAGATCTACTCAGTCACAGATATTGCTCAACTGATGAATGTATATCTGCTATTTGAACAACTCCCTCTCTGAATATTTTAAATAATTATTTTAATGTACATGAAAATGCATCACATATAATATTTTGTGCGTAGATGGCAAAATGATGTCACATTGTCATGACATGAAACACAAAATGACACTCTTATTTTTTAATGTTCAGGAGGTAAAAGGTGCATTTCTCTTGTAGTTTATGAAAAACCAATGGTGGCAAATTGCAATAAGACAAAAGCCACAGAGTCATTTTTTCATGACATCTTGATGCTTAAAATTGCTGACATGGAAAACTTTTAAAAAGTGGCTTACATTTTGCCATCTTAACATAGAATTACAGAATTTACTTACCATTTAAGTATTATCAACTAACGACTTACAGAAGATTAATCACACAAATAATTCAGCTTTCAACTAAATTAAATAACACACACCTAATCTCTTTCATCAATATTATTATTATCAAAACAATATCATGTAATTAAAAAAAATTTTACCTGTCAGTTCAAAATAACAAAAATTGACAAAAGTTTCTTAGTCCAATTATGATTATTAATCTAAAAAAAAACAAAATGTATGAAGTACAATTTCTAAATAATAATTAGAGCTCTCTCACCTCTAATGTCTTCCGTAGATAACACAACAATTTTATATAAGGTTCATTGAATGCTTAAAATTGTTAATAATTGTTTATGGTAATATCACCGGTAATAATAATTACCGATACACTCATTCACAGTAATAATAATTACCGATATTATAAATATACTCCATTACAGATATTTGGCAAGTGATGAGTGTATAATAACAGTTTGAACAACTCTCTCCCTGTAAATATTTTAAATACGTATTTGAAGTAGGTATACATGGAAATGCACCGCATGTGATAATTACAGTGATGGATACTTGGTTATATTACATAACATTCTGTAGATAGTAGTAACTTTTACCTCGCAGGCTTTTATTGCAGAGAGAGAGAATCCCATAAAGGTCCTACGTATGGGGGTTCCTGTATTTACGTTAGAAATAATATTGATTCTATCCCCTTGGCGGAATTAAATGTGTACTCCATTGAAAATATTTTCGAAATTTCTGTTGTGCATCTTACTTCACTAAAAGTGATAATACTTTGCATTTACAGACCTCCAACAAAGAGAACTGCAGATTATATTTCGTTCTTAGAAAACCTGGAGATAACACTTAACAAAGTCAGCAATCGCTCTTTTGAATCCATTGTTGTATGCGGAGATTTTAACATTGATTTTCTGGTCGAATCTTGCGAGAAAGAAACGTTTCTCAATTTAATTAATTCCTTCAATTTAGACATTACAATTAATGTACCTACACGGATCACACAACATTCGATGAAGGCAATTGATCAAATTATAATTAACAAAACTACTACTGATATGAAGTTGAAACAAAAGTTTAGGATACAGTGACCACGATGCACAAATTCTTACCAAAAAAATAAATATATTGATAATGAAGTCATGGGAAACGGTTTATAATACTGCTGATACAAACGACAAATATAATTCTTTTTTTTTCAACTCTTTCATTTCATTTTAACACTTGCTTTCCTCTTCAAAAACGAAAACTAAATATTTCACGGAAAAGCAATTCTTGGATAACACAAGGGATTAGGCATCTTGTAAAAACAAGCGAATTCTTTCTTTCATTTCTAAACGTCATGACGTATCTCAAGATTTCCTTATCTACTTTAAAAAAATACAAAACATTGTTACGAAAAGTCATAAGGCAGGCTAAAATCATGAAAAACGATCAGGATATTTTGAATTCAAATAATAAAACAAAAGCAATGTGGAATATAATAATAAATACTACCAAATCAACTAGAAAACCCGTAGAGAATGTTGTTTTAAAATATAACGATATAAATGTGAACGATCCGGCAACAGTGGCTAGTCTCTTTAACCAATACTTTTCGAGAATTGCTGCCGATCTCACTAAGGGTCTTCAGGCACAAAATTCAAAAACAGACAGTTCACCCAAAATTTTAGACACAATGTTCGTTTCCGAAACTTCTTCCTATGAAATTCTCAAAATAATCGGTAAACTAAAAAATAAATATTCGTCCGGTTTAGATGAATTCCCGCATTCTTTGTTGAAGACCTGTGCGTATGACATTATACACCCGTTGACTCACATATTTAATGCATCTTTATCCACCGGAACGTTTCCAGATATTATCAAAACAGCTAAAATTAAGCCGCTCTTCAAAAAACGCAACAAAAATGAAATTCAAAATGATCGGCCCATTCCTCTTCTATCAGTTTTTTCAAAATTATTAGAGACATTTTTTACGTACGAATGGAAACCTTTCTCAGTAAACACGACGCGCATTCGGATTGCCAACATGGATTTACAAAAACAAAAATCAACGTCAACAGCCATATTTTCTTTTCTTAAAGATGTCGCCTCATCATTGGATCAAAACGAGGCATCATTGGATTATTTTTAGATCTCTCAAAAGCTTTTGACGTCATTGATCATGACATTTTACTTTCCAAATTACCTTCATATGGAATCCGTGGTATTGCTCTAGATTGGTTATGTTCGTACCTTAAAAAACGATCTGAGAGAGTTGAAATACCTTACTGGAATGATGGAACATTACGTACGCACCTTTCCGACTCTTTGCCCGTTGCAAATGGAGTTCCTCAAGGATCGATTTTAGGCCCTATTCTGTTCCTACTTTACGTAAACGATATGCCCTCGACGATTCGAAACGGAAAAACGGTTCTCTTTGCGGATGATACAAACATCCTTTGCAATAAAGAAACAGTAAATAGTACAATATCAGATGTTTCAAATTGGTTCCGAAATAACAAATTAATAGTGAACGAAAAGAAAACGGTTTTAATGCAGTTTTCCATTTCAAATAAACAATTCTGTGTCCCATTGAAAATGAACAGTCCTTGACGATGTTAAGGCAACAAAATTTTTAGGTCTCTCAATTCAGTCAAACCTTAAATGGAACGTCCATTTAAATGAATTGAACACAAAATTAAGTTCATTATGCTACGCGTTCAGAATTCTTGCAAGTTCAGTCAGCCTTCATACAGCCCCTTGTGTATACTTCGCGAATGTTCATTCCCGCCTGAGATATGGCATAATATTCTGGGGAAATACATCTTATAGCTCCCAGACTTTTAGATTACAAAAACGAATTGTACGAATAGTAACCAAATCCCACCCACGTGATTCATGTAAGCCTCTCTTCATTAATCTAGGAATTCTACCATTACCGTGTCTTCTTATTTACGAATCAGTGGTTTTTGTAAAAAATGACTTATTCAAGGGCGGGAATATATTTTCAGAAAATGCCGAAGTCTATTACTATAACACTCGACGTAGAAATCATATTCATCAGGTGACAGTATCAACAGCTCATTACAAAAAATTCACATACAATACATGTACATTATTTTACAACACTTTGCCAGATGACTTTAAACGATTAAATTCAATAGAAAAGTTTAAATCCCAAGTGAAATCGTTGCTGCTGCATAACTGTTTCTATACAATTAGAGACTATACTGAGCATCACAAGAAAAGTAACATTAATTTTTTTTAACAATGATACATAATGCATTATTTACCATTTGGACTGTATAAATGAGTATAAACAACCTGTAACAACTATTGTACTACAGCTTCCGGGTCAATGACCCCCATCTCGATCAGGTTTTTCGTCCAGTTTCCCTGATCCATTGAGCAAATGCTGAGATGGCCCCTTGTTTTGCTTCTGGACATAAATGTAACTTCATTTTCTGTGCACGTCTTCTAGAATTCAGTGGGAAATACAATTATTCAAATTATCGTTTCCATGTTGTCGCGGCAGGAAGTAATAAGAGCCAAAATTTATTGCTTTTTTATCCTTGAAAATAGATTTTATTACATGGGAGTTTTTTTTTTTTCTACCTTTCAAAATTCAAAACTTATTGCTTATTTATCCTTGAAAATAGATTTTATTACATGGGAGTTTTTTTGTTGTTTTTTCTCCCTTTCAAAATTCAAAATGTATTGCTTATTTATTTTTGAAAATAGATTTTACTAAATGGGAGTTTTTGTTTTTTTTCCCTTTCAAAATTCAAAATTTAAGTTGTATATGACTTGGTGTAGGGATCACAGAATTTTGAAAATGTGCACACAATTCACTTTTTCCCATAGGACGTCATACGCAGTTTTTAACTGTTTTTTTGACCTAAAATAAATAAATAAATAAATAAAATAGTACTTACCATTTCAGTATTATCAGCTAACAACTTACAGCACATTAACCACACTTACAAATATTCAGCTTTCAACAAAATAAAATGACATACATATGATATCTCTTTCATTAATGTTATTATTATCAAATCAGTATTATTAACCAACATGGCTATCAATTTTACCTGAAATATCAAAATAACAAAAATTGACGTTCCGTAGCCCAATTCTGATTAGTAATCTCAAAAAAAAAAAAACACAAAATGTATGCCCTTTACATAAAAATTTCAGGGATGACGTTAAACAATTCAGTCATGATAATAAGGAAAGTCCGTATTTGCTGTTATAGGCCAAAACAATATCCATGTATATACACTATGTGATCAAAAGTATCCGGACACCTGGCTGAAACGGACGTACAAGTTCGTGGCGCCTTCCAATCGGTAATGCTGGAAGTCAATATGGTAGTGGCCCACCCTTAGCCTTGATGACAGCGTTTACTCTCGCTGGCATACGTTCCATGAGGTGCCGCAAGGTTTCTTGGAGGAACGGCAGCCCATTCTTCACGGAGTGCTGCACTTCGGAGAAGTATCGATATCAGTCGTTGAGGCCTGGCACAAAGTCGGCGTTCCATGACATCCCAAAGGTGTTCTATAGGATTCAAGTCGGGACTCTGTGCAGGCCAGTCCATTACAGGGATGTTATTGTCGTGGAACCACTCCGCCACAGCCCGTGCAATATGAACAGGTGCTCGATCGTGTTGAAAGATGCAATCGCCATCCCCGAAGGCTCTCAACAGTGGGAAGCAAGAAGGTGCTTACAGTATCAATGTAGGCCTGCGCTGTGATAGTGCCACGCATAACAAGGGGTCCAAGCCCCCTTCCGGGAAAAACACGCCCACACAATGACACCACCACCTCCGAATTTCACTGTTGGCACTACACACGCTGGGAGATGACGTTCTTCTGGCGTTCGCCATACCCACACCCTGCCATCCGATCGCCACGTTGTGTACCATGATTCGTCACTCCACACAACGTACCGGGAGCGGTAGCTCAGTGTATCAACTGATGTCACTGCAGCGCCTCTGGCCGGTCCTAGGTTCGAGTCCTGACGGCGGCAGGATTTTCGACACTAGCTTTTCAGGTAGGTCGGGAGCTTAGAGCTTGTCCCGGCTGGGGCGGTGCCCCGCTGATGGGAGGGTCCTGGCTAGGGGGAAACCCCAGTAGCCGATGGGAGGTTGGCGCCGGATCTCGTCATCAGGGGGAACATCACTGCCATCTCCCGAGAAAAACATACACTACACTAACGGGACTAATGACCAAAGCAGTTGACGCGCCCGGAAACACGTAAAAAACAAACCAAACCAATCCACACAACGTTTTGCCACTGGTCAGTCGTGTAATGTTGACGCTCCTTACACCAAGCGAGGTGGCGTTTGGCATGTCCGTGCGTGACGTATGGCTGATGAGCAGCCGCTCGACCATGGAATCCAAGGTTTCTCCCCTCACGCCTAACTGTCATAGTTCTTGGAGTGGATTCTGATGCAATTTCGAATTTCTGTGTGATGGTCTGGATATATGTCTGCCTATTACTCTTCACGACCCTCTTCAAATGTCGGCCGTCAGTTAACATAGGAGGTCGGCCTGTACGCTTTTGTGCTGTACATGTCCCTTCACGTTTCCTCTTCACTATCACATCAGAAACAGTGGACCAAGGGATGTTTCGGAGTGTGGAAATCTCGCGTACAGACTTCTGACACAAGTGACACCCAATCTCTATTTTAAATAATAGTTGTAAGTGAAAGTATTTAGTGATCAAATAATTCAATTTCCACTGTGAACTTATAATGCTAAAAAGATTGTTGTTAATAACCGTAAACTGTTAACTAGTAAACTGATATCGAATAATGACAAAAACCCCAAATTAAGACCCTTCCAGCTCTCCAACTCTCTTGGAGAGGACGATTCCCGCCCCACCAACCCCAACCCCTTAAGTCCCACTCACTGTGTGGCATAGGACCCTCTGGAATAAGGTCGTGGGCAAGATGGGGGCCATCCATAAATTAAATTGGAGTATTGGAGTATTTTAAATTGGAGTGATTATCCCCTCTGTAACGCACTCATAACGCGCGCTTGAACCCCTCTAAATAATTACATAACGCTTGCAGCAACACCCCCTTGTAAAAGCAAAACGTGAAAACAAATTATAGCATGGGCGGTAAAAAAAATGTATCCATTTTATTTGTGTTGCTTATTAAAATTTATGATAATTAAAGCGGAATTACTTGACGATGCACCTAACAATAAATTTTTGGGGCACGATTTGAGTGCAAGAAGGACTCGTAGATGAAAAAATGTCTAATCCCAAGTCGTGCACCGGCGTCGTGGATGGCACATGATCAAGGGTCTCCTGCGCCAATTTAATTGATTCTAAAACAGGCAGTTTTAGGAGCAAGGAAGGAAGGAAGGAAGGAAGGAAGGAAGGAAGGAAGGAAGGAAGAAAGGAAGGAAGGAAGAAAGAAAGAAAGAAAGAAAGAAAGAAAGAAAGAAAGAAAGAAAGAGAAAGAAAGAAAGAAAGAAAGAAAGAAAGAAAGAAAGAAAGAAAGAAAGAAAGAAAGAAAGAAAGAAAGAAAGAAAGAAAGAAAGAAAAAGAAAGAAAGAAAGAAAGAAAGAAAGAAAGAAAGAAAGAAAGAAAGAAAGAAAGAAAGAAAGAAAGAAAGAAAGAAAGAAAGAAAGAGAGAGAGAAAGAAAGAAAGAGAGAAAGAAAGAAAGAAAGAGAGAGAAAGAAAGACAGAAAGAAAGAAAAAGAAAGAAAGAAAGAAAAAGAAAGAAAGAAAGAAGGAAAGAAGGAAAGAAGGAAAAAGAAAGAAGGAAAGAAGGAAGAGGAAAGAAGAAAGAAAGAAAGAAGGAAAGAAAGAAAGAAGGAAAGAAGGAAAGAAGGAAAGAAGGAAAGAAGGAAAGAAAGAAGGAAAGAAAGAAGGAAAGAAAGAAGGAAAGAAAGAAGGAAAGAAAGAAGGAAAGAAAGAAGGAAAGAAAGAAGGAAAGAAAGAAGGAAAGAAAGAAGGAAAGAAAGAAGGAAAGAAAGAAGGAAAGAAAGAAGGAAAGAAAGAAGGAAAGAAAGAAGGAAAGAAAGAAGGAAAGAAAGAAGGAAAGAAAGAAAGGAAAGAAAGAAGGAAAGAAAGAAGGAAAGAAAGAAGGAAAGAAAGAAGGAAAGAAAGAAGGAAAGAAAGAAGGAAAGAAAGAAGGAAGAAAGAAGGAAAGAAAGAAGGAAAGAAAGAAGGAAAGAAAGAAGGAAAGAAAGAAGGAAAGAAAGAAGGAAAGAAAGAAGGAAAGAAAGAAGGAAAGAAAGAAGGAAAGAAGGAAGGAAAGAAGGGAGGAAAAGAAAGAAGGAAAGAAAGGAAAGAAAGAAAGAAGGAAAGAAGGAAAGAAAGAAGGAAAGAAAGAAGGAAAGAAAGAAGGAAAGAAAGAAGGAAAGAAAGAAGGAAAGAAAGAAGGAAAGAAGGAAAGAAGGAAAGAAAGAAGGAAAGAAGGAAAGAAAGAAGGAAAGAAGGAAAGAAAGAAGGAAAGAAGGAAAGAAAGAAGGAAAGAAGGAAAAGAAGGAAAGAAAGAAGGAAAGAAAGAAAGAAGGAAGGAAAGAAAGAAAGAAAGAAGGAAAGAAAGAAAGAAAGAAGGAAAGAAAGAAAGAAAGAAGGAAAGAAAGAAAGAAAGAAGGAAAGAAAGAAAGAAAGAAGGAAAGAAAGAAAGAAGGAAGGAAAGAAAGAAAGAAGGAAAGAAAGAAGAAAGAAAGAAAGAAAGAAGGAAAGAAAGAAAGAAGAAAGAAAGAAGGAAAGAAAGAAAAAGAAAGAAAGAAAGGAAAGAAAGAAAGAAAGAAAGAAGGAAAGAAGGAAAGAAGGAAGGAAAGAAGGAAAGAAGGAAGGAAAGAAGGAAAGAAAGAAAGAAAGAAAGATACTTCAACAAATGTTGAAAGTTTAGAAAAATAAACGTTACGTAACACTAACAACCTCTTTACCATATGTAACGCAGCGTAACGCTGCCTCAAACCACCTCTCCCTCTAAGCGTTAAGTAATTTATGGACGATCCCTATCTTACTACAGTTCCCGAGCACTACTTCCAGAGCAACTGGCGCGGGATTTCACAGTGAGGATTG
The DNA here is from genome assembly GCA_964035755.1 of Teleogryllus oceanicus. Classification (NCBI taxonomy): domain Eukaryota; kingdom Metazoa; phylum Arthropoda; class Insecta; order Orthoptera; family Gryllidae; genus Teleogryllus; species Teleogryllus oceanicus. The sequence continues at coordinate 16,795,763 of CAXIVR010000006.1, read as the reverse complement.
TACAAATTGCTCCAGGGTGGCGGTATGTCACTGTAAAACTGGCCCATGATTGTCTTTTGGAGAAATTAGTGGACAGTTATTTGACTCAAAGTTATATAAACTCGCACTTCATCCACTAAAATAAAGAAACGATCCATTGAAATTGAATAATACATCAATCAGATATGAAATTGTCGATTAATGATAAAATTCAACATTTCGAATGTAAAGGCTTTTGATTTTTTAATATTGTTCACTTGAGAGGACAATAATTGTATTATCTTCTTGCATTCATATTAGGAGGATTAAAAGAAAAAAAAATCGTGTCTGTGAAAAGATCTGTCCACCCGAAAGCGATTATTAAGATGCCATGTACGAGTCACAGTTTCTCGTGCTTGTCTTCCATGTGTGAAACAACAGCATTTTAACTAATAATGTGCGAAACAACTTTCGTGCACGGAACATTAACAAACAGTAGAGTTAACACGTGTACGGAGTGATTCGCGCGTTTGTTATAGCCCTATATAGAATTTTAGTATCTCCTCGAGTGTGCAGATGTGCATATGTGGTTATGTGTGATTTCCTTCACTCACAGCTAGACCACTGCCCGTGCACCTATTGAGACATACGAGGTGTTTCTAAGCGTTGGACGCGTCTTCCCCTCTCCCCCCCCCCAAAAAAAATTTTGAGTTTCCGTTTGTTACCTTCCTTTATTTAGCAAAATCGATTTAAATATTTATATGAATTATGTAATTTAAAAAATAATATTGTATAATATCATATACATGACAACAAAAATATATCGGTAGCGGTAGCTCAGTGCATCAAGTGATGTCACTGCAGCGCCTTTGACCGGGAGGTCCTAGGTTGGAGTCCTGACGGCGGCAGGATTTTCGACACTAGCATTTCAGCTAGGTCGAATTCAGTCTGGAGGAGAATTCTAGCGGTCGGCTGCTCTGATCGGTAGTTTTCCGTGGTTTCTCCGATCAACACCAGGCGAATGCCGGAGCAGTACCGTACCAAACGGGCCACGGACCGCGCGCGATCTGCCCTTCCTCTTCCTTGTCCTATCCTCTCCCTTTACACACACTTACACTAACATGCACTACACTACCACATATTCTGGGAGTCCGGTCGGGAGCTTAGAGCTTGTCCCGACTGGGACGGTGGCCCGCTGGTGGGAGAGTCCTGGTTAGGCGGAAACCCCACTAGCCGACGGTAGGTCGGCGCCGAATCTCGCCATCCAGCGGGGAAAGATCACCACCATCTCCCGAGAAAAATCGTGCACTACACTTACGGGACTAATGACCGAAGCGGTTGACACGCCCGGAAACACAAAAAAATCAATCAATCAATTAATCAACTACAAAAATAATATACAATGCAATAACAAATGTGTTTATTATTGAACAAAACTCTATGATACCCTCTCCCATGTGTATTCCTCGGCGACCTGTACCAACTGTTGAACCGTCGCTCACGATCGTTTGGAGTCGGTGTGAGGTGGGCCTTCGCTTCGCGTCCGTTGGCGCGCCGCGGCGCCCGCGCGCTTCGCTTGACGGTTTCCGCCGCCGGCGGCGCGACGGGCGCTCACTCGCTGGCTGGCGTGGCTGCTTCCCCTCGCCGCCCCCGCCCCCGCCGCCGCCGCCCAACCGGTTTCGGCGCTCGCAAAATGTCCCAGTTGACCCTGACATGCGCGCGCGCGCACTTTTTGCGCTATCGCCGCCGCCGCCGCCGCCATCACTACGCCACCAGGGTGCTCCCGCCTGGTAGAGGACCCACGCCACTAAAAGTCTCATTCACAATCAAAGCGCATCTCTTTATATAATACGCTTAGGATAGATGACGGGTATTGACAATTTCAATGAAACCTTCGACACAAAACCCTTGCGTGCTTCTTCCGAAAATGAAATTTACTCCTCATACTGGGACAGGTGGCTCAGGGCATCAACTGATGACACTGAAGTGTATCTGATCGGGAGGTGCGAGTTTCCAGTCACGACGATGGCAGGATTTTCGACACTAGATCGACACTAGCCATTCGACCGCTACATCGAATTCAGTCGCTGTCTGAAGGAGAATTCTAGCGGTCGACTGTTCTGATCGGTAGTTTTCCGAGGTTTCTCCGATCAACAATAGGCGAATGCCGGAGCAGTATCCTAACAAACGGAACGCAGTCGGCGCTGGATCTCGCCATCTTGCGGGAGATTACTGCCGCCTCCCGAAACAAAACATCCATTACACTTATGGGACTAATGACCTTATCAGCTGACAGATTGACAATCAATAATCCTCAGTCTAGCACTTAATAGATTTAAGAAATAAATAGAATTTTGGGTGGTAAACAACACAGATTACTGCAACATTCAATGCAGTATCGCGCTTAACTCGGGAACTACTGACCTAGGCCCTTAAAACCAGGTTTTCGTGTCTCGAGAGACACGAGTTTTGACGAGACGGGTGCGTTTTGTGGGGACAAATTTTAGGCGCAGGTGGGATGAAATAGGTTAGGTACAGGTTATGTGGAGGGCATGTGAGGGTCACAGACAAAATTATTTTGTAGTAAGGGTAACAGATAGAGGACAGGTTGACACGAATTATGTTTCTTGTGCAATATTCTACAAAACGAAACCTTTTTTGATCTTCTGTTACTTTTGTGGAGATTTAGTTCTGGGTTTCTCCACTCCTTAGTTTGGATGGTCGTAGATGTACAGAAACTCTGAAATTTATGTGAAATTAAATTGAAGGGAAAATACTGAAATAATCTTTCACGGTTAAAGTTACTAATTGTTTTCTATGAAATTTAATGTGAACCTTTAGTAATGGTAAAATAGTTATTCTCGCAGATTATCGAGTCTATTGTACTTTAATGGACCGTTGAGGGACTGGTCATTCGAAGAATGTTATCACTTTCGTATTTTTACTTTCGATTTACAAAGTGCCGATTTGGTTACCGGTCAGTAGGTCTACATAAATAAGGACTACGTAAATACAGTGTCTAATATTTGAAGTCTAACGGCCCTTCATCTACTTCAAAACGACTACGTAAGAAATGTCGACACCGCGCTAGTTTACATGAAAAGGTATCTAATGTATGTCCACATGCAGAAATGTCTATTGCCTAAATATCTGCAGACAAAGATATCTACATACAAAAATGAATATTGCAACTATGTCTACATATAGGAAGGCCCTACGTTTGTTAGACTTGTTTGTAAGTGTAATTATAAATGCATGTTTATTTCGAAAAATATATTTATAAAATATATGCAGTACATGAATAGGAAAGAGTTTCATTAAAATCATTCATCAGATTCTTTTACTTCATCTGCTGACAATTTCAGGCGACACCTTAAACCTCTCAAGTAGGCAAGTATTTCATTTCGCTGTCTGTAAACTTCTTAGCGCGATACCATTATTTCCACTTGCTTCATATTGACATGATACCATTTTAATAGGATTTTTTAATCTGAAGTGTTCCACTTGAAATTGTGAAATAAGGATCTCGTTGTCTCTCTAATCGGGTTTGCTACAGTTTAGACATTTGATGATGATCTGAATTTCTGATCGCCGAGTTTGGTGGTTGTGAATTTTAGTTTTTCAGTACTTCAATTTCCCCCTTGTAAATCTGACGTACTAATGAAGTTGCATTGCAAATATCTCTCTCAGAACTTCGTCAATAAACAAGTTCTCCCATCTCCTCCCTTTCGTCCGAAGTGGTAATTGAAGTTATCATTTATTAATATATTTACCTTTGTTAGATTTCATAGTGTAAGTGACTATGACTTTTGCTATAGTGTCTGGTGTGTGTGAAATGGATTTCCTAATTTTATTGCCGCGGCAACGCATTTTCGAAACTTCAGTATCGATTATGTATATATCTACATATTGTTACATACTTTCAATATTATTACATTAAGGGCCATTTTCTCCACCTCAGTTTAAACGGCGTTTCAATTAAACGTGGTTTCTGCTTTAGTTTAAACTGTGGAAGCTTTTCTCCAAATCAGTTTAACTTTCAAACGGCGTTTAAACCTGATAAAAGTTAAACGTTCATATACGGGCGTTTAAGCTGCGTTTTACGTTAAACGTTGCATTCATAACCTAGTTACGTGTGGGTAGTAATATTCAATCTACTGTGAAAGGAGAAGCTCGAATATGGAAGAGTTTATTGCACTATTTAAATGAATATTTTAAAATACGGTTGAATTCTTCAACAGGTTCAGAATTCACAAACGAACAGCAAACATTGTTTTGCATCAGATTGAAGATATAAAAACTAAAACAACAAAAACCATGCGATTTCGCCGGCAGATAGGTTTCTTGTTGCATTACGATATTATGCTTCTGGTAGTTTTCTCATCAACGTAGCAGATCATAGTGGGATTCATGTGTCTACTACTAGTAAAATTGTGGAAAGTGTTTCTAGAGCACTAGCAAATTTATGTCGGCAGTATATAAGTATGCCAACAACTCCTGCAGAAATGGCACAAGTGAAACATGGATTTTACGAGATCGCTCTGTTTCCAAATTGTATTGGAGCAATAGACTGTACACATGTTCGAATACAGTCTCCCGGGGGAGATAATGCTGAAACATTCAGGAATCGCAAGGGCTTTTTTTCATTTAATGTTCAAACAGTTTCTAGTTCATCATTGATAATTCAAGATATTGTTTGTAGATGGCCAGGTTCAGCACATGATTCCCACATTTTCAAATCATCAAGAATAAAGATAAGGTTTGAAAGTGAAGAATTTGGTTCTTCAGTTCTTGTAGGAGATAGTGATATGCTGTACGAAATTATCTTATTACTCCATTAGCAAATCCGCAAAATGCAAGGGAACATATTTTCCAGGAATCCCTCATTAGAACAAGAAATCCAGTGGAGAGAAGCTATGGAGTTTGGAAAAGAAGATTTCCAGTGCTAGCAACTGGAATAAGACTGAAAGTTGATCGAATTGAAAGTGTAATAATTGCAACTGCTATTTTACACAACATAGCCAGCTCTGAGAATGAAGATCTCCCTCCCATAACTGAGGAGCAGCAAGAAGCTATAAATGAACTGGATGACATTCCTAATGAACAAAACAACCAAACAGTTATAGTACATAATAATATCAAACGCACTCAACTTATCAATGAATACTTTCAGAGTTTATTAGAAAATAAATAAAAAATGAAACATAATATATTAATACACAAATTAAATACAATAAGTTATAATATTCACAAACTGAGGTTAATGTTCTTTATAAAATAATATATAATAACTTTGATATTTGTTCAAATTTCTATTTATCAGTTTGAATGTTGTGAACAAGAGATTTCTTTTTTATTTCAATGTCAAGCTCTTTGTCTGTAATTGTATTAATTTGCTTTTCTGTTGATAAATTCTGTAATTTCATTCCAGTAAATGAATTATCCATTTGATCTTTTCTGTAATTTCTGTTCCTTTTCACCCTCAGTGGGGCTGATGGAGGTTTCCGCAGGTCTGATATATTAAATTTTCCTTGAATGGGTCTTGGTGATATATTTTCAGAGTGCTCTGTTTGTTCTCCACACTCAAACTCAGATGATGATGGAATCGTTATGTATTTATTATTATTATCCGAAATGTTTTTGTCACAATGTCCAGTCAAGTGAATTACTTCATAAGCTACATCATCAACCATCACACTGTGTTCTGTGTGTTCATCTTGCTCATTGTGTGTCTTGTTCAATGGCAAAAGATGAGTTTCCAGTACTGAATCTGAATCATATTCAGATGTCATACCCATTACTTGACATCTCCTAATATTTCTTTACTCTCAAATCAGTGGGGTTATCAAATGTGATGGGCCTGGCCTCCACCAGTTCCTGAAATATACTTCTTTCTTCTGCAAATTTGTGTTTGCTCACCTTCTTAAATTCTCATACTTCCTCAGTTCTTTCCAATGTCTAAAAACATAACCACTAATCTCATTAAATTTTCCGGCCAGCTCCATCCATGCTTTTTTTTCTCTTCATGGTAACATTGTCGCTTTCTTACATTCAAATATATTTTTGTTTTCACCAACTAATGTTATCAAGAGATCAATTTCGTCTTGTTTGAAGTTTTTACTTCTTTTGATTTTTGTGTCGTCACAACTTTTTCCTTCCATTTGCCACAAAAAGTTACCAATTCGAGCACAAAAGTTTACTCTACGTTTCACTATAGATTCGCGTTGGAATGTAGCGCCAATTCCCAAGTAAATGCAAGCGTGCTGGAACAAAACACTGACGAATGTAAACATTCAGAATAGCCAACATTGTGCGTCATAGGACGAAACTCGTTTAACGTAAACGTCGCCCGGTCATCCGCGGAGAAAATGAATTTAAGTTTAAACTTTGAAGAAAACTTAAACTAGTTCTAATTAAACGAAGGTTAATTTGATTTGGAGAAACTGGCCCTAAATATAATATTTTAACAGAATACTCGTTAGACATTTCTGTTAGACTTTTAGCTAGTATTCATTTACCTGATATACTTTGTAGTTAGTAGACATTTTTGTTGGTGGACATTTTTGCTGTAGACGTTTTTGTTGGCAGACGTTTTAGCTGTAGACATTTCATCATTACACTTAATATACTAGCCGTAGACCATTTTTTTCTTAGATTTTTTTTGTTAGACCTCAATACAGTTAAGACATTTTTCCTGTAGACCTACTGACCTTGACGCGCCGATTTTTCGCACGGGTTCACCTGGTATTATATAAATTATTTTATCATCTACGAAAATTAATGATTTTGCTCTTCGCAATGAAAAGCATTTGTTTACAATTGAAAGAAGTTATGTTTCAACTTTCCGGATGTTATATTAGACTGAAAAAAGTTTTTTTAAGTGTCGTTTGTTCGCATTATTATTGAAATTTTTTTTTATCATCTTATCACATGTTTACATATGTGGAAAGGCAGAGTAACTTAGTTCAGTTTAATGTTGGGGGGGGGGGCTGCTTACTAACTAACTTTATTTTATACTTTGTACTTACACTCTACACATACCTCGAATCATATATCCACTATATGCTTGATTCGAGTTCCAGTATGTTAGACATAAATGCCTATTTCAAGGATACCACCTAACCTAACCTCACCTTACTGTGTACCTCAGTGGATTCTTCGCTGCGCATTTTTGAATTAGCGTCTGGTAGAGGTTGGCTTTCGGATCTTTTACTGGGGAGGAGGAGGGGGGGCAAAGGGTCCCCTCACATAAGACAGTAAAAAGTTCCCTTAAACCAATGACATATGAGTAGTTACAATACAACTCTAACATAAAAATAAGATTTTTGAAGGGTTTCTTGGCCCCCGTCCCAGCACACACACCCATCTACAGCCAGAAACATGTTTATTTAATTTTTATCTGATTGAAAAAATTTGGAAAATAAAATAATTTATATTATCATAAATACATTTTTAGATATTTTTTCTGTGTCAAATTCACGCGCAATTAAAAAATAACAAAAAATAATTTCCACCGTCTTAGAACCCTCAAACAGGCTTGAAAAACTCAAAAGTTCCTGTCAAAACAAAATCGTTGTGAATTTGTTTAAAATGTTTACGTTCTCTCTACCGCTTACGCAGTAGATAGAAAGGTACTATACGCGCAAGTTTTCTTGATATTCCACAGCGGGGGGTGCGGGGAGAGGAAGGCTGTGGTTACGTCACGGAATAAAAGGGCGTACCAACTGTGGGCATGAACTTAACACGGCAAAGCGTGCCACGAGAAATGCGACACTTGTTTTGAAAGTACGAGGCGGTTGTTGCCAGCATTGTAAATTGGTACGTGCCGTTCCGAGTCGAACCTACGTATCTCAACGGGCCGTGCTTTTCAGTGCTGGGTGATGACTAGGGAGCTCATGTATCAAGAAAACTTGCGCGAGCAATATGTAATGCTGAGTCAAAAAACGACGAGTTTTCGGCAGAAAAATCATTTAACTATTAGGCTCTGATAACGAAAAACCAGATAAATCCTGTTGCTAAATTTAGAAAAAATCCACTAACACATGATGTAGACAGAATCCATGTTTTGTGGGTACTTGATACCGAAACATTGGTTGGCGGCAAAATAACCGTCCGTATGGTGTATGTGAACAACACTAGCGCCTAAACCATGCGTAGGATTTTTACCCAACTGATCAAACCCCTGCTGATTTGATAGGGCTCGAAACTCGGGTCTGAGTCGAAGGTCTGTGATTTTGAAAAAGTCAAATACACCTATAAAGGTGGCATGGGTCCAATTTTCACTCTTAACTCTGAATTTGAGATAATTCTGAAAGTTTGAATATTTTCTGCGACTTCCTGCAATTAAAAAAATGAATATAAAGATTTCTCCTTCAAATGACATTTGTTGCCCGTGGTTAGTTATTTTATTAATGCCATGTACATTTTTTTTAAAAAATTAATAGTTTATGTGCAATATGTGAAATTAAAAAAAATAAGACACAATATTTTCCCAAAATTCGCTCAAATTTTTTTCTTTAAACATTTGGTATGAAAAGAGCTACATGTACTCTATGATATTATATTATTTTTAATATTGCTCTATTCTTTCTTTTTTCAAAAATTACAAAAATTAACTATTTTTGACTCGTCTCTAACATCGATAATATTTCCATTAGCGGTAATTTGTCCACATGATTGCATTTACCAGTAAAGTGTTTTAAATGATGTATTATGCGGTTTCTTGAAAATTGATAAGTTTTCGATGAAAACGAGTTCAAAATTCAGCATTTCATAAACACTCAAATGCTATTTGGAGAAATCCAAATGGCTCCAAATTTTTTCTTCACATTTTTCGTACGGATAGTGCTAGAAAAATCAAATCTGTTTGTTCCTTTACCTTTAAAAATAAGTTTTCTATAATTTGGCAACGAAAATATCTAGTTTTTGAAATGTTAATCCCTCGCCTTTTTACATTTGTAATAATAATAATAATAATAATAATTATTATTATTATTATTATTATTATTATTATCTTTCAACTATTAATAGTTTAATTGTTGGGAACGGACTCTGAATCTCAAGAAAGCGTGCGCAGATGATTTTCTCCCCCATACGTCACATACAGTTTTTGACTGTTTTTTGACTAAATAAATAAATAAAGGTATCTGAGGCTATTATCTTCAAGGTAGAATATGGCACGACGTTCTTTTTTTAATTTGTTGCGTCTACAAATTGACGCAACGCGTCTCCAAGCCCTTTAACGCGCGTTGAGCGCTTCGCGCTGGGGAGTAATTTTCCATTAATTTGCGCGGGAGTAATCCTCCATTACCTATAACCTGCGACGTCACGTCGCAGTCAGTCGTCAGGGAGCATCTCCACGTACGCGCCTCCTGCTACGCGCTCCTTCGTCAGTACCAAGCGGCCAGAATTGAGAAGGAATATGGATAGGGGTAGAGTTTAGGACTTTTCACAGGGGTTGGACTAGCCCTTGTGAAGCAGCCATACTCGTTTTGTTGGAACAAATTTCGCATGAGATTCGACTCGGTGGTGAGATTCGATTCACATGAGATTCGATTCGAGAACCCGGAACTCGGTGGTGAAAGACTAGTGACTTCGCTATGTGCTACGAGCGAGCCATACGTTTTGCGTCTTTCTCGGTCCTGCTAGAGTCGCTTGATCTGCAGCACTGCTTGATACGGTCGCGATTATGCGACATCGATCGGGAATTTAGAGATGGCCCATCTGGGGCGGAGCCCCGCTAGTGGAAGATATCTGGTTGGGGACAATCCTCCTAGGTAAGATGACCTCCTGATGGTAAGTCGGCCACCGGATCACACCATTCAGCGGGGACGATCACCGCCACTTACCGAGGAAAAATACACTACACTTACGGGACTAATGACCTCACCAGCTGACTAATCAACCAATCAAACCCTACGCAACATGGTATTGAGAACTTAATTACCCAAAAACTCAAATATTCAATACTAAGACAACTACCCTTTCTGCCCATCTTTTCTTTTTAATATTTATTTATTTATTTTACGTAAAAAAACAGTTAAAACGTGTGTGTGACGTGCTGTGTGGAGAAGTGAATTCTGTGCATGTTTTCAAAATTCTGTGATCCCTACCGTAAGCCATATACTACTTGAATTTTGAACACAGAAAGAAATGAGCGTCTTTTGCTAGGATTGATAATAAAGTATTCACTCCGATGTAATAAAATCTATTTTAAAGAGTAAATCAGCAATAAATGTGGGCTCTTATCCCTCATCATGTCCTTCGTCAAGGAATTCCCGCGGTGAGAATATTGAGAACGATAATTTGAATAAATATATTTCTCACTGAATTCTAGAAGACGTGCACAGATAAAGAAGTTACATTTATGTCCAGAAGCAAAACAAGGGACCATCTCAGCATTTGCTCATATTTATGTTCCAGTAAACCGATAGCGGTAGCTCAGTGCATCAACTGATGTCACTGCAGCGCTTCTGTCCGGGAGGAGGGCCTAGGTTCGAGTCCTGATGGCGGCATGATTTTCGACCCTAGCTTTTCAGCTGTCGAATTCAGTCGCTGTCTGGAGGAGAGTTCTAGCGGCCGGCTGCTCTGATCGGTAGTTTTCCGTGGTTTCTCCGATCAACGCCAGGCGAGTGCCGGAGCAGTACCCTAACAAACGGGCCACGGACCGCGCGTGACCTGTCCCTCCTCTTCCTTGTCCTATCCTCTCCTCTTACCCACACACTTTACACTAACATGCACCACACTAGCACATATTCCGGGAGACCGGTCGGGAGCTTAGAGCTTGTCCCGACGAGGGCGGTGCCCCGCTGGTGGGAGAGTCCTGGTTAGGGAGAAACCCCACTAGCCGACGGCAGGTTGGTGCCGGATCTCGCCATTCATCGGGGGAAGATCATCGCCATCTCTCGAGAAAAACATGCACTACACTAACGGGACTAATGACCGAAGCAGTTGACGTGCCCGGAAACACGAAAAAATCAATCAATCAATCAATGTTCCAGTAAGCTCAGTAGCGTGGAGCTTTACATTATTCGCTTGGAATGATTTTTTACATGTTATAAAAACGTTTTCCAATGAGAACTTATCACAATTCATATCAATAAAAAACTAATGAATTAAAAACAGTAAAAAAAGTCATTTTTAACACTGGTTCGTACAACTATTTCTAACTAAATCGTAATAAATTGATCTTGTGGATGGGAAGAGTGGATTTCCTCATATTCACTAGTTTATTGTAGAGAATTTATTAGGGGGAAAGGAATACATCCTTGGAAAATTTTGAGTGTAGACTTTGTTGAACGATTTTTGTTGAAGTTGAAGGTGTTTCTGCTTAAGCATTGGCTTAGGTTGTTTAAAAATTGTTAGATGCTATAGAAATTCAGATAGTATTTAGACGTATGTTTAGTTCATAATGAAATGTTCTTGTTTGTACATGATACAGCAAGGGGTTTTAATAGCCAGACGAAAGAATTTGTTCTGTATCGTTTGCAGCTTTTTAAGTGATTTCCAAATCTATTGCAGTTGTACTTTAGTAGTATTCATCCTCTTAAATTACTTTGAGTCATTGGTTACTAATGAGGAAACTAATTGCGGCCTACTGAAGTTATTGTTAATTTAATTGTACGTGCAGGGAAGTTAGTTTTATCCGGAGTTGGCAGTAGCGCGGTTATTCAAGCTTGGGGTATTGGAGATTGAGATTGTCAGTAGTCTTTAGTCAGCATTGTTCGCAGCCGCATAGTGTGAGTTATGTTCTTTGGCAATTTTGAACAGCGAAGTTTGCCCTGACGCGTCCTATTCAGTTTATACATCCAGTGGTGCATTTTACTATGTGCAAAATTCGTAGTAGTAATTTGGCACTGACCTTCTGGAATTCGCTGGGGCCACTAGAAAATCGCCTTCACTGTTTTAACCTGTCGGAGGTGAATTTTGGTAGGTAGGATGGCCGATTTTCATACATTCATAGTGATTGTTTACAGGCTTACGATATTTAGAGGTAGATGAAAAGTATCTTGTAGAAGTTGTTTCTGTCGAATAATTCCTGCTAGAGCTGTTGATGTTGTGTGCTTCCGAGTTGATCTGGAGCATATTCAAAGGATTGCTGTGGTGTTGGTGTTTCCCCCAATGGCGGCTCATGCATAGGTTGCACGGTTGAACAACCCCAGATAATCGAAAAATATCTTATAATATCTTAGGAATATATATTTTCCTCTCAATGACAAGAATATTCCAGTTAAACTCGAAGTTATTATAATTTCACTTTTCTGATAAAAACGCGAATCTTATTGTTTTAATTATGATGTCGGTTTCATTATTATAACAAAGTTTCATTGTTTTGTACAATAAGACAATTTTCATTTCAAAACTAAACTTCAATACTAAAATAAATGCTTTCATTTTAATACTAAAATAAATGCACAGAACAGTTGCAGCCATTTTCGAAGTGTATTTAAAGTCAATGTAATTTAAAGACGGAGAAATGGTAAAATTTGTTTTTAGTTTTATTAACTACAGCTCAGCAATCGAAACTAGTTGTCATACGGAATGGCACAGACTTTCTCGTACTAGTTAGTTTTCTAGTTTCTTTGGTCTGGGCGAGCTTAATTTTTTTCAAAACTTTCTAATTTTTCTGTTTCCTAATGGTAGAACCGAAATATTACTTTAAGAATATTAAAGAAGATCGCCTTACAAGGAAATTTTTGTTGAAAACTTTGAAATTTTTGTTGAAAATGGCGTTTAAGCGTTACTCAAATGCGAAATTAAAATTATTTTTCACAGGAATCTATTGAGTTTTCGAAAATATTCATTTGAAGGCATTTAAAACACTTTCACTTACAAAAACAAAAATGTATACAAATTTATGGAACGTATTAACGTACGTATTAACGGCGTGAGAGATTTTAAGAAAATTAAATTTATGTAATTTTGGAAAAAAGAATACACCAAAATGAACTTTACGTCATATTAACAGTGCAATTATCACTATCCGTAAGAAAAGTTTGAAGAAAAAATTAGAAGGCGTTTTTGAGAAAATGGCATTTGATCGTCTCTATAAATGCGGATTTTTGAGCTAGTTTTCTCAGAAAAGTTTTGAGTTTTCGAGAAACTTCATCTGGCATCATTTAAGCACATTTACTCGTAAATGCAATGATGTGAACAAATCTCCGCTAATGCAAATATTATCGACATGAGAGACTTTATGGTCTTGCCTATTTCTCTTGCCAGCTGTCATCGCCGCCCAAAGTACGTGTTTTTAAACATTTTCTCGATTTTTCGGTTTCCGAATTGTAGAACCGAAATATTAATTTAAGAATATTAAATAAGAGTAAAACCTCTTCATAAATTGCAATTTTCATTGAAAAGTTTAGAGCCGTTTTTAAGAAAATAGCATTTAAGCGTTACTGTAGATATGAAATTTAAAGCTCATTTTCACAGAGAATTTTGAGTTTTCGAAAAATTTCCTTAAAAAAGACATGTGAGGCAGTTTAACTCACAAATGCAATAGTGCTTTCAAATGGCTGGAAATGTGCATATTAACGGCGTGAGATATATTTAAAAATAATACACGTGTATACGTTTTGAAAAAAACAAAAAATTAATTCCCCAAAATAAAATTTATGTCATTTTAAACAGTGCAACTAGAACTATCCATTTGAAAAGTTTGAAGAACAAATTTTTGGAGCCATTTTTGCGAAAATACGGAATTTTGAGAGCATTTTAACAGAAAACTGTTGCTATCGAGAAACATTATATGATATCATTTAAATCACATCCTCCTCCTCCTCCTCCTCCCCCTCTTCTTCTTCTTCTTCTTCTTCTTCTTCTTCCCGACAGGTTTTAGGTCATGTGACCTGTTCCGGCAACCTTCTTTTTTCTCGGTCTGCCAATGTCCCTTCTTCCTTCTGTTCTATAGTACATAGTTATGAATGGAAGTTGGTATGTTGGCATTCTCGATACATGATTGTACCATTTTAACTTACTTTCGAGAACGATTTCGTATAATTATTTGACTTTTAAAACTTCTCTTATTTCAGAATTATGTTTCTTGTCGAGTAGCGAACACCCTAGTGTATTTCGGAGAAATTTCATTTCCGCCGATTGTATTTGTAGGAAAAAAAGATTCAATGTATCATTGTACTTTTCACTGTACATTTCATTTTTGATTTTTTTCGTGTTCACCCATGTTTCGCTGGCATACATGAGTGTGGGGGACTGCAATTGTCTTGTAAAACTTAAGCCGTGTCTCCTTTCGTGTTCGATTTCTAATATTTATGTATCGTTCCACAAACATTTCGGAATTTTACTAGTTTATCTTCCACGTCATAGTCTATATTACAGGATATGTCACAGCCTAGGTACTTGAAGTTGCTAACTTGTTCTAAATTGTAGTTTCCTATTGTTATTTTAGATCTTACTGGATATTTGCCTCTGAATGCCATGACTTTTGATTTTGGAGCGGACATTTGAAGTCCATATTCTTCAAGTGTTTTCTTTAAGATAAAAATGGACATTTGGGGCTTGTTTTCAGTCTCTTGTATCACCACTTTGTTATCATCAAAAGTCTTTTAATTGTACAACTCTATTTACTTTATTTTTCCATATTTTCTCTCTCTCTCTCTCTCTCTCTCTCTCTCTCTCTCTCTCTCTCTCTCAATATATATATATATATATATATATATATATATATATATCGTCCAGATATATGTTAAAAAGTGTTGGTGATATTGAACAACCTTGCTTTACTCCTTTATTTGTAGAGACATTTATATTAGGTTTACAATTTCCTAAGATGATCGAAGTTTCTTTGCATACACTCTTTATAGTTTCGATAATTTATAGATTCGAGTTTCGAGTCTTGGGTAACCTCTTCGTTCTAATATTTCCCATAGAAAAATGCGTCGAACGTTGTCGAAAGCTTTTTCAAGATCTATAAAAGCAAGATGCGTTTCTTTGTTATGTTCTCTTCGCTCTTCTATCAATCGCTTTACGGTAAATATTGAATCTGTAGATGAACGGCCTTTTCTGAATCCCGTTTGTTCTTCTGAGAGAAGTGCTTCGGCTATTGCCTTCAGTCGTTGATTCAGAATTCTAGCGTATACTTTGTTGGTAGTGTCTAGCAGACGTATTCCTCGATAATTCTGGGTGTTAGTTCCATCACCTTTCTTGTACAGGGACACCGCTTTCGCCTGTAACCATTCTTGAGGAATCTCGAGCTGCCTCCAGCACACATTAAACAGTTTTTAAGAGGTGTTTATGCAATGTCTGACCTCCATACTTCAGTAATTCGCCGTTGATTCCGTTTGGTCCGGGCGCTTTCCTATTTTTTAATCCTTTTAAAGCGATTGTCAGCTCCTCCCATGTGATGTCGTCAACTTCTGGATATTTTTCTCTGTGGTTAACAGCAGCGTTTTCTTTATCATCGTACCACAGAGATTGGTAGTGTTCTGCCCACCTGTCTATTTCTATGCTTTTGATATTTGCATCCTCTTTTATATATCTATTTAGTGACTTCATAACTTTGTACGCTAATGACTGTCTTCCATGAACATCATGTTAAATATTGGCAATAAATCTTTCTCAAGATGCATTGTGGGCTTTCTTAATTGCATTTTTTGCTTGATTTCTTGCAATGTGGTACTCTTGTTTATTAACGTGTGTCGGGTTGCTGAGATATTTATTATAACATTTTTTCTTTATTTTAACTAATTCTTCTATTTCTGTCGACCAGATTTGGAGAGTTTTTATTTGCTTTTCGCCATCGTGGATACATCTTGATGCGAGGTACTACTAGTTAATGGTCTGAATAGACGCCATAACCTCTCAACACATTTGTGTCCATTACTTATTTTGACATTCTCTGGTTAGCAATTACATAATCTATTAATGATCTGCAGTTTCCATTGGCCCAAGTAAACTTGTGAATTAGTTTCTTGCGAAAAAAGGTGTTTGTTACTTTTCAATTGTTAAAAACTGCGAATTCTCGAAGTTTCATTCCATTCTTATTTATTGTTTCTTCTCCAGATGTTCCTATAGATCCGTGGATTGCTTTGTTTTCCCCTCTGGCATTCATATCATCCATAAGGAGTACTTCGCATGTTTGATTGAATTTCTATATAGTTTTTTGGAGCGTTGAATAAAAACTGACAGTTTCCTCTTCCAGTTCTTCCGACTGTCCTTTCACTGGGGCATTAGCGCCTATGATGACCAGGTGACCGCGATCATGTTTTAATCTGATTGTAAGAATTCTATCGTTCACATATTCACATTCTTTAATCTGAGGTTTCCTTTCCTTATCTCTTTTCTTATCTAAAAATATCGCTACTCCTTTTGAAGCTCTCATGTTTTCTTCTACACCACTGTAGAACATTGCATAATTCCCTACATTTTTTTAGCCTTTTAATTTCTTCTTTGTTTCAGTCACTACGGCAATGTTTTTGTTGCTCTTCCAGTATTCTAGTTAGCAAATTTTATTTGTTTGCGATTCCCCTTACATGCCAAGTTGCTACTCTTAAAATATCCGCTGTCCATTTATTCTTGTCCATTTTCTTTGCTTGGTTTGTCATCGTACCTTGAGTGTTTCCGAGAGTTCTTCGGGTGCTGCAAGTATTTTTAGGTTTTACATTGACGGGGTACTAACCCGATGCACAACCCCCAACCTGGAGGGCCAGAGCTTTTTATTCAGGGTTGTCTCTCCCTTAGGCTGATTGCTTCCACCATAGCTCAAGGAGTTCAGCCTGCCCCTTTTCCGCTCTTTAGAGGAGTTCCTCAAGGCGAGGGAATCAGCCTACCTCTGTCCGCTCATCCTGTAGGAAATGTGTGAGAAGGAAATATTTAGGATAGGTGCTGGGAGCTTTCAAGTTACTCGATCCACCTGTTAGCTCTCAGAGATGTGGAAGGATACATAGGTGTGAATGGAAAAGAGTTGCTTCTAAAGGTAAGGAATTAGTCGCCTCTTACGACAGGGGGGAGTTCCCATGGTGCTATTCTATTAAAATCCCCGGACACCATGTGGGGTATTTAATTCACATGTACTCATAAATACAATAATTTTTTCGCAAACAGTGAACAAAATGCCGTGAATATAACTATTAGCGCCGCGAGACACATGTCAAAAAATTAATTATGTAATTTTTGAAAAAACAAAAGTATTGAGGAATATGTTGTGGTTGTCATCTTATAGTGTGTATTTAGCACTATCCCTACCAAACCTTTAAAGAAAACATTTGGAACCTTGTGAGAATTCTGATCTGGTGTTGTTGACGTTCTTATAAGAAGAAATAAAAGAGGTCATCTTCGTCAACATATCATGCTTTATTAAGATAGCCGGCTTTCGACGGCTTTGTGACGGCAAAGCCGTCGAAAACCGGCTATCTTAATAAAGCTGATATGTTGACGAAGATGACCTCTTTTATTTCTTCTTATTTGGAATCTTTTTGAGAAAAAACAATTTTTTAAAAATTGCAAATATTGCACGCAATATTGCGCGAAAACAACTAAAATTTTCAAAAAATGCACATTACCTTAATGAAAGAACTAATTATGGACAACAAATAAACATTTTTAAAGGAAAAATCTTTATTTTCAATTTTGTAGTTATAAGAAGACGCCGCAAGAATTCAAAATTACGAAATTTTTGAAAATTCAGTGTTAAAGTGAAATTCAAGTACGTGAAAATCGGACCTATATGACCTTTATAAGTGTATTTTACTTATTTTTACGAAATTTTAAAAAATTTGGACCGTTTTGGGGAAAATTTAGAAAATGTCCGATGGGCCTCATGTAACTTCAAATTCTTGTACCCACAAATTTTGAAGAAACGTTTTCAAGTTTGCTGGGCCTCAAGTCGAGGCAGCTCGAGCGGAGATTATCCATTAGGCAAAATAGTCCTACTATGGTTTAAGTGCTAGTGGCGTCCACAGAGGGACAGAAGGACTTAAAAAAAAGAAGTTTTCCCTATCAGGGGACACTAAAACGTGTATTTTCGTTGAAATCTCGAAAGCGATATTCCTCAGCATTATGTAAATTTCTCTATACTGCGTATATACGTACTTATGAGAGTGAAATTTTTTTCTGATAGTACTATACATTATTTTCTTATTTTGCTTATTTTTTCAAAAAATAAAATAAAAAGAACACGTTTCTGGCTGTAGAGGGGTGTGGGTGTTGGGACGGGGGCCAAGGTATCTTTTTTATCTTAATTTATAATGTAACTACTCAATGTCATTTAATTTAAGGGAACTTTTTACAATGGTATGTGAGGGGACCCTTTGCCCCCCCAATAAAAGTTCCGAAATCCCGTCTGTGCTTGAACTGTAAAATATGTTCGACCGCGGCCGCCATCGCAGGTAGGGAGCACGTCACTGACATGACTCACTAATAGAATACAGCAAATGAAAACCGTCTACATTTAATGAATATCCAACCACATCTGAGCAATAAGTATCCTTTCCTTTCCTTTCAATTTCACCCTCAAACGAAATAGCCCTTCAAATAGCAATCACCCCGAATAATTTCTCTCCAACCTAGACTTCTTCACCCAATCTTCATTTAAGGAGGAGTAAATAGAATATTTTAATAGTAAATTTTTAACATAGTGTTTTAATTGTATTCAAAAATATATATACCAACAATTATATTATTATTCGATGGATCGACCGGGAGCGGTAGCTCAGTGTACCAACAGATGTCACTGCAGCGCCTCTGACCGGGAGGCCTTAGGCTCGAATCCTGACGGCGGCAGGATTTGTCACTGTCTGGACGAGAATTCTAGCGGCCGGCTGCTCTGATCGGTAGTTTTCCATGGTTTCTCCGATCAACACCAGACGAATGCCGGCACAGTACCCTACCAAACGGGCCACGGACCGCGTGCGATCTGTCGTTCCTCTTCCCTGTCCTATCCTCTCCCCTTACACACACACACACACACACACACACACACACACACACACACACACACACACACATACACATACACACACACTAACATGCATTACACTACCACATATTCCGGGAGACCGGTCGAGAGCGTAGAGCTTGTCCCGGCTGAGGCGGTGCCCCGCTGGTGGGAGAGTCCTGGTTAGGGGGAAACCCCGTTAGCCGACGGTAGGTCGGCGCCGGGTCTCGCCATCCAGCTGGGGAAGACCACCGCCATCTCCCGAGAAACAAACATGCAGTACACTAACGGGACTAATGACCAAAGCAGTTGACGCGCCCGGAAACATGATAAAATCAATCAATCAATGGATCGATCTTTCCGCATAGTGAACGTACACGTAAGAAGTAACTGTGGAAGTTCGCAAAACCCTTTTTGTTTACGTTAACGTACGAGAAAAAACACTGTCGTATAACGCAGTAAGATCCAAGGAACGTCTAACGTTTTTGTTAGAAGCCAATGGAATATATAAGAGCATACGTCGACCATCAAACACTCCACAGAACCATTCATGGGGCTCATGGTATAAAAATAATCGTGATCCTAGCATGATATCCATTTTCCTTATTGTTATTGGATTGTATACAAAATATCAGTCCCGAATATTTATTATATTGATACATGATGTCGATGAGTGGCTATCTTCAAGGTCATTCGGTCATTTCATATTTATTTTGAAAGTAATATAATTATGTCCTCACCTCTACATTGTTGTGATTGGGCCTTGTAGCCGGGTTCTAATCTCTACGCCCACTTCGAACCAGGGATGAAATTCATCCCCTCTCCACTTACAGTGGACTCGCGATTATCCGACTCGCAGATAACCGAGGCTCCGAGTTAACCGAGCCAGTAGTCAGAAAATAATGTCTTGAAAAAAGGAAGATTTACATTTAGTTGTACCCAATTACATGTAGTTGCCCAATGAAGTGTGGGCTTGGTGATGGGCCTAGTGGACATCGATTCTAGGAATATTGGGGCTTCCCCTAAAACTCGTATGATGCAATCAAGGGGTTTGTTCGCTAAATATTGTTTGTCATTCCTCTCCGCTTTAGTTGTCTCCGTGACCGAGGTAAACGTAAGCATTTATATTGTGTTCTGGAGACTGAAAACTTCGAAAGCAGCCCCACAGCCCTACGGAAAAAACAAACATTTTTATTTTCTTAAATATGATCAATATCCAATTTTCTCCTTTTTTAAGCTGATACTTTCGGGAATTAATACACGACATTTAGAAAAGATGCTCTCCAAACATCTGGGAACACTGTAAATGGTTCAACATAATTGTAATAGTTAATAGTACCATTGAATTTATAGTTCCATTCTCCCTGTAGTAGGGTTATATACCACTTCATTAATAAAACTTGAAACAGTGTGTAAAATTACTTTATTTTAATTTTTTATAAATAACTTAAAAGTAATTCATTAAAATAACATTTAAATAAATGTATTTAATATAAGTCCTAAACCTCTTCTTAAAATTTTTAGGAAACCTTACTTTTTTTTTCAATAATTGAGATTTTCACAATCGTACTTGAGAATCTGAATTGCGATTTTTTAAAAATAAATTTCAGCTTCGAAAATGACCATTCAACTGGTCGTAATAGGCAATCCATGAATAAAACTTAAAGTAAAAGTGCTAGGAAAATGTTTAGGTAAGGTTGAATAGTAATTCCTTTTTAGAAAGTTGATTGAGGTTAGATAAGATAGCAAAATATGGATGGAATTTTTTGTGTAATATTTTCTGCAAGTGTTTTATACCAGGTATAAATTTTCGGGGACTGCACGACAGTTTCTCCGCCACTGGTTCATTGAAATTCAGAAGAGGGAAGTAATCTGAAGTATACATTCCCATTATCAGGACTATTCCGACGAAACAAGGAAATTGACTTAACACAATTAGACAAAAATTGCCTTTTTTTGCCGTATTTCCAGCGAGAGATGAATTTAGATTTTTGTCCTGGTTCGTCGTTCATCGCGGCAATTCCAAAGGCACACTACATTTGTCTTTTCCACGTCCATCTAGCGAATGACAAAAGAAAAACAGCAATTTCGACGGCGCGTTGCCACGGTTGTACCGCACGGAAAACACTGAATGATTTGAGCCTAACGGCCAGCCGAAGTGGTTTAACCGCAAGTGCGAGGGTCCCTTATACTTCACGTCAGTTTTTCTCACCATCATTTGTCTTGACCCGCGCTTGCGCGACGTCATTCGTCCTGGTGCTGCTTCGATACGGAAACTCGTGAACTACGCAGTCATTCCCGACGGCGCGCAGCGACTGTCGCGCACTCTATCCATGAGTATCTTGATTACTTTCTTGTAGTATGAACTCTTGATACTAGGGTCTACGTATGTTTACAACATTTTTGTATTTGTGTTGTTTTTGTGAAGAAACTACATTTAGTTTTCATAGTTTCGTTAGAATTAATAATTTAAATGTAAGAATGTTTATTATTTTACCCGCAATTTTCTTAATTAAAATATTAGACAAAAATATGTGTATCACGTCACGTATTATCACGAACTTTACATCCAGTAAATACAATGAATAACGTTTCCTCGTTGTGCCTTAAACTAATGAGTAAGGAAAATATCGAGCTTTGGTGACGCTTGGCTCAGCTAGCCAAACTAGCACCTACCAATTTTTGAAGAGGTACAGGTCGTCCTCTGGAGCGATTTGCCTACTTTTGCATTTTGCTCGAGTGATAGCGATCTACCTCGTAATCAATCATAAACATACCTTATGAATCTACGTGAGCATGTAAATATTACTGTGCACTCTGAAGTTCATAAAGTTCATGTAAATAAGCGGCTCGTGGGTGGAGGTTTTAGCATAATGCACACGTATTATGAGAAATTGTTTACTTCAATATTGCGAACTAGAATATGGCATCGCCGTCGCCTGTTTTAAAAGTACTTTCATGTGTTGAACATTTCATTCATACATCATTTATTTCATGAGTAGTTTTGTTCTTACAGTGACTGGTGTTGGGCAATGAATCGTAGTAGCTGACGTTATACTCCCCTTCAAAAATTCCCAACATCTAATGGCCTCGTATGTTACCTCCATACGACTCAAGAAACTGGGAAATATTGCAATTTCAAAATTATAATTGCCGAAAAAAAATACTTGAAAGTATTGATGATGTGAGTTTAGTAGAGTATAGTAACATTTTTTTACTGTTTTTGCTAATATGCACGAAGATCACCTGTAAGCTGTTCTTGTGGGTTATTGTCCAATCCTAATAGAAGATCATTCTCGTTTAGTTCCGAAACTTCTGTCGGAAAATCTTCTACAACTACATTTGATTTTTCCACGGATTTGTTTAACATTTCTCCCCTATTTTTTAAAGAGATTAAAACTCCACAAACTCAGTTTAATTTGTGTTCACTTCCACTTCTGTAATTGCTCTATTAATCGTTTTGTATGCGAATCTGTATAAAAATTAAAAGGCGACTGTTGTCTATGCTTATGTGAATAAGGTGTTAGTTAAGTTTAATAATAATAAGTTTTGGGCCCCATTCATTTGAAAATCGGTATTTGTACACTTAACGTAAAAATGTTCATTCATTCTCTAACATTACTCACAGTTTTGTTTTCTCCGTATTTACATGAAATTCTTGAAATTTAATACGTTCCAAGGCAATACTGTTCGCAGTTTTTGCAAATGTATTTTTTAAAATATGATAAAACATTTATGAAAAATAATGAAAATGAATTTTCTTGATCCTCCAGCTCCCTAGTTCTGGTCCAACCCGGCACAGCACGACCCGGTAGAAAATATGAGCTTCACTCGGAACGTCACGGCTCAGTTTACAGTGCTGCCCACCTTCGTCTTTGACAATGTGGGATTTTCAATTTTCGCTCGATCTTTCCAATACCTTCTATTACTAGTAATAGAAATTATTGGTCTTTCTAACTACCTGTGCGTACAGTGCTCCTTTTTGTTACACAAGAGTTTCTGTAACTATTAATTATTCTTCAGAAATTTTAAACACTTGCTTTGTTTCTCATTGTTGTGTTGTCCAAGGCGCGCTAGTACGTTGAGTTTTCTGTCAATGAAGTTGACGTAGTGCGTAGACAGAACCCGCCTCTCCATGCATCCCCTATTGTGGAGTATCAAGAAAGTGCGCGATTAGTAAAAATATCATCAGTGTTGCCAACGTCGTGAAAGAAAATTATGGCGTATTGAACGAAAAAGCCTGTGGGTTCTGGAGTTTAATCAACGTCACCTACATAATCTATTTAGGTGGCGTTGATTTAGTTCCAGGCACACTCGCTAAGATCGCAGCGCCAAAACACGCAAAAACGGTTTTGGACATTTGTTAGAATCTTCTGACCGGATCCGAAAACAAATGATCAGTTTCCCATCAGGAGACCGAGACGCGTCGAATGACCCTCAAATGTCTTGATTGGTGAAGGGAAAGTGGTCTAGCCTTGAGTGACGGAATCGCACATTTATTTATTTATTTATTTTACGTAAAAAAACAGTTAAAAACTGCGTATGACGTGCTATGGGGAAAACTGAATTGTGTGCACATTTTCAAAATTCTGTGATCCCTACACTAAGTCATATACTACTTAAATTTTGAATTTTGAAAGGGAGAAAAAAAACTCCCATGTAATAAAATCTATTTTCAAGGATAAATAAGCAATAAATTTTGGCTCTTATCATGTTGTGCTTCGGAATAATACTTCCTGCCGCGACAACATGGAAACGATAATGTGAACAATTGTATTTCCCACTGAATTCTAGAAGACGTGCACAGAAAATGAAGTTACACTTATGTCCAGAAGCAAAACAAGGGGCCATCTCAGCATTTGCTCAATGGATCAGGGAAACTGGACGAAAAACCTGATCGAGATGGGCTCCAACATCTGCACACCCCCATCCCCAACTGCATATCCCCAACATCCCAACATCTGCACACTCAGGAGTTACTCAAATACTGTATAGAAATTGGGGTACATTCCATCAGCAACAGTGCAGTATTCCACCCAAAGGGTATGATTCCACAACAAATAGGAAAGTTTGAATGTATCAATGTTGCATTTCAGTATGAGGTGAAATTTTCAAGCTCATTTTTCTCAACATCTGAAGTTTTTAGTTCTGCCACAATTGTAACCCACAATCGATATAGTGAGAACAGGCTGCTCTATAAAATACCAATTAATAAACTATTTTTTGCAACGGAAAAGGTCGTTTTTAATTCTGGTGTACACAACGAGTGTGAAATGCACATCGTTTATAATGCTGCTTTATTGCATTCGTACAAAGTTGAAAACTAACTAACAATGCTTGTTTATAATGTTAACATTTGTTAATGTTGAGTGAAAAAACAAACTAGTGATGCTACAGCAGCATGTACTTTCTCTTTACATAAAGTTATAAAATAGCAATTACCGCCCTTATTAACTCATCTCAGCCATCACTTGTAAAACTCATTATCATGGTAATGAGTTTATCATGATTGCAATCATAGCGCATTTGGTGCGAAAATTTAATTCATTTAAAGCTACATCCACAAAAGTCGACAATTCAAAACTACGTTTCTTATACCCAGATACCCCGCTCAACAATAAAAAAGTTATTCTGAATATTTCAAACCGTCATATAGGCCATTAAAATATGTAATAAAAAGTATCCCTCTGTCTGTGTGTCTGTCTAACATAAACCGCTAATTTCTCTATTCTTTTGTTGTTGTTTTTTTTTTTTCCAAAAATTACTAAATGTATTTTTTTCTTATGTCTCACGTCATTAATATTTACATTACCTTCAATTTGTTCATACCATTGTGTTTATGAGTTGATTTCTTTAAATAATGTTTCTGAAAAACTTTTGGTTAAAATTAGTTCAAATTTCCGCATTTTCAAAAACGCTAAAAGCCATTTTCTGAAAAAGGCACCAAATTTTGTCTCCAAATTTTTCTAACGGGTAGTGCTCTTAACAGCGTTTAATATGAGGTAGTGTTATTTTGTTGTTTTCAAATATTATACAAATGTAATTTTTTGAAATATCTATTTTCCTTTTTTTTGTACATTATTTGATTTAGTGGTGTTCTTCATCAAAAATTTAAATTTAAAATACCCCGTTAATATGCACATTTCCACATTATTAAAATTTTTTGAATATAGCTTCAAATTTCGCGTTTACAGTAACGCACAAACGCCATTTTATTGAAAACGGCTGAAAGTTTTTCAATGAAAATTGCCATTTATGGCAAGGTTTTCCTTTCTTTAATTTTGTTAAAGTAATATTTCAGTTCTCTAATTAAGAAATCGAAAAATTGAGAAAATGTAAAAAAAAAATGTACTTTGGGCGCGATAGATGGCAGCTGGCAAGAAGATGGGGCAAGACCGGAAAGCCAGTCCGCACTAAGGAAATTAAATAACTTTGTTACGAGAAAGTCTGTGCCATTCACTAGTTTGTTTTGCTTTATTTCTGGTGTAGAATGCCATGCAGCTTGATGATGTTGACTGGTTACGAATTCAATATCTTCATTTACGTCAAAAGCCGTTTTCAATAGTAGATTAGCAGTTCTGTTATTAATTAGCCATTCTGAGAAATATTTCCCATCTACTATCCATACTATTGTTATGGATTGAGGTTTGCGTGCTGTCTTCAATAATGAATGAGCTGATGACTAGTAGAACTGGTTAATGATCAGACAGATCTTGTGACAAGTAGGTATGAATGTAACTTTGGTTTATTCCTTTTGCAAATGTAATGAAAACTAATACATCAGGTATTTTGTTAGTGTCTGTCGGCCAATAAGTGGAGTGGCTAGAAGAGTACGTGTATAATCTTTCGTTTATTATAGTTTCATGTAGAGATTTATCTTTCGAAGAGGTTAGTCTGGAGCCCCTCAAAGGATGTTTAGAATTGTAGTCACCGCCAGAAGTAAATTTTGGTTCTATATTTGGGTTTTTCCAACATGGCGGCTGAGGGTAGTATCTCCAAGATGGAATTCGATTCGACGTTTTTAGTCATCTCAGTCCTCCCGCTAGAGTCGCTTGATCTGCAGCGCTGCTTGATGTGGTCGCGATCAAGCGACATATTGCGGCAGGACCAAAAAAGACCAAAAAGTCTTGTCGAATTCCATCACTGAGATACAACCCTCACCGCCACGTTAGAAAAACCCAAGTATAGTGTTCTGAAGAAGCTAGCGAATTGTGAACTCTGACTTTTGTCTCGGAGGGCAGTATGTAGCTGCAATATTCAATGTTCCGAAATCCTCGCTTACTTGAATAGATGTTACCTGCCAGCAACTGGTGTTATATTGAGAATTTTAGTAATGTCTGTGTGTCTGTCTATGTGTGTCTGTTTGATTGATTGATTTTTCGTGTTTCCAGGCGCGTCAATTGCTCTGGTCATTAGTCCCGTTAGAGTAGTGCATGTTTTTCCTCGGGAGATGCGGTGATCTTCCCCCGCTGAATGGCAAGATCCGGCGCCGACTACCGTCGGCTAGTGAGGTTTCCCCCTAACCAGGACTCTCCCACCAGCGGGGCTCGGCACCAGCCGGGACAACCTCTAAGTTCCCGACCGGTCTTCAGGGATATGTGGTAGTGTAGTGCATGTTAGTGTAAGTGTGTGTGTAAGGGGAGAGGATAGGACAAGGAATGGGAAGGACAGATCGCTCGCGGTCCGTGGCCCATTTGGTAGGGTACTGCTCCGGCATTCGCCTGGTGCTGATCGGAGAAACCACGGAAAACTACCGATCAGAGCAGTCGGCCGCTAGAATTATCCTCCAGAGAGCGACTGAATTCGACCTAGTTGAAAAGCTAGTCGAAAATCCTGCTGCCGTCAGGACTCGAACCTAGGACCTCCCGGTCAGAGGCGCTGCAGTGTGTGTCTGTATATGTGTGTGTCTGTCTGTATGAGTGTGGTCTATATGTATATGTGTATGAGTGTGTGTCTGTCTGTTGTGTGTGTCTGTCTGTTAGTGTGTGTCTGTCTGTATACGTGTGGTGTCTTGTACGTGTGTGTTGTCTGTTACTGTGTGTGTGTCTGTATACGTGTGTGTGTGTGTGTGTCTGTACACGTGTGAGTACTGTGTGTGTCTGTACACGTGTGCAACTGCAGCTCTGAGGGCCTGAACCACTGACTAACAATAGCGATCGTTTCGTTGCAAATATACACAATTTCCTCAATGTACTTCGCAACGGCGACGATAGAAATGTCGTCCGCGAAACCAATAATACTGGTGCCTTCTGGGAGGGGAAGCCGAAGAACCTCGTCGTACATCATATTCCATAATGGTGGACCCAATACCGACTCTTGCGAGACACCTGCCGTGATATTATGTACCTTCGGCCCATTATTTGTATTGTAAATCAGGGCTCTATTACTCAGATACTCGGGCACAATCTTCCTCAAATACGTTGGCACCTTAAATCTGCGGAGAGCTTGGTGAATCCACCTGGCCGAGTTGAATGCATTCTTAATATCCAACGTAACGACAGCACAGTACTGTTTTGGGCCTCTCTTCCATCGATTTCCTCCAATTGATTGTCGGGCGGGGTTAATGACAAGTTGGACTGCGTTAACAATCGAACGGGCGCTGCGGAAACCATACTGATTTTCCGAAAGGCCTCCTCCCTCCTCCACAGCTTTCTCCAGTCTGGTCCTATTATTCTCTCCATAACCTTGCCAGCTGGGTCAAGCATACACAATGGCCGGTATGATGATGGATCTTCGGGAGATTTACTCCCCTTAGGGAGGAGCACCAGGCGCTGTTTTTCCATCTTTCTGGGTACACCCCTTCCCTGAAGCTATAATAATAGAGATCCACAAAGATGTCGGTGTGAGCGAGTATCGCAGTCTTTAGGGCAATGTTGGGAATGTTATCCGGTCCGGGAGCCTTTGTGTTGCCGATTCTGCTGATTGCGTGCAGAATTTCTTCTTGCGTGACTGGAGGAATTATTTCTACTACAATTCACCACAATTCATGCACAAGTTGGACTGGTCATGTGAGTTTTTACATGCTCTTCTGAGGTGTCCAAAATCCAAACATTTGTAACACCTCAGGGGGATCATCTTCTCACGCAGAGTGCAGTACACCCATCCTATTCGTATTTTACCGATGGTCTGGATGATCCTCCTTTTTGCAGTGCAACCACCTCGTTAAAGTGCGTCTGAATCGAATACGTTAATTTCTTCATCTTACTATGAACATTATGGCGGGACTTAACAAAATTGAGAAGCTCGATTATTTTCTTCTCAAGGCTACACAAAGCCTTGCCATTGCTTCGCATGATCATCACTTGTAGCAACGGATACTACAGCAGCCCAGTGGTCCATTGCTGAAGTACTGCGATCACTGGTTGACGACGCCTGGGAGCCGGTTGCTCACTCCCAAAGACGCCGATACTGGGGATCCGGGCCCCTGCACCGTAAACTGAGATCCCAAAAGACCTTCCATATTGGTTTTTTGACTGGGGTGTCTTTCCCCCGCCTGTTGGTCCGTGAGAGGTATTTTAATTGCCTCTTGACCTCTATATCTAGAGCTTCCTCCCCTGTCCGTCACCTGGGAACACGGCGACTGTATGTGTGCCTGTCTGTATGTGTGTCTGTTTGTCTTTATGTGTGTCTGTTTGTATGTGTAGCGGTTTGTCTGTTTGTATGTGTGTCTGTGTTGTATGTGTTTGCTGTCTGTATGTGTGTCTGTCTGTATGTATGTGTGTGTGTCTGTCTGTATGTGAGTGTGTCTGTATGTATGTGTCTCTGTCTGTATGTGTGTGTGTCTCTGTCTGTAGGCGTGTGTGTCTCTGTCTGTATGTGGTTTTTTGTTTGTTTTTGTAACGAGGGTAGGTGGACATCTTCAAAAGACTCTGGGTACAACCCAGCGTGTGAGATTTTTAGTCACTAAAACCGAACCTCCCTACTCCATCCTCTACGCGGAACCGCCTAAAGCCATTACTTCGCGGAGGGTAGAATAGTGACCTCATCGCATGAAATTAGTCAGGTAAGGAATCATGAGATATCATTCCTACCTTTCTCTAGGCGTCTCAATTCCATCAATGTATCTTGTGCAAAATTGCACACCACCCTCCAATTGCTGTCAGAAACATGCATACTTGAAACTATGTTTTTTGGTGTCAACTGGGCTATACCAAGTCTCTCGACAGATGCTAGTGGTTGAGGTGCGAAACGTGGACACTGAAAAAACACGTGTTCGGCGTCCTCGACATCGACAGCGCAGACAACCTATATATTGAAGCAATGTCTCTTACGTAGCTCTTCGTATCTGCCGAGTTGGCCCAAACTGGTGAACCGTAGAGCAAAACCGAAGTGACGACCGATGCAAGGAGTTTTCTCTTTTTATGACTAAGCCCTTCTGTGTTTGGCTAGTCAACGCAGCATTCACTACCGCAACTTTTTTACTGGCGTAGTCCAAATGGTCTTTAAAGGACAAGCGCGTGTCGATCATGATGCCGAGGTATTTTATCGCGGGTCGTGATGAAATGTTGTGGTGACCGACTTTGAGAGTGATGTATTGTCTCTTCTTTCTGCTAGTTACGAGTAGTACTTCTGTTTTATGTTCGGAAAGCTGTAATCCAGCGGAATCTAGCCAACGACTAACAATGGCAATGGCTTCATTGCAAATACATACTATCTCTTCCACAAATTTTCCGACGACAACGACGATAGCATTGTCGTCTGCGAAGCCAATGATCTTGGTTCCTTCTGGGTGTGGGGGCCTAAGAACTTCATCACACATGATATTCCACAGAAGTGTCTGTCTGTGCGTCTGTCTGTGCGTCTGTCTGTGCGTCTGTCTGTGCGTCTGTCTGTGCGTCTGTCTGTGTGTCTGTCTGTGTCTGTGTGTCTGTCTGTCTGTACCCGTGCCCCGTTAACAACTGGGTCAAGTAATGATCCATCTCCGTGTTTCCTTTCGGTTCACTTTGCTATGTCAGGAATAAGACGAAATGTCCATCTACCAGTGGATGATAGTCCATCGCCGTTGCCACTGAGCCATTGTCACCTCCCTTCCTTCACGATGACGCTATTTGTAGCTCCCTCTTGCTTACTCTATACAGCCTGGCCCTTTGTTGTGCCATGAGATCTATAGCGGGCATGTCGGCTATCACATACACAGCGTCATAGGAAACCGTGCGAAACGCCCGGGTCACATTCAAGGCAGACACTCTGTACACTGACTTCGCACCGCGGGCGTACGAGTGGAAGCCATACTGATTATCAGACAGCTCCGTGTAGGCTTCAATCCGTTTGAAGATGATCCGCTCGGTATCCAGTAAACAAATAGGCCGATATGCTGATGGGTCGCTAGGGGGCTTATCGCCCTTCGGAAAAAGGTTCAGCCGTTGCTTCCAACGACGGAGAAAATTCCCCTCTCGCACGCCCTTATTTTGTGCCTCTAAGAATAAATTTGGCCGGGTCTTCGTAGTGGTCTTAATAGCGACATTCAGCACCCCGTTCAAGCCAGAAGCTTTGCAATCTTGAACTTTGTCGCAAGCCTTTGATAGTCATGTAATGAAATCGCCAGACACATCTATACTACGTATATTACTTCTATATACGTATGTATACGAAATTAACTAGTGGTGCTACAGAAAGCGATGGCTTTCTCGAACCATTTTTTTTTTTTAATTTCCTTAGTGTCGTCTGGCTGTAAGGTCGTGCTTCATTCTCTGGCCTCTAATGTAAATTGCCTCTAATGTAAATATTACCGACGGGGAAGACAAGTAAAAAAATACATTTTAGAAATGTTTCAAAAATAAAACAAAGGAGAAGGGCAATGTGACGTTTACGTCATCGTATGGGGTTGTGTGGCATTACACCTACCAAAAATTTAAAGAAAAAATTTGGGGCCGTTTTTGATAAAAACCTTTTTTAAATTTTTTAAAAATCGCTAATATTGCGCGCACTATTGCACGACAACTACTAAAATTGTCGAAAAAATGTTTATGTCCTTAATGAAGGAACTATTTATGAGCAACAAGTTGTATTTGGAAAAATCTGTATCTTCAAATTTATAGTTGTAGTAAGGCGGGGAAAAGAACTCAAACGTTTGCAATTTTCGAAAATTCAGAGTTAACCGTGAAAATCGATCCTATGCCATCTTTATAAGTGTATTTTACTCTTCTACAAGAAATGTAAAGAAAAAATTGGACGTTTTTGAGAAATTGAAAATGTCCGGGGGCTCATGTAAAGTATCCCAAATTTTAAAGAATGGTATTCAAAATTAGAATGCTTCAACTAGATCCAGATGATAGGGCTTTCTTCAATTTGGAAAAGATCGTACGTGTGATTTCGTACTTGGATTGTACGTGTTGGTCACATACACCACGGACAGACTAACGTTTAAAAAAAACACTTTTTCGGTGTCAGGGGACCTCAAAACTTGTAAATCCATTGAAATTTCGAAACTGATTTTCCACAGCATTAAATAGTAACTTTCTCTATACTACGTTTATTATTCCGTATATACGTATGTATACGAGAAATTAAAATAATAGGTAATATGATAAATTACACTTCCTATATAAGATTCTTGCATTGACAAACGAGATGCGGAATTGATATGAAACACGATGGGTAGATACAGTTAATAATACCAGGGGGAATATTTTTTGAAGGCAAATACGCAATTCCACAGAAAAATTTGTTTTAAAATAAAGTAAAATTATTTTAAGTGAAATGTTTGTAAGGTCTCTTACATTTATTTTTTATTTATAATAATTATTATAAACTACTACGGAAGTCAATGATCATCAATATTTAATAGTATTAAAAAAATTTTGCATTAAAGAAGTAATTAAACAAAAGATCCAAAAAAGAATTCTGATTCAAGCATAACATAATATGCACTTCAAAGCAAGGTGCATGGTTATAGAAATTGAATAACAGTTAATTAAGGTTGCATTACATTATTCAAACGCGACTTCTACCTGATGCAGAAAGATTCAACGCACTAGAAAAACTATAAATTAGTTACAGAATTAAAAAAATTGTTTTAAATTTAAATTGAGTGATTGATAAAAACATTCAAATATAGTACGTTTAAATAAAAATTTATGAAGGTAATGTGAGTGAGAAAGTACAGTAGCTAGACCATTAGACCAGTAGCATGTTAGACCATTTGAAGTTCTGTTGATGACATGGATTTAATTTATGGATTTTTGAAAATTATTTAAAACTTCAAAATGCATTTAATATATTTTTTAAGTTTTAAAAATATAAATTTAAAAATATAAGTCTATATGTATTTTGTTTTCTTATTTGCGGTTACCTCACATTAAAAGGATCCACCAACATAAGGAATGCAACACTCAAAAATATAAAGAAACAGCTCATGTTTGTTTATTGAAATGATCATGGACATAAAAAATTCAATTAATTCTGGAACACAGAAATTTACAATATTAAAACAAGTATACTATTGCAAAACTAAATAATTGATGCAACATATATTCCAAAGAATTACAAATAAATAAAGTTAAAAAAAATTAAAATATTAAAATTATAAGTACCAACCTACTACAAAAACTACACATATCAACCAATCCCCAAAGTAAATTATAACCCAGTCTTAATTCTTTATCGATAATACACACACGAACAAAGAAACAAAAAATTTAACGATATAATTGAAATGATTGAAGGCGTTGTAATTGTCAACAATACTATTTTTTAACGATATAACCCCAAACAACCATCATATTAAGTGATAAAAAATTTAAGATACAAAAATTTCATATCGTTTATCTTGAACGAATTAGATACAATTTCATATTTCATTACCGAAAAAAGTAACTTCTAAAACTTATCCGCGATAGCTTACACAACATATACGCAACTCAAAAACAAAAATTTCTTATTAAAAGCAGCAAATACAAGAACTACACTAAGGGTAGAAAGGCACAGGGCACGGCGCGGCAGATTCTGTAGCGTACTACTCGCGCAACTTTTCTTGAACGATGACCTTGCTTCCCCCTCTCCTGAGCAATAAACATTTGAAAGCAAAAGCTCGCAGCGAGCACTGACAGCGACTGTTGTGCTCGCAGCGAGCACAACATTCCAAGCATTAAAATTTCGTTGGCGCAAAACAGAAGCTAGTCAAAGCTAGTTGCTTTCAGAGTCGAGAACTTTCTTCTTCTTCTTCTTCTCCTCGACAGGGTTTAGGTCATGTGACCTATTCCGGCACCCATTTTTTTCTCGGTCTGCCAATGTCCCTTCTTCCTTCTGTTCTATAGTTCATAGCTATGAATGGAAGTCGGTTCGTTCGCATTCTCAAGAAATCCTCGCAATTTTCACCGACCTTACTCAAGCCTACGACACTGTATCCCACCCTATCCTCCTCATGAAAATCCGCCCCTATATCCCAAACCACGCCCACTCCCTTCTCCAGAGCTATCTGAACCACCGATCCTTCTATGTTACACACCTGTCCAAATCATCCCCCAAACACCCTATCCAAGCTGGAGTTCCACAAGGAACAGTGCTATCCCCAACCCTCTTCTCTATTTACCTAAACGACATCCCACCCACACCTGGAGTACAAACCTTCCTCTACGCCGATGACCTTGCTCTCCTAGTATCCCTCCACTTCCTACAACGTTCCCTAGTCAGACTCCAACAAGCAGCAGATTCTTTCAACCTCTGGACCTCCCAAAACAACATCATCATCAACCCTTCCAAATCCCAGGCCATGCTATTTTCCTTCAAACGGCATCCATCCAACCCCCACCCATCTCTATTAACAACACCGCTATCCCTTGGTCCCAAGAAATAAAATACCTTCCCCGGCCCACCACATCCAACAGATCACTACCAAAGCAACCCGTTTACTGGCGCCCTACTCCCCCCTTCCTCCACCTAACCCGTCCCATTCTATCCCACGCCCACCCCACGTGGTTTAACGCAATACACCTTAAACTTACCCGTACCACACCCTCCGAACCATCTTCCGTCCACCAAGATATACCCGCTTCAACGGCCTACGTACTTCACACAAAATCCCCCACATCCTCACTTACCTCCATCACTCATACATAGAGCAAATCCGCAAGTTCACTAACAATTCCCTCATCCGTCAACTCATCCTACCACATCACCATATTCTCCCTAACCCGCCCAGACACACGCGCAAAAAGCACCCGCTCGACATCCTCCAACTTCCTCCCCCATCACTTGAAACAGAGGGCATTTATTTATTTATTTATTTATTTAACGTAAAAAAAGTTAAAAACTGCGTATGACGTGCTATGGGGAAAAGTGAATTGTGTGCACATTTTCAAAATTCTGCGATCCCTACACTAAGTCATATACTACTTAAATTTTGAATTTTGACAGGGAGAAAAAAAACAAAAATCTCCCATGTCATACAATCTATTTTCAAGGATAAATAAGCAATAAATTTTGAATTTTGAAAGGGAGAAAAAAACTCCCATGTAATAAAATCTATTTTCAAGGATAAATAAGCAATAAATTTTGAATTTTGAAAGGGAGAAAAAAAAAACAAAAACTCCCATGTAATAAAATTTATTTTTAAGGATAAATAAGCAATAAATTTTGAATTTTGAAAGGGAGAAAAAAAATGTAATAAAATTTATTTTCAAGGACAAATAAGCAATAAATTTTGAATTTTGAAAGGGAGAAAAAAAAAAAAAAAACTCCCATGTAATAAAATCTATTTTCAAGGATAAATAAGGAATAAATTTTGGCTCTTATTACTTCCTGCCGCGACAACATGGAAACGATAATTTGAATAATTGTATTTCCCACTGAATTCTAGAAGACTTGCACGGAAAATGAAGTTACATTTATGTCCAGAAGCAAAACAAGGGGCCATTTCAGCATTTGCTCAATGGATCAGGGAAACTGGACGAAAAACCTGATCGTGATGGGGATCATTGATCCGGAAGCTGTAGTACA
Organism: Teleogryllus oceanicus; assembly: GCA_964035755.1. Taxonomy (NCBI): domain Eukaryota; kingdom Metazoa; phylum Arthropoda; class Insecta; order Orthoptera; family Gryllidae; genus Teleogryllus; species Teleogryllus oceanicus. The sequence goes on along the minus strand of CAXIVR010000006.1, from coordinate 16,760,980 downwards.
ATAGTTGTTACAGGTTGTTTATACTCATTTATACAGTCCAAATGGTAAATAATGCATTATGTATCATTGTTAAAATTAATGTTACTTTTCTCGTGATGCTCAGTATATTCTCTAATTGTATAGAAACAGTTATGCAGCAGAAACGATTTCACTTGGGATTTAAACTTTTCTTTGAATTTAATCTTTAATTGTAAAATAATTTAATTTCTAATTATTTAACTTTTCTGATGAATATGATTTCTACGTCGAGTGTTATAGTAATAGACTTCGGCATTTTCTGAAAATATATTCCCGCCCTTGAGCAAGTCATTTTTACAAAACCACTGATTCGTAAATAAAAAGACACGGTAATGGTAGAATTCCTAGATTAATGAAGAGAGGCTTACATGAATCACGTGGGTGGGATTTGGTTATTATTCCTACAATTCGTTTTTGTAATCTAAAAGTCTGGGAGCTATAAGATGTATTTCCCCAGAATATTATGCCATATCTCAGGCGGGAATGAACATTAGCGAAGTATACACAACGAGCAGTACGAAGGCTGACTGAATTTGCAAGAAATCTGAACGCGTAGCATAATGAACTTATTTTATTTTATGTTCAATTCATTTAAATGGACGTTCCATTTAAGGTTTGACTGAATTGAGAGACCTAAAAAGTTTGTTGCCTTAACATCAGTTAATGGTACACTGTTCATTTTCAATGGAGCACAGAATTGTTTATTTGAAATGGAAAACTGTATTAAAACCGTTTTCTTTTCGTTTACTATTAATTTGTTATTTCGGAACCAATTTGAAACATCTGATATTGTACTATTTACTGTTTCTTTATTGCAAAGGATGTTCGTATCATCCGCAAAGAGAACCGTTCTTCCGTTTCGAATCGTCGAGGGCATATCGTTTACGTAAAGTAGGAACAGAATAGGGCCTAAAATCGATCCTTGAGGAACTCCATATGCAACGGGCAAAGAGTCGGAAAGGTGCGTACGTAATGTTCCATCATTCCAGTAAGGTATTTCAACTCTCTGAGATCGTTGTTTAAGGTACGAACATAACCAATCTAGAGCAATACCACGGATTCCATATGAAGGTAATTTTGAAAGTAAAATGTCATGATCAATGACGTCAAAAGCTTTTGAGAGATCTCAAAATGATCCAATAGGTGCCTCGTTTTGATCCAATGATGAGGCGACATCTTTAAGAAAAGAAAATATGGCTGTTGACGTTGATTTTTGTTTTTGTAAATCCATGTTGGCAATCCGAATGCGCGTCGTGTTTACTGAGAAAGGTTTCCATTCGTACGTAAAAAATGTCTCTAATAATTTTGAAAAAACTGATAGAAGAGGAATGGGCCGATCATTTTGAATTTCATTTTTGTTGCGTTTTTTGAAGAGCGGCTTAATTTTAGCTGTTTTGATAATATCTGGAAACGTTCCGGTGGATAAAGATGCATTAAATATGTGAGTAAATGGGTGTATAATGTCATACGCACAGGTCTTCAACAAAGAATGCGGGAATTCATCTAAACCGGACGAATATTTATTTTTTAGTTTACCGATTATTTTGAGAATTTCATAGGGAGAAGTTTCGGAAACGAACATTGTGTCTAAAATTTTGGGTGAACTGTCTGTTTTTGAATTTTGTGCCTGAAGACCCTTAGTGAGATCGGCAGCAATTCTCGAAAAGTATTGGTTAAAGAGACTAGCCACTGTTGCCGGATCGTTCACATTTATATCGTTATATTTTAAAACAACATTCTCTACGGGTTTTCTAGTTGATTTGGTAGTATTTTTTATTATATTCCACATTGCTTTTGTTTTATTATTTGAGTTCAAAATATCCTGATCGTTTTTCATGATTTTAGCCTGCCTTATGACTTTTCGTAACAATGTTTTGTATTTTTTAAAGTAGATAAGGAAATCTTGAGATACGTCATGACGTTTAGTAATGAAAGAAAGAATTCGCTTGTTTTTACAAGATGTCCTAATCCCTTGTGTTATCCAAGATTTGCTTTTCTGTGAAATATCTAATTTTCGTTTTTGAAGAGGAAAGCAAGTGTTAAAATGAATTGAAAGAGTTGAAAAAAAAAAAAGAATTATATTTGTCGTTTGTATCAGCAGTATTATAAACCGCTTCCCGTGACTCCTGCATCAAGTAATCAATGAATAATTTAATTTTACTTTTAGTAAACAATCTAGTCATACGTGTATTATTTGTGTCAGTGATCGCATTTCTTATAATGGTAAGAATTTGTGCATCCTGGTCACTGTATCCTAAATCTTTTGTTTCAACTTCATATCAAGTAGTAGTTTTGTTAATTTTAATTTGATCAATTGCCTTCATCGAATGTTGTGTGATCCGTGTAGGTACATTAATTGTAATGTCTAAATTGAAGGAATTAATTAAATTGAGAAACTTTTCTTTCTCGCAAGATTCGACCAGAAAATCAATGTTAAAATCTCGGCATACAACAATGGATTCAAAAGAGCGATTGCTGACTTTGTTAAGTGTTATCTCCAGGTTTTCTAAGAACAAAATATAATCTGCAGTTCTCTTTGTTGGAGGTCTGTAAATGCAAAGTATTATCACTTTTAGTGAAGTAAGATGTACAACAGAAATTTCGAAAATATTTTCAATGGAGTACACATTTAATTCCGCCAAGGGGATAGAATCTATATTATTTCTAACGTAAATACAGGAACTCCATACGTAGGACCTTTATGGGATTCTTTCTCTCTCTGCAATAAAAGCCTGCGAGGTAAAAGTTTGGAATTTGGAAAATGCTAAGTTCATTAGGAGATAACCAATGTTCTGTAAAGCAAAGAACGTCCGTTTGATTTAGATCGCTCTGTAGAGCTGCCTCGATAAACTCAGTTTTATTTGAAAGAGATTGAACATTATGGTGGAGAATGTTTATTTTTTGCAAGTACCTACACGAATGTTTTTCTGCTGCATCTGACTGTAGTTGCTATATATTACTCCATTTTTACCTCGAGTGCGTGGTCGAAGGTTGTAGTGTGTCCCGGCAGTGACAGGTTGTGAGGAAGATGGGGCATCAGATGTAGACGAATTGGCAGTGGGAATGGGAGAAACGGGAGTAGGTTCAGAGGAAGAGGCAACAGGGTTCGAAATAAGGGTGGGGTACGGAGAACGTAAGGAAGATGAAAGGGATAGATTTTTGGCAGGAGACTGCGTAGGACTGGAGTTGATGATGTATTGTGCAAGCTTGTTACCGACTGCATGTTTTCCAGCAAGGTTCATGTGAAGACCATGCCGGGTGAAGTGTTTTGCTGAGAGGAAATTAATTTCAAAAAGTGTGACATTTGTTTCTCTCAGCTGCAGTTTCAATTGTTGGTTTGCGTGCTTAATCTCGCTGCATAGTGTTGGTCTGTTGTACCAGAAGGGCAGAGTCGAGACTACAATGTTAGTATTTTGGGCGGCACATTGTAATTTGTTAACATGTTGTTCAGGTGTAAAGTTATCGCCCAAGTTAATGTCATTCTGCCCTCCTATGATAATGACTGTGTCCAGATTGGTCAGTGTTTTCGTGTGGGTGTCCAATTCTGCAGTCACATCTGCACACCTCCCGTTAGGTTTAAAAATAGATGAGACTGAGAAATTGGAGAGTAACTTCCTACTGAGAATGGAGGAAAGATGGCATTCTAATAGCGAAAATTCATACATCTTCCTAAACGTCCGACCCCACTCCCTTCCCTCCCCGTTCCTCCCAATCTCACTTATCCTACCCAATCCTCATCCTTCCCCGTCTCTCCCGTCGCCCAGGAAGACCCTCAACAAAACAACCCATCTTCACCCTAACAAAATAACCTTTCCTCCACAAACCCAGACTCCCCAATCCCCGTCCCCGTACGGGGGAGTGGAGTCGAACTACAATTGTACCCGACACCCCCTACAACCAACCAAGATTGAAGAAACCCGCCACAGGGTCAGGCAATCTGACACCATCCACCTCAAGCGTTGTGCGTTGTTGGCATCGATACATGATTGTACCATTTTAACTTATTTTCGAGAATGATTTCATATAATTCTTTGACTTTTAAAACTCTATTTCAGAATTCCGTTTCTTGCCGAGTAGCGAACACCCTAGTGTATTTCGGAGAAATTTCATTTCCGCCGTTTGTATTTTATTTTTTATCTTTTTCGTGTTCACCTATGTTTCGCTGGTATACATGAGTGTGGGGACTGCAATTGTCATGTAAAACTTAAGCCGTGTCTCCTTTCGTGTTCGGTTTCTAAGATACGTATGTATCGTTCCACAAACATTTCGGAGTTTTACTAGTTTATCTTCCACGTCATGATCTATATTATAGGATATATCACAGCCTAAGTACTTGAAGTTGCTAACTTGTTCTAAATTGTAGTTTCCTATTGTTATTTTAGATCTTACTGGATATTTACCCCGGAAAGCCATGACTTTTGATTTTGGAGCGGACATTTGAAGTCCATATTCTTCAAGTGTTTTCTTTCAGATTGACATTTGGGGCTTGTTTTCAGTCTCTTGTATCACCACTTTGTCATCGACGTATAACATTGAATTGGTATAAAAAGAGCCTTTTAATTGTACACCTCTATCGACTTTATATTTTCACATTCTATATATGTCGTCCAGATATATGTTAAAAAGTGTTGGTGATATTGAACAACCTTGCTTTACTCCTTTATTTGTAGGGACAATTATATTAGGTTTACAGTTTCCTTAGGTGATCGAAGTTTCTTTGTATACACTCTTTATAGCTTCGATAAGGTGTCTTGGGTAACCTCCCTGTTCTAATATTTCCCATAGAAGAATGCGTCGATCGTTGTCAAAAGCCTTTTCAAGATTTACAAAAGCAAGATGCGTTTCTTTGTTATGTTCTCTTCGCTCTTCTATCAATCGCTTTAAGGTAAATATTGAATCTGTAGATGAAAGCCTTTTCTGAATCCCGTTTGCTCTTCTGAGAGAAGTGCTTCGGCTATTGCCTCCAGTCGTTGATTCAGAATTCTAGCATATACCTTGTAGATAGTGTCTAGTAGACTTATTCCTCGATAATTCTGGGTGTTAGTTCCATCACCTTTCTTGTACAGGGACACCACTTTCGCTGTAACCATTCTTGAGGAATCTCGAGCTGCCTCCAGCACACATTAAACAGTTTTTAAGAGGTGTTTATGCAATGTCTGACCTCCATACTTCAGTAATTCGCCGTTGATTCCGTTTGGTCCGGGCGCTTTCCTATTTTTTAATCCTTTTAAAGCGATTGTCAGCTCTTCCCGTGTGATGTCATCAATTTCTGGATATTTTTCTCTGTGGTTAACAGCAGCGTTTTCTTTATCATCGTACCACAGAGATAGTACATCATCGTACCACAGAGATAGTGTTCTGCCCACTTGTCTATTTCTATGCTTTTGACATTTACATCCACTTTTATAGATCTATTTAGTGACTTCATAACTTTGTACGCTAAAGACTGTCCTCCATGTACATCATGCCGAATATTGGCAATAAATCTTTCTCAAGATGCATTGTGGGCTTTCTTAATTGCATTTTTTGCTTGATTTCTTGCGATGTGGTACTCTTGTTTATTAACGTGTGTCGGGTTGCTTAGATATTTATTATAACATTTTTTCTTTATTTTAACTAACTCTTCTATTTCTGTCGACCAGATTTTTAACCTTCTTTTACATTTTAATTTCTTTTTCATCCCCAGGGTTTCCTTAGCAGCCTTAGTCACAGGCATTTTCAAATTAACCCATATTTCTTCCACATTGTTATTAAAGGATTTAAATGTAAGTGTTCCTTCAGTCTACGTTGGAACAAATCCCTCGTGCTTTCATCTTCTAAAACGTACACTTTGTAAACTTTCTCTGCATCATCATTTGGAGAGTTTTTCTTTTCCTTTTCGCCATCTTGGATATATCTTGATGCGAGATATTAGTAGATAATGGTCTGAGTAGACGTCATAACCTCTCAACACATTTGAATCCATTACTTACTTTGACATTCTCTGGTTAGCAATTACATAATCTATCAATGATCTGCAGTTTCCATTGGCCCAAGTAAACTTGTGAATTAGTTTCTTGTGGAAAAAGGTGTTTGTTACTTTTCAATTGTTAAAAACTGCGAATTCTCGAAGTTTCATTCCATTCTTATTTATTGTTTCTTCTCCAAATGTTCCTATAGATCCGTGGACTGCTTTGTTTCCCACTCTGGCATTCATATCACCCATAATGAGTACTTCGCATGTTTGATTGAATTTCTATATAGTTTTTTGGAGCTTTGAATAAAAACTGACAGTTTCCTCTTCTAGTTCTTCCGACTGTCCTTTCACTGGGGCATTAGCGCCTATGATGACCAGGTGACCGCGATCATGTTTTACTCTGGTTGTAAGAATTCTATCGTCCATATATTCACATTCTTTAATCTGAAGTTCCCATTTCTTATCTACAAATATCGCTACTACTTTTGAAGCTCTCATGTTTTCCTCTACACCACTGTAGAACATTACATAATTCCCTACATATTTTGAGTCTTTTAATTTCTTCTTTGTTTCAGTCACTACCGCAATGTTTATGTTTTGCTCTTAACTAGAAACTTAGCAAATTAGCAAACTCTTAACTAGAAAGTTAGCAAATTTTATTTGTTTGCGATTCCCCTTACATGCTGCAACTGATTATTCTCTTGACTACCTTCGTAAATTACGCCCTCACACGGCGAGCACAATAAACTAACTATTTATACTTTTCTCTGTTCACCTGTCACGTGAACTTTTTTTTTTGGCCCTGCCCTAGCTCTGATTTACAATTGGGTGCCACAATGCCTTTGCTTGTCAGTTGCCCGTACCTCTGCTAGCTCGTATCACTATTACATCCTACCTGGTCGTGGTTCGCGCGTTCATTCCATACGGACTTGAGGTAGGGCCCGTTTCGTTCGTGCCTGGGTCAAATTTTACACAACTATTAAATAACAACACATGGATCTAAGGCAATTATGAGCCATATGGGATGCTCATATATTTAATGTCGAATCTTTTCCTCATATACCAAAAACAAATACAATGTGCCCCTCCGACTTGCGAAACATAACACAAAATACATAAACAACAGAAAAAAATACAAACATGCACACTGAAAATATAATACAAGATCTCGTACACACACAAGAATGCGCATTCTGTCCTGACCTTTTTGATGATTCTATTCTTAATCTAGTTATCAGGACTTGGTCTTCGACAGTCTTTTTCATTGGACTTGCACGTTAACGAAAGAAAATAAAGTAAATGCACGAATCGTGCCACTTTCCTTTTTTGCAGCGATGTCGCTCCCTGACAGCGCCCGTCGTTGCTAGTTGTAATGTGCACCCTCCATGCACGCAGTCCCCGTTCAGCTGCCATCAGTTCCCGGACGCTCTCAACCATTTGAAGTTACCAGACATACTCACAACTATTGTTCCTCGCAACAAATCGCATGAATGTTCTTTCGCTATCTCGCGACGTATTTAAATTTTACGACGCTTATGTTCCCCGCGCCTAACTTGCGCGAATAATGTCCATGCTAATTTTCCTGTGAATTTCGAAACAAATTAAATTAAATTTCAGTTCCACATCGTTTAAATAACTGAACATTAATTAAAACTTTTGCAAAATAATTTCGCGAAATTTCTCAAAAATCTAGCATAGCATCAAATACGTGCGTTCACCATCAACGCTCGACTCGTTCTCTGTCTGTAACACATTTTACATTGTTGGTCTACAATTCCCTGCGACTGTCTTCTTTCAAACACATGCCCATCACTATAAGAAATGTTCGAAAATATTTATGTTTTCACTGTTTTCGGGCGTCTTGCGTCTTACTATCGGCTTCATAATTTCACTAAATTTTATTTGGTAATTGTCACGTTACCAAATTCCCTTTTCCTGTCTTCCTTTTCTCAAAAACCATTATTATCGTCTTCTCAGTTCGTGATGACGTCATTTACCTCTTAGGCCGCTCTTTCAATTCTTTCTTAATCCTCTATGCTATGAACTTGAATATTAATTTATTACGAGCCCCACGTAAATTCCCCCGTGCTGTGACTAATTTTGTCCTGATCTAAATATTTTTCTCTATAATTTCCGAAAGTTTGGCCAAAATCCATCCAGGCATTCGCTGGATATTCAATAAAAATCGTCTCGTTATATACTTACAAAAGTACAATAATGGGTGCCATATTTTCAATCTTCGCCGTGTTATACATGCAATTTACACCATTTATGATATTTTCGGAACCCGTGGCTCGAATAATGTGATTTTTGTTTTAAAATGTTCCTGAATTTGGGTTCTATTCACTGTTTATAACGCCCGTTTCCGCCCTTTACGTTTTCTATTACTTTCCTGACAATTATTATTACGCGGCGCTGTTGTCTATTGCTTATTTCATTCCTAGTTGCTCTTTGATTACATAAAAGTTCCGTGTTCTATGCATTCTTGCGGGCTAGCCTCACAAATCATTACAATGCCAAGTTGCTACTCTTAAAATATCCGCTATCCATTTATTCTTGTCCATTTTCTTTGCTTGGTTTGTCATCGTACCTTGAGTGTTTCCGAGGCTTCTTCGGGTGCTGCAAGTATATTTAGGTTTTACATTGACGGGGTACTAACCCGACGCACAACCCCCAACCTGGAGGACCAGAGCTTTTTATTCAGGGTTGTCTCTCCCTTAAGCAGGGAACCTTGTTATCGGGTGTCTCACCATCTTCCTTCTTCATTATTCCCAATGCAGTCACAAATTCTTTGAGATGGTAGATTTTAGCAATTGATAAAAATGCGAAATGTAACTAAATACTGAAAAACTAGTAATTGTATGTTTGGCGATCGGTGGAATACATTTGTGAAGGTTTTCAATCTGCGATAAATGCAAAATTATCCGCAAAATCCGAAATGGAAGTAAATCTGCGGCACTAAATTGCATTTCATTATTTTCTTCGTGGTCTCTCTCTAACTAGGGCTACGACTTCGACAACACATCGATGTTTGAAAACATTTAATTTTGACAATTTTGACACATTTAATTACGGCCAACAGTATAGAAGCTGAACGATTTTTTAGTCAATACAGTTTGTTACTGATAGAAGAAATAGGTTATATCGAGCCAACAATGAAATAGGCTCTCAGTTCATTTTTCATTGTTTGTGTTACATATTAATAGTTATTTACATAAATTGATTTCATTTAACAAAATACACAACCTTTTTAAATTAATGTATTGTTTTAATATGTATTTTCAAATTGCCAGACATTTTTTTTTTTCTCCTTTGAATAATGTTACATAGAAGCGTATATTTCTGTACTTTTTATAAATTTATAATTTAAATTTTCGCTTATTTCCTAATTTTAATAGAAAAATCTAAAAATAACAGAATATTTTTTATTTCGAAGAGATCTCCCGTATTAATAATTTTCTCAAAAACTGCTACAAAATGCTAAATCTTAATTTTTATAATGCAATAAAATGCTACAGTCTTCTTTTCTAAATGAGATGTTTTTAAATTTAAAGAGCTAAATTCTACCATCACTACAAATACTTAATGATTCAAAATGAATATCAAGAGGGAGATAATTTTTTTAAGGTGATACGCATTTTTTCTTCCATATTCAACCGAGGAAATTTTTAATACGAGTACACAGGCATACAATAATTGATATGTACAAGCAGATGTCTTACGTTAAATGTGATGTAATTAATAGTTTGGTAGATAGAATCAAATAGATTTCAAAGTAGAGTAGAAATCAATAGATCAAATAGATTTTATACTGGTTTTGGAAAAGATCCTGACGATTTCGGACTAATATTTTTTACAGCATTTGTTTCCGCTGAGTACATTGTCCTCCTTGCTTCCGCCCTTCTTCCTCAGCAGCTAATATCATCAATTCCTCCATCGAAAGTATTAAACTCTTCCGATTCCGAAACCGTTCCGATCCGTGCCGGGCCGTCCGTAATGGGTGACTGGCAGGCCGAGCCGCGCGGCACCGCGCCTCGCCGGGCTGTGCCGAGCCGAGCCGGGAGTTCCTAGTGGGTTTCCTCCTTTAGGCTGATTGCTTCCACCATAGCTCAAGGAGTTCAGCCTGCCCCTTTTCCGCTCTTTAGAGGAGTTCCTCAAGGCGAGGGAATCAGCCTACCTCTGTCCGCTCATCCTGTAGGAAATGTGTGAGAAAGAAATATTTAGGATAGGTGCTGGAAGCTTCCAAGTAACTCGATCCACCTGTTAGCCGAGAACTTATGTTGAGATTTATTACCGTTATCTAAAGAAATGGCTGAGGCAGGTCCATGTCCTTCAAGGTAGACACCTAAAACTCCTAACTAGTGTCCCTGCTGTTGCCTACCTAGAGCGATGACCTGGTAACAGGTTTGACTTTCATTTTCCAGAGGTTGGCATTACTGTAAAAGCTCCAGAGGCCGACTTTGTAACTAATACCCCCACTTCACCCGCATTTCTTCAATCCATCGTTCAAGAAAAGTTGCACGAGTAGTACACAGGGCATAGACAAATAAGTGCTCTGTGACACAGGGCGCGACGCGAACTGGCGCGACTATTTAAAAAATGACGCTGTCGAAAGCATGAGATTCATTGGTGTACAAAAACATTTGTTTGAAAAATGGAAAATATGAAATTGGAAGCGAAGAGAGAGGGTTAATGCATTTAGTTCAGGGACGCACGAGTATGGGGAATATCGCCATTTGTTTCCCGTACTTAGCAAAAATGAACATCTTTTCTGACTACACTAGAATGTCGCCGGCCACTTTCGATTAATTCCAAAAAAATCGTCCAGATTTGGAAAAACAAATAACCAATTGACCCAGAAAATGGCTGGTTATAACCATCAGGTATATTTACTGTCTTTTGCAAACACTTTAGAAGCTTACCACCATCAAATCTCACGCTTTTATTAACATATTACAATCATCTTCATTACTATCACTATTCTATATCCTTGACTATTTCCGGTTTACCAGTGCATTTTTTAATATTTTTCTGATAAGAGTTTTAATTTCACAACCAATAAAATATTAAAGCATGATAGTAATTCGTCATCTCTCTGATTTCCCAAGAGAAAGTAAACATTTTCAATATTTTTTCATCAAACAAAAATTGATAACAAATTATGTTTTACTTATTATTAAGTTGGACAAACTAATATCTAGTTTTATAAACCTCTGAAAATTTTCTCTGGGTTCTAACGATTCTTCTACAAAATCCCTAATTTTTCCATCTTTTCCAGAAAGTGGCCACTTTCATTATTTACCTTCTACTTCTTTTCTTAAAAGAAAATAATATGAGCAATAGGCTAGAAGTTAAGAATAAATAAGCTTAAGAATAAAAAAAAGGGGAAATATGAGTGATATGATTATTGAATCAGTTTCTGTAAGGTATTACATTACAACTATTAAATGGAGGTTGAAATACTATGTCAGTGATTTTATCATAGTAATTGATTTTAAATTTTCAGTTCTTGACCCTCAATAATCTGCTTCATGATAAAAAATATAATTGTTTAATATGCCACAATGCTTCATATAATAAATTATTGCAAGAATATCCCTTTCATATTTCAAATGTAATAAAAAATTGCCCCAAACTTTTTCTTTCAACGTGTGAGCTCAAGCACAGAAAAGTATCCTTACAAAAATGGCAAATTTTCATTAATATCTCTGCATTTTTGAAGGTTGTAACCCTCCCCAATGATCAGAAATGTAAGTAGATGGGCACAGTACTGTGTTCCAAGAACTTGGATGAAAATACTTTTGCACACCAGGGCTGTTTTAACAGTATTGGGGGCCACCCTAATCTTACTTTCACCAATCTGTCCCACCACACACACACACTAATTGCAAGGCTGAAATATAAAGAAAATCCTTTCAATTCACAATGTCTTTCTTTTTTAAAGTGTTTTGAAAGTATTTTGTAGTGTTTCAATTTAACATTATTCAAACAAAAAATATAAACATATATGTATTAGAAAATAAGAATAACAGAATTAAAATTACATTTAAGAAGACTACATATTAAATAGTTTTAAGTTTCTACTAACTGTACAATATAAAATTGAAACCCATCAACCAGAAACATTCCATATTATAAATATTATCCAATGATGCATGACCCATCACTCCATTATGCCAATTTTTCATCCACTTTAATCATACATCACTTTTTTATACTTTCTTATTTTAGTCCCTGAAAAATTTAGTATTAATATTTTTTAAGAACTATCAGGGGCCCTGGGCCACGCCCTTCAGGCCCATGCGTTAACACAGCACTGTTGCATGCCAATTTTTTTCATATAGTTTAATCACACATTTTTTTTTTTTAAAATTTTTTTTTTTTTGGGGGCCCTGGGCCGGCACGTTGCACACAATGGTCTAAATATGAGTATTTGCAAAATGCAGTAAAATATTATAATCGTGCATCCCCTTTACAAAAAAGATGAGATAGTCTGTGCTAGGTTGAAGCACCACTTGTGAGAGAAGTAAGAAAAACGGAAGAGGCCAGGGGTATTAAAATACATTCACAAATAAAACACCCATCACACTAAAGAGGTTTATTGCACTTTGGCTTCACTAGATCTAACATTTTTCTCAAATGTAAGTCTAGTAAAGAGGACTAGACTGTGACTAGAAAAAATATACAAAACTAAAAAACTATTATTAAAAAATAATGTCATTAATGCAAAGTTAAGATATTTTATAATCAGAGAGTTGAATATCTACAATTTCAAAAAGATTCAATATCATTCAATGAAGAAATAAACCACAAATAATTGTAATAAGCTGCAATCATTTTCCTTCCAAACTAAGGGGAAGCTCCGTTGAGGTATTTTAATACATTGTACTTCAAACCTAATATTATTTTCAAAAGAAAACACCTTCACAAAAGTAAATAAATCTCTAATAGAAATATTGCAAAAACTTAAATGAATGAACCCAAATGGTGAAGGAAGAAGGATAGCTTTTCTATCTTCTTATTTTTTTTATTTCTTACAAATTTTGCACTGAAAATTATCAGTTAACTTACTGATACTATTCTGAGTTTCATGTAATAAAATAGGCCTAAATCTCCAACTCTTTCAGCAACTTTTTAGGGAAAACAAAACTCCAGCATGTTCTATTACATTATTAATGTTAACTGAACATAGAATAAACCAATGACTTGCTAAACACATTTACAAACAATGTTACCTCAATATTCTAACAGTATCCAAAATAACTTCATGTAGCTGCACCAAATATCTAAGAAACTATATTCTCTTTCTATCTATTTGGCTGTACACATAAACATTTACAAAAGATGAGATTCAATCCAAATAGAAGAACCTTCGGAACACATCCCAGAAAGAATTCATTAAAGTGAATAAAAGCACTTCTGGCAATGCTAGATGTCAACTGAAGTCTAAAAGTGTTAAGTCTTAGGTATTTTTTAAAAGAAGAAACAACCCTCAGCCAAATCTTGTTCAACATGTCCAAAATTGATGTCTATCAAGAGATTATTGATAAAAAAACAAATAATGTATTTGAAAAAATTGGAATAATATGAAATTAATTTATTATTATTGTTGTTATTGTTATTTATATTATTATTATTATTATTTGTTTCTTTCATCAATAATCACTTGAATGATTTTGTTCCTCATTGATAATTCTTGAAGAGGGCTCATGCCAGTGCAATGTGGCAAGAGGACATTAAAAATTGATAGTCCACAGATTTAGGTTCTTTTTGAAGAATCTGGAGCTTCTGGTCATCCAGAGCCAACTTCTTTCTGGCTACTTCGTATTGAGCAGACTCCTTTTTTTACTTATGTGATTGCACAGAACAGGATGGTTGATCAGCATTATCTGACAAAAAAGTACTTAAGGACTTCAGATCCAGAACCTACATACATGATCAGAATTGTTTAATTTGATTATTATTTTTAAAATAAATGTTCAGCATTGTAATGGGACATGACTTGCAATATATTTAGATATTTTTTTTTTTTTTATTCTTCATATTATCATCATTTTTATCATTTTTAGTTTCCAGATATTTAATGTAATGTTCATTTAGCAAATGTAAATGCTACTGGCATTTTAAAAAAATTGTAAAGGGAAACTGGACTTGAAGTCTTTTGCAACTTTTCAACATTAAAAACACCAATTTTTCAAATCTAAAAATTATAATTTTACTGCACACAGAGAGTTCCAATCTACAAATGACAGTTGTAGATGAAATAAGGAAATAATGTTTACCTTTTTCCTTTAATTTGGGTACAGAGTTCTCCCAATCCTGTAAAAAAGTATTATTGCTACTTCTCTCTCATTTGTCTTTAGATGGAACAAGATATGGCTGAGAGTCATTTCTTTTTTAAAAAATACAACATATCAAAAATTTGCCATGTATAAGAGAGGTATACAGTTGACCTCCAGCATTACCAGAATTGTATTTGTTCACATTATTCAATTTTTTCTGTATGTGTCCCAAAGTTCTTCCACTTGGATCAAACCTCATCTCCTGAAAATAGAATAAGAATTTCACGAAACAGTAGTTTGATGTTGGTTATTACACAGGCTACTTAATTTTGATATTAGATGTAGATTTAACATATGTACAGTTTTGTTCTTTGTGTCACATTGTAAAGCAATTATTTACTAAGAAGTAACTCAAAGTATTCCATTTCTTTATTATTATGTAATGCTAAAATTTTGTCGATTTCTTCTAGAAACCTATTTAAAGGTAAAAGTTTCCACATTTTTATTAGTATAATTATATGTAATAGTGTGAATGTGGACTGTAAATGTAAATGAAAACTTAACTTATTACTTATTAATAAATATTTCCTTAATTACTCAAACCATAAATACTACCAGACAAATGCTTGGATGTATTCATTAAATAATTAAGAATATATATATAGATTTTTGTTCATTAAACTTTCAGATCCAAATATTCTTCCATATTGAGCAATGTTCCAAAGAGTACCATTAATGTGAATTATGAAGTTTTTTACTAAACTAAATTTAAATAATATTTATATCTCAAAGTTATGGCACAAAGATTTCACATGATATTAAATCTCAAAAAATCATTGAATACTGTATTTAAAAAAAAATTAACGGTCTTCCAAGACTTATGTAAGAGAGACTAAGTTCGTCCATGTAACTTTTTGGGTTCTTGCACTGATTTTATTTCGGTACATGAACCATTCTAAAGTACGTGCTTTTGAAGAGTTCCTTTATGTAAAGACTTGTACAATATTAATTCATTTAAAGTGCTTACTAAAAAAAAGCATTAATTTCTCGAAAATAAATTTTTGAAGTAGTAAACAAAACTAAAAGAATTTCATACAAAACGTTTCAGCAGCACATAATATAGCAGTAAACAGATTAATAAACAATAGTTTATATAATAAGAAATAAGTAATATACAATTAAAGTATAAAAATAACTATATTAGAACTTTATTAATTATATAAATATGTAGCAGAGTATTAAATCCTAAATTATAAGTATAGCAAATAAACAAATAAAAGTAAGATTGAAAATGTATTAGGGATAAGTGTATTAGAAATTTCTACATACTCACCTGTGCCGTAAAGTGCATCCCTATAGTTGCCTTAAATATTTTAAATCCATTATTACAATAACACCTCTTTTAAGACAAATATTTTGCAAAATCAGCCAAATTGCTGGCTTCCAAAAACTTAGTTTAATAACAGTCCATCATCTCAGTCCACGTACTTGTAAAGTCAGATGCTAGGCATTAAGGAACTTCACACCAACCAAAAAGTACACACTGTTTAACTCGCTCACGGTAGCCAATCAATAATTCCTATATCCACAAACAATCAATTCCCATTGGTTAAAATTTAAAACTCCCTCCTCCAAGATAGAATATTTTTCGGACATACGGCCGCCTCCAAGCCATAAAAAAATGGATACACACAGACATGTGTAGGCCATAAGAAACTGGAAATACCGATCGAGAGCGACACGTATTCAGAAATGGCTGTGCGACACACTACACGCTGTGGCAATTGTAACGGATAATTAAGTGAAGTCTTGAGTTTTGATTGAGGGAAGGGCAGCCGAGGGGGGTGTACATGTAGTAGGTAGCTTTAGTTGAATGAATTCCCAGAGCGCAAGGGTTTTATGTAAAAATGCCCATGAAAAAGACAATGCAAAAAGAATAAAAAAATCCCGTAAAAGAAAATTGATTGACGCAATTAAACGAAAGAAATGGCGCACGAGGATGGAGCGGCTTTTGATGGAAATGTTATTGTAACCGAAAGGGCCCTATCAAGAGCAGCATTTCCGAAGGTAAGTTCGAACCTGATTCCCCAATTTGCGCAGTGGAAATTTGAACCAATAAGGTTTACTGGGGTTTTATTCAGTGAAAATTTTTAAAAATTCCCCGATGCCCCGGGAAAACCCGGCGCATGGGCAATTTTGACGCCCTGGGAGTCTTAAAACAATGAAAAAAGGAAACCCCGGCCAAGCAGACGGCGTATGATTGGGTAAGGTTATGGTAGTTATTTTTAGCGTTAGGGTGGTAGTGGTAGTGGGTAGTTAGTAGTAGCGTTAGTAGTGAAAGAAAAAACCTGAGTCAACTCTGAATTTATCGGGGATTTGGGTTGATGAGCGTGGGGCCGGGAAGTGCACCCCTGGGGGGGGAGAAACCCCGAGAGTAAGATCAAGATAAGCGGGAAAGGGCCCCCGGTTTTTAAGGGAGATTTATTGTTTTAATTTTTAATTTTAATTTTTAAGTTAAGGGATTAATTGTTTGACTTTTTTCCCTTTTGCAAGCAAGTTTTTATATTTTACACAGGAATTTTGTGGGGTATAGTGAGACAACCCGGGAAATATCGAAGGGAAATCCCGGGAAAATCCCATTTATTTGATCGAAGGATCCAAAATGGAGATGTTATTGCGCGAAAAACAAAGGAACAAAGGATACGTTTCCCAGGCCCCATATTTTCGAAACGGCCCCCCCCAAGCCAAAAAAATGGAAAAACCCAAAATGGTGGGCCCTAAAAAACGGGAAAATGACGAGAGCGACAGTATTGAAAGGGGCCCCCGGGGACACAACGCTTTTAATTGTAAAACCCAAGGGCAGTTTGATTGGGGGAAGGGCCCCGAGCGGGGTTCGTGTAGTACCCGAGTTTTAGTTGATATGAACCCCGCAGAGCCCCCAAGGGTGGGGGGAAATCCCCATCATAAAAGACAATAAAAAAAATAAAAATGCCGAATAAGAGAAATTTCAGATTAGCAATTAAAGGGAAAGAAATGGCACGAGGGTAGCGGTCGGATTTAAATGTTTTTGAAACCCTAAAAGGGCCCCTTCATCAAGAGCAGCATGGTTCCTGCAACGGAAGTTCAAACCCCGTTTCCCAACTTGCAGTGGCAATAAACCAATGAAGGTTTATGAGGTGCGGGGCTGGAAAACTTTACTTTTCGGAGGGGAAAACCCCATGGGAAATTTTTTGACCGTTTACGGATTTTGAAACAATAAAAACAAGCGAAACTCCCTAAAACAGAGGCAATCTAGGTCATGTTAGTGGGGGGAATTATTTTTAGCGTTAGTGGTGGGTAGTGGGAAAGGGGGGTAGAGCGTTAGTAGTGAAAGAAAATCTGAGTCAACCTGAATTTATCAGGCGAGTTGGTAGAGCTTTGGGTGAAGTGCATCCCTGGGTAGCAACCAAAAAGGGATCGTAAGATAAGCAGGAAAGTGCCCAAGGCTTTGGGCTGACCGATTTATTTTCAATTTTTAATTGTTAAAGAATGGATTAATTGTTTGAATTTTTTCCCGTTAACCCCAAGCAACGTGGTTATAAATTAAGGGGATATTTTGTGGTGGATATGGAGCCCAACCGGGAAATGCCATCGAAGGGAAATGCCGCGAAATCCCATTTATTTGACGGGACCCAAAAGCAAATGGAGATGTTTTTGCGACAAACAAAGGGAACAAAGGCGTGCATATCCCAGCACCATTTTTTTGGGACATACGGGCCCCAACCCAAAAAAATGGATAAAAACATTTTGGGCCATAAGAAACGGGAAAATCCCGATCGAGAGCGACACGTATTCAGAAATGGGGACACTACGCGGGAATTGAAGGATAATTTGAAGTCTTGATTTTTATTGAGGGAAGGGCAACGGCGTGTGTAAGCAGTACCCAGTTTAGTTGAAGAATTTCCCCGCAGAGCGGCGGGTGTGTAGGGAAAATGCCTGTATCTTTAAAAAGAAAGCAAATAAGAAAAAAAAATCCCGTAATGAGAAACTAGATTACTTAAAGGGAAAGAAATGGCGCCGAGGTATGGTTGGTCGGTTTTGTAGGGAAATTTTATTGAACCTGCAAAGGCCCCCTTCATCAAGAGCAGCATGGTTCCCAACGGACTAGTTCGAACTGGATTCGCCAATTTTTCCCGGGGGCAAACTCGAACCAATGAAGGTTTACTGGGGCGGGCAAGTTGAAAATTTTTTCCAAATTTCGCCGATGCCCGGAAATCCCGGCGCATGGGAAATTTTTTTGCCCCCCTAGGGGAGTTTTGAACAATAAAAAAAAAGGGGAAACCCCCCGGGCCAGCAGACGGCGGTTTCGTAGGCCGGAGGGTGTTGCCCTTGTTTTAGCGTTGGGTGGGGAGTGGAAAGGGTATTTAATGTTAGTAGGAAAAAAAACCCCTGAGTCAACTCAATTATCAGGCGAGTGGTTGATGAGCGGGGGCCAAAGGGCATCCCGGGGTGAGTAGCAACCCCGAGAGTAAGATCGTGAAGAAAACGGGAAAAGGCCCGGTTTTAACCCGACCGATTTATTGCTTAATTTTTTAATTTTAATTTAGTTAATGGATTAATTGTTTGACTTTTTTCTTCCGTTAACCCCAAGCAAGTGTTTTTCATATTTTACACAGGATTTTTTTGGGTGGTATATGGAGCACTCCCGGGAAATGCCATGAATGTGAAATGCCGCAAAAATGCCATTTATTTGATCGAAGGATCCATAGCAAATGGAGATGTTACGCGACAAACACAAGGAAAAAGGCGATACGCATATTCCAGTACAATATTTTTCGGACATACGGCCCCCTCCAAAATAAAAAGGGATAACAGACATGGTAGGTAAGAAACGGGAAATACGGGATCGAGAGGAACGTATTCAGAAATGGCTGTGCGAACCCCACACCCCAAAGTAACGAAAATTTAAAGAAGTTTTGAGTTTTGATTGGGGGAAGGGCAGCCGAGCGGCGTTTTTCGTGTAGTAGCCGGCTTTGTTGAATGAATTTCAGAGCGCGAAAGGGGTGTGGTGAAAATGCCGACATAAAAGCACAATGCAAATAAAATAATAAAAATGCCGAAATAAGAGAATTCAGATTACTTAAACGTGAAAGAAAGGGCCCACGAGGTTGTAGGCGGTGGGAATGTAGGAAATGTTATTGTAACTCTGCAGCAAGGCCCTTCATCAAGAGCAGCAGGGTTCCGAAGGGACACGAATCCTGGTTTCGCCAACTTGGCAGTGGCAAACGAACCAATGAAGGTTTACTGAGGTGCGGTTATTCAGTTAAAAAACTTTTACTACCCCGGAGCGCCGTGAATAGCCGGGTTTTTTGCCCGTTCCCGGGAGTCTTGAAACAATAAAAACAAGGAAACGCCAAACAGACGGCATTTTTAGGCGGTTAGTGGAGAACGTTGTTTTAGCGTTAGTGGTAGTGGTAGGGGAAGTGGTGTTAGTAGTAGGGGAGTGAAAAAAAACCTGAGTAAACTTTTGAATTTATCGGGCGAGTTTTTTTAGAGCGTGGGCCGTGAAGTATCCCCGGGGTGGGGGCAACCTGAGAAAGTGTGATAAGCAGGGGCCCAATTTAAGGGGACCGTTTTATTGTTAAATTTTTTTTAATTGTTAATTTAGTTAATGGTTTAATTGTTTGACATTTTTCTTCCGTTAATCCAACGTTTGTTCATATAAAAAGGATATTTTGTGGTGGTATATGAGCACAAACCCCAAAATGCATCGAAGGAAATCCCGGAAAATAATTTGATCAAGGATCCATAGAAAATGGAGATGTTATTGCGCGAAAACAAAGGAACAAAGGCGATACGCTTTCCCAGCAATATTTTGGACATAGGGCCCCCCAAAAAAAATGGATAAAACCAGACAGGTAGGAAAAAAACGGGAAATGATCGAGAGCGACACGTTTTCAGAAACGGGGACACAACACGCGGGAAAGAACGGAAAATTTAAAGGGAAGTCTTGAGTTTTATTGGGAAGGGCAGCCGAGCGGCGTTTTACAGTCGTGGGCGTAGCTTTGTTGAAAGAACCCCCGCAGAGCCCCAAGGTGAGTAAAAAGCTATCGTAAAAAAAGCAAAGCAAAAGAATAAAAAAATGCCAATAAGAGAAACCCGATTAGCAAAAAGGGAAAGAAATGGCGCAGAGGTATGTAGGGTCTATATGTATGGAAATGTTATTGTAACCCGCGCAAGGCCCCTTCATCAAGAGCAGAAAGGCCCTGAACGGTACATTGAACTGATTGCCAACTTTGCGCAGTGGCAATGTAACCAATAATTTACTGAGGTGGGTTATTGCAAGTTGAAACTTTACCATTTCGGCCGATGCGCCGTGAAATCGGGTATGGGAAATTTTTTGACCGCCTACGGAGTCTTGAAACAATGAAAATATAGCAAAACGCTCTACACAGACGCGTATGATTGTAGGTCAAAGGCTAAAGTTGTACACGTTAGCTTTTAGCGTAAAAAACATAGTGGTAGGTAGTGGTAGAATGGAATAGTTATAGTAGCGTTAGTAGTGAAAGAAAACTCTGAGTCAACTCTGAATTTATAGAGTTTTAATGTGTACGAGTGTCAATCCTCTGTGGAGTAAGCAATCTAAGTAAGATCGAAGATAAGGAAAGTGTCAAGGTTTCTGAAGCCGACCTGATTTATTGCTTCATAATTTTAATTGTTAATTTAGTTAATGGATTAAATGTTTGCATTTTCCCGTTAATAACGCATCACTGTAGTCTTGTAGTCATCTAGGCATTAAAGAAGTGGTGACACCAACGCAGAAATCCATGATGTAACATGCCCGAAATCATTATTCTATATCCATAAAATGAGATGTATTGGCAAACCAGGAACAAAGGCGATACGCATATCTCCAGTAATAATATATTTTTCGGACATAGGCCTCCAAGCCATAAAATGGATACACACAGACATGTGTAGGTAATAAGAAACTGAAATACCGATCGAGAGCGACACGTATTCAGAAATGGCTGTGCGACACTACACGCTGTGGCAATTGTAACGGAATAAGTGAAGTCTTGAGTTTGATTGAGGGAAGTGGCAGCCGAGCTGGCGTGTTACAGTCGTAGTAGCCGTAGCTTTAGTTGATATGAATTCCGCAGAGCGCAAGGTGTGTATGTGAAAATGCCCGTATCGTATAAAAAGCACAATGCAAATAAGAATAATAAAATGCCGTAATAGAGAAATCTCAGATTGACGCAATTAAACGTGAAAGAAATGGCGCACGAGGTATGTAGGCGGTCGGTATATGATGGAAATGTTATGTAATCTGCAGCAAGGCCCTTCATCAAGAGCAGCATGGTTCCTGCAACGGTACTAGTTCGAATCCGGGATTCCAACTTGCGCAGTGGCAATACTCGTAACCAATGAAGGTTTACTGAGGTGCGGTTATTGCTAGTTGAAACTTTCTAATACCGCCGATGCGCTGAAATACCGGCGCATGGGCAATTTTGACCGTCTACGGAGTCTTGAAACAATGAAAACACAGCGAAACTGCCTACCAGCAGACGGCGATGATTCAGGTCAGTGTTAGTGGTAGTTGTACCGTTAGTTTTAGCTTTAAAGTGGTAGGTGGTAGTGAAGTGGTAGTTAGTAGTAGCGTTAGTAGTAAAGAAACCTCTGAGTCAACTCTGAATTTATCAGGCGAGTTGGTTGATGAGCGTGTGGGCCTAAGTGCATCCTGGTGTGGAGTAGCAATCCCGAGAGTAAGATCGTGTAAGATAAGCAGGAAAGTGCCCAAGGCTTTGAAGCCGACCCGATTTATTGCTTCATAATTTTTAATTGTTAATTTAGTTAATGGATTAATTGTTTGACATTTTTCTTCCGTTAACTCGCAAGCAACGTGTTTGTTCATATATATTACACAGGATATTTTGTGGTGGTATAGTGAGCACAAACCCGCGAAATGCCATCGAATGTAAATGCCAAATGCCATTATTTGATCGAAGGATCCATAGAAATGGAGATGTTATTGCGCGACAAACACAAGGAACAAAGGCGATACGCATATCTCCAGTACACCATATTTTTCGGACATACGGCCGCCTCCAAGCCATAAAAAAATGGATACACACAGACATGTGTAGGCCATAAGAAACTGGAAATACCGATCGAGAGCGACACGTATTCAGAAATGGCTGTGCGACACACTACACGCTGTGGCAATTGTAACGGATAATTAAGTGAAGTCTTGAGTTTTGATTGAGGGAAGTGGCAGCCGAGCGGCGTGTGTACAGTCGTAGTAGCCGTAGCTTTAGTTGACATGAATTCCCGCAGAGCGCGCAAGGGTGTGTATGTGAAAATGCCCGTATCGTATAAAAAGCACAATGCAAATAAGAATAATAAAAATGCCGTAATAAGAGAAATCAGATTGACGCAATTAAACGTGAAAGAAATGGCGCACGAGGTATGTAGGCGGTCGGTATATGTATGGAAATGTTATTGTAACTCTGCAGCAAGGCCCCTTCATCAAGAGCAGCATGGTTCCTGCAACGGTACTAGTTCGAATCCTGGATTCGCCAACTTTGCGCAGTGGCAATACCGTAACCAATGAAGGTTTACTGAGGTGCGGTTATTGCTAGTTGAAAACTTTTACCAATACCCCGCCGATGCGCCGTGAAATCCCGGGCGCATGGCATTGACCGTCTACGGGAGTCTTGAAACAATGAAAACACAGAGAACGCCTACTAACAGACGGCGTATGATTCGTAGGTCAGTGTTAGTGGTAGTTGTACCGTTAGTTTTAGCGTTAGTGGTAGTGGTAGTGGAAGTGGTAGTTAGTAGTAGCGTTAGTAGTGAAAGAAAACCTCTGAGTCAACTCTTGAATTTATCAGGCGAGTTGGTTGATGAGCGTGTGGGCCGTGAAGTGCATCCCTGGGTGTGGAGTAGCAATTCCGAGAGTAAGATCGTGTAAGATAAGCAGGAAAGTGCCCAAGGCTTTGAAGCCGACCCGATTTATTGCTTCATAATTTTTAATTGTTAATTTAGTTAATGGATTAATTGTTTGACATTTTTCTTCCGTTAACTCGCAAGCAACGTGTTTGTTCATATATATTACGAACTGAATACGAAAAGCTTCATGATTCGTAGGTAAAGATTGATGGTAAGTGGTCGTAGAGACTGTAGCTTTAGTTGACATGAACGTCTGGAGTTTTCGTAAGTGGGTTTTTGTGCTGATGATATTTCTTATGCTTGATTTCTGTGTTGTGGTACTATTACAGAAGGATGGTGATAGCGGATTAGAGTAGAATCACGGTAGTTTAATTTGTCAGTTTTATAGACGGTGTTAGTGAACTTGGATGTAGTGTTTTTTTAGGTATATTGAATTGGTTTTCGTTTCACTTTGATGACAAATGAGCATAAGGAATTTTACTTATAGTGAAATTAATTCTTCCAGAATTTTGTGCATAGGAAATACAACGACCTGGAAATTTTTTTTTTCTGGAAGGAATCTTTCTTTTCTGCGCCACAAATTTCAACACTAGGCAGATACAAAAAAGGACCTTAAGCCAAAAATGAAATCATCTGAAGTATTCTCCCTTGAGATGGAAGTACCGGACCGGGAATATGCTGTTTACTGTTTTGTCTCTTTATGTCTCTTAGTTTCACTACGGGAACCGAGACCGATTTTATCGTGGTGGCGCCGGCATGTGATTGATTGCTTTAGTTGTAAGTGTGGTTTTACTGGATATTCCTCGGGACAAAGCGCGTTGAGTTCCAAGCATGGGAGAGGAAGTACGCAACCGCCTGAGAGCAATGCGATACTCTTGGGGCCGCGTGATTAGTTTCATTAGCCGCTGGCGCCATCTCGCTATCGAAAGGATCTCGTATGTCATTATGCTTGATAAAGGGCCTTCGCAGAGTGGGGAGGTGAAAAAGGCATTGATTGTAATGAATGCATTACGATACTTAGGGTCACTGAAGGCAATTCAGTATGAAGGTATGAGAGAGTACGAACCCTGGATGATGATCTAGAGAATTTACTAACGAAAATGTACGAAGCAAACAATTGAAAATAATTGATATTTTAATTAAAAATATAGACATTAAAAGTTTCAGTTCGTTCCCTATATTCATAAAGTTTTATCTCTATGTTAATAAAATCAACTCTTTGGAAACAAAATATACAATAAAAATTGTTACTATGCTATATATTGATCCGTAAGACACCGAATAAGAAGTTCCGTTTCCACATCCGATGATTTATCGATTGAGACTGAACATTTAGTGGTAAATAATAATTATTACTTTCTGTATACATACGTAGTATAGAGTAAGTTATGTAATGGTGCGGAAAATAGATTTCGATATTTCAATGGTATTACACATGTTGGGGTCACTTGATACCGTAAAAGTTTTTTTTACAAAACATCCATCCGTCCGTCCGTCCTTCCGTCTATCTGCCCGTCTGCCTTTGTGTCCGTCAGTGATCACTGCTAGCGCTTAACTGCGCACAAGAATTTTTCAAAATTGAAGAAACCTCTGTCCATCCGGCTGTAGTTGATGATTTGATATTTTGAAAACCATTCTTTAAAATTTGGGGGTACTTTACATGAAACCCTCCGGGCAATTTAAAAATTTTCTCGAAAACGGCTCCAATCTTTTTCTTTAAACTTTTGCTAGGGATAGTAAAAAATGTACTCTATTAGAAGATATAACCTCTCTATAAATGTACTCTATTAGAAGATAAAATAAGATAATTATCGTTTCCATGTTGTCGCGGCAGGAAGTAATAAGAGCCAAAATTTATTGCTTATTTATTATATGGGAGGATTTTTGGTTTTTTTTTCTCCCTTTCAAAATTCAAAATTTATTGCTTATTCATCCTTGAAAATAGATTTTATTACATGGGAGTTTTTTTTCTCCCTTTAAAAATTCAAAATTTATTGCTTATTTAAATATTTTAAAATTTATTCCTTGAAAATTCAAAAATTCAAAATTTATTCCTTGAAAATAGATTTTACTGCATGGGAGTTTTTTTTCTCGCTTTCAAAATTCAAAATTTAAGTAGTATATGACTTAGTGTAGGGATCACAGAATTTTGAAAATGTGCACACAATTCACTTTTCCCCATAGCACGTCATACGCAGTTTTTAATGTTTTTTAAAATAAATAAATAAATAAATATAAAATCATTTTCTGCTATTCTTTTTTTTTCAAAAATTACAAAAATTTAATTGATTTAACTTGTCTGTCACGTGGTGTTTTTATTTAGATTAGTGGCAATTTGTCCACATTATTGCATTTACGAATTCATGTGCTTTAAATTATATCTAAAAATGTTTCTTGAAAACTCAATAGTTCTCAATGACAACGAGCTCAAAATTTTGCTTTTTCAGAAAAGCTCAAACGCCTTTATGTCAAATACATTGCCAGGTATTCGAATACATTATTGCACTTCTGGGTGAAAGTTCTCCAAATGACTTTACATGACGCTTTTCGTAAACACAAAATAATCCTGCGAAAAAGAGCTTCAAATTTCGCATTTACACGAGAGCTTCATTTTTTTTCTAAGAAACGGCTCCAAATTTTTCAACAAAATTTTTCATAAAGGACGAGGTTTTACTCTTCTTTAATATTTTAAAAGTAATATTTAGAATTTACCATTAGGAAACCGAAAAAATGAGTACATTTAAAAAACATGTATTTAGGGCGGTGATAGATGGTAGCCGCAAAGAGGTTGGGGAGAATGTAAAGTGAGCCCACACCAAGGAAATTAGAAAATTTAACCAGGAGAAAGTCGGTGCTATTTCGTAGCACCACTAGTTACTCTCTCGTATACGTACGTTTAGAGTATACGGAGTAATATACGTAATATAGAACTAGAGGTGGTACTGAATGGCACAGACTTCCTCGTAGAAACTTTTTCTAATTTCCTTGGTGTGGACTGGCATTATACAGTCTTGCCTTTCCTTCTTGCCTGCTGCCATCTATCGCCGCCCAAAGTATATTTTTTAAAACAATTTCTCAACTTTTCGGTTTCTTAATAATAGAATCGAAATATTATTTTAAGAATATTGAAGAAAGCTAGAACCCTTGCCCCAAATAGCAATTTTCATTGAAAAATTTGGATCCGTCTTTAAGAAAATGGCATTAAGCGTTACTGAATGTGCGAAATTTGAAGCTCTTTTTCATAGGAATCTTTTTAAAAATTTTTTGAATAATTTAAAAAAAAAAAACCTTTAAAAATTTTAAGGTTTTAAAAAAATTTTTAATTAAAAAATAAAAAAAGATTTTACGTCATATTAAAGAGTTCTATTACCACTATCCGTTGGAAAAGTTTGAAGAAAAGAATAGGAACCGTTTTCTGAGAAAATGGCATTTTGGTCTTTCTGAAAATGCGGAATTTTGAGCTCATTTTAACAGAAAACTGTTGAGTTTTCGAGAAACTTTAGTTGACATTATTTGAAGCACAGATACTCATAAATATAATAATGTGAAAAAAAGTCGTCTTTAATGTAAATGTTACAGACGCGAGAGAAAAGTCAAAATAATTTCATTTTTGAAATTTTTGAAAAAAAAAAAGAATAGAGCAATATGATGCTTATGTCATGGTATAGGTTTCGTTAGGCACTAACCCTATAAAACATTTAAAGAAAAAGATTAAAGTCGTTTTTGAGAAAATCTTGTTTTAGTAATTTTTTGAAATTTGTAAATATTAAACGCACTGTTGCACGAAAACTACTAAAATTTCCAAAAACATCTACATGGCGTAATTGAAAGAACTATTTATGCCCAACAAATTTCATTTGAAGGAAAAATCTCTGTCTTTAATTTTGTAGTTATAGGTCAGATTGATGAGATGACGTGAGAAAATTGTAAAATTAGTACTTTTAATATTTCAGACAAGAGTTAAATATTAGTATGAATTTTCAGAAAATTTAGTGGTAATAGTAAAATGTCGGCTGAGAAATAGCCAATAAACATCGAGGAGCACGCAAATGATTGTTAGTGATTCCGGGCCCGTCAACTACTGAGGTCATTAGTCTCTAAGTGTAGCGCATTTTTTCATCGGAATGTGGCGGTGATCTTCCCCGGCTGGATGGCGAGATCCGGCGCCGACGTACCTTCAACTAGCGAGGTTTTTCTCTACTAGATCCCACCAACGGGGCACCACTCCAGCCGGGACAAGTCACCAACCGGGCTCCCGGCCGGGACAAGTAGGGATAAATCACCAACCGGTCTCCCGGCGTGTGTGGGAGTGTAGTGCATGTTAGTGGTGAGGATATGACAAGGGAGAGGAAGGAAAGATCGCGCGCGGTCCGTGGCCCGTTTGTTAGGGAACTGCTCCGGCAATCGTCTGGTGTTGATAGGAGAAACCACGGAAAATTACCGATCAGAGCAATCGACCGCTAGAATTCTCATCCAGACAGACACTGATTTCGACCTAGCTGAAAAGCTAGTGTCGAAAATCCTTCTGTTGTCGGGACTCGAACCTAGGATCTCCAGGTCGGAGGCATTGCACTGACATTAGTTGATGCACTGAGCCACGGTTCCCGGCGAGAAGCACGCAAAGGATTCACCAATATCTTCTTCTTCTTCTTCTTTTTCTTTTTCTTCTTTTTCTTCTTTTTCTTTTTCTTCTTCTTCTTCTTCTTCCTCTTCTTTTTCTTCTTCTTCTTTTTCTTCTTCTTCTTTTTCTTCTTCTTCTTTTTCTTCTTCTTCTTCTTCTTCTTCTTCTTTTCTTCTTCTTCTAAGACGCTTCTTGACCATTCTTTTTCTTGCATTCGACATAGGTGTCCAAACCAGCCAACCGAAGTGAGATAATATGATTACAATGTTTTTAGATTTTATGATGGCTTCAATTTCATGATTATACCTTATCCTCCAGAGGTCGCCCGCAACCTTTTTGGACCAAGATCTTTCTCATACTTTTCTTTCGAATTCATTTAGCCTTCTAATATTATTTTACTTTAGGGTCCAGTTCTCTGCCGCATATATTCCTACTGGTCTTATTGCGACTTTATGAAGCCGAAGATTTGCACTTTTTGAGCGTAGCTTACTTCTGAAAAGATCTATATTGGCAAAGTAAGCTCTGTTCCCTGCAGCAATTCTTTTCGATTACATTGTTCTTATTTACTCTTGAGCCAAGATTTTTTCCGGTTTTTAAAACTTCTCTACAGATTTCATTATCAGCCTTACATCTCATGTACTGTTTTTTCTTGGTTAATTGCTAAACCGAACTTTGCTTATTGTTCTTTCAGGTGTTTAAAGATTTCTTCTAATGCTTTCTTTGACCTTGCTGTTAATAAAAGGTGAGAAGCACGCAAAGGATTCGCCAATATCAGCGTATAGAATTGAGAGATAGTGCCGTTCTCTCAAACTTAACCTTCTTGTTGAAGTGTTACGAAACAATTGTGTTTCTGCATTTGTTCTCGTTATTGTTGTTCCGTTCAATGTTCCTACACTCCTCCTTATGTAAATGAAACAGCATGCATTCAAACAATGTGTTACGAGACATATCTGTATTCTATTTTTGAAGTGCACATCAAATAATTAATAGGTGAAACAAGCTCTGAGCTCCCGACTGGTCCCGGAATATGTGGTAGTGTAGTGCATGTTAGTGTATGTGTGTGTATAAGGAGAGAAGATAGGACAAGGAAGAGGAAGGAAAGATCGCGCGCGTTTCGTAGCCCGTTTGGTAGGGTACTGCTCCGGCATTCGCCTGGTGTTGATCGGAGAAACTACGGAAAACTACCGATCAGAGCAGCCGGCCACTAGAATTCTCTTCCAGACAGCGACTGAATTCGACCTAGCTGAAAAGTCACCCCATGATACCAATTTTTACAGAAATCCACTGGCATTTGCAATTATGACGACGTTTTCGGCCCGATTCAACCAGTGTGCGCCGTTAGGACTCGAACCTAGGACCTCCCGGTCATAGGCGCTGCAGTGACATCAGTTGATGCACTGAGCTACCGCTCCCGGTAGATACATCAATGTTTCGATACAACGCTAAAAGGGTTTTTGATGTCCATGAAAACATCGACGTTTTAATTATAGAATAATAAACATGCTATTTTCCTATCAATTTATAATTACAGTACGTGAAAGGGATATATTTTACTGTTTCGTTACTTCCATTCATATATCACCAAAGTGAAACCACAAAAAATTCCCTCAAATTGCCCAGGCGAAATGTGCAGCGTGATAATGAGGATGCAAAACAATGTCAATGGCTATTATTTACATAAGTGTAGTGCATGTATTTATCGCTGTAACTAGCGGTGATCTTCCCCGTTGGATGGCGCGATCCGACGCCGATCTACGTCAGTTTGCGGGGATTTTTCCCAGCCAGGTATCTCAGCATGGTAGCTCCGTGGTACTTCACTAGCCAGGACAAGCTTTAAGCTCCCAACTGTCTCTCGACATGTGCGATAGTGTAGTGCATATCAGATAAAGTATGTGTAAGTAAGGATAGGACAAGGAAGGGGAAGGAATGATCGCATGCAGTCCATGGCCCGTTTGTTAGGGTACTGCTTCGGCATTTGCCCGATGTTGGTCGGAGAAACCATAGAAAACTACAAAGTAGAGCAACCGGCCACTAGAATTCTCCTCCAGAGAGCGGCTGAATTTGATCTAGCTGGTGTTCGGTTAGTAGCTGGTGTCGACAATCCTGCTACCGTCCGGACACTAGAATCTCCCGATCAGAGACACTGCTGTGACATCGGTTGATGCCCTGAACCACCTTTGCCGGTCTCACGTCCTGGGAATAATGCAGCAATGCACCACACATCGACTTTTTTCCATCGACATGTGGGTTGGTTGAAGGGACGAGTTTCCTTCGCACACGGGGCGATGCTTGTCTCTAAATGCTTTGCTTTACTGTTCTTTCTCTGTGCGACTATTTATGTCGGGGGAGCAGACGATGTGATCAATGGGGTCAATGACCCTCATCTCGATCAGGTTTTTCGTCCAGTTTCCCTGATCCATTGAACAAATGCTGAGATGGTCCCTTGTTTTGCTTCTGGATATAAATGTAACTTCATTTTCTGTGCACGTCTTCTAGAATTCAGTGGGAAATACAATTATTCAAATTATCGTTTCCATGTTGTCGCGGCAGGAAGTATTATTCCGAAGGACAACATGGATAAGAGCCAAAATTTATTGCCTTTTGATTCTTAAAAATAGATTTTATTACATGGGAGCTTTTAAAAAAAAAAAAAAAAAATTAAGTAGTATATGACTTAGTGTAGGGATCACAGAATTTTGAAAATATGCACACAATTTACTTTTCCCCATAGCACGTCATACGCAGTTTTTAACTGCTTTTTTGACGTAAAAATAAATAAATAGACGGGTGCTGAGAGCTTGTCCCGACTGGGGTGGTGCCCCTCCGGCGAGAGATACCTGGGTGAGGAAAATCCCCGCACGTTGACGTGTAGGTCGGCGCCGGACATCATTGTTCACTTAAGGATCAGTGACCAAAGCAGGTGACCCGCCCGGAACCACGAAATAATCAAATAGCGTCGCAGGGCAAATATGCGACTGCAAAGTGGCACGAACCGCCACATCGGTGCTTCCGTATTCTCCCATGCCCGTGGTTAGGGACGGCAAAAAACATGTTTTTAGAACATCGATATTTTCGAGGACAAACATGAATAATATAAAATTGATGTTTTGCTATCGATGTTTTCCTCAGATCGATATATTTGTTCAGAAACATCGATGTTTCCAAAAAAATTCTCATATAAATAAAATTGCCACTCTTTTTATTGTATATTGTTCACAATCAACAGTCATTGAAAACTATCACTGTTGTCAATCCCAGATAGCACGAAACCGTTTGTAATTCGCAGACCCTCCAGTGTTATCACATTTTTTAGTATTTTTTACGTGGTAAAATCGTTAATCTTTTTTGAACCTCGACTACATAGAAAATTGATAACAAAGTTAAGATTACAGTCAAATTTAAGGTGCAATATACATTGAACTAATATTACGTGTTATGTTATAGTGTGTTTTATGTTATGTTTCATCATATTTAAAACATCGATTTTTAATCATCGATGTTTTTTGTCAACGTTTTCATCGACTTCCAAAACCTTCTGTTGATGTATCGATGCTTTGCTAAAATTTGCCATCACTAGCCGTGGTGGTCGCGGCGGTTCTGCCGCACGGCGTGGCGTGGCGTGGAGTGGCGTGGGGTGGCGTGGTGGCGCCAGCAGCTGCACGGCGCAGTGGAGGGGGTGGAGGCGGTGGTGGGGGAGGAGGGACGTCCGGGCGACGCGGAGGTCGCGCCAGCTGCGCCGGCGGCGGCGGAGCCGGGCCAAACTGGAACAGTGGGCCGAAGCGCGTGCATTGCGCGCAAAAAAAACTTGTTGCTATTCAAATGTAAAACATTTTCAATGATTGATGGATGGATTACTAGTGATTCCGGGCGCGTTAACATCTGAAGTCATTACTCCAGTAAGTGTAGTGCGTGTTTTTTGCTCAGGAGATGGCGGTGATCTTGTCCCGATAGAGGATGAGATCCGGCGGGTAGTGCGGTTTTCCCTAACTACGTATCTCCCACCTGGGGGGCACCGCCCCAGTCGGGACAAGTTTTTAAATCCCAACCGGTCTCCGTGCATGTGTGATCGTGTAGTACATGTAAGTGTGTATGTGTGTAGAAGGGGTAGGATAAGATGAGGAATGGGAAGGAAAGATCACCCGCGGTCCGTTGCCGGTTTGGTAGGGTACTGCTCCGGTATTCACCTAGAATTGATCGGAGAAACCACGGGATACTACCGATCAAGCTCCCGACCGCTGGAATTCTCGTCCAGACGCGAGAGAACTCGACTTAGCTGTCTGTCTAGTATCGAAAATCCTGCGACCGTCGGGACTCCAACTCGGGACCTGCCGGTCAGAGACACTGTAGTGACGTCAGTTGATGCCCTGAGCCACCTCTCCAGGTAAAAACATTTTTAATGATAGAGTTGTATATGATACTAGTTATTCATGATACGAGTGGTGAAAGTGGCATTTTAGTTTGCGAGTAGGAAATGTTGCGGTACGAGGCCGACAGGCCAAGGGACGATTTCTTTAATTAATTTTCTTGATTTTTGTTGTTAAGACTGGCCCTATTGACCCTGGGAAATTGTTGAATGACGTTGCTACAGAGTTGAATAAATTTACTGCAGTAGTTGGTTCTAGACCACCACAAATTTTAAAAATTTACAAAAAGGAGGACAATTAAAATGCAAAGAAGGACTGAACAAATGACGGTTGGCAACCCTAGGTAGAACAGTAGAAGAGTCAACGCTTTCAGCATGTGTGCTGCACTAACCATCAAAAATACCACTCTCTTCGTGCTCTACAGCAGACCACATTAAACGCAATGCATCTTTCACAGGCCTTGCAATGGTAGCAAGGTTTATTTCAGAGCCTGCACATAAATAAATGAGAAGATTCTGCGTTTTAGGAATCCAATTCAGCCCCTAACTCTCCGTATACCTTCCACAGGAATCAGTTGTTTCATCAACTGAAAGCCAGATAAATGAATCTTTTATGTCATCACTAATTTCTTTCATTACTTTTTGATGGAGAGGGTTAATGTACTAATTTTTCGTGAAGTGGACTAGTATTATTTTATTATGGGAATTAATTTGTTGGTGTATTTTTTTTAAAGCCGCTAAAAATAGGATTATCCAGCTTACGCCATGATATATTAAATGCCACAAGGGCTTCATGTACAGTCTCTCTCTAAACTATTCGGATACCAGGGATATTCCTTCCACCTTCCGTAGAATCTAGTTTTCTTCTCTATTAGAAAACATTTTTGGGCGCCCCCTCCCCTCGAGTGTGTAGTTCGATTCTGGTTTTCTTATTGAACCCTCATGGAATGTCACTGATAGTACTTTTCATCATTAACATTAGAGCAATTTTTTGGCTGCTCTTTCCTTTCATTTCGTAAAATGTAATCAACTGACGTTGTTCAAAAGTACTGTTTCTCTCTCTCTGTGACTCATATTATTCCTTTGCAGTGGTTTCCCCGATCCAAACTCTTTGGTGACGAAAGCACTGTCTCTGGCCCATGGATGACCTTCAGCGTTCGACGTCCGTTGATTTCAACGGTTTCTTTCTGTATTTATCAGTTCAGTCGTGCTCTTTCCGAATAGTTTTAAGGTCCACTGATGTATAACTGATTGAAACGTCATTTTACTTCGTAGAGCTCATTTTTTAAGAAGTAGTTTTTGTCATTTTCTTGTCTAGCTCCGATTTACTTAAACTATGCTGAATTAAAATATAATAATGATTTGTGTAAAAAATTTGGACGTAAGTTCTTGAAATTAGCAGGTGTCCGAATAGTTTTGGGAATGACTGTATCTCCACAGTGAACTTACCATTTTCGTTTCCCTTGGACGTCAAATCTACAAGTTGAATTGTATTTTTCGACGCATTTTTTATATGATATGCCGTTTGCAAATGCTGATGCATTTGAAACTTTTTGATACAGTTCACCTGCTTTGAATAAACTTTGCCACAATATATTTTTGCCACCTAAAGTTTTCTCGCCTGCAATTCACTTTTGCAAAAGACAAGCACACGAGCTCTTGTTCATTTGGCATACTATCTTGATTTAATCGACACACTACACAAGTTATCGAGATTGGCAAAGAAACACTCCTAAGTAGACAACCCGATCGAGTTAAAGCAGATGTCGAACTGGCAATGAAGGTTATCGTAATTACAGAGCGTAAGAAACCTAAGGCATCTGTCCATCCTCCGGCGCTCCTGCCGTCGTGGCCTTGTCCTTCACATTAGGGTTGTGCCACCGACCATCAAGCACTTCACTCATCACAAAGCGGGGAGGGGACAGGGGATGAAGCAGGCCACGGCGCTGCGGTATACTTCGTTCCCACGAACGAGCGGACGTGTTTGGATATCGACTTCGTGATGAACTGTATAACTCCAAAAGCTTAAAGATAATGCAAACTATAAAGCGATCTCAACGTTCCTCCGAATTTCATGAAGGAACAAACAAATTTAGAAAAATAAAAAATGTAAAGTATGCAAATAAATGCTCTTAAAATGAAACTATGTTGAGTAATCATAAATGTACAAAAAGAAGCTCTATAAGAACTTGTCGAACATCGATCCCAAACAACAACAAATGAATTTGTGTGCTTCATGCATATCATTACGTTTAAGGAGAAAAAATGCATAAAATCAATAAAGATAGTGCAAGAAACAATAATTTCACTCGCGTAACAGGAACATTTATTCTGTGATCGTTTTTTTGTTGTATACCAGCATTATAATCGACATTTTCTGTTGCAATAAATCGGTCATAAAAGGACTTTTTAGGCCACAAATGATGATGACGTTTTAGATCTTACGGCACAAATTATTGCGTCATCACACATTCAGCCAATCGCAACGAGAGAATCTTGGGGTGCGGTTCATTTGTAGTCGATACTTTTCACAAACTTTACTCACGTTTCTTCCTTAATTACGTGAAAGCAAGCGCTTCAATCATAAATCCATTTTTCATAGATCCAAGACGTAATTAACATAATTTCAACTCAAACGGATCCGATTCGTGCAGGACTTAATCTTTCTGCTTGTAATTATAGTATGGACAACTGCCGACAATGTCATGTTGCTAGGCGTCGTTACAAACGAGGTACTGAAATAAATGAATCCGATCTAGGTTTCACCTGCATCATTATTATTATTATTATTATTATTATTATTATTATTATTATTATTATTATTATTATTATTATTTTTGTTCGCGAATAGGCCATCTTGGACCACGCAAGACATGCACTTGCACGGGCTCAGTATTAATTTATCACGTTGCAAGTCGTGCATGTAGATGATTAGGGGGATCAGCATTAAGCTGAATCCGATTTTTACACCCCAGGGTTGTTAGTCCTGGAGGGAAGGAAGATGAAATGATGATGATTATGAAGGATGAATGGACGGCACACACAAACAGACATACACAAACACACCCATGCCCGAGGCGGGTCTCGAACCCGCGATCCTTCCGTCCGAGATCGCCACGGCACTACTGCCTTAGCGGTCTCGGCTATCCGGACCGGCATTATTATTATTATTATTATTATTATTATTATTATTATTATTATTATTATTATTATTATTATTATTATTATTATTATTATTATTATCATCATCATCATCATCATCACAATTTAACTTGTTTCCACTCGTATATCTCGGTTCCCATGAACAAGAGATACACGTTCCAACTGTCATAATCAGCACTGGATCAACCAACAATGTTCAGAAACTTCCTCACGATGTTACACGTGTCCAGTATGACAATCTTTTGCATCTGGATGTATAACCCCTTCTTCAGATGCAGTTCAGCTAGGGATTCATGTAGGAACTTAGGAATTTCACCAGTGGCGCCTAGATTTATTGGTACAATCGTCACCATTTCCACGTCGCTCCAAATTTCCTTTATCTCATTTGCCAGAGGTTGATATTTTAGAATTTTTTCACTTCTTTTCTTTGGGATGTTGTGAGCTAATGGGACTGCGACATCAATCAGATACACCTTTTTATTTTTCTTGTCATGCCATACAATGTCCGGTTTATTAGATGATACAGACCTATCTGTTATTATGGACCTGTTCCAGTACATTTTGTGATTATTTGTGTCAATGACTGGTTCGGGTGTGTACTTATAGTATGGTGTTCGGTTACCCGTCAAAAGGTTATTATTGTGGCATAGTTGCTGATAAACCACTTTACAAACGTCGTCATGTCGTTTTGTATATTCTGAGGATGCTAGAGAGCTGCATCCACTGATAATGTGGTCTATATTTTCTCTCTGTTTTATTATTATTATTATTATTATTATTATTATTATTATTATTATTATCATTATCATTATCATTATCATCATTATCATCATTATCATCATTATCATCATTATCATCATTATCATTATCATTATACATTATCATCATTATCATTATCAC
Source organism: Teleogryllus oceanicus (assembly GCA_964035755.1). NCBI lineage: Eukaryota > Metazoa > Arthropoda > Insecta > Orthoptera > Gryllidae > Teleogryllus > Teleogryllus oceanicus. Next base: position 16,724,747 of record CAXIVR010000006.1, on the reverse strand, counting down.
ATTATCATTATTTTTATCATTATCATCATTATCATCATTATCATCATTATCATCATTATCATCATTATCATTATCATCATTATTATCATTATCATTATCATTATCATCATTATCATTATTATCATTATCATCATCATTATCATTATCATATCATTATCATCATTATCATCATTATCATCATATCATCATTATCATCATTATCATTATCATCATTATCATTATCATTATTATCATTCTAACTTTGTCTTCATGATTCCTTCGAAAACCTGTACACACGCGTTAGCAAATGTCGATTTCGAGGGAGAACAGCTACAGAAGCAGGGAAGATAATAGGGATAAGTAAAGACCGGATTTTTATGTAATTACATTTTTTTTTGTCTTTCCATTTATCGTTCTCAAAATTGTAATATTGGCGAGACATCGCCGTTCAACACAATATCCAATTTTTTCGTTGTATATTTTTACATAGAACTATATTACATATTTACATATTTTGCTACTTTCACAAAATATTTTTATTCTATCAATTTTCTTAATACATATTTTAAAAAAATATTTTTTTTTAAATTAGACTTTTTCCGTATATTACTGTATGCTGTGTCCTCCGGGTACTCCAGGTAGCGGTAGCTCAGTGCATCAACTGATGTCACTGCAGCGCTTCTGTCCGGGAGGTCCTAGTTTCGAGTCCTGGCGGCGGCAGGATTTTCGACACTAGCTTTTCAGCTACTAGGTCAAATTCAGTCGCTTGAGGAGAATTCTAACGGCCGGCTGCTCTGATCGGTAGTTTTCCGTGGTTTCTCCGATCAACACCAGGCGAATATCAGAGCAGTACCCTACCAAATGGGCAACAGACCTTGCGCGATCTGTCCTTCTTCTTCCTTGTCCTATCCTCTCCTCTTACACACACACTTACACTAACATGCACTACACTACCACATATTCCGGGAGACCGTTTGGGAGCTTAGAGCTTGTCCCGACTGGGGCGGTGTCTCGCTGGTGGGAGAGTCCTGGTTAGGGGGAAACCCCATTAGCCGACGGTAGGTCGCTGCCGGATCTCGCCATCCAGCGGGGAAAGATCACCGCCATCTCCCGAGAAAAACATGCACTACACTAACGGGACTAATAACCGAAGCAATTGACGCGCCCGGAAACACGAAAAAAATCGATTAATCAATCAATCCGGGTACCCCAGGTGAAGGCGCGTGACGATCTCACTGACCGGCGGGCCTGCTTCACTTACCTCAGTGGCGGAAAGTGCGCGTCAGCGACTGAGATAATTTTCACCTTTGTGTGTAAAGTATCCCTGACCCCGCCTTTAGCCTGAATTAGTGACCTTTAACCTGAATTTCTGAGAAACTTAAGCGATCGCCGTGTGCTGCAGGCTCAGTGATTTTGCTCGTCGTAAATATCGCCAATTTTTACGATGACTTCTATTGTATCTGGTCTGGCAGCAAAACTACGGATTGGAGACAATAGATGAAGCTTTCACTACTGACGGGAAATTGTATGGCGCAAAGTGTGCATCGACTTGTGCTCTCCAAATGATTTTTAAAACGTTTGTATTATTTGAAAAAAAAAAAGTTTAGTCTTTTCTTTTTTGTGTAAATGTGTTTTATAATGAGTGCATTTTAATTGTACATATTTTATCCAATTTACATATTTTATCCAACTTTACATATTTTATTCACTTTCACATTTTTTTTTCTTTACATATTTATGTACATATTTTGACGTTTGATACTACATATTTTTCCGGACTTTCATGATGGGGATGGGCTCGGAAGAGAAGGCGCAGAGATATCACCGCGCAAAAAGTGTTTTTAATGGGACATGTTTTTCCTACATCTTTATAAAAGACAACTTCATACACACACACACACACACATTTGCAGGCGTGAGAGGGGCCCTTCTGTAGGACGCGTGGGTCAGAGTTGGATCTTATCATCCAGCGGGGGAGAAACATAACATGCAGTACATTTACAGGCCTAATTACCACTGCAATTGACGCCCCCGGAGACACACACACACACACACATACACACACACACACACACACACAAACAATCAAAACAAACAAGCTGAGACGAGCAAGGGTGGTTCACGGCATCAACTGATGTTACTGAATGACACTGACCGGAAGGTCCTGGGGTTCGAATCCTGACGGTGGCAGGATTTTCGACACGAACTAGACAGCTGGGTCGAGCCCAGGCGCTGTCTGGAGGAGAATTCCAGCGGTCTGTTGCCCTGATCAGTAATCGGAGGTTTCTCAAATCAATATCAGGCGCATGCCGGAGCAGTGCCCTAACAAACGGGCCACTTACTGCGCGCTATGTCCCGTTCTCACCCCTTACGCACATTTACACTCTTATGCAGCATACTATCACATTTGCCGGGAGCTTGGTGCATGTCCGGGGAGGGGCAGTGCCCTACCGGTGGGGGATACTGGTTGTGGAAAATCCCCGCAAGCCGATGTAGGTCGGCGTTGGATCTCGCCCTGCAGTGAGCGAAGATCACCGCCTCCTTCCGCGTTAAAACATCCACTACACTTACGGGACTAATGATCTTAGCAGTTGACGCGTCCGGAATTACTAATCAATCAACCAATCAATCGATCAATCAACCGATCAATCAACCATTGAATAAAAAAAACAAGCCGAGCGCATGTGCGTTTCGTTTCGCCCCACTGTGCGGTGGCTGAGCCGTTGGCGGAGGCAGCGCGCAGTCGCGACTGCGCGCGCCCGCCCGCCCGTCCGTCCGTCCGTCCGGGCGCCGCCGTCAGTGTCGCGGCTGCCGCGAGCGCATCCGCACCGCCGCCGCGGTCCTCGCGCTCGGCCAGTGTGCGCGTGTGTATGTGTGAGAGTGGACCCCATTTCGAGCAGTGTAGCACCCGGGAAAAAGGAGGAGCCCGGAAGCAGGACGACAGGTCCGGCCCGGAGGGCGCGCGGTGGGTGTCCTCTGCGCCGCCGCCCCCGCCACCCCCGCTTCCCGTGCGTCTCGGCGCAGCGACGCTCCTCGCCCGCCAGGTAGGCTCCGCACGGATGACGCCAACCGACGCAACCACCCGGTTGAAATAAGTCCGTTCGTCAAGGGGTTGTGTTCTCGATGGAATGAGATCGTTTGACAGTTCGTGGGCCCCTGAGTTGAAATCCCGCTTCCCATCTCGGACTACAATGAAATCGTGTCCACGATCTCTCAGATTGTACGTATTACGAATGTGTGTTGGATTCGTCGAGCTAGTGATATCTGCAGAACAGCTATCGGTAATTGAAGCTTTTGTTCGGGGGACGGAAGTAGCGCAAAAGTCAAAAGTTTTCTTGACAACCTTTTGCGTTTTTTTTTTTGATTGGCAACGCAAGCAAATGACGGCATTCGAACCCGAAATTGTCGTTTCAATATTTTGAAGTTGTTCTAGGTACTTGCGGTATTGTGTATGGGACGTTTCGACAGTTCGTTTTGCCCGTTATAAATTCTGGTCCACGTTTCTATTCGAAGTGTTCGCTAACACGAAAATGCATGACGAATTGGGCGAACATAATAAAGTTTCGTGCTCGGAGAGCAATTGGGAACACATTCTCTGTTAATACTGTCGTCCGAGCCTGGAAGAAGAGCTAGCGCATTATACACTTTTCCATTCCTTTCGCATGTTGCTCAGCTCAGAAATACAGACTCTCATTTGACAGAGCGACCATCTACTTGTGAATATATTTATTGCGCTTTTTCACTGTTTTGGCTTCACGCCTTTTCACTGTTTTGTGTGCATAGTTGCCGTATTCTTTTGTATGCTCAAAATTTTAAACAATCGCAAGCAAACTAATAACTTTTCGTAATTATTAAACTTTTATTGATCTTTTATTCTAAAAAGAAAATTGCACCATTAAATTAACATCATATGTTTTTTTAATTGCTAAGTGTTTTATTGTAGTTTTTAGACATTTCATGATTTCGAATCGATGAACAGCTTAACTATTGTGGTAACTGAAAGTGCACGAAAATATTGATATTGACAAGTATCTACTGATTTAGAACCTTTCTTCATTTCAGTTAAAATTCGTACATTATGGTAATTAAGGTGTATTTATGCTCTGTCATTTATAACTCTTTGAGTTGCTGCACGTCTACTGGGTGTTCTGACAAATTGAAATGAATCTCAAGGAAGTGGATGAGGCTGTCGGAAAATAATCCTTCCTGGATTGAAGGAAGATCAAACTTTCTTGTTTCCTTCCTCAATATTATCGACAGATGTGTCACTGTCCGCTTTGGACAAGGAAGCGTAGCTCCGCTGGCTGGAAAGTCTGACAATCGACTTACACTCTATGAACGATGTTAAAAATCAGGGAGAGAAGAGATGACAACCAACACCATTTCCTTGGTATCAAAATGTGTGATGAAGACAGTCAGAAAATAATTTTCGACCAACCGGACTGGTAATGCAACATTAATTTTTGAAAATAGTTATGTTCAATGGTGCCCAAAATTGTATTTTGTTTTGTGTACTAAATTATAATATTTATAAGAAAGTAATCCATAATTGAGATCTTTATTCTGAATTAATAATTCATGTACGAAATCCTCGTTTTGATTTCACTGGAACGTCGTATATAAGAGAGAGAATGAATTTCCTACTATACCTATTTGACGAAATTCGTTTGAAATGGATTCTGCAACGCCAATTTAAACATACTTTTAAATTTTGTCTTTACAGTGGTTAATGGTTTAAAGGGTTAAGAAACTTGCAATAAGCAATACAATTACTTGGGCCATGTTTCTGTTGAGTCTTCCATTCATTTTATAAAAAAATTATCTTTTCATCTACCAAACACAGTGAATTAGGAAAATGTACGTTCTAGAGAACCATCAACCCCAATGAGGAATAACATTACTTATTAAAGTAATTGCAAGGAAAATATTAGTTTTACTTTCATTGAATCAACGCTAATAATTTTCATCAAAGAGTTTAGAATAAATTTTCTGCTTACAAGCGATCCCTTCGTATTGACGGGAATTTCTAAATCTTAAGTTTCACTAAAAACAAGTTACATACACGGCTGTTCCGAAATATTAGACATGAAGTATAAAATGTGGTGTTATCTTACATTAATAATATTCGGAAGGTGTGCATCACGTTGCACGTTTCAAAACTCAACAGAAGCCCGAATCGCGCTGGAACATAAATTATTGCAATTCTATAATGGTAGGGTTAACTGACCTTCAGTCGCGAGCTGTCACTGTTACTGCGGATGTCAAGTTCGCGGTTGTGAAAAGTAACCTTTAACGAATAAATTCGCAGTACAAGCGCGGTTCGAATATTTCTAGTACACAAACTACATTTTAAATGATAAGAAACTAGAAGGACAGTCGCTTTGTTCAGTTAATAAGTAATCGTTACAAAAATGAAAGATAGAATATCGTGTCATTTTAAATATGTTTCCGCTTACGTATCGTGAATTACATTTTGTATTACGTGGTACGAATACATTTACGTATTACGACTTGTGTTTTACTATTTTCCAGTACTTTCGTTACATGTGGTAGTTCCTCTTAATGTTTTATTGCTAACCTTTTAAAATGTATGCAGATAACTTCACGGATTCATACTCAGTATTCAACTTATTAGGAAGATTTATACAGGGAGCTCTACAAAGCTTAAAGCTTGTCTCCTTTAAACGTTATCTTGCGTTGATTTGGGTCATGTTATCTACTCAAGCGTAGTAAACAAATGCTTTCTGCAAGAATTAATTGTCGGCAGCGTCACAACACCGTGTTTAAAATACATTAAGTCCGTTTTAGTTGTGGGTACACTCCCAACTGTTAGAAATTTGTCAGATCTTTTCAAAGCTTATTCAAAATTGAACTTTCAAAACAAGGACTTTACGACAAGGACAAGGCGAAAATTATTGTATAATTCACCACTCGAGGATTCACGCGATTTCGTATTCAAAAGATCATGTTTTCAAGAACTGTTCAAAGCAAGCTTTCATTTGTGTGCTCTGTGATTATTTTGCTTGGCTATTTTTGGAACGTTTAAAGTTTATTTAAAGTAATTTAAAGCAAAGAATGGTCTCTTCCGTGCTGTTATTTTTCTAGTAACAGATAAGAACTGGCATTTTATTAATTTCCTAAGACGTAGTGTCAAAAATCCGACATAGAGACGTTTTTATCCCTTAGTCCCACATCCAAATGCATTTTATCGCGTATGATGTGACTGCATTTTCCTTTCACAGGTGAAATGGATAAAATTCGGAGGAATTACTCTACTATCGAAATAGTAGTTTCTGAATTGTTCCATAATATACACAACTCTTCTCAGCAACGTTCGGTACTTTTGCGAAATACAGTTTATTTAACCTTGACTCGCAGATGCAGGAAAGTTTCAGAAGCCAATCTCAGGGCATTTGATTTTGTATTCCTGCCTCCTTCAGACAGTGAGTACCTTTTATTAATATGTAATTAACTAATTATGTTGCTGACTTTCTTAAATTAGCGATTTCACTAAATATTTTTGAAACTTACTTTTCTCGGTTTATACTTTTGATCACTTGACGTTGAAATTTATGGCCTTAAACGTCAATTTTTCCTGAACATTTTTGAGACAATGAAATTATTTAAAACGGTCATATTTCTCAGTTTATTTTTTAGTTCTTTCTCATATTTTTCAACCGTCCAATTTAAGTAATAGTATTTTAGTGAAGTGTAATATTTTAGTGTATTGTATGTGACTTACAGATTTATTTTAAATATTTATATGGAGATGCACAGGGTCAACATTGCGTTGTAATTGTAGACCTCGTGGGCTTTTGGTTTATCAGTTTAGGTATGGGCGCGCGTCATAATCGATGGTGACAAGAGAATATCACAGCAGATAAGGTCGTCGGGCAATATAAAATCGCATTGAAGTAACGGTCCCAAATTCACTTTCGTGCTACAATCCATTAAAATTTGCGATAAAACCTGTAGTAGGAAAGATTCCGAAGGAATATTTAACCCCCCAAAAATATTAAATAATGGCAATCACTGCATGCTACATTTTTTTATTTCTTTTTTATTATGTGTTATTTTTTATTCATTACTTGATGCGGACAACTAAGTCCCTTGCATCAGGAATATTGAAAACCATTGCCAAAGTTTAACTTTTGGAAAGACAAAAGAAATATAGCGTGTACCAACTAATCATTGCATATACTTGACACTCACTGTAAGACATAACATAAAATGATATTAAATAAATGTGATGAATGTGTAAATAAATGTAATTGAAATTGTGATGAGACAAAAATGTTATTGCTGTTGAAAAACATTCTGATACCTTCATAAAGAGAATATAGTGAATTTTTGAACGCGCATTCACATTTTTCTATTTCGCTAGTGTGATGAAAATTGAACTTTAGTCTGCTCCAAATCGATTAGTTGCATTGCTATTCTTTTGGGAGTCATTATTCTTTGGGTGAAATGCAAGCGCTAAAACACCTAAAACAAAGAAGAATGTTTGCATTTCGTCGTAAAATAAATTGAAATGAAAATATCTGCCACCAATGTTCGCCATAAATTACCTACGTAACCGTACACGAGTTAAAAAGGAAATTGATGATAGGACAGAATAAATGTAAAGTATCTCTTTTGTGAAGTTGGTTGCTTGCAGGATAGTTTAAATTTACTATTTAAAAATACTTTGTAAATAAATATTTCAATAACACTCAAAGTACATTAGGTTTTGAATGGCTAAATACATATGTATTTAAAATACTTCAAATACTCAAATACAGAAAATACAATAATTTTGTATTATAACTTTATTATTGCACGAATATATTGTAATTTTTATTACAATAAATTACTAATTGACAATCATAAATTTCTGAACAATAACCGTGTGTGTGTGTGTGTGTGTGTGTGTGTGTGTAAACACTTTCAATTATAAAACGATATCAAGAATATTCCTAATCAAATAAACGGAATTTCCTTTCAAAACATCTAGTTTCTCACACAAATCAGACAATAAACCCTTCGTTGGCGATCGTGTAAAACCGCAAAGGAAAACAGTCGTTCAACTGGCGCATGACGTAAACATGAACTAGTGTTATAAGAAACAAACACTTTTTATTGGCGTATAATTGTTCATACCTTTTAATGATTTTGATTTATAATTTAAAGATGAACAGCAGAATTCAAATTAAACAACTGAACAGATTTTATTTTTGTTTCAATTAGGTTCGTTCACTAGCAGAATCCAACAAAAAGAATCTACCTGCGTTATCTTTTTCATCTGTTTTTAAAGTATTTTAAGTATTTCTGTTTTAAATACATCTATATTATGTATTTAAATATATTTCTAAAATACGCGTCCAAAATACTCAAAAATACGCTTTTTGGAATACCAAATATTCGAAATACGTATTTCAAATGCTAGTATTTAAATTCTTCCCAACCCTGGGTGTTAAGAGAGCTTTCATAACGAAAAATGTGTTATGATGTAGGAGTTATGAAATTCCTCAAACGGTAAAAAAATTACAGTGTCCGGCTCAATTGCATTTTGCGACATTACTCGTAATGTTACATTCATTGGTTAATCTTTTGAGTTTTCATTGACAACAAGTTTCTTCCGTTGGTTTAAAAATCAAGAGGCGTATATGTGGGGGACGGGGATGACGTCTGTGGCATACTGCCAAATGCGTATGCCCGGAAATGTAGTACTGTTTTGTGTCGTAGGAAATAAGTTACACGTGTGCTTGGAATGTGTACCTTACTTCCTAGTTTGGGGATATGAAGTTTTGGAAAGAACTAATTAGGGGCCGTCCATAAATGACGTAACGCAAAATTGAAGTATTTTCAATACCCCATCTCGCCATGGTAACCCACCTGTAACGCACCCTTGAACCCCTTAAATTATGACGTAACGCTTGTAACACACCGATTTATGGCAAGTGAAAATATATTACATAGCAGTAAAAATCTATTAATTTTATTTGTGTTATGTATTAAACTTTATGATAATTAAAGTGGTGATGCTGGCCGTACCGCTGATAATTAGTTGATGCTGACCGCACCTAACAAGATTGGAGAAAATATTTGATTCAAGGAAGGGTGGAGAGGCGATGCAGTTTCTAACAAGCCGCGCACCCGCCGTCGGGGGTGATGCATGAGCGAGGGACTATTGTGACAATTTAATTGGATTCTTGTATATACTACAGATCGGTTCTGAATATTTTCTTCGTAATCTAACAGAGATTCAATCAGTTGATTGAATCCATCCATTTATCGTAACAATTACATCATAATTTATATTTTTTTATTTAATTTGTTAATATCTTAATGTTTAGTATGTGACTGAACAATGGAATTATTTTAGCAAATGTTGAAAATTTTATACGTTAAATTTTAAACGTTATGTAAAACAAAGCTAACACCCCCTACCCCTGTGTAACGCAGCGTAACGCAGTCTCAAACCCCCTTCTATAGCGTTACGTAATGTATGGCCGACCTCATACCACATTACAAAGTTGGCTGTCCGGGAGAAGCCTCGCCCTGACAGTTGCCAACAATTTGGCCGTCATACTGAGACATTTCTCAGGGCGAAATGGCTGAAGAAGGCGAGTAAAGCGTAGCAAATAAAAAAAATATAAAGATCTAGGAGATCTAATCGTATACCTGCGGTCTTCGAGCTACAGATTAAAATTCCAGGCTCCGCCAATAAGTTATAGTGAAGACAATTTCAGCACCTTTCTGTATAAACGTTATGTAAATTAAAGCTTATCACTCTACAATGTGGTTTCTGTTTTGACAAAAATGTACTGTCATATTTAAGTGGACGACTTTGTATTTCGGTTGACAAAATGGATAATACATTCGTGTCTGTTGAACAAAGGTTTGACAATTGTCCCAAAGTATAACATTTTAATTATTATACCAAATTGTGTGTGTGTGTGTGTGTGTGTGTGTGTGTGTGTGTACTCTGACCATACAGACTCGTCAGGCTAAGTGCACGCCATGGCGTCTCGACCTGGCGGCCCTGGGTTCGGGAGACCTATGGTAAAGCAACGCTTAACGCCATCCATTTGGCTCTATCTGCAAGAGGTTTTGACACTGTCTTTCAGCTAAATGAAGTGGGATTGTCAGTGTAAATTATTTATTTATTTAATATAAATGTAAAACAAAATCATCGACAGTCATTTCTAATCCTCATCTCAAAAAGTAAAAAACCTTCCAAAAATTTGTACTTCTGAAAAGGAAATAACTAGCGTGGACCGGGAGAGGTGGCTCAAGGCATCGTCTGATGCCACGGCAGTCGTACCTCTGACCGGGAGGTCCTGGCGTTGGAGTCCTGACTGTGGGAGGATTTTTGACACTAGCCAGATAACTAGGTCGAGTTCTGTCTCTGTTTGGAGAAGAATTTTGAAGGCCTGCTGCTCTGATCGGTAGTTTTCCGTGTTTTCTCGGATCAATACCAGGCGAATGCTAGAGCAGTACCATACCAAACGGACCACGGACCGCCCGCGAATTTTCCTTCCCATTTCTTGTCCTGTTCTTATCCCTTAAATACAGTTACTCTTACATGTGCTACACTACCACACATGCCGGGAGACCGGTTGGGATTTTAGAGCTTGTCCCGGATGGGGCGGTGCCCCGTTGGTGGGAGAAACCTGGTTTTGAAAAGCTCCGCTACCCCACGGTAGGCGGGCGCCGGATTTCGTCATCCAGTGGGGCAAGAGCACCGCCACTTTCCAGCGAAAAACCGTGCACTACACTCACGCGACTAATGATCTTACCAGTTAACGTACCCGGAATTACTAGTACTAAGGACGGGCACCGGGAGCGGTAGCTCAGTGCATCAAGTGATGCCACTGCAGCGCCTCTGACCGGGAGGTCCTAGGTTCGAGTCCTAACGACGGCAGGATTTTCGACACTAGCTTTTCAGCTAGGTCGAATTCAGTCGCTGCCTGGAGGAGAATTCTAGCGGCCGGCGCTCTGATCGATAGTTTCCGCGGTTTCTCTGATCAACACTAGGCGAATGCCGGAGCAGTACCCTACCAAACGGGCCACGGACCGCGCCCGTTCTTTCCTTCCTCTTCCTTGTCATATTCTCTCCCCTTACACACACACTTACACTAACATGCACTACACTACCACATATTCCGGGAGACCGGTCGGGAGCTTAGAGCTTCTCCTGGCTGGGGCGGTGCCCCGTTGGTGGGAGAGTCCTGGTTAGAGGGAAACCCCACTAGCCGACGGTAGGTCGGTGCCGGATCTCGCCATCCAGTGGGGGGAGATCACCGCCATCTCCCGAGAAAAAAACATGCTCTACACTAACGGGACTAATGACCAAAGCAGTTGACGCGCCCGGAAACACGAAAAAACCAAATCAAACTAAGGATGGAGAAACAAATGAGCTACGTCCAGGACGCAGGAAATAGTTTTCATGCATAAAAGAAATAAAATAAGCAAATGTTAGAGACTGTGGTAAAATATCGCAACAATACGTTAAGTAAATTGTAACATATTTAAAGGTATTTCGTTTTGATGAATCAAAAGTGTAGAATGAAATTCATAATCGGAACAAACAAAGCACTTAGGAACGCAATGAACAAAGCCAATTAAAATGTGAGATTATGTAACAAGTGAGAGATTTGGCACGCGCTAACAAAGGTGGTTCACACAGATATTAACTACACATGAAGATAATTGAGGGCTAATGTTGTGTTGTGAAAATAGTTTTTTGAAAGGGACGCGTGTGTAATATGCGCTAGACATTTTTTGTAAGTTAAATGCGGATTTAGTTTTGAATTTTATAATATTAAATTAGAGCACATGTAAACTAAGTGGATAGTAACTGGGAATGGAAATTAAAATGTTCAGTTAAAAATTACATATCCGGGATAGTAGTAAGAGCGAATACGGTAATGGATGAGAACAGATCATGACAATGATGAAGGGCATCATGGCGGCAAACTGTTCCCAAGAAGGAAATTTTCGTCGGTCAAATCTGTAGTAGAAACTGCAGGTGACAGGAAAGTTTCTGGGTCTTGAATTAATAAATTGTAATAATTGACCAAATTTTGTAATAGAGTTGGAGTAAAAGATTGAAATTTGTTTGTAAGTATTAATTTGTAAGTGGCTATGTGAGTTTAAATAATGTGAATGAATATAGGAATAAAAAAAACTGAAATGTAAGTAATGTGTATCTAGCGTTTTGGTTTAAATGTTACGTATTTTATTTGCTAAGGTATTTCCGTATATTTGTGGTGTATTTGTATAAATTGTTGTAAGGTACAGGCATCGTGGACGAGTATTTTTGTTGTGCTGTTCAAAAGGCAACTGGGTTAGTAGTAAATGTGTTGATGAAAATATAATAAATGATTACGAAAGTAACAAGTCGTAATTGTATCATATGGATTAAATGGGTGCAGCCAAGTTAATTCCGTAGAAATGTAGAAGAATGATATTTCCCAAAACTTAAAGATAAGAAATTCACGACCTGAGTTACCGTAGGGCAGGAACCTATCGTTTCACCATATTTTCTTGGGTTCATAGAATACTCCTTTCTGTATAAAAGAGAATTATTATTATTATTATTATTATTATTATTATTATTATTATTATTATTATTATTATTATCATTATTAGAGAGAAAGCCAGGTCCTAAGCATGATAAGTTTTTAAAATGATAATATAATAATAATAATAATAATAATAATAATAATAATAATAATAATAATAATAATAATAATATAATAATAATATATTTGGGAAGGGTGAGTCATTAGGACTCGCGACGATGAATTAATTTATCAATAAATTTTGTTTTCGACTTGGGATATAAATCATTTTTTTTTTCATGGAAATTATGATAATTGACTTTATAGGAAAATAGCAACCGCTGTCTTTTCACCATGCAAACGTTCGGAAATATTGACACTGCCGACTCTTTTCTCGTACCCATTTCACGTCAATTAGGTACTCCTTTGGTCTTTTCTCCCACTTCTGAAGATAGAATTTCGGAATGAACATTTTTATCTTTTTCTTGTCGCTTGGATTCTAGCGTCAGCATTTATAGAGAATATGCAACAATAAGGAAGGGACAGCAATAAGTCAAATTTTCTTCTTTAACGAACCACTTGCCGCATTTCTTAAAGCTATTGTCACTTTCAAACGAAAGATTCTTCAACCTGTTCATACAGATCTATTTCAACGACGCAATAGAGAGAGGTAACACAATAGAGCGAGGTTGAAATTTTATTTGCACATTCCTCTTCTTTTTGTTTGAGTTTTTCTCAATTAAGCAAAATGTCCGAGAAAACGCTCCTTTATACTCGCGACTTGCTTGAACGAGGCGAAAATACACCCCTAAAGTGACATAGTCCAAAGTTTACTTTCGAGAAAAGCTCGAGTAGTAAATCTAAGAATGAAAACATTCCACGCTAAACAACGGGAAACCTTTTTTACAAAATTTTCTGCATCCTGCCGACTGATATTTATTTCGACGAACTATATAATAGTTTTTATCTACTATAATTTTTCGATTGTACGAGTAATTGTAAAATGATTTAAGATTTGCAACTGTCAAAAGACTAGCTGGATGTTCTTTATGAATCAGCTCATTGTCAAAATTTCGCCAAGAACTGCATGGACGACTCGTGTATGTCCTTGAATTGTAACTTTCTTGGTAGTTATATACGACTTTGCTTGGCTGGTAAGGTAAGCAAATACTCGTTGGAAGCGTCTCTCTTGAGGCTATGCACAGTCTCCTGATGCTATGCGATTGGAGCCCTATGCCTGTTATTTATCTCTCACGCTCGAGGACATCAACTGTTACCTGTGGGGAACGCGTGACAACATAACGGTGAAGGGGAAGCTGAACGCTGGCTGCCCGACAGCTCACGCTGGTTCTGGGTGGATTACGTTACATTCCACCTTCTGTCCCGGATGCCAGCGGGGTTGCGGCGGACGCATGCACGAATTCAGGCCCCTCTCAGACCGGCGCGGAAGATCCGCAGCGGGTGCGGTGAGGAAAGTTCCGAGCTAGACGTGGCCGCGGAATTCGCGGGACCGTTCTCACCGGAGGGTCAGTTACGAGCGTTTGGTAACGGTTGGTAAGGTCGCGCTAGTGAGAGAGGAGCGAAGACTCCCGAACACGGGCGGCCTTCCACGAAACTCGAGCTGCAGTGGAAGAAACGCGTCTGAGTGCGTTGAAATTTCACCGCCGATTAAACGCTGCCAATCCGTTGCCGCGACGCTCGCCTGCCGCGCAGGTCTGAACGTGCTCATAAGGCAAGACGTGACGCGAAACTTCCGCTGCGGCCAATTCGCGTAGGCTGCGGATCTTCCACGTCGGTCTGTGGGAGCCTTTACTTCGGATTTCCTCGATATTATGCGGAATTTTGTTATAGAGGCAATAGTCCCTTAGCCCTCCCCAAAATGCGTACCTGCCCCCGCCGTGCTAGTTTACTCTTCAGTCGTATTGTTCCCGTGGCCTGTTTAATCGGGATCTCTAGGGTTCGATGGGAAGGAATGGAGAAGTTAGAAGAGGAAGGCTGGGGAACGATGGAGGCGTGGAGAGAAAGAAGGAGAGTTATGGATGAGCGGAATGGGAAGGGGGGGGAGTGTAGAAGGAGAGGAAGAAAGAGAGTGATGAAAGAGAAAGAGGAGTGGAGAAGAAGAGGGATGGAGGAGAGAAGGGGAGAGGCGTAGAGTGGAGGAGAGGGATGGAAGGATGAAGGAAAAGAGGGCCAGGGTAAGGATGAAGTAGAGGAAGGAAAGGGAGGAGAATGGAAAGGATGAAGGAGATGAAGAGAAGAAAGTGTGGAGGCGGCGGCGGAAGCTGCCGGAATCGCGGGCCCCGACCGCACGGTGTCGCTCCCCCTTGTCAACAGGCGAATCAATACAATCGGCAGGCGGCGGTGGCGGCAGCGTTTTGATTGTGGAAGAGCGCCGTTTCAGCTCCATCGCAGAGAGCAACTTAGCTTGGATCTATAGACAGAGCCAGGGTTCTTGTTTGCGAACAAGAGGGGTTAACGTGAACGATTCACTTCACTTTGTACTTCTTTGAACTTCGGTCTCTGAGAGGGTGGAAGGAAAAGGTCGATAACTGGGAGAGAGGGAGAGAGATAGAGAGAGAGAGAGACGCTATGTTTAATTTAAATACGAACTTGAATTTGTGCTCCAGAATCTGAAATACTGATAGTACGAATGTAATGCTGTTTCAGAAGTTTCGACTTCTATCACACTCGTCTAATTAATACAGACACTCTAATCTTGCAATTAAATGTAATGTAAACAAATAATCTGACGTCGTTGAAACAATATTTTGTAAAATAAACACTGATGATCTCTTGAGAGGATTTGAATTTATTATTGGTCGTGTAATAAATAATAATTTTGACGTATGGATTCCAATATATTTAATGTTCATTCTATTACGATACTTGTGTGCTTGCAAATTATTACACATTATTACTTTGTCACGAATCTTGCGGATACGTGTATCATGAAAGAAGGGAGATGGAGGAGAGAAGGGGAGAGGCGTAGAGTGGAGGAGAGGGATGGAAGGATGAAGAAAAAGAGTCAGGGTAAGGATGAAGTAGAGGAAGGAAAAGGAGGAGAATGGGCGTAGAAACGCGTAAAAATAGCACAATTTAATCAGAACAATATTTGTTTTTCACAGGAAGTGGTATATCTAAGAAAGACACCTCGAATGACTCGGAAATCTGTGAAAACGCCCTGAGGTGCTGAGTAACTTATTTTCCTCGGCGTTGTAGTCAATTACCAACTACACAATGATACACATCTAGTTACGAGAGTTCATTTGCAACAAAATAATACTAATACTAGCAGCAATATGGACATATTTACATCCTTGATATGAACCTGAATGCCTGAAACGTGTGTTAAACCTCAGTTTCTGGGGCAATCTACCCCATCTCGATCAGTTTCTTTTCGTCCAGTTTCTCTAGTCCTTCGAACAATGCTGACATCTCTGTATTTGCTCAAAAGACCAGGGTAACAACAAAAAAAACTGAACGAGAAGGGGGTGATGGTGATGGTGATGGTGATGGTGATGGTGGTGATGCGGTTGATGGAATACTAACAGGAATGGGAAATGAATGGTAATATTGAGATGGCTGACCAGCTGATATGGTTCAGTGGCAACATCCTTGCCTTTGCAGCATGGTTGACCGGAAAAAAACTAGGATTAGAATCCTGATGGGAGGCGAATTTTTGACAGTAGCTACCTAACTTAAACAAATGCTACCACCGTCCGAAGGAGAATTCTAGCGTCCGCTTGCTCTGCGGCAATTTCCCATATTTTGTCCGATTGGTATCAGGCGAATGCACGAGCAGTACCCTAACAAAGGGGCCACGCACAGTGCGCGATCATTCCTTCTTCAACCTGGTCTCCACCTTTCCGTAAGCCCTGCAGGCCGACGTGTAGGTCGTTGCTGGATCTCTCGTTTCAGTTAAGGAACACAGTCACCTCCCAGGATATAACACACACCACACTTATGAGGCTAATGATATAAGTAGTTTACTTCCCTCAAACCAATAAATACTCGCTTACTTGTAATGTCGGTTAAATTTAAGGGATTGAACATGTATGATATGGGGTTACAAAATACATTTTAAAGGTATTTATAGATACACCTAAATAACTTGACTCTCACAGCGGAGACTTGCTGGGTGCTGTCCACAGCTGGCGTTTGAGAAGCGTCCGCAGAAGTACCTCGCCAAGCGACCTTTGTTATGAACGCCGTCGTCCCATTATGGTTGCTAAATGTTCAGAACACAATTTAAATGCTACAAGGCAAGAGTTCGTATTTATTATTCACGATATTAGCCAATATAGCGCCAAAAAATATCACTCGCGGAACTACAATGGCATAGTCTACTGGACGGCGCGTGATGTCACTGCAGCGCTTCTGACCGGGAGGTCCTAGGTTCGAGTCCTGACGGCGGCAGGATTTTCGACACTAGCATTTCAGCTAGGTCGAATTCAGTCGGTGTCTGGATAAGAATTCTAGCGGCCGGCTTCTCTGATCGGTAGTTTTCCGTGGTTTCTCCGATCAACACCAGGCGAATGCCGGAGCAGTACCCTAACAAACGGGCCACGGACCGCGCGCGATCTGTCCTTCCTCTTCCTTGTCCTATCCTCTCCCCTTACACACACATCCTTACACCAACATGCACTACACTACCACATATTCCGGGAGACAGGTCGGGAGTTTAGAGCTTGTCCCGGCTGGTGCGGTGCCTCGCTGGTGGGAGAGTCCTGGTAAGGGGGAAACCCACTAGCCGACGGTAGGTCGGCGCCGGATCTCGCCATCCAGCGGGGGAAGATCACCGCCATCTCCCGAGAAAAAAACATGCACTTCACTAACGGGACGAATGACCAAAGCAGTTGACGCGCCCGGAAACACGAAAAAATCAATCAATCAATCAATCAATGGACGGCGCGTGTTAAATTGGCGTATACCGGAAATAGGCACGCGCTCAAGGTTACGTGGATTTCACTGGCTAGTGAGGAGCAATGAAGGTACCTAGAGTTTCACAAAAGGGAAGTGAAGGGAAGGGGGTGGGAAAGCTTTCGGCATTATTTGCGTCGTCTGACAGACGACGCCTTTGTAATCTAGGTTTTGTTCTTCGGAGGAATTTTAATAATTTTTTAAATTTGAGTTTAACTATATTACGATTGTTTCCTTTGGATGAACGGTTCACTTGCGTTCTATGTTCACTTGTTTCTACTTCAATTGTTTTCTATGAACAATTTCTAGTAGACATCTAAATACAATTATTCGAAAAACGAAAGAAATATCGGACTTTTTCACAGTTGTTTTGTAATTACAAAAATTGATACTGCCCGGGAGTGGATTTTTTTTACTTTTTTAATAAGTAGAATTTAAAAATAAGAAATTTGTAGATTTTAAAAATTAACCTTAGACATTTTCCGACACGAAGCCAGAATGGGCAGAGCTCTCACATGTAGTATTTGAAGTGGTTATATTCTCATTTCACCGTCGTTTCTCTCATGAATATGTATTATGATATTCTGCTTGGGTGTTCCGCAAGTTTACAGAATATAAATATGAAAGAAGACTGCCATTCTGGCGGTATTTTTATTTTCGTTTTTTTATACTGCACATATATGAAGGACTGCGCACCTGATGTTCTTTCATGCAGTGATTAATTTATTTTCGAGAAAGTTAATGATTCCTTAATGCAAGTTAAATGTTACTTAACTGTCTCTTGTGTTTTCAATGGAAACTGTCACCGTAGACAAATGAACTCTGAACGTCTTGTGGTGTACGACGCGATTAGAAATGGAATTCGTCTCTATATCTTTGATCTCTGACTTTCTGAAAAGCTAACAGGCATATTTGATAACAAATAAATAAATCGGCACGTTGATTCAACTCAATCGGGTTCTTGATACAGGGCTCTCATTTTTATAAAAATACACGTGTTCTTTGCGTCTTTGCAAATGATCCAGTTTGTGTTCTGAAGCTGTGTGTCTAGTTCATAGTACTTGAGAAAAGTTTCTTGCGTGAAAATTGTGTCTGGGGTGACTTTTCTGGTTTCTCTCTGTTGTTACCATTTTGCAGTCGGTGAAATGATAGGCTTAGTACACACGCATGGTAATACGCACTCAAACATTCACCCTCGTACAGGAACTTGTAAAGTTTTGATCACAGCTGTCGAAGCACGTTAGTTGTTACTTCATGACATTTGTAATAGAAAGCTCGAAGTTTTCCAGGATGGACATTCTGTATAAAATATTTTTTTTGTATACCATCGTTATAAACAATGTCTTTCGTTGCAAGAAATTCTTCATAAAATGGAATTTTATGACACAGATTATGACGTATTAGCCGTTTTTTGTACGAACTTGATTGCGTCATCACATCTTCAACGAATGGCAGCGAGCAAATGGAGAAAGGGAATAAACCGCATAACCTGTCAATTCTTTCGCACAGATATCAAATAAGCGTGACGTCATAACATCGACGTCCAACTTGCAAATAACGAAACTTTACTTATGAATTTTTTTCAAAAATTAACTTAGCATCTTTTATAATTTTATAATGCAGGTGTACAAAATGTAGTGTTTTGGGACTCATTTATAACGTTGTATTATTACATTCGTACACATTTGAAAGTAAGCGTCTCTCAAATCGTCAGGTTTCTCGTGTTCAAAACATGAATTCATGCTATAAAGCTTAACATTATAAACTAGTTGCATAATGTATTCTTAATACTGTACTAATTAATGAACACGCTCAATTCGCAAACAATAAGCTGTTTTTCTTTTTATTTAAGGTCGCATCAACAGCTACCTAGCTGTTGATTAGCGACCACTATTGGCATTAACGTTATGGTAACTATGAGGGTGAAACGAAATGGTGATGATGAGAGGTGAAAGGACGAACACAAATACAACCATGCCCGAGGCGGGACTGGAACCCGCGACCCTTCGGTCCGAGATCACTACGACACTACTGCCTTAGCGATCTCGGCCACCGGGCCGACTCAGTTAAGTTTGTTTTCACATTTTACGACTGTTTGAGTATCTGAAAATTGTAGTGGATAGAAGTTGTCTAATGATGAAAACATGCTCTCTGCGTCTAAATTCTGCAGAGTACTTATTGTTTTTATTTAAACATACTAGAACAAGTGATGAAGCCTCAATATTACTTGGATACTTGAAACGTGATTTTCGGATATTATGGTATTTTCAATAAATGAACACAAATGTATAAATCTAACAGCAAAAAGAGGAATGATATATTCGTACGTTCTAAATTATATTGTCGGATCTATTTAAGTTTGTTGGATGAATGTCTGATTCTGGGGGACTATTCCTACAAAACGTGAATGTATGTTAAACAGAAAGAAAAATATAAAAAAGAAACTGTGCAAACTAGAGCAACGGTTTTATTAACAATTAAATTGGTTTCATTTACAATAGAACAATAACATATATTTAATATGAACTGCAACTATTACGCATGCAGATAACAACATATCTAATGTGGAATTTCTGGAAGAATGTGTCTTTCTGGAAGAATGTAATCTATACGAATCTACATTTACCTCACAAAGAAAAAGAATGTGGGTATTTTTACGCTCAATTCGGAAAGTTCGGGGAAGGTACATTGTATTCCAATCTATTCTGAAACTTTCTGTTTTATTTAGGAAACTCTTACGGAAGTTGCATTTTAAGTAAACATTCCAAATCGCGCTTGAATAGTGTCTCTTCGTTTGAAATGTTTCCTCCTCTGTTTTACAGAGTGGAAAACCTTTAATGAGGAAATATTTAAATAGTACGAATAAAGCAATCAAACGAAATTAAATTTTAATGAATGTTCTAAAACGTAATTCTTTCAGAGCAGAATTTTGTCCAGAGTGGACTTTGAATGCGAGAACACCACGACCTCGTTTATGAATTGTATGAGTAATATTAAATAAATGACGCCCTAATTCTTACTTTAGGCTACGACTCTCGTTCACTGTGAACTCTTCGTTAGATTCGATTTTAAGCAAAGCTTGTAGTGTTCTTTACTTACTTGTAATGTCGGATAAGTGATGTGAAGTGTGTGTTGGATGATAGTCATATCCGTACATTTTCTGCAGTACTTTGTAGAGAAACTATTGACTGGTATAGAAGAAAAAGATAGCGTTCTAAAGAGTTACCGTTTCGTTTCATTTGTCGAGTGTCTTTTTGACGTTTTTTGATCTTCGGAACTGGGATTGTAAGAGTATAGTTTTTCATATAAAATGTCTTTGGTTCCAATTGAAAACCTTGCGTAATCATTTGCGGATGTCACGTTTCTGGAAAAACAGTGAAACTGGTAAAATACAGGGAAATGAAAGAAAGAAAGCATTTAGGGAAATGGTTCAACTTAGAAATTCTTTCGTTGAGAGTTTGTGCGAAGGGGGAAGGAATGAATTGTGGGTGTTGCAGTAAGTTACGTTTACTTTGAAAGTGGTAGTGAGTAAATGAGTAGAGTTCGTTTTAAAATACTATGACTAGCATTGTGGCTAATGTAGCTGCAATGATCTCAACTCAGAGACATTAATTATACTTCGATTAAAGCAGGAAGTACTTTCAAGGTCACGGGCTGAATTGAGAGGAAGATGCTGTCATCCAATCGGGAGCTTCAGTACCATGAATTTAAGTCGTAACGAAGCTTGAGATTGGATGACGGTAATCCCCCTCTCTTGCCGACCGTGGAGGAACTAACTGTTTTAATCGGAGTGTATAACGGATTACCTATATTAGGAACTTTCCCCCTCAAATTACTGGATTATGAGAAAATATTATTATGGGGTTCTTTTAATTGCAAATCATTGTATAATGACAAACGATTTCCGAAATGAAATGTCTCCCATCCGACTAGTTCGAATTCCCATTCCGCATTCAAAATCTGTTAATTCCCGCCGTGCGGCCATAATCACATCAGAAACCTTCGCAAATGAATCACTTTAGTATAAGTGAAAGCTCTACCAATGAACTCCCCTTTTAAACCTTTGGTACGCGATACTACTGCCATCTTTATATTTGCATATTGCTATCCCATGACTTCTGTCACCTCAGTGAACTATGTTCCTGTAGAACTTGTGAAGACGTTTTTTCAAAATTTAATTTAGTGCAGTAGAAGAGTATTTTATTTGTTATTCTTGAGCAGTGTGCATGCTACTTTCTGGAAAACCATTTTGTGTGGTTTTGTCCTGCAGCATGTTTGCTACTGCAGGCCATTAGAATTCTGCCAAGTGAACCCTAGATTACAAAGACGACGACTAAGCATTATCACAAAGGCGACCTGTACCAAGCATGATTACAAAGGCGACCTCTACCAAGCATGATTACAAAGGCGACCTGTACCAAGCATTATTACAAAGGTGTAGTCTGTCAGACTACATTGGGTAAAAATAAAGAAAAACGCATTTTTACAATGAAACACTAAATTTAAGGGATTGAACATGTATGATATGGGGTTACAAAATACATTTTAAAGGTATTTATAGATACACCTAAATAACTTGACTCTCACAGCGGAGACTTGCTGGGTGCTGTCCACAGCTGGCGTTTGAGAAGCGTCCGCAGAAGTACCTCGCCAAGCGACCTTTGTTATGAACGCCGTCGTCCCATTATGGTTGCTAAATGTTCAGAACACAATTTAAATGCTACAAGGCAAGAGTTCGTATTTATTATTCACGATATTAGCCAATATAGCGCCAAAAAATATCACTCGCGGAACTACAATGGCATAGTCTACTGGACGGCGCGTGATGTCACTGCAGCGCTTCTGACCGGGAGGTCCTAGGTTCGAGTCCTGACGGCGGCAGGATTTTCGACACTAGCATTTCAGCTAGGTCGAATTCAGTCGGTGTCTGGATAAGAATTCTAGCGGCCGGCTTCTCTGATCGGTAGTTTTCCGTGGTTTCTCCGATCAACACCAGGCGAATGCCGGAGCAGTACCCTAACAAACGGGCCACGGACCGCGCGCGATCTGTCCTTCCTCTTCCTTGTCCTATCCTCTCCCCTTACACACACATCCTTACACCAACATGCACTACACTACCACATATTCCGGGAGACAGGTCGGGAGTTTAGAGCTTGTCCCGGCTGGTGCGGTGCCTCGCTGGTGGGAGAGTCCTGGTAAGGGGGAAACCCACTAGCCGACGGTAGGTCGGCGCCGGATCTCGCCATCCAGCGGGGGAAGATCACCGCCATCTCCCGAGAAAAAACATGCACTTCACTAACGGGACGAATGACCAAAGCAGTTGACGCGCCCGGAAACACGAAAAAATCAATCAATCAATCAATCAATGGACGGCGCGTGTTAAATTGGCGTATACCGGAAATAGGCACGCGCTCAAGGTTACGTGGATTTCACTGGCTAGTGAGGAGCAATGAAGGTACCTAGAGTTTCACAAAAGGGAAGTGAAGGGAAGGGGGTGGGAAAGCTTTCGGCATTATTTGCGTCGTCTGACAGACGACGCCTTTGTAATCTAGGTTTTGTTCTTCGGAGGAATTTTAATAATTTTTTAAATTTGAGTTTAACTATATTACGATTGTTTCCTTTGGATGAACGGTTCACTTGCGTTCTATGTTCACTTGTTTCTACTTCAATTGTTTTCTATGAACAATTTCTAGTAGACATCTAAATACAATTATTCGAAAAACGAAAGAAATATCGGACTTTTTCACAGTTGTTTTGTAATTACAAAAATTGATACTGCCCGGAGTGGATTTTTTTTACTTTTTTAATAAGTAGAATTTAAAAATAAGAAATTTGTAGATTTTAAAAATTAACCTTAGACATTTTCCGACACGAAGCCAGAATGGGCAGAGCTCTCACATGTAGTATTTGAAGTGGTTATATTCTCATTTCACCGTCGTTTCTCTCATGAATATGTATTATGATATTCTGCTTGGGTGTTCCGCAAGTTTACAGAATATAAATATGAAAGAAGACTGCCATTCTGGCGGTATTTTTATTTTCGTTTTTTTATACTGCACATATATGAAGGACTGCGCACCTGATGTTCTTTCATGCAGTGATTAATTTATTTTCGAGAAAGTTAATGATTCCTTAATGCAAGTTAAATGTTACTTAACTGTCTCTTGTGTTTTCAATGGAAACTGTCACCGTAGACAAATGAACTCTGAACGTCTTGTGGTGTACGACGCGATTAGAAATGGAATTCGTCTCTATATCTTTGATCTCTGACTTTCTGAAAAGCTAACAGGCATATTTGATAACAAATAAATAAATCGGCACGTTGATTCAACTCAATCGGGTTCTTGATACAGGGCTCTCATTTTTATAAAAATACACGTGTTCTTTGCGTCTTTGCAAATGATCCAGTTTGTGTTCTGAAGCTGTGTGTCTAGTTCATAGTACTTGAGAAAAGTTTCTTGCGTGAAAATTGTGTCTGGGGTGACTTTTCTGGTTTCTCTCTGTTGTTACCATTTTGCAGTCGGTGAAATGATAGGCTTAGTACACACGCATGGTAATACGCACTCAAACATTCACCCTCGTACAGGAACTTGTAAAGTTTTGATCACAGCTGTCGAAGCACGTTAGTTGTTACTTCATGACATTTGTAATAGAAAGCTCGAAGTTTTCCAGGATGGACATTCTGTATAAAATATTTTTTGTATACCATCGTTATAAACAATGTCTTTCGTTGCAAGAAATTCTTCATAAAATGGAATTTTATGACACAGATTATGACGTATTAGCCGTTTTTTGTACGAACTTGATTGCGTCATCACATCTTCAACGAATGGCAGCGAGCAAATGGAGAAAGGGAATAAACCGCATAACCTGTCAATTCTTTCGCACAGATATCAAATAAGCGTGACGTCATAACATCGACGTCAACTTGCAAATAACGAAACTTTACTTATGAATTTTTTTCAAAAATTAACTTAGCATCTTTTATAATTTTATAATGCAGGTGTACAAAATGTAGTGTTTTGGGACTCATTTATAACGTTGTATTATTACATTCGTACACATTTGAAAGTAAGCGTCTCTCAAATCGTCAGGTTTCTCGTGTTCAAAACATGAATTCATGCTATAAAGCTTAACATTATAAACTAGTTGCATAATGTATTCTTAATACTGTACTAATTAATGAACACGCTCAATTCGCAAACAATAAGCTGTTTTTCTTTTTATTTAAGGTCGCATCAACAGCTACCTAGCTGTTGATTAGCGACCACTATTAACATTAACGTTATGGTAACTATGGGGTGAAACGAAATGGTGATGATGAGAGGTGAAAGGACGAACACAAATACAACCATGCCCGAGGCGGGACTGGAACCCGCGACCCTTCGGTCCGAGATCACTACGACACTACTGCCTTAGCGATCTCGGCCACCGGGCCGACTCAGTTAAGTTTGTTTTCACATTTTACGACTGTTTGAGTATCTGAAAATTGTAGTGGATAGAAGTTGTCTAATGATGAAAACATGCTCTCTGCGTCTAAATTCTGCAGAGTACTTATTGTTTTTATTTAAACATACTAGAACAAGTGATGAAGCCTCAATATTACTTGGATACTTGAAACGTGATTTTCGGATATTATGGTATTTTCAATAAATGAACACAAATGTATAAATCTAACAGCAAAAAGAGGAATGATATATTCGTACGTTCTAAATTATATTGTCGGATCTATTTAAGTTTGTTGGATGAATGTCTGATTCTGGGGGACTATTCCTACAAAACGTGAATGTATGTTAAACAGAAAGAAAAATATAAAAAAGAAACTGTGCAAACTAGAGCAACGGTTTTATTAACAATTAAATTGGTTTCATTTACAATAGAACAATAACATATATTTAATATGAACTGCAACTATTACGCATGCAGATAACAACATATCTAATGTGGAATTTCTGGAAGAATGTGTCTTTCTGGAAGAATGTAATCTATACGAATCTACATTTACCTCACAAAGAAAAAGAATGTGGGTATTTTTACGCTCAATTCGGAAAGTTCGGGGAAGGTACATTGTATTCCAATCTATTCTGAAACTTTCTGTTTTATTTAGGAAACTCTTACGGAAGTTGCATTTTAAGTAAACATTCCAAATCGCGCTTGAATAGTGTCTCTTCGTTTGAAATGTTTCCTCCTCTGTTTTACAGAGTGGAAAACCTTTAATGAGGAAATATTTAAATAGTACGAATAAAGCAATCAAACGAAATTAAATTTTAATGAATGTTCTAAAACGTAATTCTTTCAGAGCAGAATTTTGTCCAGAGTGGACTTTGAATGCGAGAACACCACGACCTCGTTTATGAATTGTATGAGTAATATTAAATAAATGACGCCCTAATTCTTACTTTAGGCTACGACTCTCGTTCACTGTGAACTCTTCGTTAGATTCGATTTTAAGCAAAGCTTGTAGTGTTCTTTCTTCACAAAGTGTTTGCAACTGCGCAGTTTAAATACTGGAGGCCAGTGTGTTCACAATGGTGTTAAACAGGTGTTTCTTTGCGAAAAGATGACGGTGTTAATGTTATAAAATGGTGCCAAAAATATGATCTTTTGAGTGTACCCCAATAACAAGTTTACCCAATAACAGACTCAGGTGAGTTTTCAATTTTATTAATTTTAGAGAGTGAACTTAATCATTAAAGTGCCTTCTTATACAAGTGATTTGGTAATTGTGCGGTGGATAGACTCAAGGTTGTTTATAGTGAACGCGAAAGCCGAAGATTCGAGGCTCGCCGTGACTTGGATGCAGGCGAGTGAAGCGAGAAAAGTTGCCTTTGAAAGTAATTTGGCATTACAATGTGGCGGGAACAAGTAATTGGGCATTAATGTGGCGGTAACAAAGCGTATGCAAAGACTTGCACTGTGACAGAATGAATCGAAAGCGAAGAGACCGAACCTTTCCCGACGTGACTCGTTCTTTTACGTGAACCATACCCTAAACAAAGAATCACAGTATAAGAAAAATATATCTTACACCGTGGAATTAACCTGTCCTTATATTGAAGTTTTTAATTTCCAAAATTGTTTTCAGTATAATTTTGTCTAACAAGTACATCCTCTTCTGTGCATTATAGAACATGTAATTATAATTTTGGGTTAGGAAAAATAAGTAAATGTCATTCAAAGCTAATTTTGAAAAACTAATCTATTGATGAATGTGGAAGGAAAACAATAACTTTCGGGGGATATAAAATCGAGAACTACATTATTTAGTTCTCGATTTGAACAGATAATTGTCTACTGTTTTCTTTGCGAGACAAAAATAGCATTGTTTGGCCTTCTAATACAACGCTCTCTTGAGACTTGACTTTGTTTCCAAAGCTTCTGAAAATTATTCTAATGTTTTCTTTGAACCCCTAATGTTTTCTTTCAATTCCTGTTCAGCGTATCCGACGTGGACTGTGTCTAAATTCGGAATAAACCTTTGAAATTGTGATATTTTTTTAAAAGTCAATTTTAAACACAACTTCAGTTAATTTAGGTTTTAAAACACAACTTGAGTTAATTTAGGTTTTAAAAGCTTTATTTAGGAAGCTTTAACTTCTAATATTTTATTACTAACTATTTCAGTTAATAAAACTAATTTTAAACATGAGTAATCAGCAATATCAGATAAGTTGCAAAAATATAAATAAAATAAAATAACACATTAGAGTGTTCTTAACACGTTAAAAAAGTAAAGTGCAATAGTTGAAATGTTTCCCTGTGTTTCAGTAAAGCGGATTAAATCAAAACATAAAAAACTGTATTTCAGAAGTATTGAAGGAAAAATAATTTTTATCATTTGTAATTTCAGAATCATTAATCGCAAGGACATTATTGGGAGATGCCAGGTCAGAAGAACTACAAGAAATACTGTTTTGAATTTCAACTCTTAGGTTTCTCTGCGATTAGAAGAGCAGGCAATTTTATAACACGCATTTAGGACCGCTGTTGGAAATCTGTGTTAAAGATCGGCGATGAGTAGAGAATATTGCAAAGTCCTTTCCAGCAATGTGATAAACGGATGAACTTTATTAAGGGGCGAAGCTTCTTTGAATTTAAAAATGATTGAAACTTGTGAGAATACAATAAACAGTGAAGTGTACAATAAATAACGTTATTCGTAAGTAATTAATGTTAAATAATGTCTATTTCGAAGACTGGAAACTCTCATCTGACCCAATTCTCCTGGTCGTGAACGCTACGAGCTTTTCCCACTTAAGGAGGAGGGGGAAGGGCTTTGTCCAACTATGGGGTTAAAGGCTCATTTAATTTAAAGTCTGCACTTGTACTGAGCATCAACCGTTGTAAATACATGACCTCTGATACTTTCTGCGAAGCGGAATTCAAGATCATCATAATCCAGTTTCAAGATCATATCTTGTTCCGGTATATAGTTCCTTTGAAAAGTAATGTAAATGAACGTTTACTTATATTGAGCCGTAAAATCATTAATCAAATGAAAAAAATAATTATTTTGTTCACAAGCGTAATATAGTATTACCACTTCCTGAGGCGGAGTTAACAAACATTTGGTAGTTGGTTCTGGAGTCCCCCTCTTCGTAAGACACGGGACATTTTATACTTCGAGATTGCTATGATTAAAAATATCAATGAATTCTGGGTCTTGGATCGTGTAAGGTGGTTTACTTCTGTGAAGTGAGAGTCAAAATTATCAAACTAAATAAATTAAAATGTATATTTATATTCCGATTAATTTTGTTTTGTGCGTGCCATTCATATTCCGTCTGTAATAATGGTAAGTATAAAGCTACTCGCGAGATCTTCCAAATTTTCTATTACTTCCTGTCGTTGGTCTGAAAAAGAGTTAGGCAAACATTTTTAGGCCCCCCTCAGATGTTTGTTTTGCTCTCAGTCGAGAAAAGGTGCAAGTGTCTAAAAGATCTCCGCTGGAAGCTTCCGCGTAACAATAAACATACGTACAGTTCGTTTGCGACAAAGCGGCAACTGGAGAGGTTCGTGAATGCGCGTTCTGTTGGTTGCATCTCATTCATCCACACCTCCCACTTGTCAATTTCATATTGAGCAAGCATTATTTCACACTTAACTAGCTATACTAACAGGAGGGTCAGAGATCCACCGATTACGGTTTGTTTATTACAAGTTTCAATTTTTTAAGAAGCTGAAAATAATTGATGATGTTTGTGATGTGCTTTTTGTTCAAAATATGATGTAATTTATGGCATGTGTTTATTATTATCATTCAAGGTTTTACAGAGAATTTGTCTGTGGGGAAAAAACTCCGGTTTAGCACTCAAAAACTGAACATTCAGTATTCAGTGTGGTCTTTTAAGTTACTTTTTACTATAGTTTTATATTTATACTACAGTTATATATTTATACTATCGCTTTATATTTATACTATAATACAATATATTACTGTGTAACTAGCTTGAATGTGGCGTCTCTGACGCATTAAATTGTTTTAAAAAAATTTTCATATGTTGAAAATTTCTAAACTTTTCATAAGAGTGTTGTGCTATTGCTTGGGTTAAAATATCAATAAATTCTTGGGTCCTGTAAAAAGTCTTACTTGCGTGAGGTTAGAGGAAAATTATCACACAATCAATAATAATTTATTTTTATACTCTGATTAATTGTGCCCAGTTTATTCGAATATTTACCATTCTGAATCATTTGTTAAAGCAGAGATTTTTAAGGACACTAATTTTGTGTTAAATGTTGGCAATTGAAAACCATTTTGAGGTTGGGATTAAGCGATTGAAAAATGACTAGACGTATCGGTTTGATAATGGACAATCTGTACAATTTGTGTCAACGAGTGATGAATTAATGAAAACACGTTACCTTTTGCTGAGCTGGTTTTGTGCATGATATTCAGTTTTCTATTCTAAATTAAACAATAAACGATAAAACGTAGAAGATGATAGTCATGTAATAAAATAAATGACAAACAATGTTAAGAATTTACTAAAAGCAAGAAATTTACAATACAAAGGAGTACGATATGATAATTGACGTCAATGGAGGAATGTCCTCCCAAATGAATGACGGTTGGCAACTCTGCCTAGAACCTTTCGGTATAAGTCGCAATACAAACAATTGCAAGGCAGGCTTTTGGTTGACTCCAACGGTTTTTCGAATCAATGACTCATCTGTTTCACCACGGCGTCGCTCCCACTCCACTCCTTGCAGCTTGCCAGCGGCTTCGCGCAAGACGAGGGAAGCCACGCAAGCGAGGGTCCGCGCAGAAATAATGACATTGAGCGAGAGGCGCCGAAGACCCACACCTTGGCAGACACGCCCGCCCGCCGCACGGATTGAGCGAGTCCCTAGCACGTTTTCGCTCCCTGGAGTGCGGGTCCTGTCAGCATTGCCGGAGTCTCTGCAGCGGTTCTCCCACCCGCCGCACTGTTTGTGCGAAACCCCATCTCGTTTTCGCTCCCTGGAGTGCGGGTTCTGTCAGCATTGCCGGACTCTCTGCAGCGGCTCTCCCACCCGCCGCACGGTTTGTGCGAAACCCCATCTCGTTTTCGCTCCCTGGAGTGCGGGTCCTGTCAGCATTGTCGGACTCTCTGCAGCGTCGTCTCCCACCCGCCGCAGTTGTGCGAAACCCCATCTCGTTTTTACTACCTGAAGCGCGAGTCCTGTGTGCATTGCCGTTGTCTCTGCCGTAGATATTAATGAAATATAATTAATTGTAACAATGTATATTTTTATGTAATATTTTTTTGTAACGGAAACCCAATTACAAGCCTGTGGACTTATTGGAACCCCAAACCACATGGATACAAATAAATAAAAAATAAATTACTATTACTATTATTATAATTATAATTATAATTATAATTATTGCTATTATTTCCTCTAATAGATCCCAAATGTGCGAAACGTAAAGCTAAAAATAAATATATATAAAATTCCCGTACATTTTACCCGAGTGAGTAAAATTTACTAATCACTAGCATTCTAGAGTAATTGTCGCATATTTCAGATTAGCAAGAGGTGTAACCCGAGAGGAATAACATTTTAGGGAAATCCGATCTTCGTTACTGATAGAGATTTCAATTTTTTTTTCTGATGAAGCCACAAGTGTCTGACGCGTTCGTTATTTTCAAGAACATCCAGTAATTTTATTCTAATTTCGTTTTTTTTACTTAGGGCGTTTCCAGTACAAATCATTCTTACGAATCGTTCGCCTATAAAACGATGACACCCTGTTTGATGTACAATATGGTGTTCACAAAAATGTTTTGTCGTCCTTTATTAGTCCATAAAGTGTGGGTATGATAAGTCTCTAGAACTGGCTAGCAGATGTAGGGAAATCCTGTAACGTCCGTACTTTCTTATTTAAGAAAGACGACCACTTGCTTTTCGCCAGTACCGCTGTTACGCCCAACCGGGGCTGTGTCCTTTATAGCTGCCGTGGCCGTTAACTTTTGCTCTGGAATCTCAGAATCTCGAGATTTTATTTAACAAAAGAAACGAAAAAAGTCGCGCAAGTAATTGCGAAATCTAATTCTGAAAGTTTGTTTGTTTATTTATATATTATATATTTATTTTACATTTATTTTACATTTATTTTACATTTATTTTATATTTATTATATATGTATTATATATTTATTATATATTTCTTATATATTTATATTATTATAAGAGATTTTCGTATGTCAAAATCGTTTTTAACTTTTTTAAAATGTCTCGTATACATACGAGTATACGGGATAATATATAATGTAATATACGGAGTATAGAGAAAGTTATGTAATGCTGCGGAAAATCATTTCGAGATTTCATCGTAAATTCAGGTTTTGGGGGCCCCTGATGCCGAAAAAGTGTTGTTTCTCAAAACGTCTGCCTGTCCATCTGTAAACAACACTAGCACCTAAACTATTCGTAGCATTTTTTTCCAAAATGAATATTCTCCGGTCGATCTGTCCCAACTCGAAGCTCTGCGATTTTGAAAAAAAAAAATTTGTTTTGGGAGTACTTTCCAAGAAACCCTTGGACCATTTTGAAAATATTATCGAATGTGGCTCCAAATTTTTATTTTTTTAAATTCAATTCATTACGTGCTATCTGTTAACTTCAATAAATCAATAAAAAATGTGGTATCTAATTGTAAGATACACTAGAGACACGATTATTTAAATCACATATTTTGATGTTGCCTCCCCCAATTTTGCGTGCCAGTGATTCCAGTGGATGTAACGATTATACAACGGAAACCCAATGGTACACTCGTAGGGATGCATATACTCTCGTAAAGCTAAAACAACCATAGCTGGTGTACAGTCTAAAGAGAACACTTAGTCATTTTGCGTTAATTGGAAATTTCATTAACAATGAACACTCTGTTATTTGTACTCGTAATTGAATCAAACGTATTTCATTTATCAGAAGGTTTTATTTCGATAGGGTCAATTTGTTTTCCTCATGATAATGAACAAGAAGATATAATGAGCCATCTATAATATTTAATTGATATAAAGTAAATTATAACATATTATTTCTAGAAAATATTTTTATAACAATTGCGCCAAAGTTATTGTACTAATTTCGCCAAATAGTACATTAACAATTACTATGTTTACACTTTTTAGATTTAATATTTATTATACATATATTATAAGTAGTATATGACTTAGTGTAGGGATCACAGAATTTTGAAAATGTGCACACAATTCACTTTTCCCCATAGCACGTCATACGCAGTTTTCAACTGTTTTTTTGACGTAAAATAAATAAATAAATAAATAAATAAATAAATAAATAAATATACATACACGAATGGGAACTTGTAAATATGATAGGATGTTTTATAAATATTAACAAGATTTTTAACAAGATGAAAATGGTTCCAATCTGGAAATCTGATACCTGAGCCAAAGCAGTGTTCGAACGCAGATAAGGAGGTTATATGTACCGTCGATGCCATGAAAAGCAGCTTTTATTTATTTATTTATTTTCTTCCTGTTTGGCAGTTTTGCCTTTCAGGGGTTTGTACATTTTTATTTGTAATACATAACGTTTGGGCATTCACGTTTGAGCATACAACCTCTCACTCTTGTATCTTACTACTAGCTAATTTACAGGATTTAATACTTATATTTCTAATACTTACAACTAAACAATTTGACATACAATACACAAATTTACAATACACAATTGAAAAGCAGCTTATCTCTAGTAATGTTTGAATGTTTCCTTTGGTTAACAGTACCTTATTACCAGGAAGAGAGAAATATTATTTCAAAAATTCTAAATCATTCTAATCTTCTAATAATTCTAATTTTCAGTCAATGAATTATTTTACAAACAGTTTACATGTAAGTTATAGAAAATGAGAGAGCAGCACATTTATACAGAAGAATTACAAAATGGATTTAGTGGTACTACAAAGTGGAATACGTAGTGTACGAGAAAGTTAAAAGAATAATAAAAAAGCAATACTTAATTATTGTTACAAAAATGCTCATTCAAAAAAGTAGGCTATTACTAGACCACATTATATTCAGTAGTGTAACTAGTACTCACAAATAACAAAAGTTTGAAAAACGTAAAGAAAGAACAAAGAGTTTCAATCAAAACGTTTACTAATTCTAACGTAAATTAAATCAGCTCTCGTTAATTGAAAAAAACTTTATAGGCATATTTTTATGACATTTGCATGCTATTGTTTTTCTCATTAAGTGTGACAATTATCTTAACATCATTTCCGAACACACTTATATTAAGTCATTATTATAAGTATTAAGTCATATGCATTACATTTTGACTAAGA
The DNA here is from genome assembly GCA_964035755.1 of Teleogryllus oceanicus. Lineage (NCBI taxonomy): Eukaryota > Metazoa > Arthropoda > Insecta > Orthoptera > Gryllidae > Teleogryllus > Teleogryllus oceanicus. The sequence continues at coordinate 16,691,496 of CAXIVR010000006.1, read as the reverse complement.
CCTGATTTAGTTGCGGGCATGCGCACAGCGACTCCGCACTCCCCGAAACAGCTTTGCCCATACGCTCACGAAATCGTTCGTCCAAAGGATGTTTACTTCGGGACTGAGTCATAACCTCGGCATCCACAACTAGTGCAGACAGTCTGAGTTTCTATGACCTTTTTACATGGTGCAGTTTCCGGACATATTCTCATATAGAAACAGTACGGGAACTTTAAGATCCTGAACTAGAAGAATTCGAAGGCAGAAGTCGTTTTTTTACGGCCTGAGTTGCCACAAGACGCCTCCGGGGGCTCTGGCGGCACGCAAAAGAACTGTGCCGTTAGAGTAAATTAATTCGCGGCGACTGAGTTACTGTAATAATTATTTTTTTAAGTATTAATAAAACAGTGATAAAAAATAAATGTCATCGTTGTCACTACAAGAATGGTTCAAGTCGAGAAGGCTTTAGTGAGGGCGCAGAAGAAACGTTCCGATTGGAGGAAGTCTTGATTGAAGAAGTGAGGTTGAGTAACCTGCACTTGGCAGTAAGTTGCTCTTGGTGGGAAACGAAGCTCACCAGAAAAGTCGAGAACTCTAGTCCATCTCACCAATACATAACATCTCATGAATCGCTCCTTAACTAACCAAAATATTGGAGAGGATGGACTATTTCCACCGTAAACAAATACTTGAGTGAAAAATTCTGCCGCTACAGACGCTAGAATCAGACTTCTCTTTCAGTATGGAGAAAAAATATCGAACATGTTCAAGTGTTTTCACGCAGAAGCCATTAAGCCTGAACTGCACGCTTTCTGGAAGTGCAATCTGTACGAAAACTGTTCCGTGGGCATTTACTGCAGACAGGGAAGGGGAGAGAGATAGCAACGCTTGAGGAGTTCCAAAAATCTTTCTCTGTCGCATAAAAAAAACAACAAAAAAACCTGCAATTGCTAAGGACGCTTCAAAAATGGCACAGGTCTCATTTTTGTTCATACGAATTTTCAAAATTAGCAAAAGTTCTAAATAACGCGAGAAAGTATGTGCTGTTGTAGCACCTGCTCTTTCTCCTACTTGTATGGAGTCACTAGCATGAACAGTTCGATTAGTTGGTGTTTGAGTCCCTTTGATGTAGGTGAATTTCCCCAAGTCGCGAGTAGCTGGCGAACGAACCTTCAGAGGATTCTTTAGAAACCGCGCGCCTTTCCGCGTGGTTAATTGCGCACGCGAAGCTGCGAAAGGGCGGCGATCGAGCGCCGTGAATTGGGCCGGTGGGCTACGCTCCCGGAACAGAAGGCGCGCGTGTGCGGGCGGCAGAACGTCATATGGAAAGGACAGATTTAATCCCCGTCGCCTCCCCCAGGCATGGCACCCATCGACACCCCCCCTCCCCGCCCCCCTGCCCCGCCCCGCCCCGCCTCGACCCTCCCTGCCCCGCCCCGCCCCGCCTCGACCCGCCTTGCCCCTCCGCCTTGCCCCCCCCTCCCTGCCTTGCCCCCTGCCTTGCCCCTCCTGCCCCCTCCTGCCTTGCCCCTCCGCCTTGCCCCCTCCGCCTTGCCCCTCCCGCCTTGCCCCCTCCCGCCTTGCCCCTCCCGCCTTGCCCCTCCCGCCTTGCGCCCTGCCGCCTTGCCCCCCCCCGCCTTGCCCCCCTCCCGCCTTGCCCCCTCCCGCCTTGCCCCCTCCCGCCTTGCCCCCTCCCGCCTTGCCCCCTCCCGCCTTGCCCCCTCCCGCCTTGCCCCCTCCCGCCTTGCCCCCTCCCGCCTTGCCCCCTCCCGCCTTGCCCCCTCCCGCCTTGCCCCTCCGCCTTGCCCCTCCTGCCTTGCCCGCCTCTCCGCCTTGCCCCTCCGCCTTGCCCCTCCGCCTTGCCCCCTCCCGCCTTGCCCCTCCGCCTTGCCCCCTCCGCCTTGCCCCCCTCCGCCCCCCCTCTGCCCCTCCCGCCTTGCCCCCTCCCGCCTTGCCCCTCCGCCTTGCCCCCTCCTGCCTTGCCCCCTCCGCCTTGCCCCTCCCGCCTTGCCCCCTCCTGCCTTGCCCTCGCCTTGCCCCTCCGCCTTGCCCCCTCCCGCCTTGCCCCCTCCCGCCTTGCCCCTCCCGCCTTGCCCCCTCCCTCCCGCCTTGCCCCCTCCCGCCTTGCCCCCTCCCGCCTTGCCCCCTCCCGCCTTGCCCCCTCCCGCCTTGCCCCCTCCCGCCTTGCCCCCTCCCGCCTTGCCCCCTCCCGCCTTGCCCCCTCCCGCCTTGCCCCCTCCCGCCTTGCCCCCTCCCGCCTTGCCCCCTCCCGCCTTACCCCCCCCGCCCCGCCCCCCTGCGCGCTAGCCGTTCAGGGGTCCCGGCTCAGCGGGGCGACGAAAGGGCGTGAGGTCGCCCCGGGCTTTGGGTCCTCCCTCCCGCCCCGCCCACGCCCTCGTCGCCGCCTGCGCCGGTGTGTTATCTTATCTGGGGATAGAACGATAAACCTCGGCCCCTCACCCGCCCCTCTCGCTGCGCCTTCCTGCTCTCTCTCTTTCGTGTCTTTTTGTTGAGTGATGGCGAATTATTGCAATAAATTCACTACAGCCAGGGCCGCCCCTTATCGTCGGTAACAGCTGCTATAGTCGGTCCAGCGACAGAATGTTTTGACAGGTTCTAAAACGGTACAGAGCAACTCCGAAAAACGCCGTTCGGCAAATTAGTATGTTCTTCCGGCAGCCCGATTGGCTGAAGCGCCAGCTGGTGATACTTCGGAAGTGTCGCTTCCCTAGCTGCAGTTAGGTTGGAAATACAGTGCGTCAGGAAAGTTATTCCGCACTGATCAGTCACGGCCTCATAAAAATGCGTTAATGTTGGTAGCAACGAGATCATTAGCGCACAAATGAAGAGGACAACACTTTCATCATCTGTTAGGATTGTGGCGAGTACGGTATTTACTTTTTTCTTAGAAGCTATTCATCGGGCTATGAACAAAATTTCTCTTGCTAACGCTCTCACCACCAAGTGCCACTGCGGGGAGACATTCCTGGGCGTAGTAGTTTTTCTGAGAAATTTAGTTCGTTCCGGTGTAGACTAAAAGCACAGTGGTGCTAAAACAGCACGAACTTTCTCGCCCGTAATTTCACGCAAAATTACGCGAAAAATCAAATGCTCGAAAAATTATACCTGACCTTATTGGAAAATCTATCTTTAAGGAACAGATTTAATTATTGGTAAAATATCTTTATAATTGCAATTGTAAGAAGACTACAAAATAATTTGGAATTTTTTCAGTTGTCAAAAAATCAAGGTTTTCAACAAACATGACACCTGCAACATTCTCTTATACGTCCTTCACACACACACACACACACACACACACACACACACACACACACACACACAAACAAAAAACACTGATGAAGTCATCTTCGAAAATTTTGAAAATAACTCACAGGCTTCATGTAAAGTAACCCCCAAAATTAAACTATTGGTTTCAAATTCAAGGGGCCGCGATATCAGCCAGATCAATTGGGGAATATCAATTTTGGTGAAAATCGGCTCAACAGTTTAGGCGTTAGCGTTGTGGACGGACGGACGGACGGACGGACGTTTTGCCATTTGATTTTTCGGTATCAAGGACCAAAAAACATGGATTCTGGTTATTCCACGTGTTAGATTTTTTTAATCTAGTAACTGGATTTATCCACTTTATCGTTACGAGGGCGCTGTAATAAGAGTTTTTCTGTCGAAAATTCGCGTTTTTTTGTGCAGCATTACATAACTTTCTCTTTAATACTTTAGCGGTAATGAGAAAAAACATTTATTCAAATCATGTCGAAGAGGAAGTGAGAATATTAAAATGAATTGTCTAAAAGAGTAACGAAAAGGGAGGATCTGCAAATACGTTACGGACAGCACACATCAGCGAAGATCAGAGTCCGCTCTGTTCACGCTTAATTAAGATTGCGGCAAGCCCACTTTTAATTAAAGAATAATCTTTGTAAATAATATTTCTTGAATTAGAAGTGTTGAAGGGCACTTTTCTTGAGTTCTTGTTACATAATATTGATTTCATGCGAACTTTCTCCAGGTGGTGGAATGCCAAAACAATGGAGAGTTCCATAGCCTCATCACAAATTTGCTTACGTTCTGAAATGAATGCAAATCATTACATCATGCTACTACTCGCCTATCACACCTCCCTAATTAAATTTGGCATGCTCGAGTGCCAAAGCAACCGATTCCATTGAACCGAGTACAGCCAATAAGCAGACCTGCTGCAACCAGTCGCCCCACTGCCCAGTGCAACCTTGCTCTTTCGAGTTGCCACCGGGCCCACGCGCAAGCCTTCCAGCTCTGTTCTCGCAAGACCAGATTAGTTGAGGAGTGTGGCGGATCTGTTGCAGAGAGGAAAGTGGTGAGGGGAAGGAGTGACGGGAGGAAATTTTTCCGGTGATGCACCGGGCCGCGATGGTCGAAATACACATGGTTATGCAAGGCCGCGGAAAAATGGTTTTGTAGTTACGATTTTCTTTCACAATAATCTAATAAGATAATTGTTTTATATCTTAATTAACACATATGGAAATAGGTTTACACATTCGAAAAAAAATTTAGAAAAGAAATGGCTTAATTATTCGACTATAAAACAATTGCATTAAAAGATCTTAAATTACATTACAAATACTATTACATTAAACAGCTTTCATTTACACAAAACACACTAGGTGGAAGATTATACTGTTCACCTTTTGACCTCAGGAGAACTATGAGATATGGCCGATCAGCTAGTCTGGAGATGGAAACTCTTGACATTTCGTCCTCATGATCAGAGGAATTTCGATCGATTTTGCTTCGCTTAAAATCACACGTTGTTCAAAACTCAAACTAAATTCCCTCAGCAATTATTTTTTTAAAAAAAAGTATACATATTCTCTGAAATTTCGAAGAAAAATATTTTTATTTCTTAATTAAATCGAAGAGAAGACAATGTTCCAGTTTTTTCTCTCCTGAGACACCGCTACTGGACAAAGCCCAAGTGCGCGCTCTCACAGCGCCTACCTCTGTGGATCTCGGCGCCGCAAACGAGTAAACACGGCGAAGACGCACGTGCTTCCGAGTGAGGCGGGGAGGGGGAGGGATTTCCGGTGGCGGCGCCACGTGCAGCGTGCGCCTGTGCGCTCGACGTGGCGTGGCGTGGCGTGGCACGGGGAGGCCCGCAAGGTCAAAGAGGCTCTTGAGATCACGACCGATCCGCCTCCATCTGACGGAGCGAAGCGCTCGTTTGCGACGCCACTGCGACGAAGGGCTTGGGAGCCAGGCACAAAACGAAGTTAAGAGCATCGATCCTGAGGACTAGGGGGCGGATTTTGATGATTTAGAACATCGCCAAAAGTGATCAACAAAACGCTCTTAAAATGTTTTTAAAATGCCCTAAAAGCAACGAAAAATTACTTACAAAATGAGATCAAAACCAAGCTCTTGAGTTATTCGGGTGGACAACTCAAGGTGTTGGATACATTACTGATGTGAACGAGGCTTCTTCTATTAAAGTGAACTCAGCTTTCAAACTTTTGGTTGTAACAGTTCTTTACCAGATAATCCGTTTTTTAGTTATCCCGAAATCACCTGAACCGCCAATGGCGGAGATGTCACAGGAACCTTAGATTATATACAATGGCTGACATTACAACTTTGTATGTAATCTAAGGTTTCTGTGACACCTGTCTCACAATGACTGACATTACAACTTCTGAGCGAAGAAATCGAATAGGTTACCAGGTAGAGGTACTCAGGAATTCTGAGGAGAACGTTTGTTGAATCCGGTAATGTATAAAAATGGATTATTTCTTTTTGTTATGTCATAAAATGAATTTCTATAATAAACTGTATTTTTCTGAAGTGAAAAGAAAAAGTCATTAAAATCCCTACTAATGATTGATGGGTTATTCAGGGCGCATCAATGGCCCAGATTGTCCCGCCCCGTACCTGTAGAGGATGTTTTGATTCAGGGAGGTGGCAGCTCTGACTGTCGAGATCCTACGTCGACCTACACAACGGCTTAGCGGGATTTCCTCCAACTATGTATTTCCCACCAGCATGATACCGCCCCAGCCGGTACACGCCAGCTCCCGACTGGTTTTCCGACATGTTATAGTTTAATGCATGTAAGTAAGGGAATGAGGATAGGACAAGGAAGAGGAAGGAAAGATAGCGTGCGGCCCGTGGACCGTTTGGTAGGGTACTGCTCCGGCATTCGCCTGGTGTTGATCGAAGAAACAACGGAAAACTACAGATCAGAGTATCCCGCCCCTACAATTCTCCTCCAAACAGCTACGGAATATGACCTAGTTGAATAGCTAGTATCGAAAATCCTGCGATCGTCGGGACTCGAATCTAGAACCTATTCTATTTATTTATTTATTTTACGTCAAAAACAGTTAAAACTGCATATGACGTGCTATGAGAAGTGAATTGTGTGCACATTTTCAAAATTCTGTGATCCCTACACTGAATGAAACTGAGGGAATGAACATTCGCGAAATATACATAACGAGCAGTATGAAGGCTGACTGAATTTGAAAGAATTCTGAACGCGTAGCATAATGAACTTAATTTTGTGCTCAATTCATTTAAATGGACGTTCCATTTAAGGTTTGACTGAATTAAGAGACCTAAAAATGGTGTTGCTTTAACATCAGTCAATGGTACACCGTTCATTTTCAATGGAGCACAGAATGGTTTATTTGAAATGGAAAACTGCATTAAAACCGTTTTCTTTTCGGTTACTATTAATTTATTTCGGAACCAATTTGAAACATCTGATATTGTACTATTTACTGTTTCTTTATTGCAAAGGATCGTATCATCTGCAAAGAGAACCGATCTTCCGTTTCGAATCGTCGAGGGCATATCGTTTTCGTAAAGTAGGAAGAGATTAGGGCCTAAAATCGATCCTTGAGGAACTCCACGTGCAATGGGCAAAGAGTCGGAAAGGTGCGTACGTAATGTTCCATCATTCCAGAAAGGTATTTCCACTCTCTGAGATCGTTGTTTAAGGTACGAACGAAATCAATCTACAGAAATACCACGGATTCCATATGAAGGTAATTTTGAAAGTAAAATGTCATGATCAATGACGTCAACAGCTTTTGAGAGATCTAAAAATAATCCAATAGGTGCCTCGTTTTGATCCAATGATGAGGCGACATCTTTAAGAAAAGAAAATATGGCTGTTTCCGTTGATTTTGTTTTTGTAAATCCATGTTGGCAATCCGAAAGCGCGTCGTGTTTACTGAGAAAGGTTTCCATTCGTACGTAAAAAGTCTCTCTAATATTTTTGAAAAAACTAGAAGAGAGATGGGCCGATAATTTTGAACTTCATTTCTGTCGCCTTTTTTGAAGAGCGACTTAATTTTAGCTGTTTTGATAATATCTGGAAACGTTCCGGTGGATAAAAATGCATTAAATATGTGAGTCAACGGGTGTATAAGAGCATACGCACAGGTCTTCAACAAAGAATGCAGGAATTCATCTAAATCGGACGAATATTTATTTTTTAGTTTACCGATTATTTGGAGAATTTCATAGGAAGTTTCGGAAACGAATATCGTGTCTAAAATTTTGGGGGAACTGTCTGTTATTGAATTTTGTGGCTGAAGACTCTTAGTGAGATAGGCAGCAATTCCCGAAAAGTATTGGTTAATGAGACTAGCCACTGTTGCCGGAACGTTCACATTTATATCGTTATATTTTAAAACAACATTCTCTACAAGGTTTCTAGTTGATTTGGTCGTACCTTTTATTATATTCCACCGTCGGTCAAAGACACTGCACTGACATCAGTTGATACCCTGAGCCATCTTTGCAGGTTGGACTTAAGAAAAAGGGGGATCCTCCAGAAATGAGAAAAAATCATACCGGTAGCTGAATTTCAACAAGTACGTAAATAATTGCGACATTCCAAGAGAGAAAACATTAGAAAGTTTCCATTACGGGCTAATAAAAAATGTAAAATTCCTTAATTTTAGCAAATTTCAAATTAATGTCTGTGACGCGTGTCGGTAGAAAATGATCTTATCATTCAGGTGACACCTCAAAACGAAGTAATTTTGAGATACCAGTTATTAAAATGTAACCATCTTCTTCATTTTTTCATCTGGTTGTTTTTTTCACTTCATTTAATCATACTTCACTGTGTACCTTAGGCATATGAAAGAACGTCATCGATAAACATAGTCAAGGAAAAATCACGTAATTTTAGAAGAATCTGTAGAAGGTAGGTAAATTTTTGAGTCTCTGATAAAACTAGATATTATTCTGCAAATAGTTTTGGTTTGTTACTTTTGGCAGAATCTGAATTTGTAAAACAAATGGTAATTGCATTCTTTTCACAATAAAATACATGCGAATAATAATGAGTGGGAAATGAAACTTTAACCTTCGCAGTCTAATATTTTAATGTTAATTAATTTAATATTTTTACATGTGTATGAATTAATATAAATTAACACAATGTCTTGGATGAAGGGAATACAGCGAGAATCGCAAACACGTGCTGCCTGTTTATGCAATAACCCACGGCTGGTTGAGGGCTCGAGCTATAAGTCATCAGTGTTTCCATCATGTGAATGTATAGTGCTACGGAAAGGCCACCATATTCTTAGATTTATTTATAGCTGCCTGGGAAGTAACTCATCTGTTACGTAGTCATCCAATCGGAAGGTTAAACGCCACCAAATTTCCCGATTGGATGACACCGTAACAGCTGATGAACGGGTAATTGAATGTCACAGGCTCCTAAGGAAAAACCACGTAATTTTAGAAGAATCTGTAGCAGGCAGGTGCATTTTTGAGACTCTTATAAAACCAGATATTATTCTGCAAATAATTTTGGTTTTTATATATATATATATATATATATATATATATATATATATATATATATATATATATTCATCAAACTCATCACCCACCTGGCTTTTCTTAATTTCTCAATAAAACCAAGTATAATTTCCTCTTCTGTTTAATCCTGTTTAATTCTTCTGTCTAATTAATTTAATCTCCTGTTTAAGTTATGAAATGAAAATAGGCAATTCGTGTGTTCAAAAAACACATTAGGTTGTTAATGTTTGCATTTTTAAAGTTTTTATCATGCGAATACGACGTGACACTGGAAAGAAATACTTCATTATGTTCTGTTGGCCGGCTCAAAATGTTCTGCGGTGATGGCTGCCGAGCTAACTCAGTCCATCTGCATCGAAGCCCCTATTTCAGAGCATGGAGCGTAATGAGGGGTGGGCGTGACCTTCCATCGTTATCTATCAGTCAGGCGAAGTGGATTAATGAAAGCATGGCGAATGCATCACGCTTCATTTTTCTGCTCTTCTTTTACTGCATTTTTGCCACGCTGCTCTCGTCATTCATTCGCTCACTCATGCATCGATCCAAAGCCCTGTGGAGAAGCAAAATTCCTCGCTGGACATCAAATACTCCCATCAAATTAACTTTGGAAAAACATCATAGTTTCGATGAAGTTCTAGATTCGTCACTGTTTCATTACATTAATAAAAGAGGTTGACGAAAGCTTTTCAAGAGTTCTTACATTCCGTGGCAAAGTTTTCAAGAATTATAGGTAGACCTTAATTCAGGCTTCTGTGTGAATACACTGAAAACCACTAAGATATTTAATGTAGTTAAATGTATAATTTGCGTATTAAGAAAGCGATAGGTCAGTGTAGGAATAATTCATCAACAGAGTTGTAACTTCTGTCTCTTGGCTGTCCGGCACAAGCCGCGTCGATTTGCTCGTAGCTCACGTTTCGGCCAACATATTGTGGTCTTCCTCAGAGCGTACTGCTGAGGAAGGCCACAATATGTTGGCCGAAACGTCAGCTACGTGCAAATCGACGCGGCTTGTCCCGGACAGCCAAGAGACATACTCCGGCCGCGGAAGCCTACGCAATCATATGTAACTTCTCTGGTTTCAACTAAATGAAAGGAGAAGAAGAAGATTGCTGGGAATAAATTCCAAAATAAAAAGGGATACCACGCAAATGTTAGACTTATTCGAAGACTGCCGTTCATCCCCACACGAATGTTTCCCCAAAAGCATTTTGCCATGAAGCTTTCAACGAAATCACTTTGGATCGCGAAACACAGGTTCTATATCATTAACCTCGATTGCAGAAGTTTGGTAAACCAAAAATTAAATAAAGATTTGAATTTAACTTATTACAACCTACTATTTGATTTGCTAAAAGCCAAATTATTTCTTATATTTTCATTAATTTGCTGTGTATATTATGAATACTTGTATAACTGAAACATATTTTTGTATATATAGTAGTAGATTGTTAACGGAACTTATAAGCGCGCACTCATAAATACGTAATTATATGAAGTGTTCCGTGCATCTCAAAAAAATTAGTTCTAAAAGTACAAGTGGTGAGCTGTCTTTAATGTTTATTTCCTCTTAAGACATTGATGAACTTGATTTATTGATATAGGATAAAACGCTTTGGCTTCACGCCTTTACCGGCGTTTTTATTCATGTTCAACTAGATGAATCTTTACTTCATGGTGATTCAGATTTCATGATAACGATTTGTTGATTGCTAAGCCATCAAAACCTTGTTTATCTTAATTATAAATAATAAATAAATAAATGTATTGGTAAAGCCACCAATCTCAATTACTCATATCCAATAATTAATATAATTGGTTTAATAAACTCGATTAAAAGTTTTGAAATAACAGTGTAAAAATGTATCTTAAATAAAATCATGAATCACATTTTCGTGATATTAAGTCTTCATGGTCTCTCGAGTGTGTTTCATATATCATCCGACATCTCAATGTTAAAACCCGTAATTCATTTATGACTGTAGCTGCATGTACGGTATCGACTGAAGAGGTTTCTTTCACAAATAGATTAGGTGACGTAGAAAATGAAGCCAGTGAAAATCAAACACAACAAATTGCACTGTTATTTATTGTAGGAGTAACGAGATTTCATCAGGGCTTGTTCTTTAAAGTTTTTTTGATGGCTACTTATTTTCCATTGAAGGTTTTTAACCCGTGAAATGAACTGTTTTAAAGATTAAATAAAAACAAATACGTGACGTGAAAATGATTGCAACAGATGTATAGGTGCGGTGGAAATGTATTATGTAGACTGTAGTTAGTGAATTGCTCGTGATTTTCGTATCAAAAATATGATTCCGCACTGTCGAATATGGATGAAAAATAAATACACCAAATGTTTGCGCGAGACTTGTTCCACAAAGCAACATTGTTGCTGTAAATACAGTCAATACATTTGTTTTGACACTGTTTGAGTCTCCTGCCTGTCGAGGGAGTTTCAGATCACCTTCAATGATTTCTGATTGGATGCAGTGTCCAACGGTGTGGACGAGAATTTCATTAGAAAAGCGACAGTATCTCTCATCACATTCCAAACCAGATGACATTTGCGTAGCTCGGGCGGTCGAAATCAATGTTCAAACCGATGCAGGTTCCATGCAAATGCGATGAAAACGTGGCTGCACTGCAAGTAACGTTCTGCTCAAACGTTGCATCGTAGATATACAATCAATAGCCGTCATTCAACGGACCCTTTATGAAATCAAGTTCTTGCTTCTGAAACGTTCACAGTTCGATAAATGAAAATGTTTCTAGGACTCTGGACATGTTTGGTCACTACCTTTTTTCTTCAATTTCTGTTATTTAGAGCAAACTAAAAAGTAGATCATTTTTTAGTTTTTAAGGAATGTCCGTAATAAACTATGCCCGGATTCTTCTGCGTTTAATATTGTAATTGCAGGAAAAGTACTATCTTGCCTCGCGGTCGTTTCTTGCGTGTATGAACATCGCACAGCAGTTATTAACATTTGCAAATTACTCAGTTCATATTCTTGGCCATGACAACGGATTGATTTATGGAACGAAGGTTACATGGTATGAAACAATTTTGAAAATTATGGTGGAGCGTATCCAGGTAACTGTAGGTAGCTAAGATAGTGGAATAAATGCCATTCCTTGAAGTAGATAACGGGATGAGGGTAACCCACCAGTACCGTAAACGTCAGTATACATCCTCAGAAGTTCATTCCCGGGGCGGGAGTGGGGTTTAGGGCCATGTATTAGAATTTTGCTTAACGCATATAAATACTAGTAGATGGTTTCACATTCTTGGAATAGGTTCCTTGTCAGCGAGTTTTATCGGTACGAATTCTGCTCTAGAGGACTTCCTAGCTCATCTCCTTACTCATCTATTCTATTTTTTGTAGATGAAGCGTGTATTATTGCTGCTTGTAAGTAGTTTTTAAGTACTGTTTCAATAGCATTGCATTCCAATGGCGTTACAGGCAGGCGTTTAAATATAGTAGAATCCTCGCATCCAACCCCCTTTCATCCCTAGAATTCTCGACTCCTGCTTGATGCCGACTCTTGCACTTTGTTGGAGTACTTAAATATGGTGTATATTGTATGGAGTATGTGTATTTACCGGCTGAGGTGGCTCAGGACATCAACTGATGTCATTTGAATGCCTCTGACAGGGAGGTCCTAAGTTGGAGTCCTGGCACTACCATGATTGTGGACAGTGGCTAGATAGCTACGTCGAATTCAGCCGCCGTCTGGAGGAGAATTCTAGCGTTCGGCTGCTGTGATCAGGAGTTTACAGTGTTTGTTCCGATCAATACCGAGTGAATGCCGGAGCAGTCCCCTAACCAACGTGTCACGCTAAGTTTACTTCTTCTTTGACCCATTACTTAATACACAAGAACATGTACTACACTCTCACACATGTCGAGAGATCATTTGGGAGCTTAAAGCTGTCCTAGGTGGCTGACGCCAGAGCCTCGCTGGTGGGCGGTTCCTGGATGGAATCCCCCCCACAAGCCGATGTATTGGTCAGCGCCGGATCTCGCCATCCTGCTGGGGAACACTGCCACCTTCCGTGATGAAACATGCATTATGTTTACGGGACTATGAACCATAGCAGTTAACGCCCCGGAAACTCGAAATAATCAATTAATTAATATTAAAAACTTCTATACGTAGTACATATAAATGCCACATTATTATAATATTTACTGATTTATTTCCCATTTTATTCACTTTTAATTGTTCCTGTCTTTGTCCGATCTGGTTCGTACCGACGATGTCTCGGTGACCTCGTGTGTAATGATTATGAGGGGTGTAACGGTTGGTCTAAAATAAGTGGCGGCTGGAACGGAATTCTATTGGTGGTGTCAGTTAGTGGTGCGACATTGATAACAAAACATCCATTTTCAAAATTGTAAGCATCGATGTTAATAAAACATCAGTCAAAAACCATCGATGTTTTTAAACATTGTTGCGATGTTTTAAAACTGGTGTTGTAATCTCTAAAATATAATTCTGAGCACAGAAGTTTACAGTGACCATGATTATTAAATTAGAATGAAGATTAAAGTGAAAACAAACTAAAAATAATGATTGATTGATTGATTTTTTTCGTGTTTCCGGGCGCGTCAACTGCTTCGGTCATTAGTACCGTTAGTGTAGTGAATGTTTTTTTCTTGGGAGATGGCGGTGATCTTCCTCCGCTGGATGGCAAGATCCGGCACCGACCTACCGTCGGCTAGTCCCGTCGGGGTTTCCCCCTAACCAGGACTCTCCCACCAGCGGGGCACCGCCCCAGCCGGGACAAGCTCTAAGCTCCTGACCGGTCTCCCGGAATATGTGGTAGTGTAGTGCATGTTAGTGTAAGTGTGTGTGTAAGAGTAGAGGATAGGACAAGGAAGAGGAAGGACAGATTGCGCGCGGTCCGTGGCCCGTTTGGTAGGGTACTGCGCCGGTATTCGCCTGGCGTTGATTGGAGAAACTACGGAAAACTAACGATCAGAGCAGCCGGCCGCTAGAATTCTCCTCCAGACAGCGACTGAATTCGACCTAGCTGACAGGCTAGTGTCGAAAATCCTGCAGCCATCAGGACTCGAACCTAGGATCTCCCGGACAGAAGCGCTGCAGTGACATCAGTTGATGCACTGAGCTACCGCTACCGGTAAACTAAAAATAATAAGAACAAATGAAATAATCAGACTGAAGGCCTGAGCGCCCACAGAAATCTCAAGAGATCGCAGCTTTCTAAGGTCACTAAAGATGGGTACGGGAAGAAGAGGGGAAGCCTTACGCCCACGGTATACGCCACCTCTCCATGTGCGAAACACAACACGACACGACGTACGAAATACCAGGGCATCGGGGTCATTTTGAGCGAGAGATAGTCTGCGCGATGAAGATAGTGCCATTAGTGCACTCTCTAGTGAGAAGAACGTGAACTTCTATGCCACTTCGCGCGTGGCACCATGCCGTCCATAAGAGACGCATACTAATCTACACAGAGTGTTTCATACACGGCGCTAATTCCTAGGTGGCTCAGAGGTTTAGAAGGCGGCCGACAGATGACACTGCGCCCTGTGCGTTTGAAGAGAATATTGATAGACCATCGACTGAAGTGCTTGTTCAAAAGAATGATTAAAAAGAAAACTATTTTGAAGAAACAATATTTTATACACACTTGTGATGAACATTTTCTTTTCCTTTTTGGTGGTGGTGCCATGGCACGCTGGCACTACCCTACAAACCGCCACCGTCTAAAATGCTTAAATTGCGCTTTGAGCGCGCTCCGCAATGACATTGGCATATCCGAAAGGGACACGCGCCAGTCATTCTCGTCGCCGTCGCTTCCCGGTGCTAAGAATAGCGTCGGCTCCAGGTGGAGGTGCCCGGCGGCGCGCGCCACAAAGGCCGCCTTGTGGCACGCCACGGGTGATGTGGCTGGCAGGCCGGCGTCCGCAGGGGCGACCGCGCGCCGTGACGCCAGGCGTCGCTAGGCGCTGCGGCCATCGCGTCAAGCGCTCAATTCTTGCTCAGGAACAGCGTGCACTGTGTGTGGAAAGGTCAGAGAGAGCGCGATTATTAGCGATGTTTTATGAAAATAGCGTCGACATGGGTGGTACGCTACGTCGTAAGAATTTTTGAGTTGGGGCAAATAGTAACAGCTGTTTGTTATTTTATGTGTCAAAATTGACACCGTGTCGTCGTCCATGGATTTTCTTTGCTGGCTGCCAGACGTTTGGTATAAGTGGATAAGTAATATTATAATTAGAATTAATGTAAAAGGCGTGTGCACATCGGGAAAGTAATAGAGGAGAGAGCAAATTACAAGCTCTTAGGACTTCTGGTGACTTTTGAATGATAAATATATTGCAGTACCATTTTGTATCTAAACGCACGACGGAAGAGGAATTCAAGAGATTAATTTGCACATTTGTGTTTTCTGAAATAGTAATATGAACTATGTTTCTCAACTTCTGAATATATGCCCTGTAAACGTCGGAGTAAAATGAGTTTAATAAAAATCCCATACGAGACAATATGGTATTTCATGTTTATGCAGTTTTCGTCTGAATTTCAACATTTTACAGAACGTCAAACTATAAAATCGCCGATCGGGTCGCCGAGATCGCTAAGGCAGTAGTGGCGTAGCGATCTTGGACCGAAGGTTCGCGGGTTCGGGTCCCGCCTCAGGCATGGTTGTATTTGCGTTCGTCATTTCACCCCTTATCACCATTTCGTTTCATCTTCATAGTTACCATAACGTTAACTCTAATAGTGGTCGCTGATGACCTAGATGTTAATGCGACCTTAAATTAAAAAAAAACCTACAAAATCATCTGCGGTTTAAATGGAACTATTCTGAACGTATTGCAAAGTGGGTGTAATAGAACAGAGTTGTATTTTAAGTGCATTTCTTTCTCCGCGTTGTGTGGAATAAATGAAGCAGGTTTCTAAGTCATATCAATAGGAAATAATAAGATTCTGCCAGAAGATTAATATATTCAATAAAATATAAGTGTAATGTAATGTAAGCAATGTAATGTAATGAAATGTAACGAAATATAATGTAATGTAAGTGCAATATGTAAAATACTGAAAAGTCGCTAAGAACCTTTGGTTGATGCGACTATAATAATAATAAAAAAAAAAAATCCTGGAAGTGACATGTTAATTCGCCAAGAATATAGACGAGATAATGGGAAGCTCGCATCTGCGACTACCCTTTTAACGATTCTGTCAGATTTTCCATTGAATATTTGACATGAACATTTTCACAGTTTCAAAATTCTGTCAAGCAGGGAACCACGCCAAAATAAAAACATTAAAATTTATTTCTGTAATGAGTCTCATGTTTAAACATAACACAGCTGCTTGGATTGCTCATTCTCGAGTATAGAAAAGTTGCTGTATTGTTAGTTTTAAAATCCGATATTAAATCTGCTTTTTAAAACTCTTTCATTATAAAATTAGGTTTAAATATTGTCGGTGTAGTGAATCACAGTTGTCACAGTTTTCCGGAAGGGCTATAGTAATTCTATATATAATATTCTACTATAGTAATTCACTCACCAATGTCACCTCCCCCTCCCAGAAACAACTTTTTTCCTGAATTCTTTTAGAACTCTGAACTGAATTCTCTTAGAATATTAAACTCTGCCTAATATAGTGACAATCGATTCATTTTGTTAAAAGGAATGGATTGAACAATTAGTAATCTCTGTAGGTGTCATAACCCTTCACCCAAACTTGTTTTAGGTGCTTAAAACTCCCCAAAACCTGTTTGCACGACTGTTATCTTAGAATGTTTTGAAAGTATCTGAAAGAAATGTCAGTTCCCCACCAGGACATCGATACTCCTCGAATGACACCTCACTTGCCTGGAATGCTGGATCGAAAGAGGTTTAACGAACAGGTTACCCTTTAATACACGTAGGGTTGCGGCCCTCTGTAAAAGTGTCTTTTCGACCATGCCTGACTTGAATGGTTAGATTAATATATAGTGACATATTTGAGATTATGAAACTTCGAGAAACTGGAGGACCCCGAGATAACCTACCGCGGACCCGCTTAGTACAGCATCAATTGCAAATGAATCGACCAGGAAACCACCACCGAGTGAAACGTGTGCTCTTTGAGCTCCTCATATCGGATCTCTCCAGACACTGAGATATCTTTTATTATAATCCGCATACCCTAGCCTTTTCGGCCAAACAGCTTAATTTTAATGGATGGATGACGGGATATTAATTACAAGAGTAATGGGAGAAAGGCAGGGGAAGCGGGAGAACCCAGACAAAGACTCCTCTCGCGGGGGTCGAAAAAGACTCAGAGCGGAGCGCTCGCCGTGCACCAACAAGGTAGGGATGTGCTCTTACCAGCTACACTGTTATTTCTTAACTGTTACGCGACTGTTTCGTATATGTTACGTAACTGTTACGCGAAATAACAGTTATTTAGTTTATCCTGTTATTGGCAGTTATCGGTTGAAATGCATAGAACTGCAACCTACTGAGCCTAATCCGAACTACTACAAGCTTATGTGGCAACCATTTTGTACGATAACAGCTTCACTGCAGCTAATCAATCATGATTTGCCAGTTCAAATTATAGATCAGTTGATTAATTAATACATAATTCGTCATTATTACACACCATGTGCCACAATAGTTTTATTGTATACACTACAACAATATATTTGTCCTTTAAATTAAGTCCGTCCAATATTTAACTTATTTCTGTCCTACTGCTGCTTATGTGAGATCAACTAATAATTCCCTAGGTCCGATAAAATAAAATGAGTTACGGTCAAATAACTCGCATTATAATACTTGATGTCTTGACAGTAATAATGACTATAATGACTTGACAGTCATTAACACTTTAGCTATAGGTAAGCAAAAGCACTGTTTCTCCTCATTATATTTGGCATTCGTCACTTCACAATGCACAAGTTTCATATTTGAAAGAATATTTGCAATCTGAACCCCAACCATTTTCATTTTAGTAATATGCTATATTCTATACACATTCGCTACACATTATGTGAATTACTATTCATTCTTGGCAGTTCCTCCAGTCTCGTTCATATCATCTGCTTCTCTGTCCAAACATGTTAAGGAAAGTAGTACAAGGAAGCACCGTAAGGTAGTTGCACAAGCTTTACGGTGCTACCAACGTTATTCGTTTTGCGTGGTTTAACTCTTAGCGGTCGCTACAACTGCTGTAACTCTTAGCGGTTGGCCATGTTAGGTTGCTGGTCATGGACCTGTTATTTTTCAACTGTTATTAATAACAGCTATTACGAGTCAGCTGTTTTTGTGATAAAAGTTATTGAAGAAAAGCTGTTAAGCCCATCTCTACAAGGAGATCCGCGTTTGATTCCCGGACAAACTCATGTGAAATTTGTTCCAACAAAACAAGTCTGCCTGCTTCACCGGAGCTAGTCCCTGTCAAGTGTCTTAAACCTTACTCCTGTGTAGTGACGCAGGGACGCGTAGTGTAAGAGGCACGTACGCAAAGATGGCTGTCCTCTTGACAACTGACAGACGAGACGTGACGAGACATACATAAATCCTTCGCGCTGACAAAATAACGAATCCGCGCACAACGCTCGACCAGGAGCAAAGAAACGCGTTGCGTTAAGATGGTAAGACGCAACAATTTAAAAAAAAGTGCGAACTATCTTCATCCGCCACAAATTGCATATGGCCGACCGGGATTTCCACCCCAGTACCCCGAGAGCGTTCTCATAACCCCTCCACGCGGCGCCTTCAAACGCGAGCTGCGGTCGCGAGGTGCCTGTGCCGGAAGCGCCGCGCTACGCCAGTGGCGCTTCAAAGCGACCGCCGCCCGCAGCTGGACGTCTGGGCATCGTCGCATCGCTGTGCTCTCCCCCGCTCCGAGCAGACGCGGTCCCTGCCGCTGCCTCCCTATTAGTGATGCCAGATTGTACCAAAACGTGGATTGGTTGGTGATTCCGGGCGCGTCAACAGCTTAGGTCATTAGCCCCGTAAGTGTAGTGCATGTTTATGGCATGTCCCGGGAAATGGCGGTGATCTTTCGGCGCTGGATGGCGAGATCCGGCGCCGACATACCGTCGGTTGGCGGGGTTTCCCCCTAACCAGGACTCTCACCAGCGGGGCACCGCCCCAGCCGGGACAAGCTCTAAGCTCCCGGATGTTGTGGTACTGTGGTGCATGTTAGTGTGTGTGTGTGCGTGTGTGTGTGTGTGTGTGTGTGTGTAGGGTACTTCTCCAGCATTCGCCTGGTGTGGATCGGAGAAACCAGGGATAACTACCGATCAGAGCAGCCGGACACAAGGATTCTCCTCCAGACAGCGACTAAATTCGACCTGAAGTTGCAGCTGTAAAGCTAGTGTCGAAAATCTTGCCGTCGTCAGGACTCGAACCTAGTCATAGGCGCTGCAGTGACATCAGTTGATGCGCTGAGCTACCGCTCCCGGACTATTCATCGATATTTCCATACATCGCTAAAATATTTTCGATGTCAATGAAAACATCGACGGAAAAACATCGATGTTTTAATTATAGAATAATAAACATGCGATTTTCCTACCAATTTTTAATTACAGTACGTAAAAGGGATATATTTTACTGTTTCGTTACTTCCATTCATATACAATCGAAGTGAAATCACATCAAATTCCCTCAGATTGCTGTGGCGAAATGTGCAGCGTGATAAAGAGGATGCAAAACAACGACATTGCGGTGGATTCCTGCTACTTTGCAACGTGTCTAAACCCCTTTGCTTAGAAAATAAAAAAAATTAAAATTAAAAAAAAAAAATCGATATTTTTGCGTCCAAATATCGATGTGAAGAAAACATCGAAAGCAAAATATCGACGTTAATATATCGATGTTTCTGTTGGAAAACATGGATATTTTTGCCATCTCTACTGTCTGACAATGGCATTGGTATTCTGCCCAAGCCTACAAGGCGTATTTCTGTTTGTTTTCCTATTTAGGGATGTTTGTGAGGTGCAGGACATTATTCCTAAACAATAAGGCCACATCTTATTTAGAAATAGTCGAAAATCCTCGATGAAATTAGACGTCTCTCTTGTCTTTCATGAATATATATTTAATAAAATGCTCAAATGTTTTAGTTTTCTGAGATAAGCCTCTTATGCTTTGGATCACATATTTCAGGCCTGCAACCGATTTTTTTGACAGATTTTAAATCTGTTGAGCATCGCCCAAAAAACCATCGCATATGTATTCTTCTGTCAGTCAGATGAGGTGCACCAGCTAGAAATGCCTCAAAATGTCAGTTCAGTCAGATGTTTGAGATAATTGTCATTTGTGATTCAGATTGTTCTGGTATCGACGTTAAAAATAATATGAGAATGTATACAAATCATATGGAAAAGCTGATGAGTGTTGTAGACAAAATCTAATAACCAGAAATGTTTGCTTCCGTGTAATAGAAACTATCTCTCTCTCTCTCTCTTTCTCTCTCTTTTTGTCTCTCTCTCTCTTTGTCTCTCTCTCTCTCTTTGTCTCTCTCTCTCTCTTTGTCTCTCTCTCTTCTCTCTCTTTCTCTCTCTTTCTCTCTCTCTCTTTGTCTCTCTCTCTCTTTGTCTCTCTCTCTTTGTCTCTCTCTCTTTGTCTCTCTCTCTCTTTGTCTCTCTCTCTCTTTGTCTCTCTCTCTCTTTGTCTCTCTCTCTCTTGTCTCTCTCTCTCTTTGTCTCTCTCTCTCTTTTCTCTCTCTCTCTCTTTCTCTCTCTCTCTCTTTGTCTCTCTTCAACAAATCGACAGGAATGTGGCAGCTAACAAAAAGCTAGAAACTGATGGATCTTTCCACCATGCTAGAAACGAATCGGTCAAGTTTCAGTACTTTGAATTCTGATTGGTTCAACTTGCGAAACTTGCGTTCCAGCTTACGTTCGTCGTTGTGAACGAATTTTACGTATAAAATTTACGGCTAAGGTTACAGCATTACGTAACGTTTAAGTTTACATTATGAATGAGACCTTACAAAGGATATGAGAACGTTTACCTCTGGTATAGCATTACTAGTATGATTTATAGGGAGTAAATATTACTGGGATGCGGGTAAAAACGAAATCCTAAACTGATGAATGCCTGCCGTCCTTCAAGTTGGGCCTGTGGCCGTGCCATACTCCGCGTCCATGCGACGACCGACACGCGCCCAGCGGGTGCTCAGCGAACCGCTGCGCCACGTAGGAACAGCGCCGAGGCATGGGGGATGCGGAAGATATTTTGCCAAATTTCATTTTATGACGCTCCCGTTCATCCAATTTGGACAGTTGAAACGGCGTTGGATTCAGAAAACATGTCGCCATCGCGCAATAAACTCACATATTTTTTAAAAAAAGTGGTTTTTCGAAAAAGGGTTTCACAGCGTAAATTCTGTATTAAAACGAGTCAAATGTCGTTTATAGATCAAAATTCGGTCTATTTGTTCAAACGTTATTAGTAATGTTTTTTTTAGTTTTATTTTGGTGGTGACGACAGATTGATCTAGTGTCTGTACATTTAGCTTTAAGTAATGATTTTGATAATAGATGTTTTTACTTCAGACTTGAAGTAAAGATTAATTTATAGTAAAAATACATATTTTGTTTGTTCTTGATACCGAAAAATTTGGTGATGACAAAACGTATCTGTCCGTGGTCAACCTTAGCGCCTAAACCGTTCAGACGGTTTTCCCCTTCCTATTTTCCAAAATTGATATTCCCCCATCAGTCTGGTAGAAGTCCAGAAGTTAGCCCTGCGAGTTTAAAACGAATATATTTAATTTGGGGGTATTACATGAAACCTCAAGATTTTCAACACTTTCTCAAAAATGGTTCCAAATTTTTAGTTTAAAAGTTTTCTTCCGATATGGCAAAAGTATCGTTTAGTTATTTCATTATTCTTGTATTAAGTTTATTTGCTAATAAAGAGTGCCATTTGTGAATAAAAGAATTAATGGAAAGTGGGGCCAAGAGAGTCTAAAATGTACTTTGTTGCCCCTCTCTTATTTTAGGCGGCGCAAGCCTGTGTTGACTGAATTAACAGCTCTGCAAATATGCCATGCTAACGTTTTTGTAGTCCACATATTTGCTCAACTTGCATCCTGCTGTTTAACCGGACAAATGAATTCGTGATTTCCAACAGCATTATCAAAGCCACATTGTAGCATGCTATTTGAATATAGTTAAATCAGCTCTATAAACGACAATGGACTCTTTAAACACACAAAAATGACCAAAACAAACGCTTGGTAAAATGTTCGATCGAAATGTCATCGGAGGTTGGGCAAGAGAAGCTATTTATTTCGGCTTTAGAGTACGTGTGTCTAGTAAGGACATTGAATCGTGCAGTTATAGAAACTGTAAATTTGCGAGGTAGTTTTGTAACTTTATTCTTCATAAACATTTTTTAAATAGATGTACTTTAAGTATCCTTCATTTATGAAAAATGTGATACTTTCCTGTCGGATGTTATCTATAGAAATATCTTTTTTGATTGAAAATTTGGAAAAACCAGTGCGAAATTATTTGATAATTTTCGTACGATTGGTTTTTCTCCATTCACTTCGTATTTTGTCTTGGCAAATTACTGTATATAAACCACCCAGTTTTCAGACAGTCACAACAAAGACACTTAAGACTGTGCATTGATTAAAAAACTGGCATTGCAGACATGGCGATGACATTACAAACACTCACGTGTCTATTAGAAAAATAAGTTCAAATAAAGTGGCGAAAGAAAACAAAACTAATGCGTCAGCAAACTATCGATATATAAATTGTGTACATGACCGACCTGGGTAGGCCAGGTGCTTTATCACCTGAATTCGAAGGGACTTGTGTTCGAGACCCCAATTGGGTTCGGTTATTTGTGCTTGTCATGTTTCGTCACACTATTTAAAAACGCATCTATCGTAATCAGTAAATTTAAAATACCAAAGGTGTCTCATCACTTCCTCTTATGAACTAGTTTCAGAATATAAAGTTTAAATATTAATAAAATATTAGAAGAAATAGAATGAACACTTGTCTTCTGTCATTTGTTCATTATGTCACAAAGCAATAATTAATTGGTCTCGGTCCTTTTGTTTTGCAAGTTGAAATCGATCTATGTAAACGAAGATGGAGAGTTAACGAGATGTCTAAATAGCTAGATCGAATTCAGTCGCTGTCTGGAGGAGAATTTAGCTCCGGCTGGTCTGATCGGTAGTTTTCCGTGGTTTCTCCGATCAACAGTCTAATACAGGGGGCCACAATACAAACGGGCCACGGACCGCGCGAGATCTTTCCTTTCTCTTCCTTGTCATATCCTCACCCTTACCTAAGCTTAACTGACATGCACTACATAATCCCACTTGTCGGGAGATCAATCGGGAGCATAGAGCTTGTCCCGGTTGGGGACAATTTCCCCGCTGGTGCGGTTTCGAGCTATCTTGCTAGTGACGAAAATCCTGCCATTGCCTGGGGTCTCGGACTCTAGGCAGCCCTGTCAAAGGCCCTGCAGTGTCATCAGTTGATACGCTGAGCCACCTTTGCTTGTAAAGACGTACTTGAACACTCTCCATTCTAGGTGATTCGAACGAATACTTCTTTTAATTTCTGCCCTTGAACTCTAATAAAACCTAGTGTATGTTTTCATGCGCCCCCGCAAGAAGTACTGGCAACCTGAGAAATCGGAGCGCCTACTCAGCCCTTGGCATGTGCACTGCGTTCTCCGCTACCCCTGGAAGGTGTGCTCCTAGCACGTACTTACTGTTTGTTAGCTTTGCTTGATTACTTACGTTCGTATTTGTTATCTCGGAAGACAGGCCTGGAACTATGAAAAATGAAAAACATATTTGTTTTAAGATAATTTGAAGTTTACTAGTATTAATGAAATTTGCGTACTTGTCATGCTCGTCAATTATGGTATTCTGACACCAGAAAATCGATCTGTTTTTCGAATATCATGAGTAGGGGCGGATTTTAATGAAATGTAATTTTTTTCCTTCTCACCTTAGACAAATGCCCTTTTTTTTTTTTATTGAAATTCATTTTATGTTATGAGAAAGGGTTGTTTCTCATTTTTCGTCGATTTCGACTAATAAGTAATTTTTTACCTTTTCGTATTTTCAATGCATTTTTCGCTGATTAAATCGATTTTAATATCATTTTAATGGTACTTGCTTCAAATAATATTTACGAGATGCAACAAATGTTCTTCACGGAATTCCTAAGCAGTTATTCATGGTAGCCTATTCCATGTCTTCGCTCTAAAGTTGTAATGTCAGCCATTGTGAGTATGTAATGTAAGGTTCTTGTGACACCTGATAGCGCTATTGGCGGATCAGCCGATTTCTAAAGACAGAGATTGTCTATTAAAGAACAATCCAAACCGAACGTTTGAAAGCTGAGTTCACGTAAACGCTTAGAAGAAGTCTCGATTACATCAGAAACATACCCAACAGTTTAAGTTGTCCATCTGAACTGGTTTTGATCACATTTTTTACGTGATTTTTCTTTGCTGTTAGGGCATTTTAAAAACATTTTAAGAGCATTTTATTGATCATTTTGGGCCATGTTTTAGGTTATCAAAATCTGCCCCCTAATCATGAGCATTCACACCTGTAAGAATATTGCCTAATCTCATTGCCACAGAGTGACCGAAATTGTCGGAAAAGGAAAAGAAAATGTGTGGACTGATGTAATGATTTTGCCCACTTCTGAATTTTAATGGGTTTCAGCAAATCCATTATGCCCCGTCAAAATATTAGCAGCTGCAAGTGTGAAACTTCATTTTGGACCTATTGCTTTCACATTTCAAACTATTATGGTGTGAGATGATTATTATTCAAAAGTCGTGAAAATAGGCCCTCCTTCGATACATAACTTTATTTCTATTGAAGCATCTGCGAATTATTGAATTAAAATTGTCGCTAGGAATGGGAAGTTGAACACTTCATTAAGATTTTGTAATTATTGTCTCAAGTTCTCTGGCAGCTTTTCATTTCCTTCCTTCCACTCGGGCAAGCATGCTCTCCATTTCTGTCGGGAAACTACAAAAGTTTCGCGTGGGAAGCTAGAAAATGGGATGTCGTCCTTCCCATTACAAGCGCGTATTGGGAAGTTTGCAGACGTCGATGTAATGTGTCCATTCGTCGATTCTATCCGATTTAACTAACTAGCTAACTCCGCCTTCATTGCGCTGAGAGGAGCCTCGTTGAAACTTGTGCCTTTAATCAAGTGGGCGCGATGCCGCAGTACGCGCTGTTGTTGTAGTTGAATCGTCCCGGGGATTAATAAATCGAGGGAAGACGAAAGGCACCAATTTGTATTTCATTGCTATTTTCTCCTATCACAAAACCTAAAGGGTAAGCGATTATGAACTTTCGTCAATGTAATTATCTTACAAATGTTTGTAATTTTTTACGAAAAATACACCGTAAAATAAAGGTCGCTTTCATCAATTTGATGGGAATTTATTACCTGCCAGGTGTTTTACTGCTATTATTTTTAGTGAAACACTTAATTTTTACTTTCTCATAACGGAGTTGAGGAGAATACTGCGCGGAAAATAAATGACTAATTTTCGGCAGAAAACTCTTATTACAGGGACATGGTAACGAAATAGTGGATAAATCCAGTTGCAAAATTTAAAAAAATCTTTAACACGTGGTCTATTGAGAATCAATGTTTTGTAGGTCCTTAAGACAGAAAAATCGAATGACGGCAAAACTTTTCTGTCCATCCATCAGTCTATGAACAACGCTAGCGGCTAAACCGTTCAGCCAATTATCTCCAAAATTAATATTTCTCTATCGATGTGACTTATGTCGTGATGTTTTGAATTGGAAACCAATATTTTAATTTTGGGGGATACGTTACATGAAGCTCCTGAGACATTTTCCAAATTTAAAAAAAAAGTTCCAACGTTTTTGATTAAATTCTTTTGTTGGATAGTGTGAAGAACCTTTAAGAGAATGTCACAGGTCTCATGTTCATTGAGAACCCTGATTTTTCGAAAATTGCAAAAGTTCAAAATTTTTTCGGAGTCTTTCTACAACTAAAATATTAAGGCTAGAGTTTTTTCCCTTAATGACATCTAATCCTAAAGGATAAATTTTGAAATAAGGTCATGTACAATTTTGCGAAAACTTGAGTACACAGAAATCACAGTAATCGAAAAGAGGCACAATCAGTTAATTGATTAGTTTCATACGTGTGTTTCTTTAGGTAGTAGTTCTCATAGGCGTTTTAGAGAATGAATGCCTTTGAAGACTTTTTGGCAAATCTTGCCTACTTGCGTAGTCCAGCTAAGTGTTTTGGCTTTATAAATTCCTTGATTCTTTACCTCAATTACAGCAGGGAAAGGGGAAGCATACTGATATCAAGAGGCTTGATTTATCTAATTAATTATACTAATTGTCGGAAGGCTTTCTTTATCTAATTTGTTGATGGCATTTCAAGAGTCTCTGAGTAAATATTGGGATTTTATTGGGTTTAATAAAAGTTGTAGTGCTGCGCTCCAATTAATTATGTCTTCATTTATTTCCTGAACTTGAAGGTTTAGCTCCGACGAGTATCCGCTAACATAGAGTAGAAGGTCGTCTCCATGCATTTTATGACGACAGTATTTAAGACATTGCTCTACGTCATTTATGTAAATTTAAAATGTTAAAGGCCCATTCGCAATGCAAACAAATATAAGCATAGCGTTAAGATAAAAGTTAGGATTACGTCCATAAGCGGATTCATTGACAATGCGTTCGCATAAGCATAACACGTAAGACGTTCTTAAGAGCTTACAAGCTTCAAGTTTCTGTGCTTATGCTTATGCCAAAAATAAAAAATGAACCAATCACAGTACGTTAACTCAATATAGAGTATCGAAATAAGTCGACAGACGAACTAACGCAATCCTTGGCCCCCGTCGTAGACACAGTAGAGTATCACTTATGTTAATGTTGAGGTCTATGTGTGTGATTGCATTGCGAATGGGCCTTACGGGTCCTAGAACTGTTCTCCGTGCAATGACCCGAGCGTTTTAAAGGAACTGGATCGTTTTTCACCAGATAAAACGATTTGTTCACGATTTGGAAGATATTTTTGAGGACCACCGAATCATGGATTTAGCAAAACCCAATGATTTCACCTTTTCTAGTAGGATATCAAACGGTTTACTGAAATCTCAGGGAATAAGTATTATTAATTTACAGTTGTCAATAACAATTGTAGCCTCTTTAAGGAAACTTAACAGCACAGTTCTGTACTTCTGGCAGATCGGAAAATGTTGTTGTTCGCTTATGATTTTTTTGAGAATTAGAGAGTTCATAATTTGAAGTCGCGCCATTTTTCTAATACTTTAGAAATTGTTGGTAACAGACTCTTGGTCTGTACTCAAGAGGTTTTGTTGATTTAGAAAGATGGACAAGCGCAAGTTTCCAAAAGGACGGATAAGTTCCACTTGGGAATGAAACATTTATTATATCTGTTGCAGTGGGATGTATTATTTTCGCACTAACGAGGAGTGCTGTTGCAGCGGATTCATGCTGCTTGCCATTCTTTCAGAAAGGATGTAGAGAAAATATGTAAAAATCTTGTTCTAAAAACCCATGGCGCAGTATTAACAATAATCAGTTTCGTATTGTAAAACTAGAACTAATCCGTGACGTCATATTAACTACTATCGTCAATAAGCCACATTCTACAAGGCAAATATCGATATTTGAAAGAAAATTGTGTTTGTGTTGTAATTTGTTTTATTGCTGTATTTTGCTTGAAACAACTTAAACTTATTCTTTATTGTGCTATATTTAGAATATTGTATAAAGATGTTTGTCATCGGACATCAGTTCACTTGCAAACAGGAAAATTATTATTGTTATTATTTATTATTATTAAAATTAAATTTCATTGTAATGTTTACAAAGTGAATAAAACGTGGGGGCTGGGATATTTCTTCATAACTTCTTATTATAAAGCCTATTCAACAAGTTTACAAACTCTGCTTAACGGCATCGCTTGATAATTGTCTTAACAAAGACTTCGCTTGCCGGCCCGGTGGCCGAGATCGCTAAGGCAGTAGTGTCGTAGTGATCTCGGACCGAAGGGTCGCGGGTTCCAGTCCCGCCTCGGGCATGGTTGTGTTTGTGTATGCCCTACCATCCCTTATCATATCGTTTCATCTTCATAGTTTCCATAACGTTAACTTCAATAGTGGTCGCTAATAATCTAGATGGTGATGCGACCTTAAATTTAAAAAAATAAATAAAAAAACTTCCCGTAATATTTCCTAAATAACTTTCTTTTCAAGAAATATACCTCACTCACTTCTATTGTCGTTTGTTAGGTAATACCTTCCTCTCAGATAAAGTATATCTTTATCATCTTATATAATAAACTAGGTGAATGTGACATCGCTGACTCATTAAACTGTTTCAAAAATATTTTTATACTCGTATTTTAAAAAAATCTACTAAGCCAGTCCTAAATAAAAAGGAACTTTAAACAAACAGATGTTTGTTCTTTTATCTTCAGGCATAGTAAGTAAAAAAGAATCTATTAAGAATGAAAATTATATAATAAAAAATAAAAAAAACAGGCGGTCGCAACTCTACTTGTGGAATGTTCTTTTGGTGCTACGGCCAGTACCCTCCCAAATATGGTGTTGGAGAACTCTCGCAGAAAAGTTGTTTTGAAGAGTACAACATTTCAACGTATTATCGGGTATCTTATTAAAGACAATTCTTGCATTTGCAAGTTCCTATTCTAGAACTCGCCGTTCAATTCATGTAGATATGTATTAGTATATAATTTTCTTATTGAAATAATCCTTCAATAGGAGATTATTCCATTAGCACTACCGTATATGCTACACATAAATTAATCTTACCAAAAGATAATTTCCTTCCGCGTGATTCAGGTCCTGCACCGCATACTTTAAACAGCGACGTCTGCGCGGTACGATCTCTTGCGAACTCTGTCAGTTGTGGCCTGGGTACCGTGGACCTCATTGGCGTCACAGAGTCCAGCTATCATCACAGAGCTGTGATGCAGCACTACATGTGGCAGTGACCGAGATGGTTCGCGTGGCAGCTGCTAAATCGCAGTGCTAAAAAACGCAAAAATGCGTTTTGGGGGAAATTTCTTGGAATCTTTTGGACGGATCCACGAATAAATCATCAGTTCCCCACCAGGAGAGCGAGACGCGCCGAACGACACCTCATTGGTCTCGAAAATTGATGGCGGCGGCGATGGTGTAACGGTTAGCGTATCTGGCTGTCATACCCAAGTTCGCGGGTTCAACCCGGATCAAAGCCGTGGGCGAAAATTCCTTCGTACGACTTCCTTCGGAGGGGCAGTAAAGCAGGCTATCCCATGTTAGAAGATTAACTACATGTAAAAACTCAAGCCTAAATGAAGCCTCTGAGCTAAATTCAAATCGCCTGTTTCGTCGCTCAAGTAATACCTTCTTTCTCTCCTAGTAGGTGAAAGGAGCGTAACGAAATTTGCGTGGTCAGACGGAAGAGCAGGCCTCATGGCCTGAGTCTCGCCACGTAAAACAAGGCATTCAGGTGGACCAGAAAAGGTAACTGCAAGTGACAGAAGCAGGTTATTCGAATACTATGCAAGGCTTAGTTTCCTGTGTAACTGATGTCGCAAATTAATGCGTGGAAGACACTGTTAGTTTCTTTAGTTTCCTTTAATTTTCTTGAAACATTATTTTTTTAACAGATTACCAGGCTTCGTTAGGAAAATGTTATTTTGTTCCAACCACATCCGATATCACCGGGAGCGGTAGCTCAGTGCATCAACTGATGTCGCTGCAGCGTCTCTGACCGGGAGGTCCTAGGTTCGAGTCCTGACGGCAGCAGGATTTTGGACACTAGTTTTTCAGCTAGGTCGAATTCAGTCGCTGTCTGGAGAATTCTAGCGGCCGGCTGCTCTGATCGGTAGTTTTCCGTGTTTTTTTCGATTAACACCAGGCGAATGCCGGAGCAGTATCCTACCAAACGGGCCACGGACCGCGCACGATCTGTCCTTCCCCTTCCTGGTCCTATCCTCTCCCCTTACACACTCACTTACACTAAATGCACTACACTACCACATATTCCGGGAGACCGGTCGGGAGTTCAGAGCTTGTCCCGGTTGGGGCGGTGCCCCGCTGGTGGGAGAGTCCTGGTTAGGGGGAAACCCCACCAGCCGACGGTAGGTCGGCGCCGGATCTCGCCGTTCAGCGAAGAAAGATCACCGTCATATCCCGAGGAAAAACATGCACCACACTAACGAGACTAATGACCAAAGCAGTTGATCCGGAAACACGAAAAAATCAGTCAATTACATCCGATATCGCAGAGTTAACGCAAGATAGCGAGCGATGTGCAAAATTTATGATATGATGCCCACTGAGAAACTGTGCTGAGTGGAAGGGAAGGAGAGACCGACCGTTTCCTTTGTGAACAACTTGCAGGAACCACGCCCCTTTCTTCACTTCTTGTTCCACCGCCCTCCCCGATCCAGGTTCCCCGCTTCGACGATGCAAGTTGCTGAAACTTACAAGAGCCTCTGGGAGGTGGTCTCTATATTTAATTAGCAAAACTGCGTAAACAACTCTGTTAATTGAAATAATGGCTTCTTCCAGGCGCCGCGCTGCCGCTGGCTGTGAAGACGCCGGGGCTTCCCCCGCTGAGCAGTCACGTGATTCACGGTGACGTCTTCTCGAGTGAGATGGGGACACAGTAAACAAAACGACTATATTAATGTACAGAAACTAAAAATCGTCAAAGGAACGTATTGAAAACATCACTGGAAACTGAGGGAGGAATGATGGGGTGTTTGTGGAATTATAAGATTTTTATTCTATTTATTTTAATATTTAAATCTATTACTTGCGTGACAACATTCCAAGCCTTTTTTGACGTTAAATAAAAGTAACTCTCCTTGAATACTTAAGTCAAGCCGTAAGTAATTGCCTTTTATCCCTGTCAGCCAGGGGCTCAACGCCTTTAGTATTAGAGGTTCCCAGACGGTAACCCATTCAGGGACTGGAGATGTTTCGAGCTGCTGAACGTCCGTGATTTCACGAAGCTTGCTCCGGCTACCAGTGCAGGCGATTTGACACGAGAAGTGGTTTGATGTTATACATTAGGCCTCTCCACGTTTTCGCTCCCCGAAGCGCGACTCAGCTGCTCTTGGCTCGCGCTGCGGCTGACAGGACCGCAATGCGATATTGCGGTGCCAACAGCCGCGGGCTCTGAGAAACGCAGAGGTCAAAGCGACGGACGCCGTTGCCGAACCCGCAACGCGCTGCGACCTGAGTGGCTCCCTGGATCAGATTTTCTTGTGCCCATCAATTTTAATATTTTAGCTCCATCTCCAGTACCTTCCGAGGTACATAAATTCTATTATGATTTGTGCTAATTTAGTAGTATTTCATACAAAGTAAGTTGTTTAATTGTTAGTATAAATATCAGTTGTAGTAGTATTGTTATTATTATCTTTATTATTATTATTTTATTATTATTCATGTAGTACAGTGCAGTGCAGTGCAGTGCAGTGTAGTGCAGCGCAGTGTAGTGTTATGAAGTGAAGTGGAGGGAAGGGAATGCAAGAAGAAAAAGGAGTGTGAAAGAAATGCGTCACAGTTAAGTGTTGTGCAGTGAAGTGAAGTGAAGTGAAGTGGAGTAAGGTTTGCGTGGTGATTTTAATGTACTATTTATTATTATTATTATTATTATTATTATTATTATTATTATTATTATTATTTTTAATCAACTCCTTTTTTTAACTTTTTGTTAATGAATGTAAGTTTAATGTATGTAAGGTCAACATATTCTGCCACCAAGTTACTACACTTAATTGCAGAATTTACAATAAATCTAATTTCTCTTACCTCCGAATTGGTATCTCTAATCATGTGCACCTGTATTCATGATATAAACAAGGTAATTTATTTAGTTTTGCGCACTGTCCAATGTATCAGATGACTGAAGCTAACTTTTATGAATTCAAAACGGTGCCTTCTGATGAGTGGTCTCCATGAGCCCTTTTCTTCCCCCTACACTTGCTGCCTTGAAAGCCGCTCCTTTTGCCTTCGATCCTGCCGGTTGCTCCGTCCGCGGAAACTTTTCTATGCCCTCCATGCAGCATTCTAATGGACCCTCCTTTAAATGATTCTAAAGAAAATACAAATCTACAGTTTGTTTGAACAACACTATATATATATATATATATATATATATATATATATATATATATTGTATTTGGATGTTCGGCCAGTTCATTAAATCTTTTAATGTTCGAATTTGTTTAAAAAATTATTCCAATCGACGTTTTATTACATTCCATTTTAAAGTATATTCAATATTTAATAAAATTTTCAATTCAGTTAAGATTTTGGGTCATTTATAACGTGTCAATTACAGATGACACTGCTTCGTAGAAAATGTACAGTACAAGTGTCGAGGAAATATTAAAATTGTTATAGCAAATGTCAATGAAACGAGTATAAAAAGTACGCAAAACCAATTACAGTATTATTTTTAATGTCATTTGTAACAAAATTTGACAAACTATTTGTCTTCTCCTAGGATTGATCTTGCAACATCAATATTAATTTGATTTGTTGATTACGCTTTCAGCATGTAACAACAGTTCTCAAGATGTACAAAATGAGAACGACACGTTTTGAAGGGTTTTAAAGCAAGTTTATTGAACGTAATTACAAAAATATAATATTTTTTGAATATTTGATTGAATGTATTTGTGACAATGGAACTCAACAAATAGAGATGTCGACTAATTAGGGATTAATGTTTTTTCTGTATTATAACTTCAACAGGGTCTTGTTAACAAATTACCAATAGAACGTATCCAGGATACTTAGCTTGGAATACATTGGAAACCCCGTGAAAAGCCTCAACAAATGTTGGGTGCATTTTGTCAGCACAACCCACGCAAAGCTCTTCTATGTTCAAAGCTCTACACGACACGCGCTGATTTTGAAAGTAAATAACCTCTCATTTGCTTCTTTGCTCTTGAATAGAACGTTAGCGTTTCGCTTAGAGAGCTTAGAGAGAAATCTCCGTTTATAGATTGAATGATTCAAGCAATTCGAATTGAACTATCGATTTCTGTATTTCATTATAACAAAAACAGAGCAAAACTAATAAGGAAAAAAATGCTATCATTGAATAATTTTAAAACATAAATTCATTTAAATTAAATTCAATAAAAAAATAAATGGCATTCGATATATTTTTGCACTGTACATAGAAATAATCACCCTACATATTTGTAGTACGTCTGTTTTCGTAAAACCGAAATCCCAGACACAATAATAAGGAATGCAATAATTAAGAATTTCATTTTGAAATTCCTTAATATTTTGCCAATGAGAATAAAAGCTCATGATCCATTTCCATATTTGCATACACATTTATACATCATGAGAAGTTGGTTATGTTATCCTAGACTTTAGTTACGCGCATATTGTTTGCTGAAGCATGTCTCATCTTAATTTCATGTAATCGGAGACCTGCATGCAGCGACTCCATGCATGGACTATCATAGTGTCGTAACATTCCATATACCCGGCTAGTACACACTCCGATCTAAACACTGGGGCACTTCAAGGTCACGAGCTGGGCGGTGAGGGGGCCAATTATAAAATCAGGAGCTTCGTTACGACTTAAATTTTTGGTATTGCCGCTTCCGATTGGATGACAGTGTCCCCCTCTCCTGCCAGCTCGTGATCTTGAAGTGTCCCTGTGTT
This sequence comes from Teleogryllus oceanicus, assembly GCA_964035755.1. NCBI lineage: Eukaryota > Metazoa > Arthropoda > Insecta > Orthoptera > Gryllidae > Teleogryllus > Teleogryllus oceanicus. The sequence goes on along the minus strand of CAXIVR010000006.1, from coordinate 16,657,933 downwards.
CAAATCGGAGTGTAATATTTTCGTGCAATGCAGTGTACCACTGGATGCAAGTAGGACTACTCTCGGGTCGTCCAGTGTTCCCTCCATGAAAATGGAATTTCTGCACAAATGAATTCGCTCGTTTCGAGCGCCGACTGAGAGTTTGCGCGTGCGGAAATTGCAGAGTTTGTTCCCATTCATTTTAAATTTGACGTCGCTCAGACGGAGAAAGCCAGGACGCGACCCGGGAGGGTGGGGGAGGATGAAAAGGCAGAAACTAGAGGCTGCGGGTTATTTTTGGAAATCCAACGTGGCTCGGGCGGTCGAATCATTTCCTTTCTCATCTCTTGGTGATTCCTGAACGCTTCAGTGTGATCACTGTTTCCATTTACAGTATTGGTCTGAAGCTTTTCAGGGCATTGAAATAAACTCTATTAGAGAACTAGAAAACGAAGTATAAAGAGGAAATTTTTATAAAGTTGGCAAAACTAATGAGATTTCTATAATTTTAGAGTAAAAACAAAACTCCCCCTGCCTCATTCAATTGAAATAGAAAGAAGTTCTCTTTAGAATTTAGTGCTCTTTCGCATAATGACGTGAGTATGCAAAAAGTTGTTTATTATCAACAGTGTTGGCAATTGGATTGATTTGTTCCATATCTTCCATGCTGCCGCAGTATAATTCTATTAATACACCTTTTTTAGAATTCCATGAAGGGCAAAGACCTCTTATTTTTCATTTGTGAGATTAAATGAATTAAACATTATTTTCTTGCAGGTAAACTCGTATACCTTTACGTTGTATCTTTGAAAATTGTTTAAACAATTTCATCGCTTCTACAAACTTTTAGTTTATAAATGGTTTTCTTTCACTTATTAATCGATTAACAATACTTGTTTTTCAGCCACAGTCACTTATTAATCTTTTAACTTTTAAACTTAAAAAACTCCTTAAAGTAATTTATCTCTTCTCTTCACTAATAGTTATAAACCATTCACTTTTATTTGTTATGAGGTTACGCTTGTCCAATCTCGTATGTCACGCTGCTTTTGTCCATAGCGATTCCCAGCGTGACTTCCGGCTTCCTTACTGCCTCTAACTTTTCTTTGGTTCCCAGCTGTAACACAGTAGGTCCGTCAGTCGTGTGTTAATCTCATTAAGTGTCCAGCCCACATTAGTTTTAGCCTCTCTGCCAATGGTGGGCTATTTGCTTTCTGCGATATATTTCAGGTATCTTTTCTCATAAAATATATTGAGAGTATATTACTAATACTCAATATTACTATATTGAGTATTTGAGTGTACTATTGTTGGTTGTATATTGAGTTTTTAGAAATAAAAATAGTTCGTTGCACGCTGTCGCGCAGCCCATTTATGGTGGAAATTCACATCCAACGAACTTCAACAGGAATACTGAATATATTAATACTGTCACTGGTATCGTCGATGAAGCATTTTACCTTGTTTCTTAGAACATCATAAACAAAGCGGCATCTTAAAACTTTACCAGGAGAGTGGTAAAGAACGATTATTGAAAATCGAAGAACATAATGCCGGAGCAGTACCCTAACAAACGGGCCACGGACGGCGGGCGATCTGTCCTTCCTCTTCCTTGTCCTGTCCTCTCCCCTTACACACTCACATTAACATGCACTACACTATCACATATTCCGGGAGACCGGTCGGGAGCTTACAGCTTGTCCCGGCTGGAGCGGTGCCCCGCTGGTGGGAGAGTCCTGGTTAGGGAGAAACCCCACTAGCCGACGGTAGGTCGGCGCCGGATCTCGCCATCCATCGGGGGAAGATCACCGCCATCTCCCGAGAAAAACATGCAGTACACAAAGCAGCTGATGCGCCCGGAAAAACGAAAAAATCAATCAATCAAAACCGAAGAACATATTTTGAGTAAATCAAATGATTTTATTTAAATTAAATACAAATGACCTTTTATACTATACATTTTATTAAACGACAGTCCGAATTTTTCTTAAGAAAAATAATTCCGTATTATGAAAAACAAAATCGACAATGCAATTAATATAGGCTCCGGGTTGACAGTCATCAGAAAACGAGGTAATTCCTTGAAAAAACGTGACACGAAGTGCATACATTTCAGAAGGAGCGAGTATGCGTGTACGCTGAGTAACACAACCAGCAAATTAGGAATATGAAGCCTCTTCCAAATTTGGGAACTATTGGGTTCGTTTGACTAACTATGTGTGCAAATTTTTCAATTGAAAGTTGTCACTCCAAGACTGCGGGAAACATGTCAGTTCATTTATATTATGTTCCGAAATGAACTTCGAAGTTATTAGTGGTTTTATTCTCATTTCAGAAAGTCTGGATCACGAATAATACCGCTGGTAATCGCGAGTCTATATAGTAAAAGCTAACTACACTCAGATGTATGCAAATAAAAGTATCCAAAGTTTTTTATGACATTAATTTATTTCAGCAATTGCACAACGTTTCGTAACTAGTTCTGTTAAATCATCAGGTGCTTAGTGAGGGAACTACTATCCCATTGAATTACCTCTGCAGTAGAACAGTCGAGGAAACATTACGAAATTAACTCATTCTCACTCAGTTGATATCACATTACTAACAGTTATGTGACCTTGGGTCATTCATTCCTTGGAATGGAGTGTCTGTTTGTAACTGTTAGTTATGTGATATCAACTGAGTGAGAATGAGTTAATTTCGTATTGTTTCCTCGACTGTTCTACTGCAGAGGTAATTCAATGGATAGTAGTTCCCTCACTAAGCATCTGATGATGTAACAAAACTAGTTACGAAACGTTGTGCAATTGCTGAAATAAATGATTGTCATAAAAAACTTTGGATACTTTTATTTGCAAACATATATTGACAATCAAGAAGAAATATTGATTTACACTCAGATGTACTCTTTAGAACATCAGAAGAATTGCTGTGTGCGGATCCCGAGCGGCCTCCGTCCCGCAGCCAGGCCCAGCTTGCGTCGTCTGCCGCCGCCGCCGCTTCCACAGTTGCGCAGTTCCGGGAGGGTCGTCGGGGCTCCTTTACGGGGCGTGAAACGGTTTCTGCCCGGAGAGCGCTCTGTCGCGACGCCCCCGTCAGCCCCGCCGCCACCTCCGTCCCCGCTGCCTACGCTGCGGCGCCCAGGCTGCCCCCGCCGCCTTCCACCCCGCCGGCCGCCGACTCCTCCGCTCCCGCCACACCCACCGCCCACTGGTCCGCCGTCGGCGCCGCGCCGCTGCCCCTGTCACCCCTTCTGTCCCCTCCCTCCCATGTCCCCGTCCCCCGGCCCCTCCCCGCCGCCCACGCAGACCCTCCCCTCCCCCCTCCCCCCACCGTCCCCATGCCGTCCCCATGCCGTCCCCATGCCGTCCCCATCCCGCCCCATGCCGCCCCTGCTGCCCCTGCCGCCCATTCCGTCTCCACCAACTCCCTGCCAAACGAAGCCCCCTCCCCCACGGTCATCACGCTCTAGTCCAGCCATTCCCTCACACTGTCATCCCGTCACCTCGCTACCTTACCCGTGTGCCGCCCTGCCACCTCGTCACTTGCAATCTTGCCACTCCTCTTTTCTCGCCCCCTGCAAACCTGCTGCCAACTCAGGTCACGGGCCCCCCGCCCGCCTCATTTGCATACCGCGAACGGCTCTCCGCGGGACTCACTGGCTATCCGGCCCCACACTTCCCCTCATCAAGGTTTTTATAGGAAAGAGAAATACTATTTGGAAAAACTTCAAAATGTCACAGAAAGATTTAAATGTCAAAGATGCATTTAAAATTATTATTTAATTTGAAAACAAACGTTCAATTTTTATCGTAAGGTATAATATAATCGTACGTACAACCGTTTGTATTCGATATAGAGGCTGGTGTAGTGGCAATTTTCCCATGTGATAGTCTTGAGCATGTCGACAGTTATTTCTTTTTCACCCGTGGTGCGTTGAGTCAGCTAGAATATGTATAAATCGTCGTTTTTTTATTGGCTGTTATGCCAACGGCTGAGTAGAGATTTGACATAGTTGCATGGTTGTATTTAATGCACAGCAATAAAACCTCTTAACTCATGATCTAGGGCATCCAGCACTCCCATTTTTTAGTTTTCTATTTTCATCACCAATATTGTAATATATCATTTACTTCAACTCCATATTTTGTAGAAGATACTTGGGTAGTGTTTTTGCTTCTGACAGTTCAACTTCAAAGTATAGAGGATTAACGAAAAGGAAGCCAGCGTTTCCTGTGCAACGAAGTTTTCTAGCTATCCGTAGGCGAAGATGTAAAAAAGTCATGAACTTCGTCTACGATGGAAAAACTCCCGAAAATTGTTGCATTCCATTTAAGAGGCAGTAAACGCCCCAAACTGGCGGTTAGAATAAATGTTAACGTTATTTCAGGTGAATACCAGATGTAGTGTACTCTGGAAGGCAGAAATGAGCCTGGCTAAATTCTCGAAGGGGTTCTAGCCTGCGAACGCCCTGGAGAGATCTTGAGGTGGGTTTACGAGAGCTCTCAAGCCGAGAGCAGCATCGCGCCCGTTGAAGTTTTCTCCCGAGGGTACTTGGGCCAGCTCTGTTTAGCCCCCGCGCACTCCGCCTGTGTTTGTTTCGACGCGGGCGTTGCTCTCTTCCCGAAGCCCGGTGCCGGAGGGACTGCCCCACATGCGTTGTCGCCCGCTGGACTTGCTGCTTTCTGAGAATACGCAGACAAGTAATTTGAGGTTACAGTGTTTTCCCTTCCTGGTGTAAAGTACGGTCGTGAAAGAGTGTCTCTCTTACATCAATTTCCGGTGTACGCTGAAAAAGTTCCGATTTTATGAACCTACGGGCACTAATATTTAGAAAGAAACTATTTCCTCACAAGTTGATTAGGATACGTAAATTATGAACAAAGTTTCGTTTCACTACCATACGTCTTGTATGGTTTTTCATTTAAAAACGTCTTAAGGATCTTGTATAATTACTGTTAGCAGTGAATGACGCAATTTAGGTTTCGTTTTATATCAAATCAAACGCTGTCACTAGATTCAGATATTTTTAAGAATTACCAAGACGCATTGCTCCAAATAAATGATGGGTGCTGTATTTTACTTAACATTTTAACAAGTCTTATTAGATTAATTTGTACTTTCGTAGAAACAAAAGAAAAGTTTCATTGTATGGCCATAGAACATCGTACAATCTTTTCTTCTAGTAAAGACATTGCACAGCAGAAGTGTTGATATTGCCCAGTATTCAGAATTTGTTATTGAATCACTTTACGAGCATACACTTATTATTGAAGTGAAGTATAAGCCTATGGTTGGAGAGAGAATTGTCAAGAGAACTTACGACATACTTCATTTTTAATGTCAAAACTGAGTATTTAATATTTAAAATCGCTTCAAAATAAACAAGTACTTTACGCAAAACCTGTTTTGTTTCTAAGTATTAAACAAGTAGGTTACTCACAGATATTATTATAGTGTTATATTGGTAGCTGCCATCATTACAAAATAGTAAAATTTTCCTGCTTTGTGCAATGGAAAATTTCATGTTCTGAGCAGCCATTGAATGCATTTGAATACGCATGTAAAATAAAAATAAGGCATGTGAAAGAAAATAGACGTCCACAGAAACACCACAACAAATTCACAGAAATATCACAAGCAGTGAACGACATTGCTGCACTTCTTACGGTAACGAAACTGCGACTTGGTTAGGGATGGCAAAAAAAAAACACAATGTTTTTAAAACATCGATGTTTTCCATCAGAAACATCGATACATTCACATCGATATTTTGCTTTCGATGTTTCCTTCACATCGATATTTTGTTGCAAAAACATGGATGTTTTTAAATTTATTTTTAATAAAATGGTTTAAGCACGTTGTAGAGTAGCAGCAATCCACAGCAATATCGTTGCTGTACATACGAATATCACGCTGCACATTTCGCCTGTGCAATCTGAGGAAGTTTGGGAGCTGCTCGTGTTATGAATGTATGTTATCGCCAGGCGTGTCATGCCTGAATCGACAGTGAAACACAAAATCGATAGCAAAACACGATGTTCTTTATTGTTAATATTATTCTTTACATTCGATAATAATTTTTACATACTACTAACATGCTGGTAACCAAACAATAAAATACATCCCTTTTACGTCCTGCAATTAAAAATGGATAGGAAAATAGGATGTTTATTAATTCTTAATATTAGTTCTATAATTGAAACATCGATGTTTTCAACGAAATCGAAAACCCTTTAGTGATGTATCGAAACATCGATGTATCGATGTTTTGGTAAACTTTGCCATCACGCGTCGTGCTCAGCGCCAGCGCGCAGTTTCGCCCTGCCGCAGCCGTTCGCTCGCTGCCCGAGGAGCAATCGCTGCAGGAAGAGACGTTTATTTGCTCGCCCGAAATACTGCGTGCAATCTTCTCGGCCGTGTGTATTGGAAGAATCCCGCGGCCCTGGAAATCACCCTGGAAGCACGCCGTGATTGTTCGCCAGCGCATTCGCCAAGACGTGCCGCGGGCGACGCGATCGCCCCGCCGCAGGGGGATCAAATGGCATTCAATGCGCTCTGAGCAAGAGATCTTTTCTTTTCCCCAGAACCAAGAGAAAAATCCTACTGTTCGAGTATTGACAGTGGCTGATTTGCGACATTAGCTACGTAACAACGTTGAATTCAGGCGCTGTCTGGATGAGAATTCCAAGTACCGAGTAATCTGATCGGTAGTTTTCCGTGGTTTACCTGGATGAATGCCGGTGCACCATTCTAATGAATGGATCAGGGACCGCGCGTGGTCTTCAACTTTTTTATCAATAATCATTGTCTCTTCTCCCTTTACACACATCTGTGCACGCACTTAGGTTTGTATGCACTGCATTACCTTTGGTCGGATTCAGTGGTATACCGGTTAGCGTATCGGGTTGTTCTGCCCAAGTACGTGGGTTCAAATCCGATTGAAGCCGTGGGGTTTTAAGGCGGAAAATCTTCCCTTCCTTCGGAATTCGCCTTCCTTCGGAGAGGAACTAAACCCGGCTGTCCCATGTTGTAGAGGAAGTTTCCGAGCTAAATTCAAATCGGCTCTTTTGTTGCCCGAATGAAACCTTGTTTCTCCGCTAGATGGTGAAAGGGGCGTAGTGAAATTCGGGCAGGTAGGCGGAAGAGAGGGTCTGATGGCTCGAGTGTTGCCTCGTAAATTAAGTCATGAACCTAACGACCATATATCGGGAAACCAATTGGTTCGTTGATTGATGTTTCGGGGCATGTGTTCAGCTATTATCACATTCTAGCAACCGGTTGCTAGAATTCTCTTCCAGTCAGCGGCTGAATTCGATGTAGCTACCTAGCTAGAAGACACCATTCGGGATCTTTGTATTGATTTGTTTTGAATTGTTATATTAGTTGTATTGAAGTGATTATGTTTTTGTCGGTCAGTCTGATCGTGTTACACTGAGCTCACCATTGCCATTTCGTCACACTTTCTTAATTTTATTTACCAAACAGAATTTTCTGTTTATTATTTTATTTGTTTTATAACAAACTACTTTTATCATATATTGCAATCTTTGTCATTTTTTATATTTGTAAATGTTCGTTAATTTATAGAGGAAATTGTGCAATTATTATTAAGTTCAGTTATAACCTGCCCGATTGTGCCCTGCTGGGAAAAGGATTGCAGGAAGGCCCGAAAGCAGGCATGTAGGTTGGCGCCGGATCTCGCCATATTGTGCGGGTGCACCTCCCGTGTTATAACATGCATTTCTTGTACGGGATTGAGGACCAAAGTAGTTAACGCGCACGGAAGTACGAAATACCTATGAGATTGTCGTTTTACCTACAGTCCCCGCATAATTGCTATATTCAGATTAGTGACACTTCAAGGTCGCGAGTTCGAAGGCGAGGGACACAATGTCGTCCAAGCGGGAGCTCCAATAGCAAACATTTAAGTCGTAAGGAAGCTCCCGATTGGATGACAATGTCTCCCTCTTGTTCAGCTCGTGACCTTGAAGTGCCATAGTGTTTAAATCGGAGTATAGGTCCGCCAGCTCCTCTGTTAACGGGATATGCCTGTTATGAAGTAGATTAGAACAACATATACGGCGTCCAAAACCTGTATTGGGAGAGGCGAAGGAAATGAAAGGTGGCACGCGGCCCGTTGTTTAGTGTGTTGCTCCGGCATTCTCCTTGAGCTAATCAGGGCAGTCTGTCTAAGAAAACAAGCAAACACACCGAAATTAAATGCATCAATTAAATTTCTGGTATCTTGCCGGGATTGAACCCACGACCTCCCAATCACTGATCCTGCTCGAATCGCAGTGCGTTGCCTTTCCGCTCGCCGCTACTAGGGATGTGAGATCGCCAACATCGTCGATGTTTTTAAACATCAATGTTTTTAAAACATTAACCATAACTTTGTTACTATTTATATTCATGGGGGAGGTCTTTGGACAGTGGTCGCGTTTATTGACTTTTAATTGAGATTTAACTGACAGTATAAAACAAAAAACGATCAGGACAATTAACAGAAGTTTTATTATCTTATTCAATTATTCAAAAATAGTAGAGACTGCATTTACGGACGAAACTTCTAATTTATTTATTTTTCTCCCTTGTTCACTTTGGCCTGTAGAATGTCCAATTTATGGATATCTGAAACTTATTTTAAGTTTTGTTATGATGATACTTTTTCCATTAAATAATAAAATAACAACCACGTAATAATATCGAACACAAAACATCGATATAAAAAAACAGGGACTTCAGAAAGCGATGATACGTCGTTGATTTGAATCGTCCATTAAAAACCCTCCCTAGTCGCTACAGGCCTTGGTACTTCTTTGACTAATAACACGTGAACCACTTACACACACGCGGACACACACACACACACCACACGCGCGCGCGCACACACACATGGACACACGCGTGCGGCATCAACAGTCCTAATGACATAATCGGATTATTTTAAGATCGCTGTTACTGGTGTCGGTGCACTTAGCATTAGACAACATTTTTAATGCATTGCAGAACACATGGCTACCAACTAAAATTAGGGGAAAGTCTGTAAACTATCGTGGGTAAGAGATCTGAGTGCCTCAGTTGGAAATTTCATGTTTTATTCGCCTTTCTTTGTTATATATAAGAAACAGACGAAACTCCTACGTCATTCAAAAGACTAGGCTAATTCAAAAGACTAGGCTAATTCAAAATATTAGGCTAATGCAAAACACTAGGCTAATTCAAAAGACTAGGCTAATTCAAAAGACTAGGCTAATTCAAAAGACTAGGCTAATTCAAAAGACTAGGCTAATTCAAAAGACTAGGCTAATTCAAAAGACTAGGCTAATTCAAACCCTGATATTTTGTGGAAATTATTGTAGGGACACTGAAAGTCACGAGATATGCTATTTAGATTGCTGGTTGGTAATGATAATAACAATAATGATGATGATGATGATGATGATGATGATGATGATGATTAGACAGCGTATATTGAACTAAAATCCTCTTTTTCGTGGGTACGTTATACTAAATGAAGTTTTACACCGGGTGTTCCATTTAACCTGACAAATTTAAATAACTCGAAAAATACTTTTATTAGAATAATTTGCCTAATTTCTTTTGTCTGTGGCTTCTTTCCCTCTGTGTCGGCACAACAGACAAGGACGATATTAATTTTAAGTTTCATTGATCTGCAGGATAGCGAGAAGTGAATGTATAGGAAAATGTCTACTTCCTGACTTCGTGGAAATATCTGCCTTCGCGTCTAAGACAAAATGATTGAATTTTCGCGGAAGAAAAGTGATCTTGACCGACAAGAGACATTGAGTTTCTCTTCAAAACTTGGAAAAAGTATTAGTAATTTATTGTGAAACAAAATACGTTATGAATAATTCTTACTAGAGAACAAACAATTGAACTTATTCATGAATACTATTATAGCAAAATATAAAATACTGATTGTATGTTATCTGATCTACATATGTTTTTATCTTTGAGAAATATAAAATAAATTACAAAAATGTGTTTTTGTAAGTTTTCTGTTTTATTTGTGCCTATTCTACCACTTAAAAAGTCTGAGATGCTGAAAGAACATATTTTAGGCACCTGAAACGCGGTCTATTGAGGATAATAATGAATAATTTGGTTATTTAGGGTCGGATTAATTTCAACTTTTGCCGGTTATCGGTTTTCCCAGATCTAGTCCCTGTTTTTATTTATTATCCACGCATGGGGATAAGAGAGATTTGGCGAGCACGACGCTTACAGATCTACTTTTGCCCCAAACGGGATTGCCCAGCGAAAATCTAGCACGTTGCCCATGAGCCTCCCAAGGGACTAATAGTAAAGTTATAATAATAGTGATATAATAATAGTGATTTAATAACAGTGATATAATAACAAAACAGTGATATAATAACAGTGATATAATAACAGTGATATAATAACAGTGATATAATAACAGTGATATAATAACAGTGATATAATAACAGTGATATAATAACAGTGATATAATAACAGTGATATAATAATAAAATAGTAATAGTGGTGGCAGTGGTGGTTGTGGTCAACTGTTATTGATATAAATGATGTTTTGACAGATCAACGAATGGACTGCCCCGGTCGTGAATCGAACCCGAATCTCCCGGTGGTTGACAGTTGCGTAACGGGAAGCGTATTCCCACGTATTTGGTGAACTTACAACTGTACCCAGGCGGTGGGATGTATTGTCTAATTGTTATTGATGTTTATAATTGCTACGCCCGTCCGAAAATGTGGAACGAATGTGCTGCACGTCACATCACGTCCTTCCCGGCGATCGGCGGCTCTGCCTCCGTCTCGCCGAGGCAGTTGCGCTGCGCCGCATGATTTATTGCCCCCTCAGCAAATAGCGGGGCCGCTGATCGAGATGTACTCCGGCGGCGGCCAGAGGCAGGACCGTCCTCGTGAAACTCACAAAACGTGCGTCAGGGATAAATCACTTTTTACTTGCTCGCTATCGCTTATGCAGTAGAGAGAAAGTTATGTAATGCTTGCCGAAAAAACGGCGAATTTTCGGCCGAAAAACTCGTATTAGGGGCCCTGGTAACGAAAAAATTGATGAATCCAATTGCTAAATTTAAGGGAAAAATCCTCTAACATGTGGTATAACCATAATCCATGTTTTGTGAGTCCTTGTTACCGATAAATCGAATAAAGGCAAAATGTCTGTATGACTGTGAATAACGCTAGCGGCTAAACCGTTCAGCTGATTTTCTCCAAAATTGATATTCCCCGATCGATCTGGCTGATGTCGCGGTCCCTTGAATCTGAAACAGGTATTCTAATTTTGGGGGTACTTTACATGAAGCCCCCGTGACATTTTCAAAATATCCTCCATCGAAATTTGTTGTTCGATAGTGTAAAGGTAGTGTAAGAGAGTAGTGCAGGTCTCTTGCTCCTTGAGAACTCTGATTTTTCAGAAATTGTAAATATTCAATATTTTTTCGGCGTCGTACTACAACTGCATTAGTGATGATAGAGATTTTTCCCTTATTGAAATTTGTTTCTTAAAGATACATTTTGAAATAATGTCATGTACATTTTCTCAAAAAATTGAGAACTTTTCGCGTAATTTTGCGAGAAAGTACATGCTGTTTTAGCACCACTAGTTATTCTTTACTCTTCCATGAGGAAACTAGTGGTGTTAAAACAGCACATACTTTCTCGCTATTTGTAATGGAAATTAAATAGTTTCAAACGAAAATAAAATGGTTTCAAGTATTATATTTTTTTATTTAAAACTTTAAATGAAAATATATTTCTGGCATTGAATACATTGTATAAGGTATGCAGTGTATTTACATACATATGGGATGAGTTTTTTGGCCTTACAATATTCTTCGTAAGCAGTATGCGAGAAAGTAAAATAATTAAAAGTTAATGAATAATACGATACCAATAGCTTTGACAAACAAATGCAAATAAATCGAAAAATAAATACTAGTAATTATTAAACACTATGGTATTGTAATATTCTACAAATAAATAAAATATTAGTTTATACATTACGAATGATAATAATAATAATAATAATGATAATAATGATAATAATGATAATAATGATGATAATAATAATAATAATAATAATAATAATAATAATAATAATAATAAAATGAAATATGAAATAATATACAAATTCTAACTTACTTAGCATGCAACTGCTTCAAACATCTTTAAAATTATCATCTCGAAGCACAGGATTTTCAGTGCGTGTGATTAAGTTTGACGCTCAATTACTCAAAAAAATTCTCATGTTTTTGAATAATTCAACATGACCTTATTTGAAGATCTGTTTTTGATGAACACATTTAATTAAGAAAAAAATCTATCTTCATAATTGTAGTTGTAGGCCAAAGACGCCGAAAAAAAATTTCAATTTTTTGAATTTTCGAAAAATCAGGATTTTCAACCAATTTTAGGAGTACGCTGGTCTCTTTTTCACCATTCTCTTCAAAATTTAGAAATAGATTGCGACATTTTTTTGAAACATTGAAAACATTCTAGAATTTTCACTTAAAGTAGCCTCCAAAATTACAAAATCAGTTTGAAATTTAAGGGGCTGCAAAATCAGCCAGATCGATTGAGGAATATTAATTTTGGAAAAATCAGATGAACAGTTTAGCTGCTAGCGTCGTTCACAGACAGACGGACAGACAGTCGTTTTGCTTCAATCGATTTTTCAGTACCAAGGACTCACAAAACATGAATTCTGGTTACACCACGTGTTAGAGGATTTTGTTTTTAAACTTAGCAACTGAATTTAGACAGTTTTTTGTTGTCAGAGCCGCATAAAACGAGACTTTTGCCCGAAAATTCGCCGGTTTTTTCGCGCAGCATTACATAACTTTCTCTTCTTAAGAAATTGTTACTTAAGCACGAGAAAGTAAAAATAGTAAAACATTGAAAATGAAAGTATAACTCGAAAAATTCTTTGTCGTAATTTCCTAAGTCGCGGACATTAGTCTGATATTTTATAAAATTTTCGGGTCTTTTACCTTCAATAGTTAATTATAGACATGACCTATAAGATAGAACTCTATGAAATGAAAAAGTCAGACAATTCTGAAAATTTTACAAAACAATACTGTCATTGAAAACTATATACCATCAAATTTTCTCCTCTTAACATTTAAGATATTTTAATACAATTTGTCGTAAAATTATACACAGATATTGGCCATGTATTTTCATTGGAGTTTAGGACTGAATATCCCCTGAATTGTAGATAGTGAATGTTAATAAAAAATGTAGGTTTGAAGCAACCAAAGTTTTGAATAATGAATTAATTTTTCATAACATTCTGATATTCTTTTAAGGTGAGATGTAAGTGGAAAAAAATATACGTTAAATTAATCGTACATCCTTAAGAAATCCCATTTGATGGAGCAAAATTATTGCATTTCATAGTTGACAAAAAGTAACTATATTAAATAATAATAATAATAATATTTCAATTTTCAATATGACTATGTTTCATGCAGTGAAATTCTGTTTACTATTTTTATCAATTGAAAAATGCATACATGATCAAAATACATTAATTGGTACCATTGAAATTCAAGATCCTTAATGAGCCAACAACGATGAATTTAACAAAATACAGATATCTATTATTAGGAACAATATATGTAAACAGATTCATAATTATAGTATAATTTATACGTTTGCAGTAAAAAAATCAAATCTTGCTGGAATTGAAAATAAAGTAAGTAATAAAATGATTGCAAATCGTTGGTACAATGTAACTTTGATAAATAATAATTCTATACCAATACATGCATGTTTCAGATAATATGAGTTACCTTTTCTGAATGAAATAAAAAAAAATGTATGCAATCAAATGACGCTAACATTAAAATAGGTTCTACTGAAATTCATAATTATAATTTCATGTATTTAACAAGTTTTTTTATGAAACACTTTACTGGACACAGCAATTTTTTAGCGTTTTACGCTCACCATGGAAATATTATTATTTGGTCACTAAGTACTTTTCGTTAAAACTGTTATTTAAAATATATTTCCAAAACTTTTCTAACTTAAACGGTGTATTTTTTGTTATTTGTTGAATTAAAAGAACTCATACAGTTTCTTGTACAACTTAATTTTTTTGGGAGGGTAGAGTGGGCTACGTGTCAGCTTTGCCCCAGGTCCAAAAACTGTTTAGGTCCGGCACTGAAAGAGACACTGTAGATGGAAAAGTCCCCACTGACTGTTCCTCAATAAGATGAAGAAATGTTTCCAGTGACATTCTTAGTTTCTGCAGAGCAATTTCTAGACTATTTCTCTTCTTCTATAGCGTCCAAAATTATTTCAGAATAAAAACACATACATTTTTAGGAAACCAAGAAAATATAAGTTTGTGAATTGACGGAATTGGGATGCGAATCACGACAGCAGTATCACTCGGTTTTGCGATTTTTGCCGACTTTAGCTCGCCAGAACCATATTCCCCACTCCGGCCGTCAAAATTGCAGTGCATTTGCTATTCAGTTATAACGAAAATTGTCTCGCGAATCTACAAGGCTACTAGTCTTGGAAAAGTGAACGTTGAAGTGAAAGCCATCCTGCAAAGAAATGAGAGAAAAACGCCTTTCCTTCGAAATCTATGTTTCTAAGGCCAAAACGGCTAAGGAAATATATTTATTGTTAATATGATCGAAAAAAACTGGTCATCTTTTTCCACCTGAAGTGACCATCTAAAAAAATTGCGACCTATTTGTCTACCTTCTTCGTTCTTTTCAAGTATTCCAGCGCCTTGCAGTTTGGTTGGATTGTGTGTTCCTTGTATCGTTTCATTCTTTGCGTCCTTCAGTTCGCTTATTTGTTTCGTGTGTTGTTTAATTGTCATCGTAATTAACATTATTTGTATTTGTTTTATTAGTTGGTTCATGAGTAATTTCACGAATTATTACCTCCGTCGCGTTTTTATCCTTTTTACTGTTCACTAATGGGGATTGCATCTTGTATTTTGATTAATTTCTTCAAATTACACAGAAGTAATGATGGTCGTCCTGAAAGTATTTTTAGACCCTTTTAAGTAATCGAATTCTAATTCATTTAATAGAAGAGAAGAATAAGTGTTTCCTTTTTTTAAACGATTGTAGCTTAAAAAGTCAAATGGCAAAATTTTTCCATTTCTGACCCTTCAATCCTCTTGAGTGGCTATTAACTCAGGGCATCAACTACAGCCACTGCAGTGACTGTGACTGTGAGGTTCTAGAGTTCGAGACCCAACGTTGGCGGAATTTTCGACATTAGCTAGATAGCTAGGTCAAGTTCTGTCGCTGGAGGAAAATCCCAGCGTGAGGCTGCCAGGTTTGGTAGTTTTTCGTGGTTTCTCCAAGCAATACTAAGCGAATACCAGAGCAATTCCGCAACAACTGGCTCACGGACTGCACGTGATCATTTCTTCCTCATCCTTGTTCTAGCCTCACTCCTTACTTACACACACTTACTTACTTGCTGAGCCTCAAAAGTGCATTCGTATCGTATATAAAATAATGCTTCGCGCTGTGCAAGCTCTTTCTAGTGACCTCGCAGCGCCAATCATCAAACATTTATTCTGCTTTCTTGATATTTACAGCTAATAAACATTCACACATATTATTACAAATATGTCTTTAAAATCTCCACTCCACTTTCTTACATTTCTCTTCCTTTATTTCTCAAGCTTTCCATCCTCATTTATACAACCCTCCGTTCACATCCCCATTTCTTATAGCTTACCACCTTTTCCTATTAAACTTATTCATTATTAAACTTAATTCTTTCTCCTCCCTAACGTTTACTGAGTTTCTCCATCTTCGTCTTTTTAATTTCTCTCTCTTTATGTATTCTGTACATTCATGATCAATTCTCAACTTCTCCCGCACCCCCACGATCACACGTTGTCTCCGCGTAACTTCAGAATTCTTACATCTCCTGTCTTTCTCTCACCCCCAGTAGAACCTACATCACATCTAGCTCTTCTATTTAGAGCCTTCGTCCCTCACTGCTTTAAGGCGGAATACTACAATCTGTTAGTTCCTTATATGGTAGAAGTCGGTGTACTATTTCTAACTTCTTCGAACACTTCTGTTCTTGCAATTCTCTGTTGAATACGTTAACTGCTACAACAAAAATTAAATGTTAAGCTAGAATTGCTGCAGCATTTCTTTTCATATTTTTCTGGATTTATAAAATTCAATGAATGTGAATTACATAAGAATGGCAAATTTAGATTCTTTAGCGCGTTGACCCTTGGGAACATACCACGAAGCACTGATGGCAATTTTGGTAACTTTGCACAATGTAAAATTCACTATTTGATTTTCAAATGCGTACCGCAGCTTTTATTTTCTTTTGGAAAACTTATAACTACTTCGAAACTGAACATTAGAGAAGCAATATTCTTGAAAGTTTGTTATTCCATTATTTTCCACCCAAAAAACTCCTTTAAAAGTCAAATGTCATGCAAATCAATGTGTTTATGGAACAAAATCGAATTTTTAAATGCTTACCATATTAATAGTGTTACGTTTCTAGGTGGTGAATTAAAAGTCTCGTATTATTTTCACAAAAAACGTTTATTTTGTTTCTTAAAACAATCACTGAAAACACTTGATTATTAATTTACACTACACTCCTCTTGCACACTCGCACAGTCCTAAGCACTGGCCACAGTTCACTGCACTGATCACAGTTCGATGCACTGGTCACAGTTCACGTCACCGACCACAGTACGATGCACTGACAACGGTTCACTTCACTGAGCACACTCACTGCACAGCTATTCACCGCGATGCACACACTTCACAGTTCAGCTTCAACTGCGGACTCAAGACTGACTCGCGGCCGCCGGCCGCCGCGTATTTATACTCGTCAGGACAATCCAGAACCATCCGGACACCGCGACTCTTCTGGACGAATCCGCCGGCAGGTGATGCAACTCGTGCTCACCGGCGGCTCGTGGTCGCCGGCAGATGACGTAACCCGCCACCTCGAAGTGGCGCCGGGGGATGACGCAATATTCGTTACACTACCCCCTCCTTAGTTGCGATCCGTCTCGGAGCGCGTTTAGTGAAATCATGCCGATACTTGCAGCTGGAGCCTCTAGTGCAGTTGGAGGTTAAGAAGAAGTGGCAGTCAATTGTCTTCTTTGGATATGACAACATTCCATGGTGGTAGCTGCAGACTAAGATGCTAACCCCAGTGTACCGGAACAGTACTTCCAACATGCTTCTCACTATTCTCCAGTTCAGTCCATCAAAACTACATCCCAGTTTTGACATGGCAATCTTCTGGACGTTGTCTTGCAGTACTTGTTGACGTAATTCAATCAGAGTTTCCCACAGATTTTCATAGGATGCCTTGTGATATGACTTACTTTTTGTGACAAGGTAATAAACATAGTGACTGACGTCGTGCAGATGCAGAACCTTCCCAATATCTGGTTGTTGGTTCTTTAATTCCTCTATCCTTCCGTATTTTCTCTGAATACAGTAGCAACACCTCTGGTCATATCTAAATCCTGGGCGACACAATGCGCCAATGCATATTCCTGGGGTAGCGCAAACAGATCCCGTTGCACCTCCATTGTTACCCCATAACGCGCTTGATGCTTTTCATTATACTGAGACATAAACTCGTGAAATGTGCACTCTTGCATGTCCAGCTCACAAACTCGTGCGGTCTTTTCTTCATCATTTTCATTACTTCCTGCGTACGGGGCCAGCCGATTCGAATGAACGACTCGTGGTTTTCCATTCGGCAATTTTTAATTCGGTAGACAACATCATTTATCCTCTTCACGACCTCGTACGGTCCTTCCCACTGTCGTTGTAATTTTGGACACAAACCGCGGCGACGTTGGGGGTTAAACAGCCAGACATGATCTCCAGGTTGATAACCTCCTCCTTCAGCTTTGATGTCATACCGGTCTTTCATCCTGTCACATGCAATTTGGATTCTTTCACGCACCTGGTTATGAATTATGTCCATTTTCTGATCTTTCTGAAGTTCTCTGGGTTGCCATTGGTCATTACTGACAGTGACCCTTAAGGTAGGACACATCTTCTCTTCCGCATGACAACAATGTTTGCAGTTTTCCTGCTGGCTGCTAGGTTTACCAACAGACTGCTTCTCTCCTTGTTGCTTCAGTGGACGGTCACATCGACTTTTCACGTGCCCTAATTTTCCACAATTCCAACATCGAGGTTGTCGCCTTTTGCCACTAGAATTGCGTACCAACCTCTCCACCATTGCCTCCAAATATTTTTCGTCATAGGTATCGACGCCGGTTTGCAATTCTCGTACTCGTCCGTCACGTTTCGATGCTCTTTTTGCAACCTGGAAGTCTAGTGCTTGACTTAATGCGTCAGCTAAGGTTCTCGGTCTTGCCAGTCTCAATGCTTGTTGTGTTTCTGCATCATGTAGCGCTTCAATAAAGCACCGGACGGCTGTGCGTTGCAGGGAACTCTCCGAGGCATCAGGGTCCGAAAGGCGCGCCAGACGAGAAATATCAGCTTCCAGTTCTTGAAGACTCTCTCCAGGCTTCTGAACACGATTCCTTAGCTGGGTAAAATACATGTCTTCCAGGTGCGCTTGCCCGTACCGTGTTTCGAGTCTCTTGACAATTTGCTCGAAGTTGGACTGTTCATCGATCGGTATTGTCTCTAGAATATCGACGGCGTTACCACGCAAAGCCAAAATCAGGGCCGTAGCACAATCTGTTGCGGACCAGCCATTTACCGTTGCAGCAGCCTTGAATTGTTTAAAATAATTCGACCATGAAGAAGTGCCATCAAAGGTAGGTGGTTTTACTCGTGCTTTTCCCAGTGGCTCCCGTACGGTGGCTACTGGTGCCATTTCTAGTGGTTCCTGTACGATGTTTATATTCGATTTTTCTGTTGAGGGAGTAAAAACCTTCAGCTTCTCTTCTAACAGATTTAGTAACTTTTCCTCATTCTTCAATATTTTCTCATCTATCTTCTCAATTTTTTCTTCCATTTCTTCTCGAATCAATTTATTATTCTGCGTTATCTTCTGTTCCAGCTTTTCTTCCAAAATCCTGGAATTTTCGATCAATTTTTCTTCTATAGCTTTGGAGTTTTCAGTCAGTTCTTCTAAAATTCTGGAATTTTCCATCAATTCTCCTTTTAAAATTCTGGACAGGTCCGAAAAGTTCCCCGTTGTCTCGAAGAGAAAAGTCTCTGGATCCTCGCCTGCTGCCTTGATCACGTTTGCAAGACGTTCTTGTAATATTGCTTTCGTTCCAGAAGTGTCTTGTTCCCTCTCTTCTAACTCTCTCTTCAACTCGGCCACTTTCAGATCCCGTAAAACTTTTGTGAAACTCATCTTGATTAATGTTTTAATTCACCACTCGTTATACCCCACACCTGACACCAATTGTTACGTTTCTAGGTGGTGAATTAAAAGTCTCGTATTATTTTCACAAAAACGTTTATTTTGTTTCTTAAAACAATCACTGAAAACACTTGATTATTAATTTACACTACACTCCTCTTGCACACTCGCACAGTCCTAAGCACTGGCCACAGTTCACTGCACTGATCACAGTTCGATGCACTGGTCACAGTTCACGTCACCGACCACAGTACGATGCACTGACAACGGTTCACTTCACTGAGCACACTCACTGCACAGCTATTCACCGCGATGCACACACTTCACAGTTCAGCTTCAACTGCGGACTCAAGACTGACTCGCGGCCGCCGGCCGCCGCGTATTTATACTCGTCAGGACAATCCAGAACCATCCGGACACCGCGACTCTTCTGGACGAATCCGCCGGCAGGTGATGCAACTCGTGCTCACCGGCGGCTCGTGGTCGCCGGCAGATGACGTAACCCGCCACCTCGAAGTGGCGCCGGGGGATGACGCAATATTCGTTACAATAGTTTCTTTCAAATCTATTCTGTGAATTCAGTTGCATCGATTCGGTAAATTCATTAAACTTCCATAAATGAGAACACAATGCGTAGGACAAGTTTTTCAGAACGGCTGTGTGAGATACAGATATCAATATTTCTTCTTGATTGTCAATATATGTTTGCAAATAAAAGTTTCCAAAGTTTTTAATGACAATCATTTATTTCAGCAATTGCACAACGTTTCGTAACTAGTTTTGTTACATCATCAGGTGCTTAGTGAGGGAACTACTATCCCATTGAATTACCTCTGCAGTAGAACCATCGAGGAAACATTACGAAATTAACTCACTCAGTTGATATCACATACCTAACAGTTACAAAAGTTTTGTGTTTTGTTCTACTGCAGAGGTAATTCAATAGGATAGTAGTTCCCTCACTAAGCACCTGATGATGTAACAAAACTAGTTACGGAACGTTGTGGAATTGCTGAAATAAATGATTGTCATTAAAAACTCTGGAAACTTTTATTTGCAGTGATACAGATATGTCTCACAGAACCCAAGGCAAACGAGGCGTGGTACGCCAGTGCACTTCATGGCAGCCAACTAGTTAATAATCTCTTTGACATGAACGCACTCTCTTGCAGCGGTGGCGGGCACCTTGGCGTGGGGCCTGTGTACGCCGCCAACGGAACGAAGGGCGGCTCCGGAATAGGAATTAACTTCATTAGGCCGATATCGAGAAAATAACCAGCCTAGTCGGTTATTTATTATGATATCGGCAGTGTGCCGTTGAGTACTTTTCGTAACACCATCTAACGCGAAAAAAAATATAAATACGAAAAACCTGTTCTTGGAGTAGGAGTACTGCCTGGCGTAGTGCGTGGATGATTGATTCATGTTTCCGGGCGCGTCAACTGCTTCGGTCATTAGTCCCGTTAGTGTAGTGCATGTTTTTTCTCGGGAGATGGCGGTGCTCTTCCCCCGCTGAATGGCGAGATCCGGCGCCGACTAACCGTCGGCTAGTGGGGTTCCCCCCTAACCAAGACTCACCCACCAGCGGGGCACCGCCCCAGCCGGGACAACCTCTAAGCTTCCGACCTGTTTCCCGGAATATGTGGTAGTGTAATGCATGTTAGTGTGTGTGTGTGTGTGTGTGTGTGTAAGGGGAGAGGATAGGACAAGGAAGAGGAAGGTCAGATCGCGCGCGGTCCGTAGCCCGATTGAAAGGGTACTGCTCCGGCATTCGCCTGGTGTTGATCGGAGAAATCACGGAAAACTACCGAACAGAGCAGCCGGCCTCTAGAATTCTCCTCCAGACAGCCAGAACATTGGATCTGCCGGCCTGGATAGCAGAGTTCGCTGAGACTGAGGCGTCGAGCTGCCTCGCGCCTGAGCGGGTTCGACTGCCGCTCGGGGCATGGATATTTGTGTGTGTCCGTCGACCGTTACCGTTACCCCTATCCCCGATGTTACTTACAGTGGTCGCTATATGACCTTAGTAATTGAAAAGCGACCTTAAGTAAGTAAAAAAAACATTTGATCAGCCATTGGCTGGAATTCGGTGCGACCGCTCAGTGGCACAGACGACGGATTTCTGATTAGTGCACGCGCAAGCCGCACTTGAGACATGCCACCCTGTCTGAAAAGCAAGCAGAGAAATGCTTGCTTTCAACTCTGATAGATAACACAGAGCCAATGGCTAAGAATAAAAATATTTGTATGAAGCATGAAATGTGCGCTGAGGTGCCCTCACGAGTAAGACGCAATTAAGAAAAATTACGTTATGGGCATACGTGACACTTTGTTCTTACATGGGATTCACCAATACTCATTCGCCATCTTCAGCTACAACTAATTGGTTTCGATTATTTTCAACCAATGCTGGCCGTTTTAATTTTTAACAGGCGGAGAGCATTAAGAATAGCTTTTCGTTCCTGTGGTTGCGTGAAGTCGTTGTAACAGGAGAAATAATATTACGAAAAATATTTTAGAAGGGCCCATTTTATAAAATTACAGAAAACACCCTCCTAAAAAGGTTCTAAAAATTGTTAACATCAATTTGATTGTGTAGATACTATATATGATTAATATTCATAAAATTATAAATTGTAAATTATAAAAGTGAGGAGTTAGTGTATACCTATTAGTATACAAAATAGATTTTTGTGTTTCTAGACATGTTCACTCAAAACTTTGAATCACTTTTGATTGGCCGTGAAAAAATATGAGGCGTTGGGATTCAGTTTGATGTCCTTTTTCCTTCAAACTTTAGTCAATTTAGGCGGAATATTTGCTGGCCGACATGGTAAGCATGGTGGGCGCAGTTGAAGTTGTTTAATTGATTCAGGATTGTGATAAATACTTGGACAACGATGGAAAATCAGCTAGAAAAAAAAATAACTTTCCGAAGTTTTTGTAACGTGTTACAAAAGCTCCAAACTTTAATTAATAAATTGTTTAAGGTTTTTGGGAAAAGTTTGAATTCAGGGCCAACAGTGCACACATTAATTTTAAAAAATTAATATTATTGTTGAGTTTTAAATCAAAATCAGAAAATATATACTGTTTTATGTATATTTATATTAATATTTTTGAATAGCAATATTTTCTTTATGTGAAATTCAAGGGGTACCATAACCCTCTTAGGTTTATAGCATTTGGAGCTCCCCTTTAACGAAGCAGGAGCAGATGTACACTTTTATTTTGGCGTGTGGTGGATCCATACTGATGATTACAGTATTCCTGTACACCAGGAAATTGTTGACATTGTCAACAAACGAGAAATTCTGACATTGTCTTTAGACACTTCTAGACTAGGTGATAAAGTGTAGATGTGTCACCTGTACACGGCACAGTAATCTTCAATATTCACTGATGCCGTTCTAAGCAAGAAGGCAGTATCTCTACAAATGGGAAATCCCCAAAAAATCGGGATTTTGCAGATATTTAACTTAGGAATATCCAATGAGAAGTTGAGTTCTTGTAATGTATGTAATACGGGCAAAGGGATGAACTGTTACGGCTCTCAAGCTTCATAAAATACCGTATAATAAGATAAGAAACTTAATGAACTGGAAAACCGAAATTGACAAAAATTGGAGATACTGGCTTCTTGATTAGACGGCAGAAAGGAATTGCCTAGTAAATTGTATGACCTGCTTGAAAGAATTGGGACTGCGTGAAAGAATCGTTATATTTCAAACATCCCGTTCGTTGTGTTGTCAATAATAGTTGTGCTTTTCATTCTCATTGCGATATCCTAATGGATGAAAATGTAAAACACAAGTAGTAATAATCGAATTAAACGAAAAGATGAAATAATAACTTTCATGGTTGTGATTCAAGTACAGTTTCATAAAAATACTTACATTTTTGATTCCAACTGTAGTTTTCTTTTTGTGTTCAAGATGTTCTAGCGTAACTATTTTTTTCTTATTTTCAGGTTTGTTGCTGAAATGGCTGCTACTCGTGCATAACTAGGCTTTAATGAGCGACAGCTGCAGTAGTGAGTTTTAATCCCATGTTATCTGATTTACTTCTTTATGGGCATTTTTTTTAAATAACACACTTGCGGGGTTGCAATTCACATTTTTAAAATTAAATAGAAATATTAGGGTGATGATGATAAGAATATGAAGTTTTGCTTATTCGAGTACCTACGTCTCACATTTCCAGAAATAAAATTAATAATATCAATATTTTTTTGGTAAAATGAGTAATCTATGTTTTATTGAATTCACATTATATTAAACATTTTCTTGTGAAACCTCCGGTAGCTTTGCGTACGTAAGATATAATAAAAATATATTACCAATAAATGAACGTGCGATTTTTACAAATATTAATATTGATTGAATTACATTTATTATTTATTATATTGAATAATTGGTTAGTATATGTGAATTATTTATTCACATTATAATGTACTAGATACGTGTATTAAGCGATTCGTATCCTATAGAAATAAATGAATGTTTGATTTAAATTTAAAGTTAATCAAATATTTTGTAGTAAATAAAACGTATGAGATAATTTAAATTGAATGGAAACAGAATTATTTTAATAACACATGCACACAAATTTTTTAAAAAATTGTCAAATCCGAAGACTTGACACATGTTTCTCTATGAATAAAAACGCGCCGAATTGCCAGAAATGCGCCGCCATCTTAACTTTTTCAACGCGAAAAACAACCCTGAAATTGTATTTTTTGTTTTTGGAAGTTTTTGTCAAAACCAAAGACTTGACACATGTTTATTCTCTACGTATGTCGTCGCGCTGAAGTCGAATCCGAAGACAGAATTGCGACACCTCCCTCCAGTTCTTTTTTTAAATCGCGAAAAAACTGGAGAATGATGTCGCGATTCTGGCTTCATATTTGGATTCAGCGTTTCGACTTGCATAGAGAAACATGTGTCTTTGGATCTGACAAACCAAAAAGGAAAAAGAAAACATATTGGTTTTCCGCGATTAAAAAAATATAGAGGGAGATGACGGAGAACTTTGGGTGTGACAACAACGCCCAAAAACAAAAAATACAAGGTCACAGTTGTTTTTAGCTATAAAAAAACTGGAGGGTAGTGGCATATTTCTGGCTTCAGATTCGGATTCAGCGCGTTGACTTACATAGCGAACATGTGGGAAAACTTTGGGTGTGACAACAACGCCCAAAAACAAAAAATACAAGGTCACGGTTGTTTTTAGCTATAAAAAACTGGAGGGTGGTGGCGTATTTCTGGTTTCAGATTCAGATTCAGTGCGTAGACATACATGTTTCTAGTCTTTCGATCTGACAACATTTTTTAAAAAAATTTGTGCGCCTGTGTAATACTGTAGAGAAATGATACCTCCTTAGTCTATGGTAATACTTATCCACTTCAGCTTATTTCTGAAAAATACTACTTTTCCACTTTTTTCGTTGGACTCGTAATTGTAAATTGAAGAATAATGCTACCCTGCAAATTTAAAGGTTCATGAGACAATCTTAGGATGTGATCCTCAGATCATTCACGACGAGATGAGAATGATCCTAGTAAAGTCGAATTCGAAAAAGAGTGATGGATCAGAGCACAAAGAGAGACGGGTGATGATGTGGGGTGTCTGACGTTCATCAATAGCGGGATGATTTCTCCGGCACATCCAGTCAGAGCTATCGGATTTAATTGCTTATTGAAGCGAGAGATTATGAAAACGACGATAACAAGTGCACTGATGTGGAACGCGACAGGTTTGTATGAGAGCTAATGAAGAGGTGGTTCGCCGGGTAAAACGATACGGCGTTCCACTAGGTCTCCTAGTAGTTCTCCTTTAACCCCTCAGGCGTGTGCGACGGCGTATGCCGTCCTTCTCAGGGTCACTCTCTAGCGTATACAATGGCATATGCCGTTCATGCTTTTGAATGCATCGTCAGGGTCATTCGATAAATTTCACGAAGTGATCGGTAGCAGCAGTTCAATGTAGTATCTTATCTTCTTGTATATCGAGTTTCATGTTTCTCACACCAGCTGTTGATTTTTTATGAACGATATTGTGGTTGTTGCCGTAGAATTTTTTGTGGTATTGCTACAATGACGGGATTGACAAAATAAATTATCCAGCCGTAAATTCTGGTATTAAAACCAAAAGTTTATCTAAGGAAGTGAATAGTGTGCTATAACAACAATGACAAAAAGGAACATCATATTGTTGCAAAATTTGCAATGGAAATTCTCTCTTTGTTTGAAGTACATCGCTCTTGAAAAGATATGGTTTGTTTATTTTTTAGGTCAATGTGCATATTTCTTGTTATCATATTCGATAAACTTAATGAAAGGACATACTTTCCTGTAGATATCCTAAATTTTTCAACATTTTGCTTTAATAGTTTAGAAGATATATCATTTTAATATAGATAAAAACGGAATTGTAACTTAGGCAAATTCAAAAGTCACGCTGCAGCCGGGCTGCGAACGTCACGCCTGAAGGGTTAATCGAGCCTCCCTGTAGTCTGAGATGGATGATGATTCTGACTCTCTCTTGCGTTCCTAAATGCATATGCTCTTCAAAATATTTACTTGGAAAGACATTTCCATCCCTGAAGACAACAGATATTATTGAAAAGTATGAGAAATTGACGCATCTTTTTTTAACTCTAATTTGAGAATTACATTTTCCTTTGCTATTGTAATTCGCTGTCTTAGTAGTCGATTTTTTTGTGGGAAGAATGTTTTTATGCAAGAGTGGCTTGTGAAATAACACTGCTTAGACGGCAATGAGTCGAATGCTGTTCTCATTTTTATCTTTAACTTATTTTCTCTAGAGGCGAAAAAGTGAATAAACCAGTTTTGGGAAGTTTTAGAAATTGAGATAAGGAGGACTGTTATTAACGGAATATTTTGTTGTTATTCTTGGTAATATCTTTCATTTCCTACAATTCGAAAAGGAGACTGTTTTCGACTCCTTTGCGTTTATATTGATTCTTTCTTTTTGAACGAAACGAAACACGAGCCTCAGAGCGGAAAATGAAGAAAACTGTATTTTCCTGTAGTCAGTGAATAGCTAAGTATCTCTGTCCTTATATTTTGGGTGTTCCTGCGCAGAGAGCCAGTTCCTCAACCACGGTCACAGACATAGTTCCCAGACCTCACCTGCCATTATCGATCTTGGGTTATAGAATCTTGGGTTATAGAATCTTGGGTTATGATCTTGGTTATAGAATCTTGGGTTATAGAATCTTGACTTATAGAATCTTGACTTATAGAATCTTGGCTTATAGAATCTTGGCTTATAGAATCTTGGCTTATAGAATCTTGGCTTATAGAATCTTGGCTTATAGAATCTTGGCTTATAGAATCTTGGCTTATAGAATAATTAAGGTACAGAAGCGATACATGAGGTACTTGGATTCTACCTCGTGCTGTACCGCTTGATGCATGCCACGAACACAACTGACAAAATCCATGCCTTACATGGATTTCGAACCCACAACGTTAGTTTTCACATTCTTGACTGCACGTGCACTAGTCCCTGCTAGTGACACTACGCTGGGATCCTGTGAAGTAAAGAAACATATGTAACTCTTTTGTAACTTGCTTAGTTATTAACGTCATTAAGTCGATAAACAACAAATACTGACCGAGTCAGTTGTTTGTTTTATTGGCCTTGGTCAATTTTTTCGAAATATCATTTTATAAGAATAAATCATAAAAAACAAAACTATCATTCCTTGGAATAAGTGTATTCACGCCCTAAATTTAGCTAAAACTCATGTTTCAATTGTTCTTAACGGACGTCGGCTGTTAAGAGTGGCTTTTCGTTATGTTACGATCAGTATTACGAATAGTAAATAGTACTACATGAAATTACTACAATAAACCCTCATTAGCACGAGCTCTCTTAACCCAAATTTTGCCGTAACACGACCAAATCTTGGATCCCGACAAGGGATTATAGTAATACATACACTTATAAAAATCGGATAACACGAACTCCGATTATTTCGGTTCCTTGGAATTCGCGTTAATGAGGGTTTACTGTATTAGCATGATTGTGATCTGGAGGTACAGCCTGTCTGACGTTCGTAGCGAGACCCATTGGGAACTCCCCTCAGGCAGGAAAGCCACCTGCAGAGGCGAGGGCGGCGGTGGGGCCTCTAGTCAGGCGAGGGCCGGCCCTTAGGGAGGGGGAAACGAGCGCCTGCGCGCGGAACCAGCCCTTTGGTGCGACCCTTCGCCCCACGGCTGGGCCGGTGAGGGGAGGGAGGCGAGTGAGATCACGCAGGCCGGGGCGCCCTCCGCCGCCATAACATCGGCCCCGACCCGACCCCCACCTTCTTGCCCTACCTTCTCGCACCGCCCCCGTCGCCACCCCACCCGACTCGCAGGGTCGTCCCTATCGTTCCCCGTCCCCCTCGTTTTTCGGCGCCACGCCCACTACCGCTACTTGCCGCCTTCTCTATTCCCGTCGCCACCCCCCCTCCCCCTCCGCCGCTTCCGTCCTCCCCCCCCCCCCCGGCCCCCCCCGCCACCCCCGTGCTGTCCTCCTCTGTTCCCGTCCCCTGACCACTTGCCCCCCCCCCCTGCCACCCCGGCCCTGCCCCCCCCCTCCTGTGAATGGGTCTTCTCAGTCCCTTTTCGAAGCTACCGTCACCCCCGTCTTCCCAGCCACGTGGCGTCCGTCGATGACTGTTCCGGCCCCCCTCCGCCTCGCGCGCGCTCCCCGCCCCCTCGCCCCCCTCGAGGGAAAGGGCGGCCCCGCGGGCGCGCGGGCCGGCAGTCTGCTGGCGCCGTCTGCCGCGTGGTGGCTGGCGCGAAGGGAGTTTGTGCTTCGGGAGTGCCGCGCGGTGTGGAGCTGCGTCTCGCCTTTTTTACCTCATCTTCTTCTTCCTCGCTGCGGCGCCAGGTAGGCTCTTGGCAGCAGCTGCGCCCGTAACAATCGCTGACCGGTTCCAGAGGCTTCTCTTTGTCTGACGCATTCCTTCGTTGTTTTTTTTTGTTTTTTTTTTTTTTCGTTGTTGCATCACGTGGTAAAATAACGAACAAAACAAAGAAAAAAATTTCTGCGGATATATGAGATCAGATCACCTAAAAGTAAAGAAGTGTTTGATACTTCAAAAGAATTTGTCATTTGATATTGTTATTGTGGTCTGTTTTGTTACCGCGCAATTGTTGATTTCATTCATGGAGCTTGTGGAAAGCGTTGCGTAACCTGGAGCGTAATCACTTTTCTGTAAATTAGCACAAATGGTGTAGCTAAAACGTGAACTCTTCTGATTTCGGCTGTTAAGTTCAAGGCTGAAATGATTGGTTATGAACTGTCCAACCATTGACATTGATTTTAAAAAAGTGAGCAGATGACAACTCAAGCTTGTTTTGTCAATTAAACTTTCAATTTTAAATTACATTATGCACTGCGATACCCTCGCTTTTTTAAACTTTATTACTTTCTCACGTACTATTTACGTCCTGTAGAGAAAGTATTGCAATGAAGCAGCAACATTAACAGCGACTTTTCGTCAGAAAAAAAAATCGTTTTGTGGTCTCTAATACCGAAGAAATGGATGGTTCCTATTTTTGTTTAGTTGACGTCAATTGACAATGGTCAGTTAAACAGTTCGTGGCACACTAGAGAATTGTTAAATTTGTAACTAAGAAGTTTGGTTTAAAATTTAGAACATTTTACTGAGGATTTTGCTTGACATGTAGAAATTTTGATTAATTTTGATATTTATGGAAAGTTAAAACTATTAGTAAAGAACACGTTATGCTAGATCGCTTAATACCGAAATGTTTCTGAGAAGATTTTATGAAATCACACCTACCTGAGTTATTTTTAGAGTACAATACAATCAAAATGATTTCAAACATTTCCCCCGTCTTTATTAAAAAGAATGACAAAAAGCAAGTTTCTGCGTCTTTTTTGTACATTGAGACCTGAATAATTCTAAATCTGAGGACTTTAAGATTGAGTACTCTAGAAATAATGCATAAGTCTCGTTTCAAGTTCTCTCGGGTAAGCCGTACAATTATTCTGTTTTTTTGTTGTGCGATTCTAAATTTTATTTAAAAGTTTCATGATTCCTAATAATTTCAAAACGTACCATTGTCACTCTTCGAATCAGTGGAAGTGCGTTAGCAATATATTCATACTCATACTCAAGACATGAAGAGACAACCTCATGTTCATCTGATTTCGGATACTCTACTTGCTTCGTCATAATTAATTAGTTTGTTGCATTGCTTATTGTTTGTGCAAGCTGATTTTAACGTGCATTCATGTTTTCTGCCTGAAGGTTTTTGTTTTTTAATTTTAATCCATTTACGCGCTGATGGTTTAATTCTTGAATTCGATTTAATGTTGTAAGCACCAATTTAAGATTCGAACTCAGGTCGTACTAGTAAATATGCAACATGGTCGTTGTGTCCTGTTCGTTACCGTTCTTCAGTTAATATTTTGCGCCCTCCCGTTTTCTATTGTTCATCTCCCAACACATAAAACTGTTTTAGTTTTGAAATGTATGCCCATTCTGATATCTAATGCCAGGGATGGGTGGGGGGAGGAGAAAAGGCTTCCATTAATGAAGTATGTACTTTTTCTTACATTTCAAACAATGACAGAATTTATTTAAGTCTCCTGTAGAAGAGGAAACGTAGTTCGTGAAACTCCAAATTAGGATAACATTTTAACAAAATCCTTCAATATAAATTACGTTTCTGATTATGTTTTTGATTTCAATATGAAATTAAAAATATTTAAAATAAGTTTCGACTAGAAATCTAAAAATAATAATAATTTAAATTCTTCATTAGGAAACTTCAACTTCGTTAGTAAAACTCATTTTTGAATAAGGATATTTGAAACACATTTGATTTCATATTAAACCACGTTCAAGGTACAACATATTTTCACGTTGTAGCGAACATTTACATATTACTGCATACTTCATTTTATTTTCAACGTGTATAATAATTTTCATTCAAAATTATTCCGTGGAAGATTATTTACATTTTAGTTCAATTGTAAACAGTAAATCGGGATCAGAACATAATTTAACATTAAATAAAAAATATTACGAGTTCCAAGATTTTCAGCATTTTTCTTCGGTCGGTGCAGTTTTGGCAAGCCCAAAACAATATTCAGACAAAATGCGAGTATTACATTTGAACATTTAAAAGAATGCTTTGTAACTCACTGCTTAGTAAACGGTCAATTATTAGAGAGGGATTTAGGATCTTGCTTTCAGCTAACCAAAGAAGTTGTCTATTTTAGTACAAGAAATCGTGTCCTATGGCTATTTTAAACCTGTGGTCATTAGGTTTATGTAACTTAATCGTTGGATTAAAACATGATTTTCTCAATTTGTATCGTTTTATTCAACTTTAGTCCATATATGCACAGGTGTGTGGAGGCCAGGGAGCACCTAGCTTTCCTAAACATTTGAGAGGGGTCCCGCAGCCTTACGTAATAAAACATTTTACATCCTTATTACGTTTATTCCCTATTTTTTTAAGCTGACGATTTTTAAAAAAAATATACATGAGGAAGGGGTTCTATAAGCCATCTGGCAACTCTGTGTATAGTTCAACACCAAATGAATTGTATTTATGAATTTATCGTTTAAGTTATACTAATTTCATTCTTTTTGTATGTTTTGTTTATTTACCGGTAAAATATGACATTTGTAAATAAAAAAAGTTCCATGGCCAAGGGAGCTCATAAATAGTTGCCTCCTTTTGTTTTAGACTGCGCACGCATACGCATAAATATTACATGTTAATTATAATATACATGTAAATATAATACCCAGTAATATTCATATGTAATATATACGTCGAGTAGAACCCCTCAAAACTCTCTCTCACGGAATTGGGTCATGGTGATTAAAGGAAAATAAGGGAACAATAAAAACAGCAGAGAAAGAGAGGAACAGTAAAAATGGGTAGAAGTGCAAATATAGGGAGATTATTCTAAGAAGGGGCCGCTTTGACAGCTACTGCTGGCAACAAAACTGCAGACTAAGCTTATGCACTCGATTCATCAATTTGTTCATCAGTTCGTTCATTAGCAGTTGTCTCATTTGCGAGTGGTTTTAACACCTCTTGCCTGACGTGACTTTTATTTGTTTCCCGGCCTGTCAAACTGGTCACTTCTTACAGTAATTTCTCAATAAATGAATACCTAGCTATCGAAAAAAAAAAAAAAAAATTGACCGAACTCACTATACCTACCAACGTTAAAACACGCACACTTGAAAATTCGCGGCAAGAGGCACTGAATTACGGCAACAATGACCCAGGGCTGGCGTCGAGTAGAAGTGATGAATTTGAGGGGAAGGGAAATGGGTCAGATATCCCGAAGTCTGTTACGAGAGGTAGTACTGAGTATACCTGTTCCTATTCTTCCAAAGACGGAAGTTAGGTTACCCATCTAGATGGCTCCCACTGCATTATCATGTTTTTTTTTGGGGGGGGGGAAGATATAATCAGAGTATTTCCCATTGCTTTCCCTGATTGTAATAATAATAATAATAATAATAATAGTAATAGTTATTGCTATTGTTATTGTTATTTTTATTATTATTGTTATTACTATTATTATTGTTATTACTATTATTATTGTTATTGTTATAATTGTTATTATTGTTATTGTTATTGTTATTGTTATTATTATTATTGTTATTATTATTGTTATTATTATTATTATTATTATTATTATTATTATTATTATTATTATTATTATGGGGCATTTTGAACCATCCCAGCGTTCGCCACTCGACCGACGGAAACCATGAAAACCCTAGTCAGGATGGCAGACCCGGTGTTCGAACCCGGATCTCTCGTCTACGAAGTCAGCGCCCTACGCACTGAACCTACTTCATACTTGGGTACAGGTTGTTCCAAATATATCCGCACCCTGCTTGCGATGCAGAAATCCCTTCAGTCGTGGGGAATGTAAACTTCGGTGCGATGTCCGATCCCTGCAGGTGGGCGCCCGCGCCCGCTGTGGTGGTCGCGCTTTTCCGCAGCTGCGCTTCGGTCGCCTTCGCGGGTGGGGGCGTGGCGGGGGCGTGGCGGGGGGGCGGGGGCGGGGCCCAAGCGCTGAATCGCGCCACCGATACGGGCGCGGCCGGTGGGCGCTAGCGACTCCAGGCGTGTGGTCGCCGGCGGAGGCAGGGGCAGCAGGGGGACGTGTGGACGCGGGCGGGGGCGGCTGCAGTCGTGGGGCGGGGTCGCCAATACTAAGGGCGGCGGCGGAGACGGTGGCAATAGGGCAGGCGGTGGCGGCGGAGGCAGCAGTGGGGGTGGAGACGAGTCGGCGGAGGAGGAGGCGGCGTTTGGAAGAGCAAACCAGAGCATCAAGCCACGTCCGATTCGAAAATCGAAGCGTTCGGATTTTACGTGCGTTTGCCGAAGTGAGAGTAGAAAGCAACGTAAGCGAAACGTTTCGAAAGTAGCGTCTCTGAATTGTGGAAAATGGGCTTACACGTAGTGGCGTGTTGCGTGAACTAGAAATAATTACAAATTGTTGTTTTAATTCTTTACACTTTTAACGGAAGTTTTTTTCCAAGCGCATAACTCTTATTGTTTTAGGTGGGCTTCCGGTGACAAACCAACTGAATATCGCGTGCAACAGTGTGGTAGGGAACGTCGGCGCGGTCGCTTAATTGCACACTATTGACTGGTGTTAAATGAATATGCCATTATCTAGCACCGAATTTGAACATATTAACTTGATTGATCAATTTATTGTATTACAGATTAATAAGTTTGAATTGACGAATAAATTACAAACTATTCATTACTCCATTTGAACAGTTCTGTACACTGAAGATACGGGGAACTTGGTCATCATTACGTAAATTGACAGCAGAACAGTTTAATATTATTTTCTAACAATTCAACAACATTCAAATTAAATTATTAATTAATTTCATTAATCCCCTGACATATAAATCCTTTTCTACTAATTAACAGTTGGCTTAGAGCCAGAGTAGCAACATTGAATTGGTAAAGGTATAACTGAAGTTAATGCGTACATTTTTGTAGAAAGTTTCAACCATTTTAAATTTGTGAATCACAGTGACAGTTATGGTAGTAAGCTTTATACATATAAATTGGTTTTAAACTTTAAACTTTTGCTATTTGTCTGCTTAGCTGTCTCAATAATATCATAACCCAACAATATAATTTGTTACGCACAGTAGTTTTTTGTAATAATTGCTTGTAACATTTGTAATAATTGCTAATGGAATATCCTGCACCTTCTGGAGCATTTGGCATTTGTTACGAAATGAAAATATAGACCTTGATACGACTGTATCAATTCGTAAGGGAACGAACAATTGAGTAATGTAATGGGTTACTGTGGATGAACGTTTGTTATAAGGAGAGGCTAGCTAGGTTCAAAACATGTGGAACACGCTCATTCAGGTGATTCAGTCGTGATATTTAAAGTAAAATAATTGTTTAAAAATATAATTAGTAGGGTCTTCAAGTGATTCGATAATTGGCCAAACCTTGCGGGAAGGTGTTAGATATAGTAAACGGACAGCGGCGTTGGTTAAGTGCAAAACAGAGGCAGATGAAATTATATTGGAAATAGCCACGATCGCGGTGCCTATGGGCTCATAAACTGTTGCAGGATATAAGTCACTTGATACGTGACAGCATCCTCCGAAACAATAGCTTTGTAGCCGTC
This sequence comes from Teleogryllus oceanicus, assembly GCA_964035755.1. Lineage (NCBI taxonomy): Eukaryota > Metazoa > Arthropoda > Insecta > Orthoptera > Gryllidae > Teleogryllus > Teleogryllus oceanicus. The sequence continues at coordinate 16,623,877 of CAXIVR010000006.1, read as the reverse complement.
TATTTCGGTGTCCCCTGCTCTAACAACAACAATAATAATAATAATAATAATTAATAATAATAATAATAATAAATATAATAATAATTTTAAAAGTAGGAGAGATGGCTCAAGGCAACAACTGATATCACTGCGGTCCCTCTGACCGGGAGGTCCTAGGTTCGAGTTCCGACGGTGGCAGGATTTTCGATACTAGCTTGTCCGTTAGGTCGAATTCGGTCGCTGTCTGGAGGAAAATTCTAGCGACTGGCTGCTCTGGTCGATAGTTTCCGTGGTTTCCCCGATCAACACAGGGCGAATACCGGAGCAGTACCCAAACAAACGGGCCACGGATCGCGCGCGATCTTTCCTACTTCTGCCTTGTCCTATCCTCTCCCCTTACACACACACTTACACTAACATGCACTACACTTACACATATTCTGGGAGATCGGTCGGGAGCTTAGAGCGTGTCCCGGCTGAGGTGGTGCCTCGATGGTGGGAAATATCTGGTAGAAGAAAACCCTGCTAGCCGACGGTTGGTCGGCCCCGGATCTCGCCATCGAGCATCCTCCCGAGAGAAAAGACATGCATTACACTTACAGGACTAATGCCCCTAGTAGTTGACGCGCCCGGAATCGCTAACAATCAATCCATCTAATAATAAAACCTTTGGCAAAGACGACAATATTGATTCAGTGGTGAGGTGTAGTTGACATTTACATAATTAGAATGATTGAAGGCGTTGTCATTGTCAACAATAGTATTGTTGACTATTGTTGACAATGACAACGCCTTCAATCATTCCAAAGACGACAATATTTTGGGTTGTTCAAGGGAACGAAGCCCATGGCGGGTGGCGGGCCGCAGGTGCGCCGTCGCCGCCGCGGGCGCCAGGCGCCTCGCAGGGGTGGGATTTTCGCCGCGGCGGTCGTGTCCGTGACACATGGGGCTGCCTGCGCGCTGCCAGCGGACACGATCGCGAGGGGATGGGCGGGGTGGGGATGGGGTGGGGATAGGGAGGGGGTGAGTTACGGGCCTGGCGCGCACCTATCTCCCACCCCTTGCCTCCACACCCCTGATGCGCCTTCCGCTCGGAAAACCCCCAACGACTGGTGCGTTCTACAACGCCCTGCTGGCGTCGCTTCGTTCTGGCTTTCCGCTTTTGGGAGGGGTGTGTGACCGAGCACGTGCCAATTTATTATTTGCATCTCCCATTTCAAATTAATCTCGTGAAAATAGAAAATATTAAATGTTATGTCTCGGACTCCTGCAAATTTCTTGTGATATTAAATAGCTCATTTGTATGGTGCTGTCAAGGATTCTCGTATGTAGTAATGGAATAAATTTACAAAATTATTAATGTCAATTTTAGGCGGGTGCCGGGACTGTATTTTAAACAGCTGCCTCACGGTCCGCTCCCAATTCTTCCGTCCCAAATCTGTTCCCGCCGCCGCGAATGATCCCTTTAATAAAGAGCTACGGGCGATGGACTCACGAGCTATGCTTGTCCAAATTACTGCAAGTCAATTTCAGACAACGACTCGCGAGAGACATCAGCGCGATGACTATTATGCTATCTTCACGCGGAGTAGTATGTTTTGGTCGGAGGGGGTGTCTAAAAGCAGCCAAAAATTTAATAGAAATACATAGATATAATTAAATAAACTTTGACTGCGTCGTGGAGAAATATTGGTAGTACAATGTTTGCCACGATACTTTAATAATATATTACGAGTCTAAATGGAACATGCATTTAGAATTTTAAAGATTTTTTCGAGTTTGGAGTTGGTGAAGATCATCCATTTCCTGCATACTTCCTCTTTATCCCGGTTTTCCTGTTATCTTACTTCTCATTTCACTTATCTCCATCATTCAGACGCATCGTCAGTCATTTTAATAATAAGTGCCGACATTGATTCGTAAGAGTCCACACAGAAGTCGGAGACACAGGATTATGATGCTGTAATTAAATGCGAATATTTCCACAAATGTGCATTTCTGCGGCGGAGAACCCACAAACCTTCTAATGCCAAGGTTATATGACTCTCATTAAGTAAAAGAGTTGACGTGAGTTTCGCATCTACATTTGGTTTTAAATCTCGCCCTGGTTGATTCTCTTTCAGATCTGCTTTATTAATTAGAATGTTGGCAGCAAACGCATCAGCAGTGAATCACTTCGAACTTCTGGAGGTTCTTAGATGAATTTGAGTCCCTGCGGTTTCGTAATTATGTAACAATGAGATTGCCAACGACGTCAATACGATTTTTTTCTTTTGGAACATGAGTAATCCCTACTCCTATAGAAACACGTAACGTATTTTTATCGCAAAGCTTGGCTCGTGAAGAACCACTGGGAAGAATATTAACCACTTCTTGCGTTCTTCTCTAGAAGTTTCGCCTCGCGCGAAACTAGAGAATTCGTGATCCTTCTCTTGAGAGAGGACAGAAACTAACAGGGTGACATATGCGGGAAGCATAAAATCTCACAAAATTACTCGAAAGGGGTGGTGGGAGAATCTTATTCCTCAAACTCATAAAGGGTTAAACAAATGTAACTCGCATATTATTGTAAGTATTGAACTATATTTTCCTTAAAACGTGCCTTAATGAAAGAGACTCTCTAAATGTATTATTTTCAAAATTAATTGTCTGAAAGTCTTGAGGTATACTTTACATGAAGTGCTTGTAGTGACCGCCCGCGCGCGTTTGAATGACCCGCCGCCGAGCTACGTCAGCGGAGCGTTACCGCCCTCGGCCGGAGGGGAAGGCGACCGTTGCGGGCCGGCCGGGGCTGACCGCGCGCGGCCGTCACGCCTGAACAAGCGGGTAGGGACTCGCCACCGCCCCTACTCCGCAGCTAGTCGGCGGGCCGCTAGACCCAGCGGGCTATAAGAGAGCTCCAACCCGACGCCAAGGCAGACAGCGAGCGACGGTGTTAGCGACTGTGTTCTGGCGAGTGACTTGCGGTGTGAAGAGTGGTGATCGGCTACGACGACGACCTGTGTTACGGAAGAGGAACTCTCTAGTGGACTCTTCGACGACTCAGCTGCTTTTGGGACTTCTTCTGGGCAACGGTGAAACGGCTTCGCATTTGGCACACTCTACGGATGATACGGAACTTTGGCTATTGTACCTGGTTATTGAATAAAATTCGTTTTAAAAAGTCTTGCCTTTGATTGGATACTACAGTGATAAAAACAACTGAGGAGCAACTAATCAAAAAGCATATTGTCCACTTGTGGAAAAAATTGAGTTTGATATAAAATCGTGTGGTTTTTAATACGATCTACATGCTCCTGCTTTTGGATTTCTTCAGAACACATTTATTTAAAGTGGTAAAATGTGATTTGAAGGAATCTGAAAGCAGGAGCATGTAGACCGTATTAAAAACTACACGATTTCATATCAAACTCAATTTTTTTCCACAAGTGGACAACATTAGTTTTGATAAGTTGCTCTTCAACTATCTTAGCCTCCTAATATGCATCTTGTACCAGACTATTTAATTGACAATAATCAGAGGTTGGGGAGTAATATAAAACAATCAGAGATTGAAGGGGACCAGAAACTCTTTCAGCAGGGTCCGCCCTCGTGCCTTGCAGGTGTTCATTTCTCGCCGGCCGCTGTCCCTCGGCCACTGTCGCCCTGTCGCATGTCTCCCTCCTTCCCTACCGGGGCGTGCCGGGCCTCATGGGTCGATACGGCGGCGGCGGCGGCGGCGGCGGCTGTGCGTTTTTCTGGGCGTAACTCGCGCTTTCGCTTGCGATTCCTGTAAAGGAATCGATTCTGGAAATCGATCCCAGAATCGAAAAGTTGGAGTCGATTTTAGAATCGAATCGAAAGAACAGAATCGATTCCCTAAGGAATCGAATCACATGAGAAACCATTCGAAGTAGGTATCGATACCGGAATGGAGCAATTACTATTTAATAAAACACAACCAGGTGTTAATTAATCAAATTTTAATACCAATAATAATTAACTACGCGACTGAAAAAAACGATAGATAAAATAATACAATAAAAAATAGTAATAGTATGTATGAATGAAACCATATATTAATAGGACATAAATGAAAAATATAATGATTATAACATTCCCAACATTATGAACGAATCTACGATATTGTAACAGATTCAAAGAAACACAACTTCACACAATGCGATCCAGATAAGAAAGAAGTTCTCATAAATTGAGACGCTAAAAATGTAATTTGAACCAAGAGATTTGGTTTGAACGAAGCGGAAGGTGGAGACATGGTGGGAGGTAGAATTCAAACACATCATGGACTAATGGCTATGAAATTAAAAATAAAGTAATAACTATATTAATAATAAAGGCGAACGACAAAAATACCTGAAAAATACAATAGCGCAGGAATAAGCATATCTTTTAAAAAAATAATAAAAGTATTCATTTTATTTGATTCCGGCCTTTTGGAACAGGTTCCATCAAGAATCGAAAGCGAAAGAATCGAATACCGAAATCACAAGAATCGAAAGAAAAGAATCGATTCCGGAATCGTAGAATCGGAACGTCCCTACGTGCGATTGATTCGCGTCACGCGCCGCTTCCGCGTGGATGCGCTCGCCTGCTCGTCGCGTCGCGCTTTTCACACCGGCTGCCTTCAGGGACTGTCAGCTTCCTATTGCAACTGTGGACGAAACTACAGGTGCACGCTGAGGGACGCTAGAGTCGCTCGCTGCGGCCTTGCGTAACGTTTGCAAACAGCAAGATATATAATTTACATATTTGTTCGAAATAATACAGTACGGGTCGTTATACAGTAAATGAAGTACAATGGACGCCGTTTATTGTAATTACAAATCACGGTTAATGCTATTATTCAGTGAATGTTATCCTCCTTATGGTGTCCGCTCGGACTGATATTATAACATGAAAATGCCTTTTATTGTGATCAGAATTCGTCTTATGTTACCATGTTTTCGAAACATTCAAATTAGGCATAGTTTTGAGCCCTCGCGGGTGGTGACTCGCGGAAGGCCAAGCAAATACTATTAAGGCTGCTCCACACATTGTGTATTTGACGAGCACCGAGCGACCGCTCGACGAATCCCGAGAAGTGTGGATGGGATGCTTTCTATTTGCCGAGCATCGAACATTTCTTGCTCGCCCTTCCCACCGCGTGAGTGGGTCTTCTCGACACATCAAAGGAAGCGAAATTCGCCGAGCACATCAGCTTCTCGGGATTGAGCGAGCAGTAGTTCGCTATTTGCCGAAAGTAGAATGTGTGCAGCCGCTTTTAGCTGTTAGCGTCAAGAAACCATGTGCATTGGACCACCGAATACAATGGAAAGCGAATTTGGGACCAAGAGAGGTGGCTCTGGGCGTCAACTGATATCATTGTCGTGACCGGGAGATCCTAGGTTCGGGTCCCGACGCATTCGATACTGGTTAGATAGCTAGGTCGAATTCAGTCGCTGTCTGGAGTAGAATTCTAGCGGCCGGCTGTACTCATCAGTAGTTTTCCGTGGTTTCTCTTATCAATGCCAGGCGAATGCCGGAGGAGCACCCTTACAAACGGGCCACGGAATGCACGTGATCTCTTCCTTGTCCTATCCTCACCCCTTAATTACTCTTACTCACATGCACTACACGACCACACATGCCGGAAGACTAGTCGGATTCTTCTAAGCAAGCTCTAAAGAGCTTGTGGGAGAGGCCTCATGGGGTAAACCCCGCTAACCGACACGTCTCACCATCCAGCCACATCCTGTCAGTGCCACATCTCACCATTCAGCGGGAGACGACCACTTCCACCTCCTGCACTATACCTACGGGACTAATTACATTAGCAGTTCACGCGCTCGGAATCACTAATCAATCAAAACGAATTTGGGACTGGATGGCTGTGGATGAAAACATTACTACATGAACTGGACTGACGGAAGACGGTATTATGTATATGTAATAACCTCTTACAACGAAGGAAATTAGTCATGCATTAGAAATATTGCGACATGGTGTTAAGCACAAGTGAATTGATTTTCAGACAATTAATGAGTACGAAATTTATGTTAATGGAATCTCCAGAGAAGATCAAAGTAGATGCAAAACAAGAACGACTTTCTTTTCATTTTATAAACTAATTAGAATTGTTCGTCCATTGTTATCTATCAGTTTGTTATCTCACATTATCTGTGGCCTGGAGTGATAGCAATAAGTGGTGTCCGCTGTATTTATAAAGGTAAAATGCGTGCGTGAAAGAAACATGGCGGCACCGTTTTCTCCCGGACGTGGGTGCTCGTGTCCCGTCAGCCAACGCCTGACCTACACAGCCTCTTCGTAACATTGACAGCAGTTTTTCTTTCAGCTCCAGCCTGAAGGTGCCAGGGCAGAGCGCGTCATTTTAATCGTTGACATCAGTTTGTTGGCGTATTCTAAGCCTCTGGGTACTTTTATCACCGCGTCAGGCAGCAGTCAGAGTCACGTGGCCGCCATCGCGCGCGAACGGCCGACTGATTTCGCTGATGCATAGTGCAGTCGACTGCCCCAGACGTTCACCTTAAAATCTTAATCACCTTAATTACTTAGAGGTGACATATAATGGAAGCGAGAGTAAAACTGACTTCTGAAAGCTATAGCATTTTACATGCACATATTTTTTTCCTTCGTAATGGTTCCTAAAATGTTCTGCTGATGTGGTAATTCAATGGGATAGCGTTCCCTCATTAAGTTTCTGTGTCCCATTAGTTTAGCACCTGAAGATGTAACAAAACGAGTTACGAAACGTTGTGAAATTACTGAATAAATGATTGTTATAAAAAACTTTGGATACTTTTATTTGTAACCAGATATTCTTGGTTTCAATACCCAATATATTAATACAAAAAATAGTACCTCGCAAAAGCGACAAAGTATACCTGAGTTCTGAAAATGATAAAGTACGTATCGAATGTGTAATAATTATCGGAAAATAGAATTTATTTAGAAATACCCTAGGGATGTCAGGGGTCAAGTTTCTCTCCCTCCATCCCCCTCCAAATAGCCACTGAGAATCTCGGTTGTCATATAACGGCGGCCGTCATTCCCCTGCTTGCTTCCTTTCAACATTGTCATGGTCACCTCAGTCATGATTAAATCAACAACAGTGTGACATACCGATATGTCTCATGAAAATAAACTAACATTTATTTGTAGACTATATGGTGGAACATGCATTAGCAAATATCACGTGAGCACGGGCTTAGCAACGACCGTGAATAAACAATGTAGTTTTTGTTTTTTGTAAAGGCATTAAGAGGTGTATGGATGCCGAAAGTAGAAAATTTGGGATTAGGCAAAGAAGTTTAGACGATCGAAAGGTCAGCTACACCAAAATATAACGAACGTATGGATTGGCTGGGTGAGAGAAGGACGGTCAAATGTTATGAAAAAAAAAGGAAGGTAGTTTAATACGAAGTCTTCGAGGGATGAATCATGCAGGAAGATTTCATTCTGACCGGCATCGCGCATCTGAACTGGTCGTAGGTTCGTGAGAGGTAACGAGTATAACCCAGATAGTCAGAATCGGGTTATCAGTGAAATTTTAAGGACAGTGAATGACATTGCAGATATTTTCATGTGGAAGTAATATTGATGTATAAATTGGAACTTTGTCGGGAGTGGTAATCGAGTTCGGGACTATGTCATAGGACGTAATCGGGACTGATAATTTTGATAGTTTGAGACCAGCTTGGATAGGGGCAGAAGAGGATTTCTTGGGACTTTGGACTACGGCAAGATCGCAAGATATTTCGACTGAGAAGTCTACCAGGGACATCAACGAAGAATCAGAAGAGGATTTCTTGGGACTTTGGACTACGGCAAGCTCGCAAGATATTTCGACTATGAAGTCTACGAGGGACATCAACGAAGAATAGATAAGTTAACCGCGGTATAAAATTGTTAATTCAAAGATATCTTGATCAAAGGCATAACATAAATGCACTAAATTGTTTGCTAAAAAGTTAAAAATAAACTTTGTTAAATTTTGTTCTTTAGAAAAGAAAGTGATCTTTCATTTAGTCAATCCAAACAGAAATGAACTAGGAATAGAATCATTCTATTTCAGATTCCCAGCTGCGCTGTATAGTCGGCGGATCCTATAATCCATTATAAAGGTAATAAGGATTATAATATATCGTGACCCATTGACCCAGCAAGCCGGACGCTAAGATCTTTGGCAGATATTAATGTAGAGAAAATTTTGTATATCTCAACAGCGATACGACCTGCTCCCACGTCACTCGCTGTCCGAGTAGCTAGCCGTCACAATTCCTGCCGCCGTGAACGTCTTGTCATAACCACCCCAACCTCCATCATCTCAACATCCATCAACACCAGCTGTAACACCATCACTATCATCAACACCACACCCATCGCTAACATCAGTACCACACCTATCACTATCATCATCAGCACCAATCCCATCACTATCACCCCCACCGATAGCTCAGTGCATCAACTGATGTCACTGCAGCGCCTCTAACCGGGAGGTCCTAGGTTCGAGTCCTGACGGCGGCAAGATTTTCGACACTAGCTTTTCAGGTAGGTCGAATTCAGCTGCTGTCTGGAGGAGAATTCTAGCGGCTGGCTGCTCTGATCGGTAGTTTTCCGTAGCTTCTTCGATCAACACCAGGCGAATGCCGGAGCAGTACCCTACCAAACGGGCCACGGACCTGTCCTTCCTCTTCCTTGTCCTATCCTCTCCCCTCACACACACACACACTTACACTAACATGCACTACACTACCACATATTCCGAGAGACCGGTCGGGAGCTTAGAGCTTGTCCCGACTGGGGCGGTGCCCCGTTGGTGGGAGAGTCCTGGTTAGGGGGAAACCCCACTAGCCGACGGTAGGTCGGCGCCGGATCTCGCCATCCAGCGGGGGGAGATCACCGCCATCTCCCAAGAAAAACATGCACTAATGACAGAAGCAGTTGACGCGCCCGGAAACACGAAAAAATCAATCAATCAAAAACTATCACCCCACCCTCCACCATCCCCACCCCACCATATCATCACGTCAACCAGCGCGCCAAACTTTGCCCACCGTTCAGTACCATGGCTTCCAGGATTGCTACAAGCTTTGCCTCCATCACTGAAGACGTGCCTTTGTCGCGATCATGCCTATTGCTATCCCGCCTCCCCACCCTTCGCCTGCGAATCCACTGCATTAGGTTCTTTCTTCCCCTTCCCCCTCGGCCTGCCCCGCCCTCGCAGCTTGTCGCGCCACCTGTGGCTGAGAGCCCTCTAGGCGCCGCCGAGGAGCCTTGTGGGACGCCGCCCGTGCTCGTTTATCACCCTTCCCCAGCAGCGCGCGATGCGCCCATTTACACTACAGGGCGGCGTCCAAAACTGAAAAAATGGCAAGTCAACCATCAGAGGTTTTCATCTTTAACCATTAACGCTCACCGTCCTCATTTGAGGACACATATTTCTGACCAACTCAAATTGGCTTCGCTTGCACTGATTTACGAATTTTATTTCCTCAATAGTTAGACATGCCCCAAACTAATCTTATAACCAAGTTTTCCTTGAATTTCTGATCACTACATGTCGATCTAGCTATAGATAAAGTTCAAAGGTAAAATTGCAAATATATGCTGCAAGATACCACCAATTATGGTTCTGCGCGTTCGGACAGGAGGATAAGAAGCGCGTTAAAAAAAAGTAATGCTCCCAAATTTTGTGTGAACACTTTTTGAGTGGTGCACAAACACATAGGGAGATTTGCGGCTCCGAAAGTTGCCTCAAACTGGATTGAACCTATCTTTTATTGGGAACTGTGCAACCCACTCGCGTGTAGGCAGGAGGCAGTGTCGCTGGTCGGGTGACGCGGGCGTGGTGCGAGCAAGTTAGTGTCTGGAACAAGGTGGGCAGAGTAGGAGATGCGGTTATTTTTCAGTTGTGGAAGTGATGAATAATGTGGCTTCTTGTTAGTACATATGAACTCTTTGCGCTGCCGCTAGGTCGAGAGCCAAATATAACTGGCAACATTACCATCCGTTTTATTTTTAAAATTTTCATAATTGAGAGTTTCCACGTGATGGGATGTCTCAGAGACATCCGTGAACAATGCAGCGTCGCTGATTCATAGGTCCTAGGGTTCGAGTCCGATGTATACTGATATCGCGGGTGTGGGAGTGTCTCTGTTAGCTTTGTTCCATTTGCACCGCCGTTGGGATGGCTACCAAGAGCAAAATAGTGCCAAGAGAGTTGTCGAGAGATTTCTCTAACATGTGCGTTGTTTTACCATTAGTAATTTTTGTATGTCACTCAGAATGTGAAAATGAACGTGGTTAAACTTTACTCAAGTGTTTAGGATAGCCTCTCGCCACACCCGAAGCACGGCAGTTTTCATGTCCAACCCGATTAATGGTGTTAAAATATTGTAAATTTCTGTTGTCAGTGAGTAAAACATTGAAGAACTACATAACATATTTCAAATGATTAATCGGTTACTTGCTTGATTTGCAATTTAAAAAAAAGCCTCTGGTTGTTTTTCGACGTTTTAGACCCTTAAAGACCTGATGATACATTATTTAATTTATAATTGCCGATTTATTTTGTTCAGTTTTTTCTGTTTTCCATTCTGTTCATCGCCGTTGATTTTCGAAGAAACAAAGGCAATGCGTGAAACAGGAGAATCTCGGAGAGCGTGTCGACCAGCTCTTTCGCGTCGCCCGGTAGCGTTGCCCGCCCGGCGCGACGGTGGCTCCGCGAGCGGCGCCCGAAGTAACTTCCTGAGGAAGTCGCGCCTTCTGGCAGCGGGGCGGGGAAGGGGCGGGGCGAGAGGCGATATACCGCCCCCGCGCATTGTGACGGCCACAATGCTCCGACGTGAGCATCGGGCCCGCCGCCCTTCCGCCGCCTACGCCGCCGTCGCCCCTTTCGCACGGCTTGCTTTGCGGCCAATAGCAATGTGCGCAGTCGGCTTTCTACGTCCTTCGGATTTTCGATTTGGATTCTCATCTCAGTTCAGCTCGTTTCTATTTCTTCCCACTTCAATTTATTTGTTTATTTACCTATTTATTTATCTATTTATATATATATATATTTATTTATCTATTTATATATATATTTATTTATCTATTTATATATATATTTATTTATCTATTTATATATATATATATTTATTTATCTATTTATATATATATATATTTATCTATTTATATATATTTTTATTTATATATTTATTTATATATTTATCATATGATATGAACCGTGATTAAATTGAACAGAGCAGAGAAACTAAGAACTGAATCTTCAGAAGTGCGCTTCCTGAGAAGTGTAGCTGGATATTCTCTGGCAGACCACGTTCCAAGTGTGGAGATAAGATGCACCCTAAAAATTTTCAACCTAAATGACAAAATCAAAGACTTCAAATGCCAATGGGCGACTTCAAATGCCAATGCTCAGGCCCTTGAAGTTTGATCCTATGGCCCACCATGTATTCTGCATTATTATGTACCGTAGTTTATGTATGTTTATCATTGACTTGGAATGATATTGCTGGGAGTTTTTACTCTAAGCATCCTATAGGATCCCAGTGCGGCCGTTACCTTTTGTCTCTCGTATTTGCTGCTAAGTAGCGTCACAACAACCGTTTCAGTAGAACTCGCTCATTTCTTGCCAACCAGCTAGCTACACGACAAATACGGGATCACGGCCAACACGAGATCTAATTAGGGTAGGAATGGTTTTAGGGTTTTATATTATGCCAGACTGTTATGCCGGTTTCTTTTATATGCGCAAGCAAGATCATTGTGGGAATTCCGTCCTTAGAAAATCGACGCATCTCAATCAGAATTGAACCCGCTCTCTGAGTTGGTAAGCTAAAAGAAGTGCGCTTCATTGTGGTTTACATGGCAACCAATGGAATTTACATATAGTTCTAAAAACTTCTCTACATTATTTACATTCTTCAAAGAACGGAAAATAAATATCCCCCAATTTGAGGTCACCGTAAGTGCTATAGTATGTAGGAGTATCCACTCTTCTGCTTGTTCTCGATCGTGCGGTCTCTCATGGTTCCCCTGGGCCGCCTTTCTTTTCCCTCGCCTCTCGATTCGACCCTCGGCCTCAAGCCTTGGCCGTGGGCTCCGTGGAGGCGGCTGCCTTCCCAATCGTCGATAAATAAACAGAACGAACAGCTGCGACCCACGTGGCGGCGGAGGAAGCAGTGGCGGTGGCGACGGTGGCAGAGATGTCTTCTGCAGATTTATACGACGTCTGCGGATGCGTAGCGACGGTGGCGGGGGCGGGGGCGAGCAGATGTGGTAAAGAGATCGTTACAAAAAATTGACGTCTACGAAGGTGGTAGCTGTGGAATTGAGGGCAAAGGAGAAGAGTAATTGAGGTGGTAGTAACGACCGACACGGAGTCAACTGAGTCTGTAGACAAAGCGCCGAAGGTGGCCGAAAGTCCAGGGTAGCCGAAAGTATTCTAATATTCTCTGAAGAAACAACAACATGGAATTGTTTTTGAGTTTTGATTTTTGTTTAAGATTATTTGTTTTACTTTTTGTTTTTGGAAAAAGCCAGATATTGTTTTCGTTTTAGATGCTTCATCAGGAAAAGAAACGAAGCTCAAAAGAAATGGTTGAGTGACATCGACGTTTTTTCCACTTCAAAATTCGACGTCGCACGATACGTATAGTTGACATCTGTTATTAAAGTGTTGGAGAAAAGTCAAAGAGTATTAAAGATATTCTGCCAATTAGATCATTAGTCTCTTAGAAATTTAGTAGTCTTCTATTCTTAGGAACACTACAGTTCTACGAACATGCGATAGAAACACGTTCCAGTTTTAGTTCATAAGTACTCGTATGAAAATATAAACAGATTTGAAGAAATGTTTGCATTTGACCAGAATCCAGATACTTGGAAATATGGCGTATCTTAAAGAGAGCCAAAATATTTTCATTCGAATTGGCTCGTTATTTATAGGTTTATTTAATCACGACTGTAAAATACTTCGAAAATGCTTAAAGTTTTTTATTTTCATCATTTGTATATCAAAAAATCTATAATTTAACTTTGCTTTTCAAAATCTCTTCAGGTTAAACTGTTCAAGTTGGCAAAAGTTATGTTTCGTAAGTTAGGATAAAAGGGGAAATAAAGCAGTTAAGAAGTAGTGAGAAGAATGGTAGTGACGATATTTTTTATAAAGTATCAAATCTTGAATTAAATCTTTTTCCTGACGAAAATGTTCGCCCTATAGATCATGTTTTGTGAGAATCAATTTGATTTGTGTAAATAACAATATTCTTTGTAAAATATTTCTTTTTGCTGGAAATAAAATCGTGGCTGCATGTATCACGCTTGTGGACAAATGTGAAGAAAATATCCTTTGTCTTTGAGCGAGTTGATGGAAATCGTGTCGATTGGTAATGAAACAGTTTCTCAAGGATCTTGCTATTCTTCCACAAATATTGATACTTCGCAAACGATTTCTACTGTACATTTATTTGCTCCACGAAGAGATAAACTTAAATCTGCGATTCCTAACTTCTTTGAGAGACGAGACTGTTCTTGCCATCGTTTTGCTCGAAGGTAGAAGTATCATTTACATATTTTTTGTATTATGAGTAAGCGCTTTCGTTCGCTCACGCAGCGGCAAGATTTCATTCAACGTTTGTGTGCAAGTTGACAGTATTGTGAATATGAAATACAAGTCAACAGAGGGTTGAGTGATATCTGAATATTCTGCATTCTTCAGGCGGTATACTCGTTTATTACCTTATGAATTAGTATTAATCATGGTCGTTTTTAAATTCACATGCCCTCAAGAAATATTTTTTAACATAGCTATCATGTTCTCTACATTTTATTTACAGTGTGAGATTTGTATCAGTTCCAGGCATTTCATGATAATTTTATAATATAATTAAAACAAATTCTATGTGAATTTAAAGTCAGTTAAGAAATAATGAAGTAAACAGGGTAAGTGCAGACCTTTTTAATTTTCATGGTGGTTGCTAAAACTATTGGCTGATCTGTTCCAATTTGAATTCAACTTAAGTCTCGCTTAAATTTGCAAGCAATCCTTTGAGATGGTTACATAAGCTATATACTACAAAAAATTGTTCTCGAAGCAAAGTCGTCGGAGATGTCTTCGTTGTGTTTGTTTCCGATATTTACGAGTGGTGAAATTCCCGTGAACTCTCGTACACTTAACACCCCCTCATGAAAATCTCAGGGTTAACTGAAATAAGAGTTGTGTAATGAGTCGAAATTTAATATGTATTTAACGTCAAGAAGACGTGTATGTACACGGCCTACTTGGGACGAAAACACAATTTGGCAATGGTTTGGATACTATGGAGACGGTCGAGGTATAAAGAACAAAATCAACAACCAAACGAATGTTAGACGTGCCAAAGTTCAGACTAGAAGTAGTATTGAAGCACAGACGGATAGATATATTAAAATACAGTCGAAAGTTAGACGTATCGAAGTACAGACGGAATGTAGATGCATTGAATGACAGAAGAGAGTTGGTTGTATCGAAGTACAGACAGAATGTGAACATGTTGATATACAGATGGGATGTAGATGTGTATTGAAAGACAGACGAGAAATGAACATACATTGAATAGAGTTGTCGGTGGATGGATTGAAATATTTGAAAAAGATGAAGTGAAGTGAATTGAACTGAACTGAGAGTTGGACGTACGAAACGAAACAAGTTTTGATACTGTATTCTTTCAGTTGCAAATTTTTATGAAAAGTTTATTGTTGTTACAATTATAAATAAATGTTATTTTTATTTTGAACTTGAAAGTGTTTTTATCTAATAGTTCAGTAAGTTGCCTTATTCAAATCTACGGTGTATACCGTAGGTATACGGTGTATACCGTACGGTAACCTACGGTGTATACCGTATCCGAACAGGTAACCTGATGATTAAGAATGTTTTTGATTAATGTTGAAGCCGATTTTAATTTGTATAATTATTGGTTAAGTTACTGAATAATATTAAATTAAAAACGATATAAAATGACCAGAAGTAAAGCTATGGCACAACGAACCGGAGAAAATGTGTATGAATTTGTTGAAGCACATTCTGCCAGGGATCCCGAAAGAACAGAAAGTAATATTACGGAGATAGTTACCCTAGATGTCGCCCGTATCTCGTTGAGGGGACCGCAGGCGCTTGGCTGCAGACATCTCGACGAGCGAGGAGATGCGGATTTTGAGAGAATGAGTCACAGGCGGCGGTAGTCCCGTTGGCAGGTGCTGGAGAGGCATTTGGGAACGGAGACGGAAGAGTGAACGGAGAGAGAAACGGGAAGGTCAGGAGTGGGGAACGCGGGTTGGGGGCGTTTCAAAAACTGTCCATAAAGCTGTCAGACACACTGTGGCAGAACACTAGCTCATAATTTTATGATAATCAAATGCTGTGTCTCCAATTTTAGGCTCTTGCAATTTTCTCAAAAATCAATGTTCAGCCTGCTTTAGAATAAAGTCAGCTGACCCAAAATCAAAACAAAAGTTTTAGAGCTAAGACCTAAAATTTGGGGATAGAGCATTGAATTAGCATAAAATAGGCCTAAAATTATAAGCTAGTTTTCATTGTGTTCTGCTGTAATATTTCAGTCAGCTTGATGGACATTTTCACAAATCAGATGCAGAATTATCATGTCGGAACACAAGGAAGAACGACAAAGAAACGGGTGTAAATATGTCATTACCAGTGGCGGCTCCTTGGAGGTAGGCAAGGCAGGCACTGCCTACCTTGATGGATATGTACTACTAGTTTAATACACTTCATTATAAGAAAAGAAATAAATGACTCTTACATTTTAACATGG
This sequence comes from Teleogryllus oceanicus, assembly GCA_964035755.1. Taxonomy (NCBI): domain Eukaryota; kingdom Metazoa; phylum Arthropoda; class Insecta; order Orthoptera; family Gryllidae; genus Teleogryllus; species Teleogryllus oceanicus. Next base: position 16,608,077 of record CAXIVR010000006.1, on the reverse strand, counting down.
TGTAAACATAACATAACGGTTCATCTCTAAATGTATAATGAACATTTAATTGTCGTAGCACGAGCCAAATCACCATTTCAAGTGTTTTTTATCAGCCCGTGCGCCACGCAGTCTGTCTCGTCTCTTCCGGCTGAGACATGCACCCGCTTGCACCTCTCAGGGTAGGCACTCCCGGGCACTGCCTCGCTTCGCACCGTATTCTGAGAAGAGGCCCTGTAGTGAGCGTAGAGCAGTAACATGCTGCGTTCATACTTGACGCATGCGTGTGGCGCGTAGGCCAGCGAATTCGCTTGCTGTCTGCCCGCGCGGAAGTCTTAGATTTCCACTCAAATACAACCCAAGTAGCGCATGCATTTACTGTTTTGTTGGCGTGTTAACAAGCGAAGACATTGATTATTACTTAGGAAGTATTTATTTTTTCATTTTAAATTAGTCTGCTGCGGTGTTACTTTATTCTTCATATTTCAAAATTATTTTACTTTAATCTTATGACGTGATAACGATGTAGGAAACAAATTTTGAACAATGACCGACTTACTCCTATGATGAGTACGGTTGTACATCGTTCTGGCGAGAAAAATGCAAGAAAATTCTATCATTCGTGGTATGATTCACAGAAATAGCTAACAGGTAGTGAATTTAAAGCTAAGCGTTATTGTTGGACATGTCTTTATTGTCAATTAAGGAGAGTACTTGGGATAAATATCGATTTATTGGCGTTAAATATTTTTCAAATGCTATGCTAAGGCATGAAATGATCAAAGATCACATATGTAATTCAGTGACTCTTAAACGCCTGGAAAGAAGTTGAATACAATTTCTGAATTATTGTCAAAGCACTACATACTAATTAATTTTTGAATAAATTGAATAAAATTAAAAGTTTGGTTGAGGGGATGGTCTTCAAGCCCCTTTCTCGGGATCCGCCGCTATTCAGTAATATGTTTTGCCTTCCCTGAACATTTGTTCACCAACCGCCCACCGAAGCCGCTGTACGCATCCGCACGTTCGCTAAAATTCGAAATCGTTCGCCAAAGGCAAGCGCGTGAATCGGTACTTCGGTGCCAACAACCCGGAAAGTCCGGGTTGTTGCCAATACCAACCTCTCGGATCTTTTCAAGATCCGAGAGGTTGGTTTTGTGTGGAATTCGTGCAATTATTGGGTATGGTTCGGCAATTTTTGATTAACATTACATTTTTTGAATAGCCTAAGATATTTATACTTGCATGCTCCTTACTTGACCAGGAAAAACTTTCATTTAAAGAGAGATAATGTAAAATTCCTTTTTCTTGCCACTTCAAATAAACAAAGTTAGTGAATCTGGATATAAAATGTCCTAACCGGATCACATAATTGTTAGAACTGACGTGAACAAATTTAATACTGCCGGGGAATCTAATGGAAATGTCGGGGGAAAGGCCCGCAGATGAAAGGGAATTTCGGGCTGCGAATTCGTTGACCACGCTGGAAGTGGGCTCGGGCGAGGAGGCGGGGCCGGGGTTGTGGTCGAGGCAGAGGGGGGGAGGGCAAAGATACGGGCGGAGGGGCAGAGACCGAGGTTGCACTGGGGATGAGGGCTGTGATTGCGAACATGGCGGCAGTGGCAGCGGTTGCTTTGTCGACGGCCAGTGGCAGTGGCGGGTCGGCCTGAAGGGCGAGGGCGTGGGCGAGGGCGTTGGCACAAGTCATGGGCGCGGGCGCGGGCGCGGGCGCGGGCGCGGGCGCGGCGCGGCGCGGGCGCGGGCGTGGGCGTGGGCGTGGGCGAGGGCGCGGGCGTGGGCGTTGGCGAGGGCGTTGGCGAGGTCGGGGCTAGTGTGGGCGTGGGCGTGGGCGTGGGCGTGGGCGTGGCGCGGGCGCGGGCGTGGGCGCGGGCGCGGGCGTGGGCGTTGGCGTGGGCGAGGGCGTGGGCGTGGGCGTGGGCGCGGGCGCGGGCGCGGCGCGGGCGGGCGCGGGCGTGGGCGTGGCGAGGGCGCGGGCGTGGGCGTTGGCGAGGGCGTTGGCGAGGTCGGGGGCTGGGTCGTGGGCGTGGCGTGGGCGTGGGCGTGGGCGCGGCGCGGGCGCGGGCGTGGGGGCGGGCGTGGGCGCTGGCGTGGGCGTGGGCGAGGGCGCGGGTGTGGGCGTTGGCGAGGGCGTTGGCGGGGCGTTGGCGAGGTCGGGGCGGGTCGTGGGCGTGGGCGTGGGCGCGGGCGTGGGCGCGCGGCGTGGGCGTTGGCGTGGGCGCGGGCGTGGGCGTGGGCGTGGGCGCGGGCGCGGGCGCGGGCGCGGGTGCGGGCGTGGGCGTGGGCGTGGGCGTGGGCTTGGACGAGGGCGCGGGCGTGGGCGTTGGCGAGGGCGTTGGCGAGGTGGGGCGGGTCGTGGGCGTGGGCGTGGGCGTTGTCGTGGGCGTGGGCGTGGGCGGGGCGCGGGCGCGGGCGTGGGCGCGGCGCGCGGGCGGCGGGCGTGGGCGTGGGCGAGGGCGCGGGCGTGGGCGTTGGCGAGGTCGGGGCTGGGGTCGTGGGCGTGGGCGTGGGCGCGGCGCGGGCGCGGGCGCGGGCGCGGGCGTGGGCGCGGGCGCGGGCGCGGCGCGGGCGCGGGCGCGGGCGCGGGCGCGGGCGTGGGCGAGGGCGCGGGCGTGGGCGTTGGCGAGGGCGTTGGCGAGGTCGGGGGCTAGGTCGTGGGCGTGGGCGTGGGCGCGGGCGCGGGCGTGGGCGGGGCGCGGGCGTGGGCGTGGGCGTGGGCGAGGGCGCGGGCGTGGGCGTTGGCGAGGTCGTGGGCGTGGTCGTGGGCGTGGGTGTGGGCGTGGGCGGGGCGCGGGCGCGGGCGCGGGCGCGGGCGTGGGCGTGGGCGTGGGCGAGGGCGCGGGCGTGGGCGTTGGCGAGGGCGTTGGCGAGGGCGCGGGCGTGGGCGTGGGCGTTGGCGAGGGCGTTGGCGAGGTCGTGGCGTGGGCGTGGGCGCGGGCGTGGGCGCGGGCGCGGGCGCGGGGCGGGCGTGGGCGAGGGCGCGGGCGTGGGCGTTGGCGAGGGCGTTGGCGAGGTCGGGGGCTGGTCGTGGGCGTGGGCGTGGGCGTGGGCGCGGGCGCGGGCGTGGGCGTGGGCGTGGGCGAGGGCGCGGGCGTGGGCGTTGGCGAGGGCGTTGGCGAGGTCGGGGGCTAGGTCGTGGACGAGGGCGTGGGCGTGGGCATGGGCGTGTGAGTCACGAGTCGGGCGGTGTCTGATGTGGCGTGGGGCCGTGGGTGGGGTGCAGGGAGTTGCGAAAAGGGCTGCTCCAAATCCCCACCCGTGGAGACACTTCTCTGGAATGTGTGTCGCTTAAAGAGAAGGTCTTGATTTGACTCATCGTTGGAGCCCTGCCAGAGATAATGTTGAAGAAGCGGGTGAGACTTTGAACGAGCCTGTTTATTAATTTGCTCATCTTATCACACGGCCAAATTTTCTCGTTTTATTGGAGTTAAAATATCAATACATGTTTATTGTGTTCATGACAGGATTTTTTTAATCAGCAGTATTTTGAAGGAATTAAATGACAAGCTAGTTCATGCGTATGCGCCTACAAAAACTTCGAAAAACCGTAAAGGAGAAATATAATCACTGTAATTTAAGATATCATTAGTTCCTTCAGTATTAATTTAAAATAACGGTTAGCCATGGACTCCTTATTAAGACGATATTGATAATTTGGAATCTTGTGAAATAAAGATTTCTGTGTGTTCCTTGAAATTCAGATTTAAACAGATTAAAATGTATAGCGTAGACCAATATTAATGTAATCCGAAGATATGAAGTTTCAAATTTCGGAGTTAATAATATTAATTCTTAATAATAAAATGAAAATTTGAAGGATGTGGCAAATTGTCCCAATCTCATGAGTTTCAGGTAAGGGAATGTTTGTGGATGAAAAAGAATTCCTTATGTAAATAATTAAAAAAAAATAAGACTAGTGTGTCGAAGTTTTGGCATTATATATATATATATATATATATATATATATATATATATATATATATATATATACAACTTCGAAGCATGAAGTGCAAAACGTTTGACTTAGGAAGTGAATTTGATTCCAGTAGTGGAAAGAGAGCTAAAATGATGAGATAAACGATATAGAATGTTGGATGTTGCGTATGTATCATATAAGAAATTTAGCGTAACAAGTAGTCAAGTAAGAAGTGAGGGCAAGTTAGTGAATGATTGTTTTTCAGAGAACGACAGATGTTACTAGAATTTTTTGGTATTGAAATGAATATTGTTAAGTTATTCATACAATCACATGATCGCACTGTTGAATTGAAATGTTCCATTGTGTGTAGCAAGAGCAACAGCTTCCCCAGCAAGTGCAACATCGTGAGTAAACTATAAAAATAGTATTACAGTTAATCAGCATTATGAAGCGATTGTTTTCCGTACATTCATTCTGTCGCCAGTTTGTTTTATGCAGCTTTTGGTTTGGCGCTTACTAAACTTCTCCAAGCTGACTGGACACAAGGAGTCTTCAAGATCAACTGCGATAGGCATTCTACAGACGCCTGTCAGTATGATCAAAGACATCCAGATGGAGGCACTAAATTCTGAGTAGCAAGTCACTTCTGAAGTTTACTAAGCATGTATCACAAATGGCGTAGTTCAAATGTATCATGGAAAATCAGGCTTAGTTTTGTAAGAGTAACAACGTGTATAAGTGTGTACTAATTACCGGATATAAGAATTGAAGGGGGAACATATCCATTAACTTCACATATGGTACAAACATTTTCATAATAGATGATACTCCTTGTTTAGGGGAAGGTGATACCTGTAGAGAAGTAATCTGAGATTTAATAGGAATTTATTGTGTACCGGAATTTAATTTCAGGATTTCGGAAGTAGATTAAGCGTTAAAGCTCTTATCTGGAGTGCAGCATTGAACGTTAAATATTAATGATAACCATCATTTGAGTCGCTCGTTTCAAGCCAAACAGTGAAGTTGAATAATCATTTGATCTGCATATGTCCATTGAGAGATAAGCAGATAAAATTCAGCGTATTTTGTTTCGATTGATGTACACGGCACAGATCAATGCTCGGCGCCTAGTTTGGGCATGCACACTCGACGTTTTCCGCGGTCACCCGATTAGATACAGTGACAAGACGGACATCAACTTTTGGAAACCTCTACAACCTACAAAGGCAGCATTGGAGTCTTATACTCGCACTTGGTAAAATAATATAGGTTTTTGGTTGTAATTTAAAATGTATATTAATGTTAGTATGTGTTGAATGTACTACGGACGCATGCTAAAACAGTCATACAATGATGGGGTTTATGTAGAAAGACCCCTGTAACATAGGCACCATGGTATTACGGGTTTGCGAGACTCTGCATTGCTGTATTTGATATCCGTAGGGGAATCACAGCTTCCCCTTACCTCCCGCGCCAGCCTCCCTTCTTGCTAAGCGCCCTGCATAGAACAAACATAGTATTAAACGTTCATTGGAATTGGATTGGCGTTGAAAAGTTATCACCGGTCACCATTGTCAATTGTTGATAGAAAACGCATATTTGAATTTATTTTGGAGCATTCTTTTGTATTTTCTTCCTTGCGGACCAGTCGTTACTATTACGATTATTGAAAAAAAATAATAAGTATTACTCGCATCTGTAATTTTTTTCATATACAAATGACTATAAAGAGACATTTGATATCTGGATATTTTTCCTTCACGCTGACTTCTATTTCAAGACTTTAGACATGCTACAAAATTTTAGTTTTTAATTTCAATTGATACTCTTGAACATTCGATCTATTTTTTCCTCGTCATTTTGAGGTAGAGATTATTTTTACTTTCTCGCTTTACGAATTCTTCGTAAGAAGAGAAAGTTGTGTAATCGTGCGGCGGAAAACGGCGAAATTTCGCCAGAAAAACTCTTATAGCTGGGTTCTGGTAAAGAAAAAGTGGATAAATCCTGTTGCGAAATTAAGAAAATAAATTTTCTAACTCCTAATATAGCCAAAATTCATCTTTTTTTGCGTCTTGATACCGAAAAATCGATTGACGGCTGTTCGTCCCTCCGTCCATTGTCCGTCTGTCCGTCCATGTATACGTCTGTCCTGAAAAATGCGAAAAAACAATTTCAAAACTACAAAATTAAAGACAGATTTTTGCCTCAAACCAATTCGGTTGTAAACAATTAGCACTTTAAATAAGGTTATGTATAATTTTTTGAAAAACTAGTAGTTTTTGCATAATTTGGGTTTGAAATTTACTAACATTTTGTTTATCAAAAAACGCTCCAAATTTTTTCTTTAAATTTTCTCCGCTTTTCTAATAATGGACAGTAAAAAATATTACGCTAGTCCCATGATCAGGTATCTCTCGGTTTTTTTCGAAAATTGCAAAAAAGTATTTCAAAACTTAAAAATTTAAGATAGACTTTGTCTGAAATAAAAATTTTTGTTGTACGAATTTAGCTCCCTCAAAAAGGTCATGTACGATATTTTGAAAAAACGAATGGTTTTTGCAAAAAAATATACAAATTTGTTTTGTGAAAACCCGCTCCAATTTCGTTGCTCAAAGAACAATCGAGATTTGCAGAAACGTTGTTGAAAACCATTCGAAGCAATTTTAATCATATAAATAATTAATCATGATAAACTAGTTGTGCTAAACATCACAATACTTTCTCACAACGTTGCTAATTTTTCCGTTATATTATGTTGCTTCATGAACAAGCAAAAGTTTTTTCAATCAGCAAAAATTATTTTCCGCGCCGAGTTATGCCTTCGTAGTTGCTATCCTTGTCTGCCTAAAGGACATTTTTTAAAAATTTTATAAATTTTTCGACTGCACAATGCTAGAACGGAAACACCAAACTCCAATGACTATTATTGAAGTGCCAATCCTTGGCTAAATGGCGGGTACTGTTTCAGCGGTTCGGAAGACGGAGCCGCTAGTTCAAGCCTCGCTCAGAGATAATTATTTGTCTCAATTCTGCATTGCGAAAAAAACTATTAAGAATTTCAGAAGCTTTATTGAAAATTATTTGAAGCAATTTTACTCACAATCAGTTATGGTACTAAATAAAATGGAAGTGTGTGTATGTGATTTTCGTTTTTTGAACTTTAAAACATGTTTTCAATTCTCTTGTTCGATTTCTAAAACGTGTCACATGTTTTTCTGTGCATCTGTATGAACCGATTTAAATAAATAATTAATTTATCAACATGCAATTTAATTACAATACATACACTACCCATGGACCAACTTATGAAGTCGACCATGGGGCGTTTAAGTTAAAAACAGTTTGGAAGAACAATAACGTATATTCCATATCGGTTACGAGGAAATGTCAGCGGAAGCGGACGTGTGAACACGTGGAGGAAACAGAGAGCTCATGGAGGCGTGCCGCCGAAGACCTAATTTAAGTCGCGCCCCAGATTTCAGTTCTGGACACCGCAATCCCCCTATGCCGCAAATACAGAATCGGTTCATTACCTGTACCTTTTAAACACGCATTTCAGGAACATTACGGTCTCGCTGCTCTTGCTGTCTTTGTCGCCTCCATGTTGCCACCCGAGCAACTCCCGCCCCCGACGCCCGTCTTGCTCCCCGCCCCCCAAGCGCTCTCGCTGTCTTGGCCTGTCTGGCCGCCTCGACCTCTCTGGCCATCCCGGTTTGTCTGGCCGTCTCGGCCTCTCTCGCCGCCACCTTTTTTCCCCACCTATGACTGGCCCCGTTATTTAGAACGGCGAGCGCCTCTTCTTCTTCTTCTTCTTCTTCTTCTTCTTTTTTTTTTTTCTTTTTCTCCTTCTTCTTCTTCTTCTTCTTCTTCTCCTTCTCTCTCCTTCTCCTTCTCCTTCTTCTTCTTCTTCTTCTTCTTCTTCTTCTTCCTTCTCCTTCTCCTTCTCCTCCTTCTTCTTCTTCTTCTTCTTCTCCTTCTCCTTCTCCTTCTCCTTCTTCTCCTCTTCTCCCTCTTCTTCTTCTTCTCCTTCTCCTTCTCCTTCTCCTTCTTCTCCTTCTTCTCCTTCTTCTCCTTCTTCTCCTTCTTCTCCTTCTTCTCCTTCTTCTCCTTCTTCTCCTTCTTCTCCTTCTTCTCCTTCTTCTCCTCTTCCTTCTTCTCCTTCTCCTTCTTCTCCTTCTTCTTTTTCTCCTTCTTTTTTCTCCTTCTTCTTCTTCTTCTTCTTCTTCTTCTTCTTCTTCTCCTCCTTCTTCTTCTCCTCCTTCTTCTTCTTCTCCTTCTTCTTCTCCTCCTTCTTCTTCTCCTCTTCTTCTTCTCCTTCTTCTTCTCCTTCTCCTTCTTCTTCTTCTTCTTCTTCCCTTCCGCTTTTGCCTCCCGCTCAATCCGTCGCCGCTGACCCTCCCCCTCCCCCCTCCGTCGCCGTCGCCTTGGCCGTCGCTCGCGCCGCCCCCGAGCGTTTATGAATCGGCCGTCGCGCACGCGCCCGCGCGTAAATTCTCTGGGCCATTACCTTCGGGCCGCGCGCACCGAATTTAGTGCCCGTGGTCGCAGGCCTCGGAACGGATACAAAGAAGACGCTTGGCACTCGGACTTGCAGAATTACGAGGACGGGCCAAGATTTATTGAAGGCTGCGGAATACTCATGGTCACTGTAGTTATCCGAGTTGATGGCTTTTCTGATGGGATTTAGTGCGTACGTGTATTTTCAATTGCCATTCTTCATAAGGGGTTATCTATAGACTTTGACAACTAAACAAATCTTGGAGATCTCAAGTAACTTTGAATATTACTCTACGGGTATTAAGTGGTTGTGGGGCATTATTGGAAAATGTCGAAAGTCTGGAGAATTACTGGAACATGTTCAAAATCTTGATTCATAAATAGTTTGGATCGTTAATGAGGTAGGCGGAAAAAGTCATTGTCAATGTCATGTTCATGAAGTTTACTAAAACAATTCAGTTTTCCTTTCACGTTGTGAATGACTGATATTTTTTTTATTGGTAATGGGTTGATAAACGGTTCTTGGAGAATATGATTTGATGTATTTTGAATTTCATGTAAAAGTTCTTAACTGCGAATCGAATATGAAAATTTTCTCTCAGTCTGTCGTACATGTTAAGAATCACAATCGTTCCATTTGGTAAGATGATAGTATTTTATTCTCTGATTTGTTTTTTGTGATGGGGTTCCGATTCCATGAGGGAACTGACTGTCATCTGAGAAAAAAAGTAATGATAAAGGACAAGGACAAATACGTGTACTATCTCCTTACTATTAATACAATCGGAATGTTTTCAAATTGCTTTTGTAACTTGATTCATCTCCAGCCGTCTTAGAATTCCTTATTTATGCCAATGGCATTAGAGTCTAGTAGATACCTTTTCCGCGAACTTGCCATGCCTGACACATGAGAATATCTGGGGAAAGATCAGTTTACTTTAAGAAGACAAAGAAATGCAAACAGCACTTTCGTTAACGTGGATTGGTTACAATTCTTATTACTTGTAATATTATTCGAATTTTCGTTTTTGTCTGGCAAGAATGAAACGAAAAAATACGAAGAACTGAGTATTAAAGTGTCTAATTAACCTTTTAAGCACCCCAATTTTATATCGTATTTGGTAAATAAATCAGTATGTTTTTGCATAAAAACGTCACTGTTATTCATAATGAATACATTTACGGTGGTATATAAAACAATAAAACATTGTCATCACTAGTGTAGTGACAAGACTCTTCTTGTATGGACTGATATTAGCGTTTTTATGGTGTGAGTGGTTCTTGAAACGCAGTTTTCTCCACGAGCGTCTTCGTTGAATCATGAAAGACACACACGGCCCAAGGCACCACCGGAGAGGCAAAAAGTGGACGCGGGTATGAAGGTCAAAGGGCGAGGTCGTCCCAGCTCGTCTGTTGGGAACCGAAGACCTCGGCTTCGTGCTGAATATTTCAGAAGGCCAGTGAAAGAGCCAAGTATCTGCAGGGCTGTCAAGCAGGTTCAGGGGTAGGGAACCTTGTTTCGTTTTCCCTGATAAATGATAAAAACTGTCGACAACCTGTTAAATACATTACAACGTTCGGTTTTTTAATAAACAATTGATTTGAGTTGATATCGATGTGTACTTCAATGCCCCCTGTGGCATGCATGTCAGTATCAATTTAAAAAATCTGTTGTCTAAGCAATATTCTGCTACCGCCATCACACTAACGAGAAAGTGGATGCTTGACATCTTTCTGTTTCTGAGTGAATGGAATTGCATGTGTTTTCCTTTCTGGAGAGCAAATTTTCTCCCCAAATACTTATCATTATGACGCTCATTACGTTCCAGCACATAATATGTTCATCTCGCCTCACATTTTCTTTACGTGAAGACTCAGAAAATACATTTCTTCCAATATCGCTTATTTTTCTTCCTGTTAATTGGAATGAAATGGTACATGAACAGATATTCATAGTTTGTTTTCTTGTGTCATACCACTAATCGATCTTAACTTCACGCCTTACACTTAAACATTATTTTCAATTCCTAGAAGAGTCCCTAACAATTGAACTTACGTAACTACAATGAAAAATCTTCCATTCTGACTTTGGAGAAACTACCATTGAAATGGCTCCCTTTGTACTAGCTACCTTTGAACTTGTTTTCGGACTTTTTTCATTCACCAAATTCCATTGGGGTGGGAACGTTGTGGCCATGTTTGTTTGTTGACAATATTCCTTAGGCATTTCCCCGGGAAAGTTTCCAAAATTGAATTTCACGTTTACTCTTTTGTCACCTTGTGGGTGCTGGCGTCTCACCTTGCACCACCGACGCACCTCCGGCCGCACGGGTGCGGCTCCTGCCGGGCGGACGGCCAACGTGCTCCGTATAAATAGGACGGCGGCGGTGAGGACGGTGCACATGGCAGAAACTGTTTCGGCGCGTGGGTAAATAAATTTACTGCGAATAATGAGTTCTCTTTTATAGGCTGCCGCACCGGCAAAGGTGACTCAGGGCATCAACTGATGTCACAGCAGTGTCTTCGACCGGGAGGTCCAAGGGTTTGAATCCCGACAGTCGCAGGATTTTCGGCAACAGCTAGATATCTACGTCGAATTCAGCCGCTGTCTGGGGGAGAATTCTACTAGCCGGCTGCTCTGATCGGTATTTTCTTTGGTTTTTTTTTCTGATCAACACCAGGCGAATGTCTGAGCAGTATCCTAACAAATGGACTACGGACCGCGTACGATCTTTCCTTCCTCTTTTTGTCCTATCCTTACACTTACACTCTCATCCACTACACTACTACCTTTGTCGGGAGACCAGCCGGGACAGTGCTTGTGCCGGCTGCGGCGGTGCCATGCTGGTGGGATGTGCCTGGTTGGAGAGAATTCCCGCAGTCGATGTACGGGGGCGCCGGATCTCGCCCTCCAGCGGAGGAAGACAACCGCCACCTCCCGCAATAAAATGTACTACACTTAAGGGACTTAAGGTTATATGCCGTTGACAGTCCAGAATCATTAATCAATCAATGACGTCATTACAGTGACTCCGCAAGGAGGGCAGGAGGATTTATGATATTCCTAGCCATACTTCGGTGATATTGTTTGTAGAATTTCTGCGGAATTGACAAGGACAATGGTAACAAAATAGTTTCCTTCACTTCGCTATAAAAATAGTGGCTTAAGAAGATCGATTATAGTAGCGGCAGAGTAGGTTGTTCTGTTGAAGGAAGCAGTGGTGACAGCTACGGGTCGTTAGAGACGACAGTAGATACGTGAATGCGGCTTCTGTGGAAGCGGAGTAGGGTCGTGCGCAATCAATGCGGAGCGGGTATGGGAGAGCATGCTGGATATGATATCGCGGTTGTGCCACATGTAGTGGCACAAGTGGGGGTAACGCTGCAGGCGGTGGCACAGGTAACATTCAATCGACCGCTGACGGATGCGGGTCGAGGTATTTGCGGAGCTGAATAACGCGCTTTGAGGACGACACTACCGAACAGTATTTCGTACAGTATTACCATTGCGGCTGTGGAAGATGGCCCCTGGGTGCTCGTTTTTGTAATATATTTTTAAATATATTTAATAATCGAAAATAGTTTTGAAACCTATCACTGCATTATCGGTTTTAATGAAGTTGCTAAAATGACACCGACCTCCTTGAAAATCCAATTTTGGGTGTTTGTAAGTCAACCAACTTTAAAACGTTCCGGATGAAATTACATCTTGTTCCCGCAAGACACCTTTTTTAAAATTAACGGTATACATATTTTTAAAGTTAATTAATGATTTACATACTTTTTAGAAACTTCAGCGAAGACTAGCAAAGTAAATAGTTAATATTTCTTTACCTACCATTTTTTTCTATCATTTTATTGGCGATGTTTCTTGTTAACAATGATTACTTTCGTCGCTTGGAAGACAGAGTCATTAAAACAAATTCGAGAAGGTAAATCTAGGGTTGCCCTCTGGGAAACTGTGTCATAATTCTGAATTTATTTTCAAACGACTGATTGATTTTCCATGACGCATTGTTGATTCTCTAGATCGTCATATATTTCCGTTTATTATTAATTTTCCCAGGTACCAATTCAAATGCATAGTAATATATTGATATGGATGAAAATCTGAAGACGTGTAACTAATGTTAGATATATTTTACTCTTACGGAGGGACCAAGTGTTAGATCTAAGTTTGGTTCCCCTCCTACCGACATTTCTACTTAAAACTTCAGCAACATCGTTGACCCACAATTTTTAAACGGTAACGAGATGCGATGGCATATAAATTCTGATTTTAGAAACTGAAAATAAGCATAAAGCCTTCTTAATTAATTATGTACGCTATATAAAATGAACAGAGATGACAAGAATAACGGACTTATAAATTATATTTATTTTTCAACGTGTAGCATTAAAAAGATAATCTTCTTCCCATGCCAAGAAAACTAAGTCTTTTGAAGGAATACATTTGTGTTGTCGACCTGGATAATCGAGATCCCGCAGGTAGGCGCTCCTTATCACACTTGGTTCGAAGGATGGCGGATTTAAGTCCTCCCCGGCCATGGATGTGTTCTCGTGTGTGTTGGTGCATGACGGGCTTCTGCCAACCAGACTCTTTGCTTCATATTTCAACACTCTTATTTTCATTCTCGGCCTGTCTAGGTGCGGCGGGGTCCTGGAATATTTGTACCGAAGAATTCGAACCATTCGATTGATTGATTGATTCTTTCGTGTTTCCGGGCGCGTCAACTGCTTTGGTCATTAGTCCTGTTAGTGTACTGCATGTTTTTTCTCGGGAAATGGCGGTGATCTTCCCCCGCTGGATGGCGAGATCCGGCGCCGACCTACCGTCGGCTAGTGGGATTTCCCCCTAACCAGGACTCTCTCACCAGGGAGGCACCGCCCCAGCCGGGACAAGCTCTAAGCTCCCGACCGGTCTCCCGGAATATGTGGTAGTGTAGTGCATGTTAGTGTAAGTGTGTGTGTAAGGGGAGAGGATAGGACAAGGAAGAGGAGGGACAGATCGCGCGCGGTCCGTGGCCCGTTTTTTAGGGTACTGCTCCGGCATTCGCCTGGTGTTGATCGGAGAAACCACGGAAAACCACCGAATAGAGCAGCCGGCCTCTAGAATTTTTCTCCAGACAGCGACTGAATTCGACCTAGCTGAAAAGCTAGTCGAAAATCCTGCCGCCATCAGGACTCGAACCTAGGACTTCCCGGTCGGAGGCGCTGCAGTGACATCAGTTGATACAGTGAGCTACCGCTCCCGGTCCGTAATATTCGAGATGTGGGTTTATCCCACAGAAGTTCAGAAGGCATGGATGTTGTGAATTGTGACATGATTATTGGATTATTTCGTGTTTCCGAGCGCGTCAACTACTCTGATCATTAGTTCCGTAAGTGTCGTTGAGATTTTATCACGGGAGGTTGCAGTCTTTCCCTGCTGGATGGTGAGATCCGGCGCCCATCTACAGGTCGGCTTGGGCTTGGTTTCCCTATCCTGGTATCTCTCACCAGCGGGGCACTACCCCAGCCGGGACAAGATGGACTACCGACTGTGAGGTAATTTCCCAATGTATGTGGAAGTGCAGTTCGTGCAATTGTAAGTAACAGGTGAGGATAGAAAAAGAGATTCGGTGGTATAACGGTTAGCGTATCGGACTGTTGTACTCGAGTTTGCGGGTTCAAACCCGATCGAAGCCGTGGATTTTTAAGGACGAAAAAATCCTTCGTGCGCCTTCCTTCGGAGGGGAAGTAAAGCCGGCTGTCCCATGTAGTAGATTTACTGCATGTATTAGATCCTCAAGCCTAAATGAAGTCTCTGAGCAAAATTGAGTTCCGCCTGTTTCATCGCCCAAGATAATACCTCCTTTCTCCGCTAGGTAGTGAAAGGAGCGTAGCGAAATTTGCGTGGTTTGACGGAAGAGCGTGCCTGGTGGCCCGAGTCTCGCCACGTAAAATAAGGAATTAACTAACTAACTAAGAGAGGGTAGATTTCACGAAGACTAGACGAGGAGTAATTTGTCTTAGCCAGTGGGATCGGAGCGTCTGTTGGCACCGAAAGGTTCATAGACCTAAAGTGAAATACAGACAACTTGTGAAAGACATTTAGAGATTAGATGGAAAATGGATCCAGATGGCATTTCGGATTTTCCAGTTTGATTTGATCGATAGACCATTTGTTATTTGATATTGTTGGGCGTTTTCTAGCTTAATGCCGAAATTCAGCCAACGTAGTGGAGCTTTTTACCTCGTGATTGCGATAGGCAAATGTGCAACATCACTAATGACGAAGAACCCGCGCAAATGTTCATCCGCGTTGCTACATCTTTATAAGAAAAAATACTATTTTTGTCCAGATAGGACTGGCCTGATACACGGTGTGTCATCTGTCAGAATTATGGTTCAAAGAGTTGCTATCTAAGAAGTGTTTTATACGATAATTAAACTTAAGTTTACAACCTTGCGGAGAGAGAACGTTTTCCTTGATGACAATGTAATATTAGAGTTTCCATATACTCACTTACTTAATGAATTGAGAAAAAAGTTTGGAACTTTATGTAGTCTACTTCGGTTACAGTAAAAATATTTATAAATCGTTAGGTTCTTTGCCGTTATATTTACTTGATATAGATACTTATACATATATACTTATGTGATACGAAACTTATTGTAACTTCGATAATACTAAAATACTTTTATTACATATGCACAAGTTCTTAATATATTTAATTACGAACGTTTTTATTCTGATTTAACTTTACTTACAACTTGGTTATGATAAACATTCACGTAATTGCAATGAAATGGAGATCATTCATGCAGCATTTCCGGCATGTAAAATTTAAAAGTCCAACGTAAATATGATGAACTTTGTGGATACCATGTCAACCACAGACGCATAATAAATGCTGCAGAACATCGTACACATCTAATAATAAATACATTTACAATAAATACTAGTAGGTCATATCATTTCATCAATGGGGAAAAGCGAGGAGGAAATAGTTATTTTTACTTCATGTTATTCATACTTGGAATAGTGTGCTACATTATTATGTGGCGCTGTGTATTGTGGATTCTATTTTTATTGTGAAATTTATGAAGAAACAAACGGGCTATTAATATTTTTATGAAGTTCAACAGAGTAATTAATAATATATTATCATATAGGTACATTCCCACGTGGCTCTTATACAGCGACCTAGCTTACCGAGGTGCGATCCTGCGTTCGATTTCCTGCCGGGACAAAAATAGAACTCCAGCTTTCTAACGCAATCGACGTCATTCGGTAGTGACAGCAGAGATATTGTGGTACTCCATGATTAAAATTCCAGGATATAAGAGGTATCAACCACAATAGAAGGCTATATAAATTTACTGTGTAGAAAATTCAGCCATACACGCGTTTCGGGAATTTTCCCCCATCATCTGTGACTCCTAGTAACATAGATTAAAAACATGTGTGATCAGTACTAGGATGGCGTCATCGTGAGTCGTACGAGGTACGAAGACAGTCTGTCTACTTAATGTGTTTACTAAGTGTCAGTTTACTTATTGTGTTTAATCTGTGTTACTTGGAACCACTGATGATGGAAAAAACATTCCCGAAACACGTGTATGGCTGAATTTTCTACACGGTAAATTTATATAGCCTACTATTGTGGTTGATACCTCTTATATCCTGAAATTTTAATCATGGAATACCACAATATCTCTGCTGTCACAACAGAATTACGTCGATTGCGATAGAAAGCTGGAGTTCTATTGTCCCGGCGGGAAATCGAATGCAGGATTGCACCTCAGTAAGCTAGGTCGCTGTATAAGAGCCACGTGAAGGGGGAGTACCTATATGATAATATATTATTAATTACTGTGTTGAACTTCATAAAATATTAATAGCGCGTTTGTTTCTTCATAAATATCACAATAAAAATAGAATCAGCAATACACAGCGCCACATAATAATGTAGCAAACTATTCCAAGTATGAAAAACATGAAGTAGAAAATAACTATTTCCACCTCGTTTTTCCCCATTGATGAAATGATATGACCTTTTATGATGTCGATGAAATTTTAACAATCGACTTAGCTTCTACGGCTGTGTGACGAAAGAGAAGCTCAGGCAGGACGAGTATGCTGGATACGGTGAAGGGAATACATCGTGCTCGCGACATGTCTCCCCTGCCCCGGGCGAGGATAAACACCGCACCAGCCTGGGAAAACAACTAGTTGGAAAAAGTGTTAATCCGACTCTATAAATGCAAAATTAATTATTTAGATAGAAGTAGTCTCATATTTGCTGTATAAAATTGAAGTATAGCTCTGCAATCCTTTATTTTCACAAGTTAATTAACGTTTGGGGTAAAAAGTATACCACGTAGCATTACCCGAGTGTGAGGAAGAGATGTACTTCCGTCTGGAATTATGAGAACATCCCAATTAAAGTTTCTGGAATTCCCTAATTCGGTGTTCTAATCATTTACTCTACATTGGCTTAAAGCGTATTCCGAAAGGGTCTCTGGTCTTCCCAGATATAAATATAAGTGTAAAATCTGCCCTCTAATTTTGCAATTTGTTCACAGTTGAGGCATTCAGTGGTAGAAGACGACTTCTAACATTTTGCAAAAGTACAATTATTGATTTATTACGCCCTTCTTGTAAACGAGATACAAGAGCCCTCTGTATATCATATTAGTCTTCGAGCCCAGAAAAATTGACAATGAAAATGCATTCATACTTTATGTGTAACATTTTCTGTTAGTTAAAAGGATCATTGCACTTTCAGAAATAACGAGGAATGTCCGTTATCATAATTATATATTTACATAATTACAGTCGCGTGGAAATTAAGTGGTTAGGCGGATGAGGTGATCCTCGCCAAAAATAGACATTATTATTACTATTGTTACCACTATTATTACTATTATTATTATTATTATTATAAATATTGTTATTCCTAAAATTCACGACTAAAGATGTTATGGGTCGTTTGAAAACAAAGTCTATTTACATCGAGTTTCACATGGTACTTCTTCTAAGACTTTTATACATTAAACTTTTATATGAATCGAGTCGTGGCGGTTGACATACAGGATTCAATCAAGGCCACCTAGCGGACAGCTCCCTAATCCTGCCCTCACATGCTACCATAGGTGGCTGTAGTACCAGTTTGCCTGCGAGCGAGTATTGCGCTAGTCAAAATGATCAAAGTGAAATTACGATCCAATTTATTTTAAATAATATTCCACGAAAAAGTACCAATGATAAAAGACTTGCATAATATAATGTCAAGTTCAATTTTAATGTACGCACTCGAACGAAACCATTATTAGAACGATTCTCAATGGTTAATGAAGTGTCAATATTTGCTTTGTAAACTCCTCTGTGATCAGTCAAGAACCTGTGTCATAACGAAATCTGTATCGTAATGAGTATTATTATGCAACGAGCCGCAGCCATCAAATTATAGAATTATACAATGGGAGTAGAAAAAGAAACGTTTTCTGAAAGGAGGACGGTAAACAATGGGTGCACTCGCCTGCATTTGCCCGAGCGCCCCCGCAGACGAAGCAGCTGTTGGTCGACCTTGCTCTGGCGCGGCGCGCGCCCTCATTGGCGCTCCTGCAAACAGCGGCGACGCGCGTCCAGGGATATTGGACGCCGTCGCCGGCGCGAGACTTGTTCGCAAATTTGTCTGCATGTGGGCGGGGATGCTACCCGACCGCTGGCGTGTTCCACTCATCCCCTAGGGAGACGGCTCTGGAATTAGAGCGGGAGGTGTCGAAAAACTTTTAACGGCCGCGTCGCGAAACGGGCTTGTGCAACGGATGTATTTGTATTCTTTTTGACAGTGATATCTGCAAACTTGAAATTTTATTCGGTTTTGACGTTTTAATAATAACGTGTATCTGAATGAAACTGATATGGAAATTGAAAATATTGTAATCTTTATTCTTATAATTATCGATTTTATCGTGTTACTATATGGTGGCAGCTACTGTGTCACTGCTTAACATACGCAGTGCTTATTCTTTTTCAATAAGTTTGTTATTTAATTTTACCATTTTTGTATTATTTTTTCTAATTAATTTATGCATTTTTAGATTTTCTAATGTTGTAAATGACCTCGGCCTACCGCCGCCATCCCGATTGAGGTTTTCTGAGTTTACTCAATCGCTTAAGGTGTATGCCGGGATAGTCCCTAGTCCGCTCTCCCAAAAGTAAAACTAAAGTTCCTGCCCCCTCGCTCTTCTTCACAGAATATGAAATAATGTAAATATTCACCGTGGTTTGGCGGAAGAGCAGCACTAATGGTCTGATCCTCGTTGCTAATAAAGAAAATGTATTATTATTATTATTATTATTATTATTATTATTATTATTATTATTATTATTATTATTATTATTAAAACATACGATATATTGAAATTCACATACAAATTTTATTTTTAAAAAATGGTGAATATTTTGAGTATGTTTGACTGAACATTATATTTTCTATAATAATATATTATTTCCCGCTCTAATAATTTTATCAACACGAATTTAAAAAGAAAACACTGAAAGCAAATGCATGTTTTTTGACATCCATTTACACGGGATGCTATTTAAACGCTTCCAAACATAGGGAATTGGGGGGTGGGTCAATGATTCATATAATTTGTGAATTCTGTTAAGAAAGACCCCTAGGCAGATTTGCGTCCTTGCGCTTAAATGTCGACGCCCATGTATAATTTACGTAATATGTAATAATATAACGTATAATGCTTCGATATGCGTTGAAAGACCTCCAATTTTTAATTGTGCGCCTGCCTTGACAACCTTTACTCAATGACAGAAAATGCGGCGCCAGTCGTCGTTTTATGTAGCCGTAACGTACGAATCTACTCATGCTGCTCCAGTACTTTATGATACCTGAATTTCATGTTGGATTTCGAATACCGAGCTAAGAAAATATTAAAATCATGATATATCGATGCTATAGTTTCTAGCATATATTATATTTGCCTAAACTTATTTTACAATAAATTCAGTACTGAAGAAAATATTTACTGGTAGAAAATATTTTAGAAAACTGTTTACCTTTTGAACGGCTGGGATAGCATTTGCAAATGCGAACTGTGCCAGCATTATCAAAGGTCGGCAAGTTTTAGTTTCGAGTCCCGGGTATAATCTTCGACACCAGTTAATATAGCTATAGCTATGACGGAGCTTATCATTTTGGAAGCCATTATCCGGATGAGAATTTGTAAAGCCGGCTGCTCTAATCAGTCTTTCCCATGAAGTCCCCCGTATTAGTTTCAACAATCTTTCCTTTGTTACTTTGTTTTTTTTTATCTCCTTTTCTTCTTTCATTCTTTCCTTTCTTACCTCATTCCTTCCTTTCTTACCTCATTCCTTCCTTTCTTACCTCATTCCTTCCTTTCTTACCTCATTCCTTCCTTTCTTACCTCATTCCTTCCTTTCTTACCTCATTCCTTCCTTTCTTACCTCATTCCTTCCTTTCTTACCTCATTCCTTTCTTTCTTACCTCATTCCTTCCTTTCTTACCTCATTCCTTCCTTTCTTACCTCATTCCTTCCTTTCTTACCTCATTCCTTCCTTTCTTACCTCATTCCTTCCTTTCTTACCTCATTCCTTCCTTTCTTACCTCATTCCTTCCTTTCTATTCCTCCTTCTTCCTCTTCCTTTTCTTACCTCATTCCTTCCTTTCTTACCTCATTCCTTCCTTTCTTACCTCATTCCTTCCTTTCTTACCTCATTCCTTCCTTTCTTACCTCATTCCTTCCTTTCTTACCTCATTCCTTCCTTTCTTACCTCATTCCTTCCTTTCTTACCTCATTCCTTCCTTTCTTTCCTCATTCCTTTCCTTTCTTACCTTCCTTCCTTTCTTTTTCCTCCTTTCTTCCTTCATTCCTTTCTTTCTTACATCACTACCTCTCTATTCAATTTTCATTCCCAACTTTAGTATTGAGTGATTGTCAAATACCCTTATTTCATTTCCCCCTCAATCAGCCAAATCATTTCCAAAGAGATGCAATTTTTTCCGAGATATAATTTATATTTAGCTTATTTACTAATACCTATGTCAGTGTTTAGAACCAAGGCAATCTTAGTGGAACAGAGGAGACACGTGGACTGCAGGAAAAACACACAAGCATCTCCACTTGCTAGGGTGAGTGGGGTGCATGTCGTTCAATTAAGTCCAAGAACTCCCATGTTCGTTGTTTCCTCCCACCTTTTGTTTACACTGTGAGGTGAGTAGGGTCCTGGAAATAGGTTGAGATTCACTCTCCGCGGAGGTCACGTAGGGCAGAGGTAATGCGTTTGAAAGAGCGAACAACAATTCGAGCTCAAACACTCGACGATTTGGTGCAGTCCTTCAGTTCCAAGAAGTGAGATTTCCGATCTGAAAGGTTTTGTGTACTTTGCTATTCAGTGATGATTCACTCTTCAAATACTCAATCGTCGGAGTTCGTCTGCAAAACGTGACTAGCTAGCTCCTTCAATATGATTAGCGACTGTTGACATTGAGTTTAAAAGAGCTCTTATGAGAACGATAATTATGTTCTTCTATTATGTAATAGTTCTTAAGGATGGTTAGAAAAGAACACTAGCTTTGGAACTGAAAATCACTGAAGATCAAAAGGACAGTCGAATTAGGTTTCTTAAGCAATATTATCCAGATGGAAATATTTTTTAGCTTTCAATGATTGTTTTGCTGATTTAGTTCTTTTAGGGGTTTCACAAATGTCAAGGCTAGTTAGAAATGTGCAGAAATTGAATTTTTTGAAAAAACAGCTTGAAGAAAAAATACAGAAGTAATCATTCAAGATTAAATCAAATGGACTGGAGAATTTTCTGGACTGGAGAATACAATTAAATTTCAACCTTTGGCAATGTTAGAATTGTTACTATCGCACAGTTGTAGGCCTATAATCCTCTAACGCACAGTTCAGTGACAGTCAGTTCTAAGTTGGGTAGGTACAATGTGTGGAGAATTCGCACGGGTCCATCTTACACGTATTATTTTGATATTAACACACTCCTTAGGGAGTACAATTTCGAGAACGTTAAGTAGAACGAAAAAAATAATGTAATTGCATAAACAAAAATAATGTAATTGCATAAACAAAAATAATGTAATTACATAAACATCTGGTCTCTAGTTCTTAGAACATATTGAAACATTCATGGCCTATTATTACTGACTATAACGATGTTTCATAATATGTTTTATTAGAACAAAAGTGACATAATTATTCATGGTCACCTAATAATATCATACTATTAATATCAATCTGTTCTTTATGATGAATTGACAAATTTATGTGAACATTATTGTATTAATTTTAAAATGTGGATAATAAGTGCGACATAAATGCTATCGTAACATTTTAGAGTACTTCTTCCCGTAATACTATCAATACTGTACTCTAAGAACTGAGTGGACTTAGCGCAACTAACGGAGAACCAAAAAACCCCTCTAAAGGTGCGAAGGATTTATCAGTCCGCCGTTAAGAAGGTACCAAACAAATGAATTGTAGTTTAAGAATGCGTATTAGACCTCATAATCGAGGGAAACGCATTTCTTATGTGTATATTTTTTTCTTAGAAAGCTGTTGTTAACACAAATAACAGACTCGGTTTCTTATAAATGTCAGGTGTAGCCATGTGTTTGGAAATTCATCCGTTACAGTTATTTGCTGTTTATCGGTGAAAGGAGGTTGAGTGTGAGTGCGGGTGACTGACGCTGTTGTGTTCCGCCCACAGGTGACGGGTGCCCGCTGCCATCATGCCGGCGCGCAAGGGGCTGCTGGCCCCGCAGAACACCTTCCTCGACACCATCGCCACGCGCTTCGACGGCACACGTGAGTACTCCCTCGTTTTCTATCTCTCACCCCTCTTCTCTCTCTCTCACTCCTTTCTTCTCTCCCTCTCACTCCTTTTTGCTCTCTCTACTTTCTCTCTCTCACTCTCCTTCTCTCTCTCACTCTCCTTCTCTCACTCTCCTTTCTCTCACTCTCCTTTCTCTCTCTCTCCTTTCTCTCTCTCTCCTTTCTCTCTCTCTCTTTCTCTCTCTCCTTTATCTCTCTCTCTTTATCTCTCTCTCTTTCTCTCTCTCCTTTCTCTCTCTCACTCTCCTTTCTCTCTCTCACTCTCCTTCTCTCTCCTCTCTCCTCTCTCCCCTCTCTCCCTCCTCCTTTCTCTCTCTCACTCTCCTTCTTCCTCCTCCTTTCACCTCCTACTCTCCTTTCTCTCTCTCCTCTCCTTTCTCTCTCCTCACTCTCCTTTCCTCTCCCTCACTCTCCTTTCTCTCTCCCTCACTCTCCTTTCTCTCTCCCTCACTCTCCTTTCTCTCTCCTCACTCTCCTTTCTCTTCTCCTCACCTTCTCTCTTTCTCTCTCCTTTACTCTCTCCTTTCTCTCTCCCTCACTCCTTTCTCTCTCCCTCACTCTCCTTTCTCTCTCCCTCACTCTCCTTTCTTCTCCCTCCCTTTCTCTCTCTCTCCTTTCTTCTCTCTCTCCCTTTCTTCTCTCTCTCCTTTCTTCTCTCTCTCTCTCCTTTCTTCTCTCTCTCTCTCTCCTTTCTTCTCTCTCTCTCTCTCCTTTCTCTTCTCTCTCTCTCTCCTTTCTTCTCTCTCTCTCTTCTTCCTCTTCTCTTTTCACGTAAAATGTTACTCATTTTCATTTCTTTTTTAAATTTAAAGTATTTGACCCAGTGGCGTTAGAATTCGCACGAGATATCTGTGCACTCGACAACCGTTACAATGCGAGTCACACATGAAGAGAGACTCTGCGCAAGCTCAGTAAAGGCATCTACGCGCACTGGAGCTGTTCATAAAACATCGAGTAGCCTAGTGCGAGGTAGTGTGATGGTTTTTACTTTTCCATTAATGAAATAACTTATGGAGGAAAATAAAAATATTTATTTATTTATTTATTTAGGGATTCACCATAGATTTGAATGTCGCAAAGTACTGAAATGTTAATCAAAACGCTTTCAATTTTGAAATAAATGAAAACATACTTCGTAATAATAATAATAATAATAATAATAATAATAATAATAATAATAATAATAATAATAATAATAACAATAGCAAGTAACTAACTTTACATAATATTGTTTGCAAACTAAAAGATTAATACAAAATTTAATTAATAGAACAAATTTCCCGAACAGTATCTAGGTTAACTTTTTCTGCTTCTTTCAGAAAATCAATAGTCCTGTCTTTAAGTTCATCTCTACGTGCACATCACCTTCGACTTTCCCAAATATTCCAGTCCATCCACTTTTCTTTAACACTATCCTCAATGGAATTTAGGCTACTGCCAATATCACATTACCCCTCTCACATTCAAATTTCTCACCGAGTCATACCATTCTGACTGAAACCTCCATTCATCATATACGTCCTCATTTCAGAACGTCCATTTCTAACTTTCGTTGTTGATTTCGTTCTTCTTACGTCAACCGTCTCCGTGACATCGAAACATTACCAACCTGCGTTCCTATCCCAGTAGATCGTGCATACACCAATAATCTTGATGTTAAATATGTTCGAAATAAAACATTTAATTTCGTCTCGTTACAGCAGGGATTGTAATTTTTCGGACATTTCTTTTACTTGCCTCTGTATTGTATTTCATTGTTTTTTTGTGTGCTTTCGTACACGAAATGTGTTATTTTTTTTTCGTGTCGAGACTACCTGCCTCAAAGATAGAAAGTCGATATTTTTGAGACAGGATGCATTGCAGATGTCTTCCCTCTGAGACGTCAATCTAGTGCAAAGATTTCTCGCGCGGAATTTATAGTTCTGCACAAAATAGCCCAAATATTCGATGCACATAATTTGAAATATAATTATAATTTTATGTAAACGTGAAATATAAGACGAGAATGTGTGTGCAGTGATGTCGTCCCGTGATGTGTGTGCAATGATGTCCGGTGATGTTACATCACCAGTTCCAGGGTATTCATACGTTGTAGTTGTCGTAAGTCTCAGTTTAAAATGCAAGTTGTCTTTATCACACGCTTCAAATTTTGTCACTTTACATATTATTATTTAGGTCGGTTTGTAGGTCTCAAAAAATATTCTGAAGTTGGCCCTGAGCAGCAAATTGTAGTTCGGCAGTTGTATTGTATGCAACATTAATTCGGAATTAAGTTAAGGATTCAGTCAAAATATTCAAAACACCATAAGCGGGGGGAATTTAATTTAGAGTCAATTCAAGTCAAAATGGTAAGAAACTAGCGCATCGAAGGAAAAGGTTCGTGGTGCGTTCAACATAGTGACAGTAAAGCACATTCAAAAATATATAGATCCTAATTTTTCATACCAACAAAAATCATTCAATAGTGTATCAGTTCCCTTATGAATATTAAAATGTAGATTAATTTTAAATGGAGCTTTTATGAAAAAAAATCTTTCTAAGGAAACATCAAGTCGGCTGAAAACTATACCTTAAACCCCCCACTCCCGCCGACAACCACCCACCACACACATCCTGGTTGGCACTCTGGTAAGAAAACGTATCGAATTCACGACTTTTGATGCCGAACGTGTGCCTTTATGTGTGTACGTGGTTTTATGTGTGAATAGAGGAACACACACAAATACCAAAAGCGTTAAGGGCGCACGTATTGTTATACGCATGTAACGATTGGGATGTTGCAAGTATCATCTCCATGGCATGATAGAAATTTACTTGGTGTTTAACATGGGTGAGTTTCTGTTACCGGCCGAATCGAATTCTTCCCCGGATGGTAGTTGGATCAGAAGTTTCCGAATTTGCTTTTATCACTTTCAGTCGCAGAAGCATCCTAGAATAGGGGCCACAGTTCGCCTCCAATTTTTTCCTTCCCTACCTCGTCTTCATTCCCTATATCGAGGGCCGCGCGATGGAAAGATAACCCACACTAAATAATTGTGGCTACTCCCGCTGGTCTCACACAAGCGACGAGGTTCCGGAAAGCAGCTACAAGCTGCGACTCTGCGAGGCACTAAATGTGTCTCGTAATTGAAAAAATCAGAGTAACAGTGATAGAGAAAGAGTATCATTCACTTGCTGAAACTCCCTTACGAGTCGAGAAATTCGAGGTTTTAGTTATGGAAGTTCAGTTAGAGTAGTATTCCATAATAATAATTATTAACATATCTAGAAGAATTTCAGTAATGTTTGCTTGATAATATATAATACAGTGACCATGTGTTACCTTCATTTATACTACCAACGAAAACTTTAAACACGCTAATCACAAAACACCAGTTTTGGATTTCATGAACCGCACTTTTTACGAACGATCGATGTTTCTCCTTTTCTCTATTTCTCTAACTAAAATTCTTCGAAATGCAGGCATTGAACTAATTGTGTATTTTAAATTTTTTATCTAACTTACCGGAAAAGCGAGTTCGTCATGAATTTTACGTTTTCCTGAGATACTTTTCAAGTTAGTTGTTGGTTGATGCAATCCCGTAAAATATTGAAAGTTTGGTTGAAATTTGTTAAAATAACTGTTTTTTAGTTGCCTTGCTTTGGATATGTTCTTCTAATAATTTATTATTTTTCTTGAATTATTTCCATTTTCGAGATCGATTTAGGGGACATTTAGAAGACAATCATGATACATTTTAGAGCAACCTCAAATTCAGAACAGTTCTTACGAAGACATTTTCCTAGTAATTGCTAGTGCTTGAAGCGCCTAACCAAAATTTATAATGATCTAAATAAACCTTTATTTTGATTCGGAAGGAAACCATGGTGTTCGCTAAGTTACTTCATTTCTCTCTCACAAAATTAGGAGGAACGAAATACTTACCTTAATTTCTCGCCCGCCAGATCGCAGTACTGGCGTTTCCGGTGTAACAACGCTTTCCGCGCCTGATGGGTGCTCGAGGCGGACAGTTCGGTGGGTATTTCCGGTTATAACCAAATAATCAAGGTATTTCGGCGAATGTATGTATTTAGACGACTGTACTTCTCCGCCGAGGAAAGGTTTGGAAGGCCATAATTCTGGATGACGGCGTAATTCTGGTGAGGCTGAGGGGAATTTTACGGAAAGATATCTGACCGTGAAAGTTAATTTGCCTATCTTGTATCATTATCACAATATGTTATACGGAGATTGGAAGATGAAGTCTATGTCGAATTTTTGGTTGAAATTTTTAATCTCTTGCAGATGTACTGTTTTTCCTTAAAGAAAAGAAAAGTGGGAGCAAATAATGACTCAGAATTTTTACGTTGTGCGCCTGTAGTAATAGACAACCCGCTACACGGTCAAGTATGGCGACATGCATTCATTCCAATACTATTAATCAATGCGTAACTCAACACTTCTTTCCACATCTCTGCATGATTCCGTCGCTTTACTTATCCATTTTGTTTCATGAAAAATTGCAAATTCGAGCTATTCTAACTGCTACAAACAATTGTTTCTTAAAACCTCCATTTATAAAAATCGTTCCAGCTCCTTGCTGAAGTTTCTGTCTTTATCCTCATCGTTGTCGTGTTCTTTCACCTGTCAATGTAATCATCAAACGTTTGGAAAAATTCCTACTTAATGATCTCGCCATTCTCGTATTTTGATCATCAGTTCTACAGGTTACTTTTGGCTTCTTCTGTGTGAGCAGTCTTGCAGAAGTCTCTCCTGGTTGCACCGGGATGGGCGGTTGGGGTGGCAACGACCTTGCCCGCCGCAACTTCGTTTCATTAATGGAGAAACAGGTTATTAGTGGCCGATAGTAATTATCGGGAGTTACCGAGCGTCATCATTAGGCGCCCTTGCGTGATGCCTGGGACGGGCAGGCGGGGCCAGCGAACTCTCCCCACGGAGTTAATGATTATTCTTGTTACTTGGAACCGACTGTTGCTGATTTCTAAGTTTAGAACTTAAATGTGCTCAATCTGCAATACTGCCGTGGTTTCGTGTCTAAGATTAAGTTTCAGGTCGGAGTTATTTTGACATGTTAAATTGTTTAATTCGAGAGATCGGTTTAATTCCAGATCACTAGATCGATTGCGATCACTTTTAGGAAAGTAAAAGTTGGTGTATGGTAATTACTGTTGGCCTGCTGCTTATACCTTTTCATGAAAATACGTTTTATCGTATTATACGCTAAGTAGCTAGACACACAATTGCAACATCTTATACCATTACAACTTGCACATTGCAACAACGAATTCTAATGTGATCTGAAATATTGCGTGAGTCAATGGTGTTGAAACTGATCTAATGTATATTTTTTTGAATACACAAT
Source organism: Teleogryllus oceanicus (assembly GCA_964035755.1). NCBI lineage: Eukaryota > Metazoa > Arthropoda > Insecta > Orthoptera > Gryllidae > Teleogryllus > Teleogryllus oceanicus. The sequence goes on along the minus strand of CAXIVR010000006.1, from coordinate 16,580,411 downwards.
TGTCAGTTAACTTCATGTAAGTAATCTTAGATTTATTTAATTAAGGTCAATCAGACCACACTTACTTGTAATTTTGCGCTACTCAATATTTTTTCAACTATCATTCAATAATAATTTTAATACGCACCTGATATTACAGCTCACCTGAAGATGAATTTAAAGGTAAAAATCAGTTAAAGCATTCATTCATTTAACCTTTCACACGTATTTATACCCCACGCCCACAGGAAATTCCATCCACCCATGTGCCCTCTGACGCAGAGGTGACCTTGATTCGATGACGTCGATGGGGGAACATGCCGACCGCCGCACTGCGCGCCGGAAACCCCCGCCGTACACGCCCCCCGCTTCCCCCCCAACCGTTGTCCCCCCGCTTGTCCCCCCCGCTTGCCCCCCCCCGCTTGTCCCGCCCCGCTTGCCCCGCCCCACGCTTGCCCCGCCCCCGCTTGCCGCGACCCCGCTTGCCCCGCCCCTCGCTTGCCCCGCCCCTCGCTTGCCCCGTCCCCGCTTGCCCGTCCCCGCTTGCCCCACCCTCTTGCCCGCGCCCCGCTTGCCCGCAATAGCTTGCCGCGCCCTCGCTTGCCCGCCCCTCGCTTGCCCGCCCCGCTTGCCGCGCCCCCGCTTGCCCCGCCCCTCGCTTGCCCCGCCCCTCGCTTGCCCCGTCCCCCGCTTGCCCCGTCCCCCGCTTGCCCCCCCCCCTCTTGCCCCGCGCCCCCCGCTTGCCCGCAATAGCTTGCCGCGCCCCTCGCTTGCCGCGCCCCTCGCTTGCCCTGCCCCTCGCTTGCCCTCCCCTCGCTTGCCCCGCCCCCCGCTTGCCCCGCCCCCCGCTTGCCCCGCCCCTCGCTTGCCCCGCCCCTCGCTTGCCCCGCCCCTCGCTTGCCCCCGCTTGCCCGCCCCCGCTTGCCCCGCCCCCGCTTGCTCCGCCCCGCTTGCCCCGCGCCGCGCTTGCCCCACCTCCCGGTCTGCCTCGAATGGCATGCGGAGAGGCGCGGCGCACAGTGGGCGGCAGCGAGTGGCGCGCGTTGTGGGTTCAGAGAATTCCTCACCGGAAATCAATTAGCAGACTATTCTAGTCACACCGGCGACTCGTGTTGTAGCGGTCACACTTCACACATTTCACTGATGGAGACCAGGGAAAACACTCACCATCCTTGTGGACCCAGTTTGTTGTCAGAGTTTCTGGAAACATTTTAGAGATTCTCACATTTCACCATTGTTGCATCTTCTCTCTTAGAGTATCTTCGTTATAACCTACTCAGCGAACTATTTCACCCATTTGACCTAATAGTCAGGCTGCTATGCCTCTGACCAGGAGTTCCGACTGGGGCAGGATTTTTGTCACGAGCTACGAAGCTAAGCCGAATCCAATACCCGTCGTCTGGAGGAGAATTCTAACGGCCGGCTGTTCTGATCGATAGTTTTCAGTGTTCCTTAAATCATTACGAGGCGAATGCTCGGGCGTTAACTAACGAGTCATGGACCGCGCGGGATCTCTCCTTCCTCTTCCTTGACCCCATCCTCGCCCATCACTGCCACACTCTTTGACACTTACATGCACTACACTTTCATGCATGACATACACTACACTTACATACACCAATATATACTCATGTTAATCTGTAAATAAAAACAAAAATTCAAAAGTGGAATTTAAGTTTGTGTTTTTTAGTAAGAGCAGATCTCGTGGTAATTCAAAATTAATATATAGAGAATGAATTAATCAAACCACAAAGGAAGGACTTTGATAGTATATAAAAACACTCGATGACCCGAAATAGCTTTCGTAACTTTTACCTATCATACAGGAAAATAAAATAAATTTTAAGGGAAATATTTTCTTTATAGTTGCTATAAACCTTGTGATAAAGTTTCCAGAAAATGAGTTATAATGCAATTTCGGTTTGTTTATTTCATTATCATTATATTGTATTATTACAAAATATTTATAGAAATTTTGAGAGCATTCAGTGCAGTGACTCACTAGTTGGTGAAACGACAAGTTTTGAAAAGTTACAGAACTCAGCCAAGAGCAATCTGCAAAAACATTTTTAGCAGGTTTCAAAAGATTGTTTGCAAACAATGGAATCTCGAAAAAACAGCACTTTATATATCATCGTTTCCAAATGAAAATAACTCATATTGAAATACAGTTTAGTGTTTATACCAAGGGGGAAGAACACCTTTCTTAGATGTGATATAACGTCCAAAAAATTCTCATTTCGAACATTACGGCATAGAAAACATAACTCGTGTTACTTTGGGGGACACTAACGGCCGGTTTTACTACTGTAACGTATTGTACGCTCCACTCAAAATGGCGGCGCCAAGGGATTAGACGCAAGGGCCAGGCAGGATGTGAGAACAATGCGGTATTAGGAGAATTCCGAGAGCTAGGGAAAGGGATGCCCAAAATGCGGGACAGCGCATTTTTGCGTGCCGCGTGCAAAATTCTTAGAATCCAGGAAAGGGGATGCCCAAAATGCCTGGCAACGCGACTAGCGCGGGCCGTGTGAAAAACCCAGTGACGTTTCAGGTCACGTGGGTGGGAGCTATATAAGAGCGAACGCAGAGCGCGGGGGTGGGGTTTGTCGAGCTGAGTGGAACTCTCGTGCGAACGCACAAAACTTGCGCCCAGGGCGGTGCGGAGCCGAGCGAGGCTCGTACGGCAACCCATGTGTTGGGACGCCGGGGTGGAGATTTTCCACGGGTGACCTACGTCACGGGAGCCACGTGCTGTGTGCATAAGGTTCGCTGAGAAGTGGCGCGGGCCACGAGTCAGATTACATTTTTAAGGATCGCTCCTGCGATCAGGGGAGTAAACGTCTACCAAGAGCTAAGAGTAACTTAAATATTTATTGTACATATTGTGAATAAACCTGTACATATTTATTATTGAAGCTCGTGTCTGTGTTATTCTGTATTCTCACGACGTCACACTACCATTACTGAAAATTTTAAGTTAATCTTAAGTATTTTAAGGTAGACTTTGGAGACGTTTCTCTTTCACCATACCCTTTAAGACGAACTTCAACAATAAATTGAACTGAAATTTAAGCCACCTCTCAGCTGCACTTATACATTTTAAGCCATGCTTATGGCACAAAAACAGTCCAAATAGCGAGCATATTGTGGAAAGTTGCTTTTGATAGAGATTTCACAATTGCTGCGACAATTGTGAAAAAGAGACCTTTGAGAAGCGTTCTCGTAGACCGAGGTGGATTCGGGAACGAGCCGAATATTTTGAAGAGTTCGATGAAAGAGTTTTTGCCACTCGATTTTGACTATCAAAGGTGGCAACACTACATATTTTGGAGCTAATTGAAGATCGATTGTAATGTCTAAGTTTACTTCTTAGTTAATTATTAATGAAATGAGCATTTCAATAATTGGCACATAACTTCCCTGCAAGTAACAATAACAACTACTTTACGTACTTTGTACGTAATGTTTACATGATCCCGCTACTCTCAACTTCCAAGTTTTACATTGAGTAATTTTTATTGCATTTCCCTTTTCACCTAAACTTAATCATTTCCACAATTTTATTTAATGTTTGTTATATTTTATCTGTAGTTTGTTGCTTTACAATTGCGTCAAATGTTATCCCACGCATCATTTTTTTGTCGGTTTGTTGTTCCGTTTGTAACTTTATTTTCAATAACAGAAATGTACTTTCTCATACATTCGATGAGCACTTTTTTCTCCGTCGATGAAAATTTGGCAATCCTCTCTATTTTCCTCTTAAATCTAACCTCTTTGCACCAAAGTATAAAGCAGAACCAAAACAAACAAGATTGGTTATAGTCACTAGGGTCCAGCATTGGCAATCAACTCACAGATGCACAAGGTATACTTCACTAAGCATTGCTTTAAAAAGGGTGGTGAATCAACGAACAACAAAAAACGACTTTAAAACACGTCTTTAAATTAAGGGGGAATTTATTAAGTGTTACTTAAAAAATATTTGGTGAAACCGGCCGTAAAAACATCGTTTTAAAATTAGAACGCATCATTTCCGAGATATAGTCGATGGAAGTGTGGTTCGGCATAATGAGTGTTGCAGACTGCATGTGCGCCTGATCATCCAACTACGCCAATGTCCAAGAAGTGTGGTTTGCGTCTCAATTCTATTTGACCTAGTACTGAGGGGTGGTTTCTCATCTAGCAAGAACTCACTTACTGTGTTTTGTGAGGAAGATTCCTTATAAATTATAAAAGATGGTCAAATGCCCTCATCGTGTCGGAATAAATGTAAAAAACTTCTCAGGCTCGAAAATGAACATTTTAGACAATGGACATGTAGTGACACGTTGCATAATACGGCGTTACACGTGTGACATTTATCCCTAATGTTTGGGCAACCAGGTTGCAGAAATGTTTGGCGGGTCGAGTTATGACGTTATCAAGGAGATTTCATGTACTTGCTGTACATCTGTGCGTATGAGGTGACTCACAATCATGGACAAATTTCACGTATATAAATGCATATAAATCCATTTTATACAATTTGTCTACAATTTGTCTGAAAAAGTGATCATTTTCAACGTGTATAAATGCCATAGAAGTTTGTAACATTTATTCTAAGGTGTCTGTGTACAGAAGAGAATAAAATAGAATCGTGGTAATCTGAGTCTCCCTATTTTGATATTCTGAGCCATTCGATATGGAAAAAAGTCCGATAAGCGCGAAGTCCCCCGAACAAGCAGCGATAATCTACAGCTTGCTCTTCACGAGCTGGAAAGCGCGGTCGGTGCCACTGTCAGTCTGTCCGTTTCATTGTGACCGATTCGCGCTCATGCATGTTTGTATCTGTGTTTTTGTCATCCGAGCCACTATCAGCCCCAATTACCTCGGATTATCGCGACTCTACTGTATTTTTTTTAAGTCGCTCTACAAACACCTGCGTTTGCCGTGCGCGCCGGTTGGCCGTTCGGGTGCAGTGTGCGGCTGGAGTCGATCTGGTGACCGGGCTGCGCGGCTGGGGCGACCGCACGTGGACCGGGCGGCAGCTGCGCCGCGCCGCGTTGCCAGGCGACCGCCACGAGCGACGGGATGCAAGGGCACGCGCCAGCCACTGGCGGCAGACGGGTCGGCGGCGCGGGGCAGCCCTGGGGCGGATTCGCAGAAACGATACGTTTTAACGCGACCTGCTAACGTCTGGCGGCTCGTAGCATGGTAATCAAACCCAATATGATACGATTGGTGTCAGAACAACAGATCATTTCACACAAACAAAATGCTGCAATTTAGGAAATAAATACTCCGAAATAATTTTATTCACACTAGTGAGAACCCGTCAAAATTTGACGGTGTGATCTGAGATAAATGTAAACTACTGTGCTCAGATTAATGTTCACAATATTTTGCATTGTTTGAATCTTCAGAGTATAACAAAAATATTCTGTGATGAGTTCCCAAAATTTTGAACACGTATGGCCCATGACCGGGTGGCAATGTAATATCGGCACCAAATGACACAAAAGAAAGAGCACTATTATACTGACGGTTTGTATTTCCTATTTTTTCTGCCATCATCTGTAAACAACTGTTTGATTTCTTGTGGCATATTGCTCGAAGGTAAACTTATTTTCCCATTTAAGCCACACAGAGTAAAATCGTTTACAAAATTTATCTCACTTGGGAAGTACAAAGTAGAACAAAACTGACATTACAAAGACAAGGACCCAACAGAAAACCAAATGACCTCACTATCACGACACATACGCTTTCTCTTTCCATGCTCCCAGTCAATGTACTACGTTTGCGTCTTTTGGGGTGCGTGGGCAACGATTCGGAATTCGACATAACCTGTGAACAACTTCACTACTTCAGTACAACCGAACAAAACCCACTGTCTGAATGTTCTCTACAAAATACACTACAAAAGGAAATACATGCAAACTGTCATCACCACAATGCAATAATTACACTGAAACAAAACCTTGACGAATTGTGAACAAATCTCAACAATCAAAACAAAACATCCACCATGAAGCGGCGGGGACTCACATCTATCGACTCCATGTATATCAATTTTAAAACAGCCACCCTTTGGGAGAAAACAATTGACTATTGATAAGCGTACTATTAAAGAATGATTTAATTAATTAATTTACACCGTAGATATTGGTGAATCAACTCAAACAATATCTGATAACACATCTAGGGATTACATTCTTTCATTTGAAGGAAAAATACTACAATCGGTTCAGTAGAAGCTCTAACGAAGCTATGGCAGAATACCTTCTTTTTTTTAAATATATAGATACTTAATTCAGGCTCTTATGGATGGAATTGTCACCAGTAGATCACCGTTTTCTTAAAGATATATTTCTGGCTCTTGGTTATTTCCTTAGCAGTTGTACTGTGATATTATTATTATTGTTATTGTTATTATTGTTATTGTTATTGTTATTGTTATTATTGTTATTGTTATTATTATTGTTATTGTTATTATTCGTGTTGTTATTATTGTTGTTAATATTGTTATTATTAATGTCAATAGAACTGAAAAAGAAATACTTATTACCTAATTATTTTCTTGTAAAAATGTCATTTAGCATTTCGATTGCGCGATTTTGTTTTGTTCCTTTCTCTCACACAAAGACGAGTTCAGTTTCAAAATTTATTACTTTTTCGCATACTACTTACTTGGTTTAGAGAAAGTATGTAATGCATCGGGAATTGGGGTTTTCGGCATAAACTATTTTTGCGGGTTCCTTATACCGAAAAAATTGATAATTCTAGCCCTTAGATGTAATAAATAACTTCTTCTAATACGTTGTCTCGCCAGAATCCACGCTTTGTAGATCCTTGATATCGAAGACTTACGGCGAAACGTATCCGTTCATGAACGACGCTAGCGGTTAAACCGTTGGCAAGAGTTTCACTAAAACTGATATTATTCTATCGATCTCTTTTATCTTTTTGGACTTAAAATTTGAAACGGACATTTTGATAAGTACTTTACATGAAGCCCCATTTAAAAATTTTCTCCAAAATGGCTCCACATTTTTTCTTTACATTTTTTCGTGCAATAATAGTGCAAAGTACGCTTATAGAAATGACGCAGACACAATTTTCGGTGAATTATCTGAATTTTCTAAAATTGCGAAAGCTTTTCTACGCCTTCCTACAACTACAATATTGAAGATTATTTTTCCTTAATAAAATTTGTTCTTTAAAGACAGATTTTGAAATAAGGTCATGTACATTAAAAAAATGAATAGTGTTCGAGTAATTTTGTGTGCAATAGAAGCAATTTTAAAAAACAAGGTTCACTCAACAAACAAATTTTATCAGTACATTATTTTCTCTATTTGTGCGAAGTACACTAAAAATTGCGCAGGTCTGATTTTGTTGAACTCCGATTTTTAAAAAAATATGCCAAGGTTTTAAATAATGCAATAAAATATGTGCTATTGTAGCACAACTACTTTTTCGTTTTTCCAGCAATTTGGTTTCACAAGGTATCAGTTTAGCAAATGCCGTCTCCTCACACTTACACTGAATGCAAAAGCAGACAGTGAAGGCCGACGCCTGCTGCTGACAGGTGGACGATAACCCTGTGAAGGGCAGTAATGAGCATTGCTGCTGATTTGGCTGGGGCGCCCTGCGATTTACGATGAAAACCGTTGCGGTAGGATTTGTAACAATGCCCAAAGTAGTGATATGGTCTATTCAGGCCAGTAGGCGATATTTTTGTCGTGCTCTAAAACGATTGAATATCGCTGAAGACTGGATCGCTTTGCGAAATATATTTTTCCGACAGCCAGGAGTGTGTAGGGTCGGCTGTTTAACCTCATATTGTTACAGTTAGTTCAGTTAAGAGCGGAGATAGTTTTCGCGAATGATTTTCATTATTCCAAAATCAACAATAAAAATAATATTGCAATAATTGAACCAAATTATGTCGAAGAGCAGATGAGAAAATTTTGCATGTAAATAAGTCATTAAACGATTGCAAACAAAGAGCCTAAAAATACCGAAATTCAATTGATTTGATTTTTTCGTGTTTCCGGGCGCGTCAACTGCTTCGGTCATTAGTCCCGTTAGTGTAGTGCATGTTTTTTTTCTCGGGAGGTGGCGGTGATCTTACCCCTCTAAGCTCCCGACCGGTCTACGGGAATATGTGGTAGTGTAGTGCATGTTAGTGTAAGTGTGTAAGGGGAGAGGATAGGACAAGGAAGAGGAAGGAAAGATCGCGCGAGGTCCGTGGCCCGTTTGGTAGGGTTCTGCTCCGGCATTCGCCTGGCGTTGATCGGAGAAACCACGGAAAACTGCCGATCAGAGCAGCCGGCAACTCGAGTTCTCCTCCAGACAGCGACTGAATTCGACCTACCTGAAAAGCTAGTGTCGAAAATCCTGCTGCCATCAGGAATCGAACTTAGAACCTCCCGGACAGAAGCGCTGCAGTGACATCAGTTGATGCCCTGAGCTACCGCTACCGGTCCGAAATTCAAAGAGCCGAAAAAACTCAAAATTTTAATAACACAGTTATGTATGTAAATAATAATTCTTGAAAAAAAATTTAAAATTGTACTTGTCTTGAATTCTGACTACATAAATACATTAGTTTCACGCAAACATTCTCCAGTTGGCCGAATGGAAAAAATAATCGGGAGTAAATGGACTCCACCAACGGTTAGCCGTCGTTTAAAAGAATGTGCATCATTTGAAAGTGTAACTCACCGAACGCGCCCCTTCTCCCAATTTTGTTTGGCATCAACGAGTGTCGGAAAAACCGCACCCACGAGTGAACAGATGATATCGGCGGCGATGGCGGCGGAGACGCGACGGTCCGCGTAACCTGCATCGATCTGCGCGTTCCCGCTCCTCGCGCGCTCCGCGGCCGCTGCCGTGTCCGCACGCCCCTCCACGCGTGCGCGCACGCCCTCCGCCCGCGTGCCTGCCGGCGATACCGCGGATGCGGGGCGATCGCGTCGGGAGAGGTGGCTCTGGGCGCCAACGTATCTCTGTCACTGCGCCGGGAGGTCTTACACGTCGAGTCCCGACGGTCGGGTTTTCGACACTAGCCTGATAGACGTCGGTAAAGCTAGCACCCCCACTTTCGAAAAACTGAAAAATTTTTGCGCCATAATTTTGGGCTAATTCCACCCACCATAATAATTAGGAGGTTTTAGGGTATCAAAAATGATGTTTTTGGTGTCACTCAAGAGCCCAAAATTAGACTAAAATTATGGCGCAAGAAGTTTTGAGTTTTGAGAATTTTTTTTTTTGGTTATTTAAGGGTGAGTTTCGGAATTTCTAAAAGTGGCGCTCGGGAGCACAAAATTCACTAATTCAGACCGTACAAAAATATTTCAATTTTGAGGAAGTGGGGGTGCTAGCTTTACCAACCCTTATTTTGAAACCTTCATTTCGGGGGGTATTCGGGTACAAAAAATAATGTTTTTGGTATCCCTGAAGAGCCCAAAATTAGCCCAAAACTATGGCGCAAGAAATTTTGGGTTTTGAGAATTTGGGGTGGTTTTGGTGTTTGGTTTTCTTATTTAGGTGTGAGTTTCGGAATTCACTTGTTTCGAGCGTACAAAAATTTTTGAATTTTGAGTATGTGGGGGTGTTATCTTTACCAGCCTCAATTTGAAATTTTAATTTCGGGGTGTTGGGAGGTAGCCCAAAATTTTTGAATGGGGTCTGAAATTAGCCCAAAATTATGGCGCAGAATTTTTTCAGTTTTTCGAAAGTGGGGGTGCTAGCTTTACCGACGTGCCTGATAGCTAGGTCGAGTCATGTCGCTGTCTGGAGGAGAATTCTAGCGACTGGCTGCTTTTCCCAACCGGGCAGGTCCTAACAAACGAGCCTCAGACGCGCGGGACTTCGTGTTTTCTGTGGTTTCTCCGATCAATACCATGTGAATGCCGGAGCGGTACCTACCAAACAGGCCATGGATCGCATGCGTTCCTTCCTTCTCATTCATTGTTCTATCCTACCCCTAATTTACACACACACACTCACACACACACACACACACACTTAATGCACTACACATGTCGGGAGTCCAGTCGGGAGCTTGGAGCTTGTCACGGGTGAGGCGGTGCCCTGCTGGTGAGAGATACCCTGTGGGGGAAAAATCCGGCTAGCCGTCGGGAGATTGGCGCCAAATCTCGCCATCCCGCGGGGGAAGATCACCGCCGCCTCCCTCGATTAAAACATGTACTACACTTACCAGACTAGTGACCTTAGCAGTTGACGCGGAAACACTAGTCATCAGTCAATCAATCAATCAATCGAGGCGATCGCGTCCTCGCACGCACTCGTACTCCCCCTCCCCTTCCGGTGACGCGACGCAAGGTTCGAGTCAGACGGCAGGAGTGGCGAGGCTGGCTTGCTATGTAGTCCCATTTACCATTGTGTTCGCTTCCAAGACGGTTTTACTTTCTCTCCGTTACGAATGTAAGAAGAGAAAGTATTGTAATTGTCGGAAAACGGCGAATTTTCGACAGAGAAACTTTGGGTGCCGGGCCCTGGTAACGAAAAATGGACAAATCTATATGCTAAATACAGAAAAAAATTCTTCTAAAACGTGATGTAGCCAGAATCCATGTTTTGTGCGTCCTTCACGCCGAAAAATCGGCAAAACGTCTGTCTATGGTCAAACGCTAGCGACTAAACATTTTGTCCAGAATTGAAATTCCCCGATCGATGTGAACGAACTTGAGGCTTTGGGAGTTTGAAACGAATATTCTAATTTTTGAGGGCACTTGAGGTTAAGCCTCAACAACATTTTCAAAATCTTCTCAAAAATCGCTCCAAATTGTTTCGTAATACTGAACCATTATATCGACATACTGCAACTAAAGAGAGTATATATGATGGCTCAGAGCAACTACTGTTACCACTGTAATGCCTCTGGTTCGGAGGCGTTACGTTTCGAGTCCCGACGGCGACGCCAGATTTTGGATACTAGCTCCTCCCCCCCTCCGGGCATGGGGGGGGGGGAGCGTGTCTGCATAGGTGGACACGATGTCTGGTGGAGAGTTGTGTACGTCACCACATGGCGGCCAGGTTCGACCATCTTTAGAAAGTTTAGCAGAGGGGATGGGCGGCCGGTCGGCTAGTACAAAAACTGTTAGTAGCTTTTGTCAACTGAAAAGGGAGCTATTAACACTCCGGGACGCAAGTCGGCCGGGCAGAGGGTCCTGACCCCCCGCCGGCGGTCAGGGGAGGCTGGCTGGCCATGTGGTCCCAGAGCCACCCGCACGGGCAGAGAAGCTAGGGGGTGGGGGTGGGGGACATGACCGCCAGAAGCTAGCCGGCCGGAAGGAGGAGTTCGTTAAGAGATCGCCTCGCGTGCGGACGCAACTGCGGCCCGTTGGCGGTAGTGCATTCCTTGGACACTGCGAGTGCGTAGCACCGGGTGTCAGGACACCGGCGCGGTAAAGCGTCTGGGGGAGGATGCACTAGCTAGGAGATGGGAGCAGGGTGCGTGGAGTCGCGGAGGTAGATTGCGAACGGAACCCCAGAGCTGTACATACTGTATAATATTCTGTAAATAAATATTGTAACTAGAGCTCGTGTCTGTGTAGTCATTTCGCTACCACGACGCCACAGTTGAAACGACCTCCTGGAGAAAGGTTCACGGTACAACTCGCATCGTTAGCTTCAAGGTGGAGGCAGTGAGGCATAGTTAGCTTCAAGGTGGAGGCAGTGAGGAGGCATATGCTAAACCCCTTGTTGCCGGGTAACCCACCGGTTGGATCAATGGCGTAAGCTAAACCCCGTATTGCCCGGTAACACACCAGTTGGGTCAATGGCGCCCTTTCCTTTTGCTAGATTGGGTTGAGGGACGTTCGCCCCATTATAATAGTCTAGATGGGGAACATGGACCCCAGAGGGGCAGTAATGATTTACGTGAATTCTGGCGATACTCACGTAAATAGCCTAAAGGTGTAGGCAGTGAGGAGACGGGGAGGGGGCCCCAAGTCGCCCCACTCAGTTCGGGTATTCCCTTGTTGGGCTCTCGGCTTCCTCGTGGCTGTGGCTCGATACTCTGGTCAAAGAGGGACTTGTCCCGGCGGATGTGAGTGTCGCATTGATTTTACTCCGGTACTAGCCTGGAAAGTTAGTAGCTCTAAGCGGGCAGGGCGACCCCACCCAGGCATTGAATGGAGAGGTTGCCGCGAGGGCAAATTGCATTCCGGCGGGACCCGTATACCAGCCTGTTGTCCAACATGTGCGGCGGCGTGGGGGATGCGTATAAAGGCAGGAAGTCATAGGTGTCCACCCCGGGGACGTGTGCCCCCCTGGTCGAACATGAGTAGAGTGTGGGGTAGTAGCCCAACAGGGACTCTACTAAGTAGGTAGCTAGGTTGAATTCAGTCTCTGATGTGAGAATTATAGCGGGAGGGCTGCTGTGATCAATAGTTTTCTGTTTTCTCCGAGCAATACCAAGGGAAAGCTGGAGTATTACCCTAACAAACGAGCCACGGACCGCATTCTTTCCATAGTCGTGCCCCCTTCCTCCCAGATACACTCATTTACTGGTACGTGCCGTACACTATCGCATAAATCGGGAGACCAGTCATGAGCTTTGATCTTGTGGCGGCTGGGGCGGTGCCCCGCGGGAGGAGATGCCTGAAGAGGGAAACCCTTGCAAGCCGACGCAGAGGTCAGCTCTGGATCTCTCGTTCTATCGCTGGGAAGAGCACTGCAACCGCCCGAAATATAACATAAAATACACTAACGGGACAAATACCCGTTCATTGCAGCTATTGGTTGAAGCGCCCGGAAACACAAAACATTAATGAATATAAACAAAGCAAAGAAATAAAACAAAATTTAAAGTCAGGGTCCATTAAAGATTTTAAACCTGCCGTCTGTTGAGAATAATAGAAACAAATAAATTGAAGCTGAAAATGACGTACCTGTTCTCCTACTCATAGCGTAGATGTTTCTTATTTTTGTAATTTTTCTTATCAGAAACATTTCTTATGAGACAAAACGACTGAGAAATTATTGGTTAGACTAAGAGAAAGGCGCTCGTTTGTTTACACTCAAATCCCCTCTCAGTTTATTAAGGAACTCTATAATGAATATTTCGTGAACGCCTCTCTTACTCCGTGAATTTTTTATTAACACGCTAACCCACATCATCATGCGTGGTTGGGGATGTTGGCGAATATCCTCTCGCTTTACCGAGGCTCCGCCTCCTTATCCTCTTACTTCTTCCTGAAGGAAGAAGTCGTGCAGTGTAGTCATCAGAGTTTGCGAAACTTCGCTCGGCGGGGGTGGGAGGGAAGCGACTTCGGGGAAATATCGGAATCTGCGAGCGAGCGAAACTTGAGGCTCTGAAGTAAGCTATCTGCCTGTGCAGGAGCACCCAAAGGGAAGGGTTAGAAAGACATCGGCGTGGAGGGCGAAGCCGGAGATGATAACAGCGAAGTTGTGACTTTTTTTTGTAGGTTGTTGGCTGGTGTCTTAAGTAGATTTTAGCTTCTTGTACACCTAAATATTCTCCCTTGTCTGCGATGATCTACCAAAGTTTGCTTAAATCTTGCTTGTTAATTTCATGCTAATTTTGATGTCTTAATAGACTCGTGATGTACCGACATTCATTTAATACCATAGGTCTGAAATGAATAACAGAGTAAATCTTTTATACATATCTTGATAATGAAGAGTGGCAGTAGCTCATTCACGCCGACAAGGTTGGCTCAGGGAATCAACTGATGTTACTGCAGTGCCTCAGACCGGGACGTCCTGCGTTCGAGTCCCGATGGTGGCAGGATTTTCGACACAAGCTAGGTCGAATTCAACCGCTGTCTGAAGGAGAATTACAGCGACCGGCTGCTCTGATCCATGGTTTTTTGTGATTCCTCCGTGTATCACCAGGCGAATGCTGGAGCAATAGTCTAACAAACGGGCGATAGACAGTGCGCTATCTTTACTTCCTCTTCCTTGCCCTATCCTCACCCCTTACACACACACTTACACACACTACACTGCCGCGCATGCAGGGAGACCGATCGGAATTTTAGAGCTTGTCCCGACTGAGGCGGTTCCTCGCTGATGGGAAAATCCCACCAAGGTTGGGGAAAATCCCCTTAAGCCGATGTAGGTCGGCGCGGGATCTCTCCATCCGGTGGGGGAAGGTTCCGCACCGCTTCCCGCTATGAAAACTTCCACTACACTGACGGGACTAATGACCTTTGCCGTTGACGCGTCTGCAATCACAAATCAATCAATTTATAACATTCAGCGAAGAGATTGAATTCATAAGGCAATATATAATACACATACTACATGCCTTTCAATAAGTTGCATAACAACGCGGACCTTGTAACTTTACAATGAGGATACGAATGGGGGAGGGCACCGACGGCGGGCCACAGGGTAAAAAGTGCAAAATAATTATAGAAAATTTTTATTTAAGAACATAGTTAAAAATATATTCAAGTTTTGTTAAAATATTTCCAGTTTGAATTATTGCAAAGTCAAATATTTTGAACATTTCCTGTACCTTTGCTTCTTTTTGTGGGGACAAAGATGTCAGTATTGTTTCTCCAAGTTCTAGTCCAAGAACTAGTTCAACATTTTCTGTTGCTCGGATTGCATTACTTTTTTCGAGAGATATTAGAAAATATATTAGAAATTTTAGAAGATATTAGAAATTTTACTCCAGAGATATTAGAAAAATATTTGCATTATGTTTATGAGAAGGCATGTTTGTATGAACACTTTGGAGCTTCCACGAAGCATTTTCGAACGGAGTCGGTTTCAAATTGTTTTGTAAACATCCGATAAGCTGTGAAAGGCGAAACCAACATTTGAGTTAATAAGAGTCCTAGTATTAAAAGGCATATACATTAAAGATTACTTGTTTACCTAATCAAAGATGGTGACGAAGGAAACTCCGCTGGATTCCATCGTTCCCCTTCCTTATTAGAAGGGAGCGGATTTTGATGACCTAAAACATCGCCAAAAGTGATCAATAAAATGCCCTAAAACCATAGAAAAAACACGTAAAAAATCTTAACAAAACAAGTTCGGATGAACAATTCAAGCTGTTAGATTCGTTGCTGATGTAATCGAGGTTTCTTCCGTTCGCTCGAGTGAACTCGAACTTTTTGTTTGGAATTTTTATTCAGGAAATCTCTGTCTTTAGTTCTCGCGAAATCGGCCGAATTGGCAATGGCGCTGATATACAACACAAGAATTACATACTCACAATGCCTGTCAAATTTCTGTGCCAACAAATCGAATAGGATACTGAATAATTCTGTTCAGAACATTTGTTGCATCTATTAAATATTATTTGAAGCACGTAGTTTTAAAATGACATTGAAATCGATGAAAAATGCATTAAAAATGGCGGAAGAACGTAAATAAAAACTTGAATAATGACGCATAAAAATATGTCATTTCCTTTTGTCATAACATAAAATGAATTTCTATTCTAAACGGCATTGTCCTAGAGTGAAAAGAAAAAAATTATATTTCATTAAAATCCACCCCCTGCTTATTAGTTAGCGATTGTTAACATAAGGCTCGCGAATGCGAAAAGCAGTTCACTCTCTTAATTAAATGTCTGGGTTGTACCTTACGGTGCAATAACACGCATGTACTATACATCAAGGAGAGCTACACAGGGGCTTAAGCGTGAGTCCTTGTGTAACCAAAAATCCCCTTGGTCACTGAAGTGCTCTTGTGATTCGGCTCCACGTGAAGGGAACATAAAGCTCACAATTGGATTCAGGATAATTGGAGGGATATAATACACTCGACATGATAGCTGACATTTCGGGAGATGCTAAAACCCGCATTTTCAGTAAGAAAATGTTCTTTGACGGTTCGTGTACGTTTGTACAAATTTAGCGAGATCTTTATGAAAATGCATGTTGTGAAGTTTCACCACATGCATTTTCATAAAGAACATTGTTCTTTAATGAAGAATGAACAGTTGTTCATTTAAAGATGCAAATTTTGTATAAGAAAAAGGACCAACATTATGTTATTTAGAGAAACAGTTTTGCTAACATGTTATTTACTTAATTCATATAGATGTAGGACAAGTCATTACTGAACATACTGGTAGAAGAGAAGAGAAAAGCTCCCCCCCCTGACCATAGGGCGTGATTTCTACCCGCCGGTGAGAGGGTAGATGTTGCCAATTTCTTTGCAGTATCAAATAATATCCGTCACATTCTAATGTTTCCTTTGCTCATAAAATGACTCCTTGGCTACTGTTGTTAGGGTCCAGACACCTGATCTAATTTAAATAAACTCAATAAATTGCGCAGATTGGAGCACTATAGTATGCTGCCTACGATTTGGAGCAGGGCAATTTTTTACTATCATCTATTCTGTCCTGTTGCACTATTGAGTCGTAAACGCTGACTTTTAGTGGAAAAACTACTTACCTTGTTAATCATTGTTGTAGTTTTAGTAATCACGCAACTGGACTTCTTTCCTTAGAGTTTATGACTTTTGGAAATTTACGTTATGTTTCTAAATGCTCATGCGTTCACTTTTCAGCAACTAGAAGAAATTTAACTTCTGAGAATATAATTAGGAGAATCCATACGTATCACATTTTCACTGAACTTTGATATATGAACATGTTCACCGCGGTAAAAGAAATTTACAAGGAACGGTGACCCACCCATTTTAGTTTCCGTAGCATTCTCAGTAAGGTTGACAGATGGGTTTCATTAACCCGTTTTAAGTGACACTCAGCTTGCGGCAAAAGCCCGTGACATGATTTTCTTTGCAATGTCGCGGTGGCAGTTGGAGAGATTGATACGAAAGCGCGTGTCAGCGGCACTTGTGTGTGTGTGTGTGTATGTGTGTGCGTGCGACGACATCATCCCGGCCGTCTCCGGCGCGCTCCCTAATAGCCACGGGCGGTGCAGGCGCCGCGTCGTCGGGGCGCTCATGGCCGCCATTATTTACCCCGGAACGTTATCCCGCGCACAGCAGCGCGCTGCGGACGGAGGGCCTCCGCGCGTGCCCTCTCGCCCTCCCGCGGGAGGCTTCACCGCATTTTTACGGGACGCAGGGCTGCAAAAGCCCGTGTCCCCCGGGCGGCACCCTGCCCTCGTCGAGACGCTGTTTTGGGGAGGATTCTAGCGGACGGCTGCTCAGATCGGTAGTTTTCTGTGGTTTCTCCCATCAACTCCAGGCTAATGCCGATAGAGTGACCTCGGAAGCTTAATAGCATTTTTACAGGACTCAGGGCTGCAAAAGCCCGTGTACCCCGGACGGCACCCTGCCCTCATCGGGACGGGCTGTCTGCCGCTGTCTTGGGTAGGATTCTAGCGGACGGCTGCTCAGATCGGTAGTTTTCCGTGTTTTTTCCCGTCAACTCCAGGCTAACGCCGAGGCAGTGCCCTCGGAGGCTTAATAGCATTTTTCGGGACGCAGGACTGCAAAATCCCGTGTCCCCCGGACGGCACCCTGCCCTCGTCGGGAAGGGGCTGTCTGCCGCTGTCTTGGTAGGATTCTAGCGGACGGCTGCTCAGATCGGTAGTTTTCCGTGTTTTTTCCCATCAACTCCAGGCTAATGCCGAGGCAGTGCCCTCGGATGCTTAATAGCATTTTGATGGGACGCAGAGCTGCAAAAGTCCGTGTCCCCGGGCGGCACCTTGGCCTCGTTGGAACGGGCTGTCGGCCGCTGTCTGGAGGAGAATTCTAGTGGCCGGCTGCTCTGATCGGCAGTTTTCCCTGCTTTTTCCCATTAACACCAGGCTAATGCCGAGGCAGTGCCCTAACAACCGAGCCTCAGATCGCGCGGGATCTTCCCTTTCTCAGCCTTGTTCCTTCCTCTCGTGTTACTCACGCACATTCTTAAAATTAAATGCACCACATCGGGAGAGATTGCTCAGGGCATCAACTGATGTCTGCAGTTCCTCTAACCGGAAGGTCCTATGTTCGAGTCCCAGCGTATAAGCATCCTAAAATACCGGTAACCCAGGAAAATTTGTTTTGAAAATCATTCAAAACGTTTGTAGCGGCTGCGGTGTGTCAGGACATCAATTCATATCAGTGAAGTGCCTCTGACTGGGAGGCGTTAGAATTCGAGTCACAAAGGTTGCAGGATTTTCTACTCTAGCTGAGTAGCTGGTTCGAGTTCTGTCACTGCCTAGAGGAGGATACTAGCGACGGGCTGCTCTGACCGGTAGTTTTTTGTGGTTTATCCAGAAAATACTAGGGGCCTAGGCAGTACCATAACAAACGAGCCTCAGACGGCGCGGGAACTTCCCTTTCTCAGCCTTGTTCCTCTCTTGTTAGACATTAACACTTACGGCCCCTTCGCATTCGTCACTGCAACGCGCTTCCCAGCGCTGCGGCTAGTAGCAAAGCATTATTTTAAATGTAGGTCTTCCCACGTGCGCCGGGTCCACGCTGCTGTGGCGATCGGGGAGCGACTCCCGCTTCCAGCAGCGCGGAAGGGCGAACGCGCCACCGCTAGCAGAACACGTCTGTAAATGGTGGCCTTCCCACTGTGCCACCGGGCGCGGCGTTTTACTTGCTGCGTCCCTTTACTAATCGTCGCCGACGTGTCGGACTCAGGGACCTTGCACCCATTACGGCGGTGCGGCGGTGGCGTGCGCCGGTGGCGGCGTTGGCTTTCCAATCTTATTTACTATTTGTTTTCGATTTCACTTGCAGGCGCTTCCTCCTCGGAAAACCGGGAGCGGTAGCTCAGTGCATCAACTGATGTCACTGCAGCGCCTCTGACCGGGATGTCCGGGGTTCGAGTCCTAACGGCGGCAGGATTTTCCACACTAGCTTTTCAGCTAGGTCGAATTCAGTCGCTGTCTGTATGAGAATTCTAGCGGCCGGCTGCTCTCATCGGTAGTTTTCCGTCGTTTCTCCGATCAACACCAGGCGAATGCCGGAGCAGTACCCTATCAAACGGGCCACGGACCGCGCGCGATCTGTCCTTCCTCTTCCTTGTCCTATCCTCTCCCCATACACGCACACTTACACTAACATGCACTACACTACCACATATTCCAGGAGACCGGTCGGAAGCTTAGAGATTGTCCCGGGTAGGCGATGCCCCGCTGGTGAGAGAGTCCTGGTTAGGGGGAAACCCCACTAGCCGACGGTAGGTCGGCGCTGGATCTCGCCATCCAGTGGGGGAAGATCACCGCCGTCTCCGAGAAAAAGTATGCACTATACTAACGGGACTAATGACCAAAGCAGTTGACGCGCCCGGAAACATGAAAAAACCGAACCAAACCAAACCAAACCTCATCGGAAGCGCCCCACAAACATGTTATCGCTACTGTCGTCACTATGTAGTATATAAAAGCACGAGCCGAATCGCTAAGATCAGCATTCAGCTCGGAGCCGTATCACTGAAACCACGTCTCGTTAAAACTACTGTATATTTTCGGCCATATTGGAAAATTGTAACTTGCTTAAAACAATAATTATTAATTGTGAATCTTCTCGAACGTTTTTATTACAACGAACTGCATCCCCCACTGGTATTGAACCCGTGGGTTCTCCTACTCCGCCATCACTTCGAGACGGCGACGAGAGATCATAACTTACTTAAACTTAATGCACCACAGTATCAAACATGTGGGGCGCTTAGAGCTTGTGCCGCCTAGGACAGTATACAACAGTTGATGGTACCTGGGAAGGTGCACCCCTGGTAGGCGACGTGTAGGTCGACCCCGTATCTCACACGTTCGCGGGGTAGGAATACTACCACATCCCGCGATAGAGCATTCACCTCACATACGGAACTACTGACATAATTCCAGATGTCGACTGTTCTCACCGAATGTGTCTGTATTTCCTTCTATTCAACTTTAGGTGAATTGGAGCAGTAAGTTAATCAACAAGACACTGACCGCACCCAGTCATTACCCCATTGTGTTCCCATTCGACAATGGAAAGCGACTGAAATGCTGAGCTCTCATCTCCAAAAGACCTATCCAGGATATTCTAACTCCAATGGGGTCTCGTGAAGTAGTGGCTAGTGGATACGACGCCCACTCCTGGGTCTCGGGTTTGATACCCGTCTAGTCCACGTAGAATTTCTGGTAGGGAAACTTCAGGCAACCTCTCTTCACTTTCCAGACGTATTTTTTATTTTTTAGAAGTTTGCCTATCCAGTGTTGAATGGCTCAATTTGACCGTATAATTTAAATTCATTGGATACTGTTCTGACCACTTGAAACTTCGCTCATATTCCGTTAACTTTTTCGGACCAAGTGCGATCGGCCAGCGCTCGGGTGAGTACAAAATATTTGGTCGTCATTGACCGTGTTCGCCCGATCTTCAATTCGACCCAACATTGATCGTCTCTGCATCCTTAGGAACAAGAGTGTGGAAGGGGGAATCACAATACGTAGCTCTTCACTGAACGTTCTGCTCCGGCATTCTCCTGATTTTGACTAGAAAAAAACATGGGCACGATTACTCAGGGCAGCCTGGAAGATTATTTACAATTATTTTCGGGCCTCTGAATTTCAGCGGTATCTCGACATAAATAGCCGTTTGTGATATCGTCATGGCCACTTTCTCTAAACTAACAAGACCGTAGCACTTGACGCACACGGAAACAGAATCAATTAATTAATCTTTGCAAAATGACTTCATTATGAATAACAGTAGTCCCACATTGCGGGTCCAAAGGCCGCTTTGTATCACTCTGTAGGATTCTTATCCAGGTTTAGGCCGCTACCGATCTAGCTGCACAGTTGTTGTCGAAACTCCGCTCCGTCTAATATCGAATATATGACGTTGTTCGTCTACCATGAGCGTGCTTCATTAGTTAAATTAATTCTCACTATTCTGAAAATCTAAACAGACCGCAATTGCTTAATATCGTGAGCCAACTTGCTTCCAACAACCTAAGTGACCAAGGGTTCCGAGTCGATGTTCCTCTAGTGGTACACAAATTTAATTCAGGTGGTGCGAGAGCTAGTACGGGTAAAAACCTATCTTGAAATACGTCACTTATGATTAAAGGGATTATTAAAAACTGGCGGTAACGGGCGAATTCAACTGGGACTGTGTAGGTTTAAACTTACACTGACACACATTTTTTAGCAAAATTTCATCAATTCCAACTGTGTTAATTCAAATTCGATTCTCATTATAGTTCAACGATGCAGGTCTCACTTCCAAATGCTTTTCATTATTTCATGTTTTCTAACGCGTGTGCTGCTACGTTAATTAGTCTCACAAGTGTTTTATTCTGTCATTCGCCTGGTATTGATCGGAGAAACCACGGAAAACTACCGATCAGAGCAGACTGCCGCTAGAATTCTCCCTCCAGAGAGCAGTTGAACTCGAGGTTGCTATCCAGCTAGTGTCAAAATGTATATGCTCAGTTGACGGAGATGACTTCCTTAACTTATTTATTTATGTGATAACGTCATCAGCAACGCATCAGAATTCTCACTATTAGTGTCGAAAATCCTGCCACCGTTGGGACTCGACTCCTAAGCACTCTGTCAGAGGCACTCCATTGACGTAAATTGATGTCCTGAGACACCTCAGACGGGACAAACTCTTTGAATGATCTTCAAACTATTCGTGTCTGACGTTTAGAGATCTGAGTTCTCTATTTGTGTTTTCATTGCAAAAGAATATACCTGAGTTACTCGTGTTTTAGAATGTCACACGCCAAAATCCTTGTAAATTGTGATTCTTGGTGACTTAAAGACGGAGAACCACCCCTGCTGTAAGCGAATACTGTGCCCCATAAGGTGTTCGCAGACATTCAATATTTGTTCCATTTGGTACTTGTTGAAATTTTGTCCGAGAGAATACGTTAGCTTGATCGGTATTGTTCAAATTGCAGGCGATGCTATCAACCGTCTTGGAAATGAGGTGACAAATGTATAACGAGAATGATCATTTCTGCACATACTTCAATGACAAAAGTATTTGAAGGTTTTACGGCGCCTGAAGTAATCACATGGTATGAAACTGGGACCGGTAGCGCCCGGAAACACGAAAAAATCAATCAATGAATCAATCAATGAAACTGGAGTGCTCGAAATATGAGTAAAACATGTTTGAGACACATGTCACTAATGGAAAGACTTTAAACGGTGACTTTTAAAAGTGAAATTGTTTTGTAATTGATGGGGCTAGGACTTAATTAATAGAAGAACTCGACAACTTCTTGTATGTATCTGAAAACCAGCTTCGAGGTTTTCCTTTTTTTGCTGGAATTCCAACATAAGCGATTCTGTACTAAATAAGAAACATCGGCAGCCACGGGGAGAACTTCATTATTCCACATTAACTGTCACTCTTCCAGCGAACATCCAATAGAGGCAAAAAAAAATCTTCTCTGTTCCGTACTGAACCATCTTAACGGCGTAGTATGGCATTTGAAACAATCCAATTTAAATGTCTGAATCAAATTTGTTTTAGTCAGGGCGTGAAGTAGCCGGGGGAGCAGGCAACAGAGGGGGCGGGGAGTCGCAGAGTGATTTCCCATTCAGAGAAGCAAGCTCTTCATTTTGTCTAACGTTTTCTCCGTTCCATAGAAAGCTCGACCTGCATATTAGTGAGACCTGAAATTAGACCTGCAGTTAGCCCGTATATTTCGGGAAACATTTCCCTTGAATTCAACGTCATACGTTATGTTTCATTTCAGAATGTGCATATGTTCTGTTCTACTGAGTGGCCCGCGACGGCGGGCGAGGGCGGGCGAGGGCGGGCGAGGGCGGGCGAGGGCGGGCGAGGGCGGGCGAGGGCGGGCGAGGGCGGGCGAGGGCGGGCGAGGGCGGGCGAGGGCGGGCGAGGGCGGGCGAGGGCGGGCGAGGGCGGGCGAGGGCGGGCGAGGGCGGGCGAGGGCGGGCGAGGGCGGGCGAGGGCGGGCGAGGGCCGGACGATGTCGATAGCGCTCACTTGTTGCGTTGCGTGGGAGCCCTAGTGGCCCCGGCAACAGGCAAAGCACTGGCGGGGGCGGGGGGCAGGGGCGGGTGGGACCACAACGGCGCCGGCGCTGCGGTCAAAGCGGGGAAGCGAATGCAGGACTCCGGCGGCAGCGATTTTCTTCTTTTCCGTCGTCTTATTTTCTCCAAGGCTCGTTCTTGTTTTCAAAGTTCTGTTCGTTGTTCCTCGGCTCAGTGCTGCGTTCTGGCCGAACTACCTCCTCGCTGGTTTGGTTTGGAGCCGTGGGTGGAGTTGTTTGTGTTTGTGGGCAAGTTCGAACTCTGTTTGGTAGGAGCTAACGCACAGGAGAAGCTGGCGCGAAAGGAGCCTTTCAGACACTTCATCAGTACATTTCGTTGTGACTTCGTTGAGAGTCGTCAAAATACTAGCCTTGAGTAAAAAGTAAGCGAATCGAAATAATATGTTGAACATGAAATAATATTGAATATGTAACTCGTTAGTGACTTCGGAGGCATGTCAATTTTGTTTTTGAGGTACAACATGCACAAGAGAGTATTGGCGCATTTAGTTTTAAGTTTTCCATGCCTTTCAAAGATTGCACTTCTCAAATGACTACTTGACTTTAATACGTCCCAACATAAAATGTTCGTAAATATTGAGTATTAAATACAAACAAACTAACTTAAGCCATTTCTTCATTTATTAAAAAACAATTCTACAATGAATGTTAACATAACACAGTAGAAAGCGCCAAATTTTCAGTTAAGGTGATTACTTCTTTGTATCGCCCCATGTCAAGATTTTTACGGGTCCATGAAAAGCCTGAGAGTACGCGTAGAACACAGTTTGAGGGTTGTTTCCAAAATTGTCTGTGTAGGCGCGTGGCGGCTCATTTGCTTATACTCTCAAAGTAGAACACCTGTATTTGTGATCTTGTGATTAAACCCATGAACGTTTAAAAATTCAGAACGTTCTTTGCGTCAGCATTGTTTATATAAACTATATTTCTGTACTATATAAATCAGGAGCGGTAGCTCAGTGCATCAACTGATGTTACTGCAGCGCTTCTGACCGGGAGGTCTTAGGTTTGAGTCCTGACGGCCGCATGATATTCGACACTAGCTTTCAGGCTAGGTCGAATTCAGTCGCTGTCTGGAGGATAATTCTAGCGGTCGGCTGTTCTGAGTTCTCGGTAGTTTTCCTTGGTTTCTCCGATCAACACCAGGCAAATGCCGGAGCAGTACCCTACCAAACGGGCCACGGACCGCGCGCGATCTTTCCTTCCTCTTCCTTGTCCTATCCTCTCCCCTTACACACACACTTACACTAGTACGCACTACACTACCACACATTCCGGGAGACCTGTCGGGAACTTAGAGCTTGCCCCGGCTGGGGCGGTGCCCCGCTCGTGGGAGAGTCCTGATTAGGGGTAAACCCCGCTAGCCGGATCTCGCTATCCAGCGGGTGAAGATTACCGCAATGTCCAGAGGAAAGAAACATCCACTACACTTACGGAACCATGACCTAAGCTGTTGACGCGCCCGGAATCACTATCAACCAACCAATGAAGCTGTCCTATATAATGCGTTTTTTCATGAAAGTTATAATTTTTGTTGTCGATAATGTTTTTTCTATAAGCTTGTCCATACAATTCGCAGCATGTTCCCCGCCGAACTGTCCCATGACATTGCTTTATGAGCCACACTTAATGATTTAATTAATTATGCTTTCTCTAAATATGGAAAATTAAGGGATATCGAATTTTGATAGTTGCCACATTGAACAAAATTTTCTTAATTAGCCACCATTGAGGTTATAATAGTAAAATACGGTTTGCTTGAGTGTAGAACATTAACAAAGTATTTTATTAATTTTTTCATTACAAAGTAATATTCCGTTAAATGGGAAAGGCAGGGTAGTTAGGTTATAATAGTGAACGAAACTGTTTATTAAATTAAGGTTTAATTAATTAATTAAATTTTTTTTTCATTGCAAAATTACATTCCGCGAAATGGGCAAAGCTAGATTATAACAGAAAATTATATTATAACAGTTCATGAAACTGTCCACAGTACTTCAAAAGAAAAAACAACCAACCAACCAACTAGGAATGAACAATGTCGTGTTAGCACGTCTGTATATGGAAATGCTTTGATGCTTATACGTGCTTTGTCCGGGTATTCCACATCATAATATTGTATGGATCTACCCCATTGCTCTCTGAATTAGTAGTTGTCGGTTTTTGCCCGTTGTTACGTGTCGCCGAATTACATTGTCACAGAATTTGACGTCGGAGTTCGTTCTTGTAGCAAAACATTGCTCATTAAGAGCACTTTCGGAGTAGCATCATGGGTGCGGAGTGCTTTGAAGGTGCAAGGAACGAACGACCGATCAATGGCGAAACGAGATCGCGGTTCGTTCGAGCGAGAGACGAGACTCCACAGAGATGGCGAAAGGCGAATTTCCAAAGGGCAAAAGCCCTTTGGCGACGCCGGAGAAGCCAGTGGGGACAGCGACGGGACAGTGAGGACAGGCCAGGAGGAGCGGGGCGGGGGAGGCGAGGTGGGGCTGAGTGGGGCCGGAAGGGGCCGGAAGGGGCGGGGCTAGGGTGGGAAAAGGGACGGGACGGGATAGGGTGGGGGCCGTCCCCCGGGCTTCAAAGTCGATCCGAAAGAGGGCGCTTGTGTAGAAGCGTTAATGGGGACGCACATACATTTCGTGGGGCAACACGAGGAGTAGTGTCCTCGTTACTGTGTGAGCCAGGATCAGGTGAACATTCGTTCTGATTTCTTTGTAGTAAGAATCTCCATTTCTGTACTAGAGAATAAATTTTGGTGGCTAAAGATCAATTTTTTCAGGCGTGCACATTATTCTTTCTCTCTTCAACAGTCGTCCTTCATTTTCTGCGCATTACTAACAATTGTGGAAATTAGCGCCTTAAAGGTGATTTTGTGATTGTTGCCGAGGAGTAAGTCTCGAGAGAAGAGGAAGGAATTAATGGGATATTTGCGTCGACATACGATTTCTGAAGAGTTAGAAGTTATAACGTGATATCGACATTGTAAATAGCGACATTCATTGCTAAATTGTCGAAAAATGTCAATGTCTTTAGCTTTGTTCAAGTTGAGCAATTTCATAGCATTTTAGTCGTAACTCGTCTGCAATCAATTGTACTGTTAAATAAAAACATAATCCTCGGAGTTCGTAGTTTCGAAATAACTACTCTTCAGATTTAGTTGCGGAAATTTATTTTTTTCTTAATTGCAGTTTTTCTTAACAATATCTCGTAACCAAACTCGTTGTTCAGTGTTTCTCTATGGAACAAAGTTTATGATTATTGTTCATACACGCCAAATAACTCGAAGTTCATATATTGTTTTCTTGCTACTCTCTTTTTAATAGAGATCTTCTTTGTAATATTATTGACTTCGTTTTCTTTTTCTCCTTCCTTACCTTCACTTTTGTCCACACACACCTCACTGAAATTATTCCAAATCAAAACTACTATGAATAATTCTGTCATATCACCTTTTCAGTTTCTCGCAGTTTTATTATTTGTGAACATTTGAACTTTACATTATGATCATGTTCAAATAGAACACATAAGTAATTTTTAAATTACTGTCTCATCCGTGAGACTCATAACAATTTAGTTTTCTCTTTTCTTATATTATTGCAAAGCTACCTTCTTTGCACTCGGCTGTATAACCAATGCTCAGTCATGTTCGTTTTGTCACCACTGCGAACGTCAAGTAGTGTGATTTGGTTTCCCCGACTTCTTGCTCGTGTGCTGTTTGAGTGCTATGCTGTGCTGTGCGAATGACAGAAGCATGTGCACCTGGTTCGCTACGTCGTGCCTCGCGCGACATTGTCTCGCCTACCGCGACGCATTGTTGCTATTTGTGCGCCTGGTCCGTTTTTGATTGATTGATTTGATTTTTCGTGTTTCCGGGCGTGACAACTGCTTTGGTCATTAGTCCCGTTAGTGTAGTGCATGTTTTTTCTCGGGAGTGGGCGGTGATCTTCCCCCGCTGGATGGCGAGATCCGCCGCCGACCTACCGTCGGCTAGCGGGGTTCCCCCTAACCAGGACTCTCCCACCAGCGGGGCACCGCCCCAGCCGCGACAAGCTCTAACCTTCCGACCGGTCTCTCAGAATATGTGGTAGTGTAATGCATGTTAGTGTAAGTGTGTGTGTAAGGGGAGAGGATAGGACAAGGGAAAAGGAGAGATCGCGCGCGGTCCGTGGCCCGTTTGTGAGGGTACTTCTCCGGCATTCACCTGGTGTTGATCGGAGAAACCACAGAAAACAACCGATCAGAGCAGCCGGCCGCTAGAATTCTCCTCCAGACAGCGACTGAATTCGACCTAGCTGAAAAGCTAGTGTCGAAAGTCCTACCGCCGTCAGGACTCGAACCTAGGACGTCCCGGTCACAGGCGCTGCAGTGACATCAGTTGATGCACTGAGCTACCGCTCCCGGTTATTTGTGCGCCCAGTCCGTGAACATTCGCCGTGAGTCTCTCCGTGCCTGAGTAGGAGGGGAAGGCAAGGCGGTGGCATGCTTCGTGTGCCCTCATCCATAGGGACAAAATGATATGTACGTCTGCCCACATACAACGCCCTCTAGTTCGATATTATAACGTAGTCATATTCTTCGTGCCTAGCGACGTGGTGAATTTGGAGAAGACTGAAAAACCATCTGGAAGTGGTGAGGAGTCAAGAAGACTAAATCGAAAAGGAGCAGATGATTGGTTATATTATGTTAAAGTATACATGAACAGTGGAATACATCAATACTTTTGAAGCAATGTAGGAAATGTAAGATGAAGGTATTGACACAATATATAAGATTACAGTTGAGAAAACGTTATTTCTCAAGAACTTTTAGAGCAGTGCGCGGGTAGTGAACTGGATTTGCACAGTATATACCAGTTTTATTCGTACAGTTACATTTTGGAAATATGATGCAGAAAATTAGAATAAATATGGGTTTAATTCTCAATGGCAATGCATTTTGTGTGTTGACGAGTATGTACACGACACGAAAACGTTGAGAATTGGACAAAACAGAAAAATATATTACAATAAACAAAATTTTTTCTGTTCTTACATAAATCAGAAATAACAAAACACTTGCAATAAACATTGAAAAAATCAAAAATTTAATATACAAAGTTCTAATATTTAGTTGGATATCCCTTAGCCTTGATAATTGCTTTGCATCTACGCTGCATTGAATTAACAAGGGTCTAGTAAACTTTCGGACTGATTTTTGTCACTCTTCCAAAACAATTTTCTTTACGTCTTTTTTCGACGAAATATAGTATTGTCTTGTTCTGACTTTCAATGTGGCCCTCGTATGATCTATCGAATTAAAATCATTTGATTGAAGAGGAGTATGCAAATGTTTGGGTACGTTCCAAATTAGTCATTACTTGTGTTACCGTACGTTGGCTATCGTTATCTTTCTGAAAGATACAAACAGATGCCATTTATGATTTATGTACTAATAACAGATGCCATTTATAACTTTGATATTTGTTTTCAAAATATGATTATAGACTGTTTGGTACATTATGCCAACGATAAAATGCAGGTTTCCCACACTGTTCGATGACATACCGCCCCAAACCTTGATTGATCCGCCTCCTTGTTTTACTGTAGGCAGGGTATTAGTGACGTTATTATCTGTAGCCACGTCGGACCTACAGTCAGAGCAGTAGACTGAGAAGAAATCTTGTACATGGAGACCCCGGCATTCCCACGATAGTCAAATTCACAATAATGTAATTAATGGATATAACTCTTGACCAGGATATTTAATAGGTATATGATCAGGAGATTCAAACACATTGCCCTTGCAATGTAATTTAATAAATTATCTGTAATAGAAATGACCTAACTGAAATAGTTTTACGTTGATTGTGACTCAGATCAAAACATATTGAAAAATTATGAAGGAGAAATAAATGTTCACGGTGAGCTTAAGAACACACGTGCTTAGTAATACAAAACTAGCAGTGAAAGCGTGTTGAATAAGTTGTGACATCATTCGATGCACACATGAACCTTCTGCAGATGGATAAGATACAGCAAAATTGCAGTCCCAAACTCACGGACGACGTAGCACAGCTAGCAAAAGCAGATTGTATTTTTAGCAAAACAAGATACGGTTGCAGCGACTCACTAAGACATTCACGTAATAAAAGTATTAAAGTTAATGAGTCGTGTAATAAACATTGCACAACCACGAAATTTTACCGCTAACGCTGCTTGACGTCTGTCTTCTGCCAACAGATAAGACGAAGTGGGTGAGAAGACAAAATTGAGCCTAGTTCTGAGCGCAGGCTGTGGCGCATTGTGGATAGTGTTAATGAGGGGACGGATTTTGATGACCTTAAGCATCGCAAAAAATTATCAATAAAATGCTCTTAAAGTGTTTTAAAAATGCCCTAAAACCAAAGAAATATGACGTAAAAATCTTATCAAAACTAGTTCGGATGAACAACTCAATCTGCTGGATAAGTTACTGATGTAACCGATGCTCCTTCCTTTCGTTCGAGTGAACTCAGCTTGCAAACTTTTGGTTTGGATGGTTCTTTACCAGGAAACTTCTTTCTTTTCCCGAAATCGGCCGAACCGCCAATAGCGCCGATATACGTTACAAGAATCACATACTCGCAACGGCTGACCAAATTTCTGAGCGAACAAAAGGAATAGGCTACTGAGTAATTTTGTGAAGAACATTTTTTGCATCTCGTAAATAATATTTGAAGCAAATATCATTAAAAATGACATTAAAGTCAATGAAATCAAGAAAAAATGCATTAAAAATAATGGGAAAAAGTAAAAATGACTTATTAGTCGAAATCGACAAAAAATGGAAAATAATGACCTATAAAAATGTGTCATTTCCTTTTGTCATAACATAAAATGAATTTCTATACTAAACGGTATTGTTCTAAACAATACGTATGACTAGTTTTGACCTATGGCAATAAATGTGTATCTTATCTTCCCATCACTAGGCGAACTTGTTCGTGTCATTTAAGACTAGATTTTCAAAGGATACTCCAACGGCAATTTCTATACCTTTTACATTGGATATTGTTTTGTGCTCACATTGGTGCGTTTAAAGAGCGCTTGCTTGATGTTGGTTTATTTTGGTTGCAGTAAAAAGTTCACGTGCCTACATTGCCATAGCCACTATAACTGCAATTGTCAACACATTGTTACAACGTTGCATAATAAACATTGGCGATCAACACAACGATGTGTCTAAATCAGTGTAGCGTTTCCTCTGCAGACTTTTATATGTCGTTAACATCTGCAGCTCGCAACGAGTCCCACATGAAGGAAAACATAAAAGAGAGGATGCTGTCATGAAATACTCTGGCAACGCTTACAAAGTGATGACATCCGTTTCGTGCAAGATCTTTTGTTGGCCTTTGTTAGCCTCAAAGAGTATCCATTACTAGTTCCAGAGAACATGCATATAAATGTTCACCACTGTGCATCTTCGTAAATCGCAACAATTCTGTTACGAATGTACTGAACTCAATGTTCTCGCAATACCTTATGCACTCCTTTGACTCGCAATCGTTTGATCGCCAATAAATTCAACTGCAGTTGCATTTACACTCACTAAACGTCGCTGTCCGTTGGTCTCTCTTGAGGTAATTTAAATGAAAACACTTCAAGTTCAAACACAAGCAAATGCATTGTTCATGAAGATTCAAGATCATTGTTCATCCAGATTCAAGCAGCAAATGTTTTCTCCGGTTCCGCGGATATCGTGTTCCTTACTACAGAACCAATGATTAATTTGCTGAAGTACCTTCTCCAAGGATGAATTTAACTTCCAATATCCTGAAGCCGCTGCTAATTGAGTTTTAAAACCAGAATGTGACGTTAATATTCTCGGCCTACATTTAGGCGGCCATTCTCTAGCGAACTCGATCCATTCCCGCGCTACTAACTTGCGGCGGTACAGTCCTCAATTGTTCTTTACTACGAGTTCATACAACTTGTAAGAAAATTGTATTTTCATACTTTAACATCTTCGTCGTAACTTTAAGTTCTAATCAGAATTTGAAATTGTAGCTGAATGGTTTATGCGGGGAAAAGGGGACAAAATGGTTCTGTAAGAAGTTCGAAATACGGTATAAAATAATATACAAATGTATTAGGCACATTTAGGGTCGGATTAATCCGATCTATCCCAGTTAGCGGAGTTTCCAGGCCTGGGCTCTGTTTTTATTATTATCCACTCCTGGGAGTACGGGAGACATGAGGCGAGCATGAGGTTTACCTATCACCGTACCTAGCTTATTTGCCTTCTCTCAGGTTTTCTTTCGTCTCGCATCTATAGAAACAGAGACGATTTATATTGGAAAGATACAGATCTATTTTTCCCCCACTGGGAATCGAACCGGAATCGCTCTAGGGACAGCTAGCACGCTATCTATGCGCTACTAGAGGGGCTGAATATACTAAAGGAGGACTGACACTGACGAACTATTTGCAATTCTGTTTGTCCGAAACAGCCTCCGTCAGAAGCACATCCAATGCTACTGGCAGAACATCTGTCACCATCTTCGCAGTCACCTCCAAATCCACGACCACTGCCATCACGTCCACCTCCATCGCAACTACCACTACCACCATCACCATCTCCATCTCCATCACCATCACCACCATCACTATTTCCATTGACACCCCCCCCCCCCCCCCCACCACCCCCCATCATCACCGCCACTTCACGACCCCGCTATCACCACCTTCACTCCTGCGGATACAACCACCTTCACCAATTCACGATCCACACGACCACCACGATCACACGACCACCACGACCACACACCATCCCCCCTGCGCGGAGCAGTGGCGTCTAGGCCGTGCCGGGGCGGGCCGGGCGTGCCGGGTCAACAGTGGCCTAACGAGCAGCGGCCCGGGGCGCGGCGCTGCCGGGTCGCGCAGCGCAAACGCTGGCCGACAGGCGGCGCCGGGCGCAGGGCGCAGGGCGCGGGGCGCGGGGCGGGCGCCGGCGTTTGATGGAGAGGCGACTAATTAACGACACTAATCCCCTCCGATAACAGGTTCCTTCCATTACAGCACATTATACACAAAGCGAGGAAAAATCAGCGCGGGCGAGGGCGCGGGGCGGCGCCTCCGGCGAGGCCCGTGCGCCCGCGCGCCTGCGACTGCTAATGAACTCGGTGCGGGGCGGCTGCTTCAGAGATGTCACACTTGATGCCATTCGATATTCGGTATCGATATACAAAACAAACAACTGTTACTTCCTCATGAAAAAATAAATAAATAAAAGTAGCGTACACGGTAATACTCTGTTATTGCAGTGTATTAAATAAATACAATTAAAGTTCAAAATTAGTTTATTCAATGATGATTAAACAATAAATTATTAATCATTGAATAAACTAATTTTGAACTTGAATTGTATAGATCGCGGAAATGTAAGTAAAACCTTATTTTTTTCCTGGGCACTAAATGAAGTTTTACATATCTATTTTAGGATTATTTTAATTGAACCCCGTCAGTTTAACCGCTCTTGAAAGAGCCTATTTCAACTCCAATGCCTATTTGTGCCTATTTTACTAAAAAAAACTACTAAAATTGGACTAATTTGCCTAATTCATTTTGTCTGTGGCTGCTTTGAATTTTTTTCTTCTGTACCGGCACCACAGAAAAGGATGATTTTAATTTTAAGTTTCCTTAATCTGTAAGATGGCGAGAATAGAATATACAGGACAAGGATCTTGCGATGAAAGTATCCATTCCACTACTTTCTGGTTACGTGGAAAAGTCAGCCTCCGCTTTTAAGAGAAAGCTGAATTTTGCTGAGAATAGAATTTCAGAGATAGTGAATTTGTCCGATAAGAGGTATTCATTTGTTCTTGAAAACTCGGAGAAATTATTGGTAATTTATTGTGAGGCAAAATACGGTACTAATAATTCTAACTAGAGGACAAACAACTAAACTTGTCCATAAATAGTGTTATCGCAAAATATACAATACCAATTCTATATACTATTGATTTATGTTTCTAGCTTTGAAAAAATATACAGTAAATTGTAAAAATGTGTTTTTCAGTAAGTTTCCTTTTTTTATTTTTGCCTATTCAACCATTTAAAAAGCCTAAATGAGAACCTCAAAATCCACGGTCTAATGATTATATACATAGTAACTACACTTTAACGACGCATTAACTACACTTTACGTATAATTACAGATTTATCGAAAGGTAGATCGGGGGAATAGCTATCCCTTCTCCATAGCTCCCTCTACGCATAATAAAATATGTGTTAATAAAATATCCTCCAAAATGTATCACGAACCATTTCTTAACTTGCAGATGAAATGTCTATGTGTTAAACAAGTAACCATATTTTAATTTTTTCAATTTAAATTCACAAATATCTCTGAAAAAAATATTAGTAGTCTCGGGAACTGAGAAATGAAATCGCTTCAGACACCAACAAACATTTGTTTTTCTTCTGTCCCATATCACATCATATTTCATACTGACAAAATAAGAGCATTTCAAAACCTACATCTATATTTAAATAAAAGGGATGTTTGTCGCATATGTCTGTGGCATATAGACGCTAAAACTACTCGACCGATTTCGCATACATTTTCACATTTTATTTTTATTAGTAACGGGAGTATTTAAAGAGTGGTTTGGATTAAATCGGACATGTAGGGTAGGTAGGCTATGCGTCGTTCCCAGGGGACTTTCCTTGAAGTGAGATCTATGGATATCTTTTTGAATTACACGCCTCGCTTCGACTCATAATATCGAATGAATCGATGTTGCGATTTAGAAAGCATGAACCAAATGCTGGCGGTGCACGACATTATTCGATTTTTTGATTTTTAAAGTATAATATACAGGGTGAGGCATCAAGGACAGACTTTTAAAAAATACAAACAAACAAGCAAACAAACATATCATTTCCAGTGCTTCAAAAAAATTATTTACAAAATAATACTGAAATGATGTTGCAATTTACAAAATTAATGCTTGGGAACATCTCCCAGATGACGGTCGTTTTCAGCGATGCACCTCTCAAGCCCCTCTCGGAAGTTGACTTCCACTCTCTCCAACATTGCTCTCGGTTTCCACATCAACTGTTTCCATCAGTTCAAGTGTACGTGGTTTATGCTCGTATTCGCGTGACTTGAGGTAACTCGACGAAAAGTAGTCACACATGCCAGTCTGGGGATCGAGGAGGCCAACTAACGCCACCAAACATGGAAATGAGGCGACGACGAAAAACAGTCCGAATTTTGTTTGTTGACTTCTGTGTGAGCTATGGCCCCGCCCTGCTGCAACCAAACAAGCTGGATAAGCAAACGCTTTCTTCTTAGTTCAGGTAGGAAGAATTCAGTGATCATCTGTCTATAACCTTCCGAGATTACAGTTACAGTGTTTCCGTTATTGCCTTGGAAAAAGAATGGACTAATAACATTTTTACTGGTTACAGCACACCAAACAGTCACCAAGAGACTATGTAATGGTCTCTCATATATTAGTTTTGGATTTTCACTGGCCCCAAAACGGCAGTTCTGCTGATTTACTATGTCGTTCAAATGAAAATAATCTTCATCCCTCAGAAGCAAAATGATGTTGTCATTTAGCTCAAGTATCGCTTCCATTTCTCGAGAAAAATTTAGCCGCTGTACGTAATTTCTAGGGTTCAGTTGTTGCTCAATAGACATTTTGTAGTGATGAAATCTTAGTTCAATGCGCAAAATACGCCCTACTGAACGAATACTGAGGCGCAGCTCAGCAGAATGTCTCCTAGCAGATCAACCAGGACTACGGAGTGTAGCTTGCCGAACCCTTTCCACATTTTCTAGAGTGCGTACTGAGCGAAGAGCCCCTGGGGGTTTTTCAATTCATTGCTGTACCTCGTAAACGAAATGATTCAACTCAACATAAAATTGTTTTATGAGTGGAACACTATAAGTCTCGCAAGATTGAAATGGCGACGAAACTCACGCTGTACTGCAACGATAAACTCAAACGCACAGAACTATCGTTAGCAAACATACAATGTTCCACAGTTCACGGCTCCATGAGCTCGACGAAACAAAATGGCAGGAGCTACCAAACACGTGACCACATCAGTCCCCCCACTCCTACTACCTGAGTCTGAATACCATCTATTATAAAATCATCCGTCCTTTGACTATTCAGGGGAGAATAGGTACCCTTCATGTCAAGGCAATATGAATAGTTACATAGGTGTCTAAGTAGTTGTTTATTTTCCATTCAGTTGTTTATTTAATGAAAGTGGTATTTCGTAATGACTACTGTGATTTTTTAATGTCATTGTTCTGTGTTGTTCCTAGCATGGTGTCGTTTGATGATATTTTTACTTTGCACTTCTCAATGGGTTAATGCTTATAATTGATGAGGTTACGCGACAGCAAGGTTCCAAGGGAGACCGCCCTTAAATATGCTACTTATGTGTTGCAGCAAATTTCTTACTTTCTCGTATACGTACGTATATACGGAGTAATACACGTTGTGTAGAGAAAGTTATGTAATGCTTCGCGAAAAATTGTCGAATTTCCGGCAGAAAAGAATTAATTCCCTGTACCTGAGAACGAGAATGTGGACAAATCTAGTTGCTAAATTAAGGGGGAAAATCCTCTAACACGTGGCGTAGCCGGAACCCTTGTTTGATGGGTCCTTGATTCCGAAAAACCAACTGAAAGCAAAACGTCTGTCCGTCTGTCTGTCTGTGAACACTGCTAGCGCCGAAACCATGCGTAGGATATTTTTCCAAATTGAAGAACCACTGTGGGTCTGGCTCTAGTTGAAACTTTCAAATTTTACAAAGAATTCTTTTAAGTGTGGGGGTACTTTACATGAAGGCCCCCGGACATTTTCAAAATTTTCTCAAAAACGGCCCCAAATTTTTATCTTTAAATTTCTTGTAAGTGTAGAGTAAAATACACTACACTACCATATATTCCGGGAGATCGGTTGGGAGCTTAGAGCTTGTCCCGGCTGGGACGGTGCCCCGCTGGTGAGGAGAGTCCTGGTTAGGGGGAAACCCCGCTAGCCGACGGTAGCTCGGCGTCGGATCTCGCCATCCAGTGGGGGAACATCACCGCCGTATCCCGACGAAAGAACATGCACTACACTTACAGGACTAATGATCTAAGCTGTTGACGCGCCCGGAATCACTAACCAACCGTTCGGTGGTACAGATGTAGTTATTACATTTTGTATATAATAATGACATTATCCTTTAAAATTATTCACAAATACTTTTCGTTTTAAAATCTTTATTAACTAGGGAATAAAATTTATTTTTACATCTAGTAAAATATTTTATATAAGTGCTATTCAACTTTATTACTTTGAGAACGTAAAGTTTACAACAGTAAGGAGACTAAAGCCATAAATGTTGGGGAAAAGTTCCTTAAACGATTACTTTAGCTCATGCTCCACGGAGACAGCCAGAGTGAGCATAACTCCTTCCTTCCTTACTAGTTGCAATTCTGAGAGAATCCTGATCTGCTGCGAGAGAAACGAGGGAAACATTCCAAACCACGAAACTATGTTAAAAGTTTGTATTGTACTGAAAATATGTTTAATATAGTGTCGTAAGTAATTCCGTTTACACAGAGCATAGAGGGACATTTCCTAAAAAATAAAAATGGTAAATAAAAAGTGTGTCCGAATTTTCTTTCTCCATTTATATTTGACGTTTATGAGAAAAATCTCGTCTCACTTCAAAAAATCTAAAATTGTCCCTGGGAGAAGCAACCATAATATTGAGCTCTAGAAAGATGGTCTAACTCGAGACAGATATACTTTAACATAATACACAATGACTAATACAATTGGAAACAAAGTGCCAACGGGAGATACGCATATCTTCAATATTAATATGTTCATATAACCATGGTACACAAAACTTGTTTTTAGAAATTATCCCGATCTTGAGATACTCACTACTCAACATTGCATACTTTCATTCATCTTGACTAATTACACTCGCACATAATAGTTATTTATGTAGCAAGGGCATTAAGTAGATGTTTTTGCCCCGAAGGCGAATTCGAAACAGAAGGGCCTCTGGCCCGAGGGGTTGAAAGTCGCCTGAGGGGGCAAAAACATTTAATAACGCCCGTGGTGCATACACAACTTTATGGTTTACTAGTTCGTTGCTGAAACGAGAATTCGAAACATGTTATAATTTTTCTTGCGTTTAAAGTTAAAATATGCATTGTAATCGTTATTTGTCAAAATGACGTGAGACAAACAAAACAGAGTGTGTGTATGTATTTACTATTGCATAATTGTTATTGGACTGATTTGTTCGTACAAAATGAAAGAATATTGTAAAGTTCCTGTGGAAATTATCGCGAAAGCTAACAAAACTACGGACAGTGATATTCAGTAAACTTTCGAAAAATATACGAAAATATTTATGGTGTACTTGAGAGTTAAATAACAGTGTGAAGAATAGTGTAAATTGCGTTGATGAAACTCATATGAAGCACACTCTCACTGAAGCACATACTACATCTTAAAAAAAGGTGATAAGTAACAGTGAAATATGAGTGACTGGCGGCAATTTTATATTCACGGGAACATTCGAAAATTGCAAATTTCATATCAATGATGCAACATAATGTTTATAACGAGTTATTTTACTTATTTAAGCATTATGTCATTTATTTATTATATTTGATTGCATCGTAACTATAATAAAACTAATTCATAAAAATGCTGTATGTGTTGTGTTGGTATTAGAGCGGGCCATACAGTACGCAAAAGGCCCTCGGGCATAAAGAAACAGAAAGGCCCGCAAGGGTATTAATAATACCGTTACTTGTTTTGTTTGATGTCCTTAAACACATATCAATGAACTATTAAACCATAAAATAAAAAAGAAAACTTGTCAGACCTAAAGACTTTACATATGTTCATCTATGAATATCGACTATTAAATGACAGCAATGTTCTGAATAAAATAAACAATATAATTGTGTGCAAATATTCTTATATGAACACGGGATTTTCACTTTTGAGATCAAGAAGAAAGGTGATTTAGATTAAGATCACGTACAGTTGCACTGCAAGAAGAGAGCTCAGTTTTTTCTTCACCTCTTGATCCACAACGTTCTCTTCACCTTTTGATGCTCATCATTCTTTCTGGACTCACGACGCCGCCTTCTCCTCCTCGCCTTCCATTTTCCGTCCCCTGGCGCCTCCCCTCGCC
This sequence comes from Teleogryllus oceanicus, assembly GCA_964035755.1. NCBI lineage: Eukaryota > Metazoa > Arthropoda > Insecta > Orthoptera > Gryllidae > Teleogryllus > Teleogryllus oceanicus. The sequence continues at coordinate 16,542,296 of CAXIVR010000006.1, read as the reverse complement.
GCCAAATGCTCCACCCCATGATAAATCATCCGGTGTTCCATTCTCCTTTGGCTCGTAATGTAGAAAGTTACGACTCTCTTCATCAAAATCTTGAGAAATGAGGGCTAGATGAAGTCTGCCTTTTTATAGCCACCAATACATTTGAGGAAGTCGGTGAGACGGTAACAGATGGTGGTTTATATATTAGAATCATTTCGCCGTTTAACAGCTTAAATTTGACATATTGTATCGTTGGGCAACTTGTTATTACTGCTTTCTGGCTCCTGAAACGTAGTTACATCTCAAAAATATTACGAGAGAATCTTCTCAGCGCAATGATAAAGATAATTTGAGATTATAAAGACTATGATTCAAAAAAATAAAGTGGTCTACAAAGCATTAAAAATGGCGTTTCACGTAAATGGTGATCAAAAACTATTTTTTTTATTCGTTGACGTAGCGAACTTTACGAAAAGTCTCGGTTACATGCAAGGCTTAATGTAATCACAAAAAAAGTGCGCGCAATAGAGTCAAACCGAGCAAAAGAAACCCTTTGAAGTAATTTTCATTTGAGTGACTTATTTTTCGCGTCTTTGTTCGCAATCAATATTTAAATGCCTGTGATAGCAGAAAGAAGTAGATTGGTACCAGAGTCACTAACAAAACTGGAGGTATGATGAGTTGGACGCGGGAATACAGAACAAGAGGCTGAGACAGGGAGAGTAAATATATTTTTTAAATAATAAATATATCTTCAGAGATGAAAACAGAATGAATAAAGGAACTATACACAAAAGTAAACGACGAAATTCACGGCAGAGATAGTTAAGACTGTCGTATAAATTATAAAATGGTGATTCTCCTGCGACAGATTTGAAGAAAATTGATCAGTATTTTACTCGGTTTCAATCGCCTAACAAATTGAACAAATCAGAAAAAAGAGAAAGAGCGACATTTGTAACGAAGTAATATAAGTAGAAAAAAAGCAGAGAAATAGCCTCTAAGCCATTATGAAAATCATATCAAGCAAAAAAATAATTATAAAGGAGCCAACTATACACAGACCCCTCCTACTCCCCCCCCAAATAAAAGAGCGTTAAAAACCATGAAATAAAACAAATTGGCTGCTATATCATTCAAGTATACTGATTTTTACTACCACGATTATCAATTATGTATGATGAATAGTTTACTATAAAAAATGACGTGTGCAGGACATTTTGTCGATGATTTCTTAGAATATCCTGCCAAGTCCCGCCCCTAACCCACCAAGATTTTTCCTGTAAAATTTTGAACATCGTTTCGGCCATTGAGTAACGTTGAAAACTGCAACTTTAAGCTTAATATTGATGAAACTCTGCCAACGAACAACTGATTGTCATTAAAATTTGCCAATTACAAATCGTTATCACGCTCGTTGACACCACTTCATTAAAAAGTATATTTTTAATATGAAGTGGTTTTGAACTCGCCGCTCTGTTTCCGTAAAATTCGAAGTGGGAGTTCCAGAAGTGTTTAAAACTAATTAATTAACACAGACATCCTACAGTTATAAACTTTGTATTACATTTTTTGCAATCCTCTGTACTCCTTCAGAAGAGGATTGTTCTAGCATTAGCTCTACTCATGGACCTATTTCCAGTGGCTTCCTTCTACGAGTTCAGGTCAATTACTGAATGAAACAATTTGTTGATTTAAACTATGGGAACCAACCAAGTTTTTCATGGGAAGCCTTGGCCCTTAATGGTATCTATTTAGAATATAATAATTAATAATAATGACAATAATTAATAATAATGACAATTAATAATAATAATAATAATAATAATAATAATAATAATAATAATAATAATAATAATAATGAAACTGCCTTTCAGTTTTATCACCAACACCAACACCACCATCAGTGTACCACATTTATAGTCTCTTGTAGGGGTGCCTCCTTGTTCTCTCCAGTGCGGCAGTTCATTACTTTCTAATTCCGATATCTTTCGCGACAATTTGCTTTTGTCGAAAAAAATTAACTGTAATTGTTCTTTCTTGTTATGAGAAAAAATTATAAAAAATATTTATGGAATAGAAATGTGCATTATACTATTTAGAAAGGTGTCAGATGAAACATAACTACGTTTGGCTGCTACAGTAACTGGCTACGTTTGGCCGTTACAGTATCTCGCTGAGTTTGGCTGTTACAGAAACTAGATACGTTTGGATATGACAAAAGATCCGTTTTCCATCTGCTCAACCCAAAATATTACAGCGTTTTGACCTCTGCTACATTCTCCGAAATTTGTGACGAATCGGAGGATTCTATGAACATTTAGAGGGAAATTATTGCACAAAAAAGACAACTAGTGGCTTGCATAAGTAAAAATACTGCTGAACAAAATCACACAAACATGAGTTTTCCAAAACGTAACCCACATGTTGCTGAAGAACCTTACATAAAATAGTGTCGTATAACATTGCCATAAATTAAATATTTTAACAAATCGTCATTCGCGTATACTGCAATAGGATAGTACAGTATACAACAGTTCTTCACTTAACAAGAATATCAACTAGTGGTGCAACAGAATGGCACAGACTTTCGCGTACCAGTTAGTTTCCTAAACTGTTTCGTCTGGTTTTCGGTTTTGTCCCCATCTCTCGTCCTGGCTGGTATCTATTGGCATCAAAAATAATTTGTCGCAATTTATTAATTTTTCGGTCTCCTAGTTGCAGAAAAGAACTTGTGGTGCTACAACAGAACATTTTTGCGCTTAATTTATAACTCGTGTAATTTTCGAAAATGAAAGTGGACCGTTTCCTTACTGTCCTTCGCTCTATCCGAAGAAAAAATTAAAAGAAAATTTTGAAGCGGGTTTTGAAAACAAAAATTTAAATTCGCCTTTACTTCAAGCATTATTTCAAGCACTTTGAAGCGAGGAAAGCAATAAGTAATAACAATATTCTAACTTCAAACGATTCAAAAATGATGAACGCAAAATATAGCTTCATCATTCACTGTGAAATTTGAATTATTTGACTTGACTACTCACGTACCTTATAGCCAATTCACTTTAGGCAATTTAAATTGATACATGATACACAGGAGTAATGGGTATATTTTTCGCAACCCCCAAACAGCATACGACTTCAGTAATAAAATTATTCCAACGGATGCACATGAAAAAAAAATCACTACGCAAGTAATACACTACGCTTAAACCAGAACACATATGTATTATGACACACACACACACACACGCACGTAATATTCTTTCAATATATCACTGATCTGTCGTGTTCGTATTTCAGACTGCATCAAAACAAATACATTGTTTAATAATATAAACAAATTGAGTGAAGATAGGACAAGGAGGAGGAAGGAAAGATCGCACGCGGTCTGTGGCCCGTTTGTTAGGGTACTGCTCCGGCATTCGCCTGGTGGCTCGCCCGCGTAGAAGGCGCGGCTCCGAACGGATAAGCGCGAGGCCGTGTCCGACGGCGGCGGCGGCAACAGCAGTAGCTTGTGCGCGCCGCTGTTGCGCCAAATTGGATATGGCGGCCGGCGAGTTTACGGCTCGTAAAATTTTACTCTCAAAGAGACGGCGGAGTCGGCGGCAGCGCGCGAAGCGGCGATAAAGCGAAGCGCGTGCGCCCTCTTTGTCCTCTTCGGAGCGTCTTCTACAGGCTGATTCGAAATTGCCTTCCGATATTTGGAACTCTACTGCGATACGACGATTGTCGTGATATGATGTTTTGTTCTTGGGAGATCGTCAGCGTATTCCTGCAAGTGAAGAGAAACAAAGGGCCCAGTGGTGATAAAACGTTCGATACACTCGACGTAAAGCCGCTAGCACAGCGCTAGAGAGAGTAATCTTCCTCTACCAAAGAGATGGACGGCAGTAGTAAGTCAGCATCGACTCTGTACCTGCAGTGCCTCTGTGCTGGATATCCCAGGGTTCTCCTAGCTTCTACTAGCACACAAGCCTAGTGATATTTGAATCGCCTTGTGTAGAGTCTGGCAACCATGATTCTTGTGAGTTGTGTTCGGTGTGGAAGCGATGTATTTAAGGGGATTTTAACGAATGAAGCCCACAGCACAGCTGCGTATAACTAGGACTGTGACCTCGTGTACAGTGAAAATCTATAGAATCCTTGTAGGTGAAGTATTCAGATCTCTCCAGAGTTTGAGTGATGATTATATATTCGTTTTAATTTTTTGGTAAAAATTCATTGACCTGAATAAACATTTATTCTTTGCGTCTCTTGCCCGTATTCTCCGTACCCGAAATTATTTTAAGCAGAAGCATTACAGTTCTGGAATCTTAGGTGCTGGAAAGTTTATCATAGTATTTTATAAATCCAGATATAATGTAGGTGAGAGTTCCAGAAAATGACTAGAAAATTTAAGTTTTATTTTTCATATTTGTTGACAATGTAATTGGGAAAACTTTCTCAGTGATTACCTTTCCTATCATGCGTAGTCCAGAATTTCAGTCACATTAAATCACGTATTATAAATACCACATTAGTGTAACTTCTTTCAAATTTCCTTCTTGCCTCTCGTTCGCTCCTACCCTTCGCTTTTCATTCCCCCTCTCCTCTCCCTATTTCTCTTTATTAATGTACAGTCTTCTCAGGAGGAAATTGTGAGAAAACCTCTTTCAAAGTATCCTTAAACTTTTAACCACACTATTAATGAATGGTACAAAACGCAATATTCAGCTTTTAGTAGTATTGTGGGAGCCCAATTATCCCAAAACCCAACGAACTTATTCCACAGATTATATTGCTCTGCGATTCTAGGCACAGATACCAATTTCAAGGTAGAAGTGCTCTCAGCGCTGTGAAACTGTCTTTTCGGTTCGCAAGCTAATTTATGGCATCGTGTGCCTCCTTGATGGTGTACATATAATATACTTGATATGAGTGTTTGTATTCGTAGTGCTGCATGCTCAGCTTCATGCATCTCAAGGGAGAGAAAAAGAAATTAAAGTCATTTTAAAATTTCTGGTAACTTCAGGTTTGCGAACAACCGGAAATCCAACATGTCGAGAAACATAATTTATAGTTTTCCCGTGAGTACGCATCATTTTGTATTTTTTGTGTACAGCAAATGAAATATACGAGCTACTCGGACGGGTAATAAACTGCAAGGAAATAACATAAGCAAACACATACGCTGTTTGTATATTTATTTGAAACTTGCTTTAGGAGTTATCTATCAGTCTAAAATAATACAGTTCCATTCATCTGTGTTCTTCTCATGCTAAAAATTGAGAAAATGTTAAAAAAATATGAACTACTTTTTTTCAAGCCATATTAATTCGCGCATTTTTTTAATAGTTGTCAAAGTTTTTAATTATTTTTATTTTAAATTTCTGTGAACACTGTTCTTCCCTGGCATTATTGGGGGTAAAAATTACAAAAGAAACATTTTCTACATAATTCAATATATAGAAAAATTAATTTTTACTTTCTCGCGTACTATTACAAAGAGAAGAGAAAGTATTGAAAAGCTGCGGAGACGAAATGGAGATTTTTCGACGGGAAAACTCTTATTGCCATGCCCTGATAAAGAATAATTGGATGAATGTTGTTCCTAAAAAGTAAATTTCTTCATTGTGTAGTCAAATTCCATGTTTTAGGGTCCTTGGTACCGAAAAATCGAATGACGACAAAATCCGAATGACGACGTTCATCCGTGCGTTTGCCTGACCGTCCATCCATCCGTTCATCCGTCCGTTATATCCATCCGTTCGTCTATCTATGGTCAACGCTAGCGCGTAAATCGTTCAGACGATTTTCTTCAAAATTGACATTCCCCGATCGTTTTCAAGAAACTCAAGGCCCGGAGAGTTTGAAACATTGATTTTTTGCAACTTTAAAAGCCTCAACTACCTTTTCATATTTTTTTCTAAAATGACACCAATTTAAAAAATATTAAACTGTTATTGCACAGAGCAAAAAGTTAAAAAAAGGTGTGGGACTCATTTTCGTTGAAAATTGATTGATTGATTGATTGATTGAATGAATCTTGATTTTCCAAAAATTGCAGAAATTAAGTTTCTCGGCGTTTTTCTACAACTAAAATATTAAAGATAGCATTTTTTTCGTAATAAAATCTTTTAACTAAAGAGCTTAAAAGAAGTTCATGTAAAAATTTTTGAAAATATGAGTAGTTTGGGGGCATTTTTGCATGAACCAGAGACAATTTGGAAACAAATTTAAATAATGATTTTCTCAAAAAAGGTTCCAAATTTGTTCTTTAATTTGTTCCTTGTGTGTAGCAGTTAAAGCAGGTATGAAAAGAGGCGCTGCACCTATTTTCGTGGAACTGTTTATTTTCGAAAATTGAAAACGATGACTAAAAAATTGATAATAGAGGTTTTTTTGTTAGATGAAATCTGTTCTAAAAAATATTTTTTTCCAAAAGATCACGGAGAATTGTTTTAACAAAATGAGTAATCAGTGTAATTTTGCAAATTTTTGAAATTGCAGATTCAAATTTTCCACATTTCTGTTAGTAGAATCTTTCAAGTGTTATCAGGTTACATTGGAACAATGGGAACGTCGAAATACGGCAGTGTGAATTTGTCGAAATAATTTTTCGTTCTTGGGCAGTTTCTATCTGAATTGACTGGTGTTTTGGATTGTCGAAAATGTGTTGACGTATTAACTCAAGTTTTCGCTACGATTGATAGTATGTTTTATAAGCGATGGCTGTAATGTGTTTATATGGATTGAAATTACGGTTTTATAATTTTTGGTAACCGTTAGTGAAGTGAGAAAGTATGCGCTGTTGTCGCTCCTAGTTTTCTCACAACTTTGCGATAATTATTTATGTAATTGCTAGTGTTTTCTAATTTTCGAAGTGGAAGGGAAAATATCGAGAATTTATTTGATTTATCTTCTCGTGAAAGAATTCTAATTCGTAGAGATAATGTTGTTATTTGGTAATCTGTATGGAACGTAACTTCACTCTGCATTGAAAAAACAAGTATGTGAAATTGCAAGTTAACCTTCTAATATTGGTTTCGTACCAAATGTTGTATCCTCTAGCACACTTCTTGTGTGATTAGTTTCTTTTAAGTTAGGTGGTAGAAAAATGTTGTGACTTGTATATTGCTTTCATTAGTTGAGGAAAATCACAGCCCCTCATGATCATTTATTGGATTCTAAAGCTTTTTCAATCCCATCGCGATCATAGTCGATACATGTATGTTACGGGTGAGGTCAGAGCAACGGTTTTCTATGTTGCTACGATGCCGGACCAAAATCACTGTGAATGATGAAATTTGGAAGAATGCGAAATATTGATTGATTAATAGTTGTTGACGCGCCCGGAATCACAAACGCCACTAGTCCCGTACGTGTAGTGCATGTTTTTCATCGTGAGGTGGCGGTGATCTTACCCCCCGCTGGATAGCGAGATCCGGCGCCGACCTACCGTCGACTAGCGGGGTTTTCCTCAATCAGATATTTTCACTAATGGGAAACCGCCACAGCCGAGACAAGCTCTAAGTCTCCGATATGTGCTGTTGAAGTGCATTTTAGTGTGTGTGTGAGTGTATGTATAAGGAGTGAGGATTGGACAAGGAAGAGGAAGGAAAGATCGCGTGTCCATGGCGTTTGTCGGAGAACTGCTCCGGCATTCGCCTGGTGTTGATCGGAGAAACCATGGCAAACTAGCGATCAGAGCAGCCGGCCGGTAAAATTCTCCTCCAGACAGTGACTGAATTTACCTAGATGAAAAGCTAGTGTCGAAAATCCTACCACTGTCGAGGGTCGAACGTAGGACCTCCAGTCAGAGGCACTGCAGTTTCATCAGTTGATGCACAGAGCCACCTCTCCCGGTAATGCGAAATATGAAATGCAATTTGCATAATGGAATTGGAGCTTCGCTTTGCTTCCTATGCTAACTTAAATATTGACGTCATCAAAGTTTCGTCCCAATATCGAGAATTTTATTTCAGCTTGCTGGAACGTGAATATTTTTATCATTTCGTGGTGTATTTGACAGTATTTAAACATTCAAAATATGCAGTCTTTGGCTAGAAATTTATTTCGGAACTCAGAGGAGCCATAAAAAGAACGCTGTAGGATGGGGAAATATGATAAACTACCCCACAAAAGTTTCGGACTTCCTAGTTCTAATATAGTTTCGGGAAAATCTCATGTTCAGAAAAATTGGAGAAAAGAAGAGAGAAGGTGCAGCCGAAAGGGTAGAAACTATTCTTTGGTCACTAATGGGTCACTCGTAGTTTCTCCCAACCAAATGCATGTGGATGTTCGAGCAGCCCTGTAAACAACGGATCATAGACTGCCCGCAAACATTCCTCTGGCACCCAGTTCTCCTTACTATTCTTATGACCGAACGATGGGCTGATTTCCCAACTACATATCGTTTATTCCGCACTGACCGAGAAATACTTTTTTTGGGCGTTTAGCAGTGTATGGTTTTTACAGACGATGACGATCTGGCCTAACATCAAACCCTCCTCCTTTTCTCGGGTTGGGATCGTCCAAAGCGGCTACTAAGGAACTCGATCTGCCCAGTGCCCAACGCAGGCAGGGTTTAGTCTAATGCAGAATGGTCAAGCTTTATAACTGTCATGATTTGTGAGCCGTTTGTTTCGGTACTGCCATGGGAGTGGCCTTTGTATTGATCGGAGAAACCAGGGGAAAATACCAATCAGAGCAGTCGTCCGCTTGACATCTCCAGGAGCGTCTGAATGCGACCTTGCTGTGAAGCTGGAGTCAGAAGATCGCCACCGTCGGAACTGGAGCCCCAGGCCGCTCCGGTGAGAGGGGCTGAGGGGGCCACGGTTGTTGTCACTGAGCCATCCCAACGGGTGGAAACTGCCGCCCCCCAGCCCCCGCCCGTGCGTGGTGCCCGCGCGTGGAGCAGCGAGCGCTGCTGCGGTGGCGGCAGTGGGCGTCGCGCAATCACTGGCCCATCGGCGCCGCTATCAATTACCCGCGGTCGGAAGCCGCGGCGGCGGTGGGCGTGTGATGGATGGGCGCCGGCTAATGGGCTGCGCCGCGCCGCCCGACGCTCCAAGTGGCGACTGTCCGGTGCCGCGATGGCCGCCACAGCATGGGAACGCTTCGGAAATTCGGAACATTTTAAATTTTCTGAAAGTTAATATATGGGAGGTTTTGGAAAGTGGGAGAATCGACGAGTTTTGGAAAAGTGGGAGAATCGACGAGTTTTGGAAAAGTGGGAGAATCGACGAGTTTTGGAAAAGTGGGAGAATCGACGAGTTTTGGAAAAGTGGGAGAATCGACGAGTTTTGGAAAGTGGGAGAATCGACGAGTTTTGGAAAAGTGGGAGAATCGACGAGTTTTGGAAAAGTGGGAGAATCGACGAGTTTTGGAAAAGTGGGAGAATCGACGAGTTTTGGAAAAGTGGGAGAATCGACGAGTTTTGGAAAAGTGGGAGAATCGACGAGTTTTGGAAAAGTGGGAGAATCGACGAGTTTTGGAAAAGTGGAGAATCGACGAGTTTTGGAAAAGTGGGAGAATCGGCGAGTTTTGGAAAAGTGGGAGAATCGACGAGTTTTGGAAAAGTGGGAGAATCGACGAGTTTTGGAAAAGTGGGAGAATCGGCGAGTTTTGGAAAAGTGGGAGAATCGACGAGTTTTGGAAAAGTGGGGGAGAATCGTCGCGTTTTGGACGAGTGGGCGACGAGAATCGTCGCGTTTTGGACGAGTGGGCGACGAGAATCGTCGCGTTTTGGACGAGTGGGCGACGAGAATCGACGAGTTTTTGGAAAATTGTGATAATGGGTATGTTGGATTCGCAAATAAATATTCGAAAACATAAAAAGATCGATCACAAAACTTCGCTGAATAATAACGATCTGCTTTAACATATAGCATAACATAAAAACACATAGCTTTAACATAACATAACATAAACAAATAGCTTTAACATAAAGAACGATGTTTGTACAAAAACATCAATGCTTCGTAAACATTGACATCGTTGTCGCATAATTAGTTGTGGATGAGTGGGAAACTCGACGGGTTCTGGAATTGTGGGATAATTGAATAGTTTTAAAAATTAAGAAATTTAAACATTTTAAACTTTGCTCATGGAATTAAGTATTATAGTTAAATTATTACAACATACATTTTATTTACTTAACTTTCCATTAATAGTGATTCGTCGTCCATTTAAAAAAAGTGAAAAGTTAAAAAAATAACGGCGTTTTCTTTTTAAAAAATGAAACTTTGGAATTGTGTAATTAACGCATATTCAGCAATAAGTACTGATGGGTGAATTTCCATATGGTATAACATTTGCACGATTATTAGTTAATGATATTCAGCTCTTGGTGACTTATTTTGTTAAATATTAATTATTTCTGCAGACGTAAGACGCCCAATAAGTGTTCCGAGGTGCTTTCAGGAAGTACGAGATTTTGCTTCACATATACTTTTTTTATAGCCCTTATCATATTTGTTCATGAACTCTTAAGAGGAGATAGTTTTTATTACACGAGAGCGAATATTTTCTTATGTATACTTGCCAAAAAACGCTCGTTTCAACCTGTATTCATAATTCAACATTTATATGAGTTGGGAGAGGTATTTCAGAACTCAAGAAAACGAGTGGTAACCAAATACAGTACACCCCACAGTACATTACACTTTTTCAAAACCGTTTGTGATTATTTAATTGTGATTTATTAAATAAATAAATAAAATAACAAACTACTGAATTCAACTTGGTACTAAATTACCTATTAGAATTAGTAAACGTGTAGCATCGTAGCAGGGGCCTGTGCCTTCCAAACTGCCTGACCGTGGCCCAGTACAAACGAAGGCAGCTCGAATATCGTTCGCTTGTCGGTTTGGTCCCAACACAGACGTACCGAGAGAGAAAAGTTTCATTTCGGTACTCGACCACCTACCGAAGCAGTGGTCTCCCTGCCTGCCAGGTCGTGTTAAGTGCTTCTCTTCCCTGTACCCATTACCTTGTCTGTGCGGTCGCCCTCTTTTTCCTCTGCTTTGCCTGCGGCTGCGATCCCTCTCCCGTCCTCGCCCGTCCTCGTAAAGGGCCGTGTCCTCGGCGCTGGCCCACTCTTTAGGTCTTCCCTGGGGCTCCTCGACCGCGCGCGGTCCCGTTTCATCGTTGGGCAAATCACTGTCCCGCTGGCCTGCGGCGCGGGCGGAGTGAAAGCCTAAATATCCGTCTGTCCTCCTTCCTTTGTGGGCGAAAGCGCGGGGGTGTGATTAAGGCGAGAGAACGGAACTATTTGGGGATGTGGCTAGGACCGTGGATATTCATAAGCCGCCTTTGATGTGTGTGTATTTAATGATGTAGCCAGTTGTGTGGGTGTTTGTAGACAATTACATCGCTCAGCACGACTGATTCACGGTAAGTAGTTGCTATGTAGCTCGACAACTGAACAAAACGGCGGTTCGGCATTTCCGTTTCAGAGTTAGAGGGAATTTATACGCCTTTTCTGCCCACGTACAATCTTTCTTTGCTACTGTAATGAATGACGACGAGATGCGACACGAGAGAAGATTCTTAGTGTTGAATTGGTAACACGAACGGCGTATCACAACAGCCCGTGCAAAAGATCGCAAGTTCGTTCAATATTCTAACACTTTTATTACATGGGAGATGACATATTCAAAATAATTACTTTGTGTTTAAAAAATCATTGTCTCTTCTAGCAAAATAGCAATCGTAGTCAGTTAATTCATAAGAACATAAATCCTTCAAAAGAAAGACAGAAAAAAGCGAGCATCCTGTGTGAGCATTGGATTGAGCACCACGCCCCTCTTTAACCCCTGCTTATTCACAGACCAGTTTTTCGCTCTTCCTGACCTGCAGAAGCACATTTCTTACACTTTGTAATCTATCTCTACACATTGTTAGTTTATTTGCGAGCTATTTTTGAGATTCCGAGCGTGTTATTCTTGAGAACAAATATTTACGAGGACAGTGCCTCCTTTGATGCGCTGCCCAATTAGAGGCCGCCGATGGCCCATTGAGGAGACGGCGCGGCGCGCGGCCTTTACGCTGCTGCAAACAGCTGCAGGGCGCGTGCGTGGGACGGCGGCCGGTGCAGCTGCGCGCGGGCGCCGATCGCGTCCTTGACCCACAGCGCGGCAGGTGCCCACGGGCAGGCGGCGGCGGACGGCCGAGGGCTGCTAGGTTCCCAGCGGACGCCCACGCCGCAACCGCCGCCCCGCCGCTCCGCCGCCCCGGCTCCGCCGCCCGCCGCCCCGCCGCTCCCGCCGCCCCGCCGCCCCCGCCGCTCCGCCGCCCCGCCGTCCCCGCCGCTCCGCCGCCCCGCCGCTCCGCCGCCCCGCCGCTCCGCCGCCCCCGCCTCTCCGCCGCCCCCGCCGCTCCGCCGCTCCGCCGCCCCGCCGCTCCGCCGCCCCGCTGCTCCGCCGCCCCGCCGCTCCGTCGCCCCCGCTGCTCCGCCGCCCCGTTGCTCCGTCGCCCCCGTTGCTCCGCCGCCCCCGTCGCCCTCGTCTCTCTCGTCGCCTAAGTCGCTCCCCGCCTCCCTAGCATCCGACTCCCACATCGCCCGCGCCGCGCCGCCGCCCTCGCTTCCCCTCCCCGTCGCCCTCCCCCGTTGCCCGAACCACCCGCGGACCCCCGCCGCCCCCACCTTCTGCCTCCCCGCTACTCCTCGCTGCTCACGTCGCCTCGCCGCCCACGCCACCCGTCAGTCCCCCACCGCGGCGCCACCTCGCCGTATCTGCCGGTCACCGTGACCACCGTCATACCCCGGCCGCTGCCCTGTCCGCCAACCTGCCACCCCGCCGCCCTCGCCGCGTCGTCCTGCCTCCACCGGCGGGGAGGGCCGCGAGTCGGCGCCGCGAATGGAAATAGCCCGCACGTGGCAGCGGGCCAGCGCGGCGGCAGCATGCGTCGCCTGAGGTGCAGACGCGCGGGGGCGATATCGCGGTTCACGCCCCCGTGCCCCGCCCCGCTCTTCTGCTCCGGCTCTTTCTCTATGGAGTCATTTCTTTATTCCTTGCCACAATTTAAACATACATTTGTATTTCACTATTCTACGCAGACCCGATCAAAACGTCGCGATTTCGACAACAGAAATACAACAGAAATACAACTTGCTGTTTCTCGAAATGTCCCGCCAAAATGACAATTTAAAAACAAAAATAAATTATGTGTCACACTTCCTGTGCCTTTTAAGAACTCGGCGGCTTAATGACTCAGCTTTGCTATCGCTACGCCTAGGAGTTCGGCTTTGTACCTAGTCCGTGAAGATTTAGTGGTCTAGTTACAAAAATTACTTTTTCGCGCTCTGTGCAAGGATATTGATATAAATGTAAAATGTGCCCTCCTCGATCTTCTTCATAGTATAAGAAATAATGTAAATATTTCATGTGGTTAGGCGGAAGACCAGGCCTAATGGCCTGAGTCTCGCCACTAATAAAGACAATTTTATTATTATTATTATTATTATTATTATTATTATTATTATTGATACCTACACTGCTTTTGGTTTTGAATGTGTTACTTTGACGTTTTGTACGGACATATTTGCATCGTTGCGAATTAATAATAATGATTCTTATCTATTACTTCTATATACTATAGAACTAATTCTATATACTTGACCAGAGTTCTATATACAACAGTCCATTTACAAAACAACAAAGCTCGCTTAGAGCATCAACTGATGTCACTGCAATGCCTCTGGCCGGAGGGTCCAAGTATTCCAATCCCGGCGGTGGCAAGATTTTCGACACTAGCGTGAAAGGTAGGTCAAATTCAGTTACGGTCTGGAGGATAATTCTAGCGTCCAACTGCTCTGATTGGTAGTTTTCGCTGGTTTCGCAGATCAGCACCGGAACTCTACACTAGCAAACGGGCCAAGGACAGCGCGCGTTCTTTCCTTCATTTTCCTTGTCCTTTGCTCACTCCCTTACTTACACACACACTTACACGCAGTAATGTACCACATACGCTGGGAGACCTGTTAGAAGCTTAAAGCTTGTCCCGGTGGGGCTGTGCTCCGCTTCTGGGGGATACCTGGTTGGGAAAATTCCTCAGACGCCGACATAGATCTGCGACGAATGCCACCATCGAGCAGGGGAAGATCACCGCCACCTTCAGCCATAAAATCATATGACTGCACTTATGGAACTAGTGACCTTAGCAGTGGACGCACCAGAAATCACTACACGTTATGTGTAAGTTCTGAGGTTATTTTGCGCTATCTCCTCCTCCCGTTACCTACTTGCTCACTGCCACTCGTACCTTTGGCTAGTGCAGCCCCCCACTCCCACCTCTGGTGGTAATTGGACAGCCAGTGCAGCGCACCCGCATTGCCTCGTGGGGCGCTCGTTCCGGATCCCTGGGCGACCACATGCAAGGGGACCAGAAAGCGAAGCCCGTCCGTCTGCTCAACTGCTGGGCTCCCACATCTTTTGGCGCTCTCGTGATCACCCTAAGCTTTCCTCCGAGGGTGATCGCTCGTCCATCACATTTGCATCTTGGGGGACTCTTCTCGCCCGCTGGCATTTTTCCGCCCCCTTCCATCCTTCTACAGTGTATGGTTGCCTGATTTCGATGCGCCCGTCAACGTTTCGAAGCATGGCCACCTACGGACGATTCGCAATATACTTTGCTGTCCGCGTTCGCAAAACCGTATAAAATAACTGGAGACCGCGAAGTAAACAAAACACGAAGGCGATATGAATCAACGCCACCTGGACATACGGACGGATTCGGGCGGATCCGGTGGTTAGCGTACCGGACTGTTGTACCCGAGTTTGCGGGTTCAAACCCGTTCGAAGCCGTGAAAAAATCCTTCGTACGCCTTCCTTCGGAGGGTAAGTAAAGCCGGCTATCCCATGTAGTAGATTTACTGCATGTAAAAGATCCTCAAGCCTAAAAGAAGCCTCTGAGCAAAATTGAGGTCCGCCTGTTTCGTCGCCCAAGATAATACCTCCTTTCTCCGCTAGGTGGTGAAGGGAAGTTGCGTGGTTAGTAGGGAGAGTCTCGAGGCCCGAGTCTCGCCACGTAAAATAAGGCATTAACTAACTAACATACAAGGCCTGTGCACTGGAGTTTTTCAAAGCCAATATGGCGGCCAGAGAAGGCCGCCTTGTACGAGTTAATGCGATGTAGTTGTGTACGTTGAATAGCACAAGTAGCTTTCGGGTTACGGTTATGTAGATGTGGTCTGTTGTTGAAATAGTGAGGATCATGACGAAGAAGGGGTCCCCAGGTGAGGAAATTATGATAAAAAGTGAAATGTTTCACTTGCTAAGTTTAGTGTTTACTTTTAACTACTGGCGTGTTCAACTACTTGGGTCTTGTAGATCGCACATTAGTCCCGGTCCGTAGTCCCGTAGTACATATTGTAGTTCGGGAGGTGGTGGGGTCGCAACGTGATTCGGTCCCTACCCTCACGTGGGCTTACAGCGGTTCCGCCTCGAGGTGTCTCGGCCAGCGAGTCACTGCCCAGCCGCCATAAGCTCGAATCTCCTGACTGGTCCCCTGACATGTTTATAATTATTTTCTATAAGACTGTGAGGGGCTCATGTTACTGTAATTCCTGACGCAAAAAGAAAAGCTGTATTTAGTAAAGGGATTTGTATGGGATTGAATGGTTTAATTCCTATTGATGGTCAGGTTGTACCTAATTCAATAGTGGTAGTGTAGTGAATGTAAGTGTGTGAGTGTCAGGGGAGGACATGTTGGTGAGATCCGTGGCCAGTTTGTTAGGGTACTGATCCGGTATTTGCGAGTACTCGATGTTGATCGGAGAAACCACGAAAACTACCCATCAGGCCGCTAGAATTTCCCTCCAGACACCGGCCTAATTCTACCTATGATTACTATATAAAGTTTTTTTGAGCGATTTTAATATTACACATGCTGTCATTTTTGAAATCGGTTCTTCCTGTGTGGAGTTAACTGGAATGACACGATGTGTCGACCAACGGGAAGAGAGGAAGCACAGAGTCTGCGCTGCGAGTGGAGCGGACGCGGCATGCGCAGTCCGACGTCATTCACGCGGGGGGCGTGCTTTGTGTCACGACGCGCAGTAACAAAAGACGCGCGCTAAGAGTGCCGAGGAAGATGACACTCGGGCGGCGTGTGTGTGTGTGTGTGTGTGGCGGCGAGTGGCCGTCCCAGAATAGCCCCCAAGCGGCTTTCTCAGGGGGGCCTTCGCGTCGTGTCTGTCGGCCGGCGCCTGCTCGTTGCGTGCGTCCGCACTTCGCGCGTCTGCTGGAACGACTGCGCGGCCTCCGGGCGTCGCGACGCCGACACTTAGGGGCGGGCGTGAAAGCAGTCGATGGCGCCGCGGAAACGGTGTTGGCGGTGGACGAGTACTATCTTTTTCTGCCTTTTTTTATTCAACGAATGTTTAAAATGTATTTCTCTCTTGCATACGAGGGGGCATGTCCTTAACAGCATTCACCTGGAATCCATTCCACTCATAAGTGGGCAATTTTCTACGTGTCGGTGCATATCAAAAAGACCGGCACCTCGAACGTTAGCCCTTCCGAGCTTACCAGGGAAAATGTCCAAGGGTGGGGCGGGCAGTAAAAAACAATGTGCTGATTGATTGATTGATTCGTGATTCCGGGCGCACCAACTGCTAAGGTCATTAGTCCCGTGAGTGCAGTGCATATTATTATGCGGAAGGTGGCGGTGATCTTCCCCCACTAGATAGCAGGATCGCTTTGCGGGAACTTTCCCCCAACAAGGTATCTCCGAACAGCAGGGCACCGCTGCAGCCGGGACAAGCTTGATGCTCTCGACTGGTCTCCTGACATGTGTGGTAGTCTAGATTTGTGATTCAAAGCGTGTGTAAGTAAGGGATGACGAAAGGAGACGGAAGAGGAAGGAAGGATCGCGCGCGGTTCGTTGCCAGGTTGACAGAGTATTGCTCTGGCATTCGCCTTGTATTGATCGGAGAAACCACAGTGGAAATAGCGATCAGAGCTGCCAGACGCTAGAATGATCCTCCAGGCATTTACTGAATTCGATCTAGTTATCTATTTAACTAGTGCCGCAAATCCTGCCACCGTCGGGACTCGAACCTTAGAACCTCCCACTCAGGGGCACTGCAGTGTTATCCGTTGATATCCGGAACCACCTTCGCCCATATTAAAAAAGTATGTAAAATAGAAACAATTCTAATTCATTCAGAAGGTCTTGTAAAGTAGAAAATATTATTAAAGGCGCGTATCGTAATCCTGTAAAATATGTATTTACATGAAAATCTTTTCCCTGATCCTCAGCGTAACCTACTATTCATTAAAATGTTTCGTCCACTCCTGGTATTATTCTAGTTGGATTTGGGAACTGGCAACGTAATAAAGATAAGCCATGTACACAACAAACGCATCCTTTGCTTGTTTCGTTGGAAAGATTCGACGCAATAGACAGTGGCCGTTTTTAGGTTTACGGAGAACTGTGCTCTTACGTCGCTTCCAGGCCGCTGTTTGTGACATACGTGGTGTGGAGAAAATGATAGACGGAGAATCAAAAAATGTGGAAAGCGAGGGGGCAGAAGCAATGCGAACAAACCCTGTAGGTGTGGTAAGAAGAGAGATGTCAAGAAAGATTAAAATAAAATGAAGAGAAGCCAAATGGACGCGTTGAGACGTCGATGAAGGTACTGATGCGAAAGCGGTGCGATATTGAATTTCAGCTGTGGAGGTTATGATTGAGTTGCAAGTTCTTCGTTCCTGTGCCATTGTTGGTATATATAGAAGATAGTGAAGAACGAAAATAGTAGAAAGAACGGGTAAAGAATAGGCCGGCAAAGTTGAAAATTATGAAATCAAGAACCTTACTCATTCAGAGACCAATGATCTGACTTCTCAACTCGCTAAACAGGAGCGGATGTTTCCGAAACTGAAGTGTCAAACAACCAAGAGATCGCAGACATTTTCGACGATCTTCCGAAGCCCATTCGCCTAGCGCCGACCACTTTTGCCGTACTAGGGCTCACTTGGCACTTTAAAAGATGTAAACATGTGAATTACTGTGCCAGTTTGACTGTGGCACCGTCTCATCCATATGAGACGCATACAAACTCACCCAGCGTTCTTTATACAGTGTTAATTGGGCCTAAACTGTGCTAATCTGTAAGTGGCTCAGCGGATTGGAAACAGGTCGCCAGAGAGCACCTTGTTCCTCTCTGGGCGCTTGAAGAGAGTATTGGTAGTGTATTGAAGGACTATATGCTTATTCAAATATATTACTATAAATAACATTTTTAAGAAACTTTATTGTATACTCATATTTGTGGTTAAAATTGTATTTTCCTTTTTTTGATGGTGCCATGGCACGCTGACACTACCTTACAAGCCGACACTGCCTGTATCGAAGCGATGACTCTGGGGAAACATTGAACTCGGTTAGCGTCTAAAAGGCGGTAGCGTCTAACCTTTTGATGCTTCCATACCGCATTATTTTGTGCCTCGCGTCTAGATGGTCATATGTTATGCATACGTTATGGTTCAACAACAAAGTTTCAACTTGTTAATGTGAGAAATGAATTCTTGAGCGATGTTCCATAATCCTCTCCTGCAATTGACTGTGTGATATTTTGTTGTCAATATCAGAACGATGGCGGTTCTCGGAATTTCTTTTGGCAGGTATGGCGTGGATAACCATGTATAACAAATGCAAGGATAACAAAAGCATCATCTTTCTGGCCGAAGGCAATTTTTAATGATCCTGAAAGTCGTTTGTTTTTTTTTGCATATATCAACATCGTTTAAGTTATGACCAAAAAAAGAAACCAAGTTCGTAAAATTTTGTACACTAGTATTGTACACAAGAGTAAACCACGGACATGCTCATACAACCGAATAGCCAGGAGATGTACGAAAAATAATCCGGATCACAAATAGTTAGGAGATGTACCAAAAATTAGCCGGATTACCAGTGTCCAAAAGAGTCCGTAGTTCCATTGCGTGGTCGTCACTCAAAATCACCATCACTTCTCACCAATAACTCACTCTTCACCAGGGCTGCTCGAACTGCCCGTCGCTCCCGGAGAGGACCGTTTTATACCGCCCTACGGGCTGAAGGTCCGCCGACTAGCCCGGCCGTAGGGGCGATGGCGCGCCTGGGCGCGCCGACCGGAGCGTGACGGCTGCCCCTGCTCCGATCGCGTCGCCCTCTCGGGCTCCGTCCGTATTTTACGGGGGCGCCGTCGTCTCGCCACCGAACCGATGTGGCGGGCCTTTCAAAGGCACAAGAAGCGACCACTACAGTTTATTGTAAGTAAACTAATAAGTGATAATAAGAAAAGTCTTCACAAAGAATTAAAGACCTAAGTCTAGGATGATTTCTTTTGAATAAACTATATTGACCATCCATGTATAAAAACACAATTCTATATTAGAAAACTGGTCAATGGAAGATGTAAATTGTCCCATATTTGCAGACAACGTATACTTCCATCGCAGGTTACAACCCCTGGTATTACGAATTTCTATTCACCTCGCATGGAAAAGTAGTTCTTCCGCCGAGGAGGCAGAAGTGTGGGCGCTGCGGAAACGATACCGTTGACGGCAGAAGCGCTCGCTTTTGAATCCGAGGCCGCCGTTTCCGGCGACCAACAGCCAGCGATGCGTCTCCGGAGCGTAAAAGAAGGCCGCCGGAGAGAAGCTCTCACGGAGGGAAGCTGTAAAAGTGGTCTGGAGGAACAGCCCAAAAAGGGTTTCGCTGCGAAATTCGTTGAAATTGTGGCTGTGCGGTTATGACGTTCTCAATGGCGCCGCGGATTGTAAAGAAATGGCCACTCGAGAATATGCACAATCTGGTTGGGGATAGAAGGCGAAAGCAAAGATCATTGACACAAGAAAAACGTGTGTGAAAACCGTGACAACTGCTGGTGTGTATGGAGGTTTGGCTTACGTAAAATCTAATTGTACAACTAAAAAAGGCTAAATTTAGCTCAGAGTGAGCTAGCCGCTAGATTTATAGCAAATCTAACTGGGAGGTTATAGGGTTTCAATCCCGATGATTTTCAGATTTATGCTTTTCAGATTTTCAATATTAGCTAAATAGATGGATCGAATTCCGCCACTCTCAGAAGGACAATTCTAGCGGCCGGCTACTCTGACGGATTTCTCTGATCTATACTAGGCGAGTGCAGGAGTAGTATTCTAACGAACGGGGCCACAGACCCGCGTGCAATCATACCTTCTCTTGTTGTCCTATCTTCTCCACTTACACACACATGCACACACACACACACACACACTACATTGAATACATTTTTACCATATTTCTGGAGACCAGTCAGGAGCTTAGATCTCGTCCCGGCTGGGGCAGAACACCGCGGCGGGAGGTATCTGAGGGGGATTCCCAAGCCGACGTAGGTTGGCGCTGGAACTCATTGGCCAGTGGGGAGGAAAAGCAGCCCCTCTCGGAATAAAACGTTCACTGCACCAACAAGTCTACTGACCATAGCAGTTGGCGTGTCCGTAATCAATCGGTCATGTACCACTAAACACTTTGATAAATGGAAATCCTCGCAAGCAATACATTTTGGAACGAAGTAAAACTGGCTTAAGGGTAAACAAAAATGAGTAGCTCAGTAAAACTATAACTTCTGTATGAGGTGTTGAAATAACTGTTAAAATGATATATTCATTTAAAACACACACACACACACACACACACCAATCGGAAGATCTCGAAATGTTGGTCATCACTTTCGATCTAAACAGCATTTAAGAAACCTTTGAGACACACATGGCTGATAACTTAGGAGGTTCCGCCTGCCAGAATGTTATTTTTGACTTTTGTGGCATCGTTTTTTAGGATGTTTAGGTGAGTCAGGATTTGTTGCCTAATGGTCTTGTTAACCAAGCGCTGTCGGAAGCTAAATCCGACGTCGACAATCTATATAATGAGCTTTATCTCGCCCAATGTTCAACAAAAACAGGGAAAATTTGCTGTTTGCGAACGTGAAGGTTCCGGAGAACTCTTGTGGTAAACATTTGCATGTGACGATAGATTGTTTATGTTTTTTGAAGCTTGATTCTAGATCTACGTCGAGCATCGCAACAGCAGTACCAGAGCTAGACAATTTTGGCCCCGGGGCAATGCTGAAATGTAGCCCCACGACCCCGCGAAAAATATAAAAATGTGAAAAATGCTTCAAGAATCTAAGGGAGTTATTTCATTTCAACAAATTTTATTCATTTATAAAATTACAACGTTTAATCCAGAAAATGCTTTTAGAAATCTATTTAAAATATATTTTCAAGTCAAAGTATTCAGTATCAAATTAAACAATTTTCCATGGTGAGCTTAAAACTGTAATAACATTGTTTAGAATTTTAAAACATGAAATATAAATATGATTCGTAGAATTATGTTAAGTTCCGACATTTTTCATATCTGGAGTCCTACCTGATAATAACGACTATATTAACTATTTAAGTAAAATATTAATCGAAAATTGTATGAAATATCAGACTCCTCTATCGCGATTTATGAAAGTACGCTAAGGAATTTCTTAAATTCTAATATCTTTTTCAAGTTTTTACTATTTGCCCCATCAGTCATCGTGCCCCTTGACTTGCTGGACCCCGGGCGATCGTTCGGTTTGCCCATGTCTAGCGCCGGCACTGCGGAACAGCCCTTTGATCACAAGATAGTTCTATTTATAGTTAGTCTCCTATTAATTTTTAATTTCCAAGAGTAATGAGAGCGGCGGACTCTTAGCCTCGAACGGCGAGTGGTTGCAGTTCTGCAGCCGAAGTAGCATATCCACAATACTTTCTAAATTCGTTTTGCTAAGACTGTGCTAACATTTTGCTAACACTGGTGAATTTCCAGTGTTAGCAAAATAGGTGACCGATTACTCTGTCGCGTTCTTCTCGTGGTTTCCCTTTGCCAAATTAATCCAAGAAACCTTACGCATGGCAAAACTACAGGCACCGGGAGCGGTAGCTCAGTGCATCAACTGATGTCACTGCAGCGCCTCTGACCGGGACGTCCTAGGTTCGAGTCCTGACGGCGGCAGGATTTTCGACACTAGCTTTTCAGCTAGGTCGAATTCAGTCGCTGCGTTGAGGAGAATTCTAGCGAACGGCTGCTCTGATCGGTAGTTTTCCGTGGTTTCTCCGATCAACTCCAGGCGAATGCCGGAGCAGTACCCTACCAAACGGGCCACGGACCGCGCGCGATTTTTCCTTCTCCTTCCTTGTCCTATCCTCTCCCCTTACACATACACTCACACTAACATGCACAACACTACCACATATTCCGGGGCCAGTCAGGAGCCCCCGGAACCCCCGAGGTAGGTTGGCGCCGGATCTCGCCATCCGGCGGGGGAAGATCACCGCCATCTCCCACGAAAAAACATTCACTACACTAACGGGTCTAATGACCAAAGCAGTTGACGCGCCCGGAAAAACGAAAAAATCAATCAATCAATCAAAAACTACAGGCCTCGCGATAGTATTGCAACCTTGAACATGTTTAGTGAAAATGAATATGAAAATAACTACGACTTTAGGAATTAAAAATAATTAAAATATGTTTACTTTTTTATAATAATTTTCTTTACACTTTGTTGACGTCCCTCTCCATCGAAGATTCTAACCCCTTGTTTGCGTCTGCTTAAAATTAACCAGTCATGAATTTTCCCCTGCTGGATCCCGGCATATGCTGCAACACTAACATAAGCATTGAATTGATGACCTCGCACGATTTATCTGTTTTCTTTCTTCCTTCCTTCTCCTCGTTTCTTTTTTGGTTCCTCTGTGATGTCAGCCGTAGTTGAGATACAGGTACATCATTCTGTATCACCAATATTTTGCCACCTCTAGGTGCGCTTCGATCAACAGAATTGCCGGGCATTCCGTAGTTATTACGAGGTGAGGATAATAACGCTGTACTGCTGTGTAGAAGCAAGAAGGGGACGACCGGACATGCCATACGACGCTGGGGTACAGAAGGGACAGGGCCTCAATAGGATGTGCCTTTGTGGGTGACGCTTCGTCTAGGATTCGAAGGCGCCGTATTACGGATGGGATTACGCATTTTCGTGAACAGGCTTTATGGGGTACATGTGTCGCTTAATTCGAGGGTGGATGTTTTTCTGTGGCAGTTAGTTCATTTTCCGATGAAGCAGGATCAGTGGCTATCCACTCCGTGCATTAGAAGACCTTTAGAATGCATTTATAGTTTCTACTTCCAGCACCAAATAAAGGACTCTTATAGCAAGAAGCAAACTGAAGATATGGAAATGAAAATCGTTGATTTATAAAGCGAGGCATCAATACGAAATTATTAACAAACTGCCAACTCGTCTCAAATGGTAAATGAATAATATTGACAGTGAAAAGAATCGGGGTAAATGTGTAGATATATTGAATCAAACAGGTAAGAAAAATGGCTTTTATTACCAGCTGTTATCAATGAAAATTTAGTAAACGAAATAGCACAGCGCTTAAAATGTGAACACTTTTCTCCAGTACTACAGTAGCTTCTCCGGTATTTTAGTCAATTTTGGAATGATCGATAGACTAATATAAAATTATTTTTAAAATATGACAGGGAATTTTGACTGGAGTATAAGCTCTAAAAGCTTGCGACGTGAAAGGTTTTTTTTTTCATCCCAGCTTAGAGATTTTGTTTGCTGGACACAAGGTAGCAGAATACGCAAGTTAGGATAAGAGTCTTGCTATATACGTTTACTATATTTCCTACGTCAATACTTATAATGTAGGTGTTTTTACTTCATTATAAATTGAATAATGAGTTCCTAATGAGATCTACGTTCTCAAATGAAAGTTCCGGTGAGTTCACCTGATACGTTTTTACAGTAATGGAGCGTGTGTCATAGGAAATTAAATAAAACTAATTATAATTTCACTGCAATTCAGCCACCGCCGCCGCCGCCGCCACCGCCGCCACCGCCGCCACCACCGCCCCTGCCACACGCCACCCGTGTTGCCCGGCACTTTCCCCTCTCCACGCAACACCAGACTTCACGCTCACCAGTAGGGGCGTTAGGGAGATTTCCCGTCATGAGGTGGCGACGTTATGCTCTAATAGTCACGTGCCGACCTCGAAGCCTCAACGTCTTGCCTGTTACTCCGATTAAGACCGAATTTCCTTTGAGGTCACGAGCGGACAGGAATCCCAAGCTTCGTTACGACTTAAATTTTTGGTATTGGAATTCCTGAATAGATGTCAATGTCCCCTTTCTTTCGAGTTCGTGACCTTGAAAATACTTTGTTTTAATCGAATTATAGGCGTAACCCATGACCTTATACCTTCATAAATAGTGGACGCCTGTAGGAGTCTCTACGATCACCCTTCCAAACGCCAAAATGGCCGCATGAAAACAAGAAAGATTGCATTTTTTCAACTCAGTTTCTCTCGTGTCTGTGGCAGTTACAATTAATCCTTACCAACTCTACATCTCTGGCAAGAATTTAAAGAAAAATGTTGGAACGGTCATAGGTAAGATACTCGCGAAAGAAAGTTGAAATGATATCTTCATGTTAAGTTATATCTTATGCTCATGACGAACGCTGTTATTAGATATTCCTTACATTCTCAATAAAAGTCCATTAAAAATCCCCGACTGCACACGCATCGCACAGGACCAGAAAATCTAAATCTCCGGGCATAGATTTCTTTACACTTGATCCCTACCGTGGTTCAATTGTCTCACCATTTCTCCACACTTTGATATATAATGCAACTTCTCTGTTCAATGCCTGAATTACCTCATTTGTTACAATTTTTAACGGAAAGTCGCAATTGCTAAATCTCATCTGAACGTTGTTCCTTACAACTATATAATGTCGTTAGTCAAGTTATCAATAGAGTTTAAGGATGTCTCCTTAGGCCTGACACTAAAACTCCTACTATGTTTTTGGTAGTAATTTTTCATCCATTTTCGAAAAAAAAGCAATTCCGCGTAAATTTTGTTTTAATTTTTCTCTGAAAATAAGTGACGAGAAACGTGGAGATTTTAACTTTGATGGTATTCTTTTGGTTTGAATGTAAGAGGGTAGATAAAGATACATAGATAAATGACAATAAGATATTTTTATAGCGTTGCAATGGCGTATTGCAGCGAAAAATAACGTAATAAATCTGAAGTGGTTTTCAAAAAGAAGAGAATGGCCGATAATCAATTAACGTACTCCTGAAGCAATAATTGTTCAACCTTTTGTCGACCTTGGTTCTCACGACGAAGTGCTCGCTCGGTCAAGTGTACATTCTGACGTGTCAGTCAACGAGTTTGGGAGTAACTGCCAAACACCAGTGCAAGATGCCAATCAGAGAAGAATGTCCAATGTGTAACTTTGTGATGAGATTTCTTACCACATGTCCGTTGGTAAAAAGATAAACTTTGACACATTACACACCGGCGAAGGTGGCTCAGAGCATCAACTGATGCCACTGCAGTGCCTCTGATTGCGAGGTCCTAAATTCGAGTCCCGACAGTGACATGATTTTCGGCACTCGCTAGACAGCTTCGTCGCATTCAGCCGCTCTCTGGAAGAGAATTCTAGCGGCCGGCTGCTGTGATCGGCTATTTTCTGTGGTTTCTCCGATCAACACCCGGCGAATGCCGGAACAGTATCCTAAAAACACGGGAATGCGCACGATCTTTCTTTTCTCTACCTTGGCCTATCGTCACTGCTTACACCCCCCTACACACACACGCGCATGCGCTCGCTAGACCATGACATATGTCGGGAGATCAGTCGGGGAGATTTAAGCTTATCCCGGCCGAGGCGGTGCCTGGCTGTTGGGAGATACTTGGTTGGGGTAAATACCCGCTAGTCGATGTAGGTCGGTGCTGGATCGCGCCAGTCAGCAGTAGAAGATCACCATCACTGGCGATGAAAACATGCACTACTCTTACTGACCTTAGCAGTTGCACCTGGAGTCACTAATCAATTAATCGATTCCCTAAATGCTTTAAAAATTGGTAACTTTCATTTTGAGGTACCAGTCAAGCGTATTTTCATGGAACTCAAAGTAGGGTTTATTTGTGAAAAAATTATTAAGTATTTCAGTGCATTAACACAATAAATAACAGAAGTAACAATAGAAACTATTTCGTGTCACAAGTTTTAGACTAAAATTTTCCCAAAATATAACAAAATTTCGCAAATTATAACTTAAAACCAATAAAAACCAAAAATATTGATTGTACATATCGAACTCTAAGCTTTGAAAATCCAAAACTTCGGTGCCTATGTACATTCTACACCATCACTAGCGAGTATTTTTTCATATTTGTTAATTGACTATCTGTTAAATTTATCATAACTTAAAATTCAGTGACGCTCTGAATTCACCTTATAAATGTTTTCATAAATGTGTAGGCTACTAAGTCTTGCAAGCCCTTATCGAGGTGTGGTACATTTTTTTCGGTTTTATAAAGATTCTATGATGGCATATTTTTAAACCAACGAATTCAGTCATGTATCTTACTATTTAATATTGATGTGTGTTCGCAAGTGTCCCCCGTGTCAGCCCTACCCATTAATTGGAATATTGCATTCAACAAGCTACCTATGAATAAAACATGACAGTTATTTGGCTCTAGGGAAATAAAATTGTATGTAATATACAGATGTTTTACACATCGTTTACCGTAAAACTAATTTTCATATTTTTTTCGTTTTAAAATTGTCACATCATTCAAATTTACGAAGACTGGAAAATTCAGTGTATTTTTATTCACTTTATAATAGTTGTTTCATAACTGTTCCTTAAATGTGCATTTAATGCGCATTCCTTAAATGCGCAAAAGCCTGCTGGTGTTTGATGTATTGAAAGAGCGTAGAGATGCAAACCTGTGGTGGATCTAAGCAATACAAAGTAAATGAATTTTCTGATTCTATAAATATTAATTTTAGACAATACAGATTTTTCAGAATATAGAATTTTTACAGAATAGAATTTAGATTTATTTTCGTATCTTTCTTTTGTTACATGTTTCATCGTTTACGGCATCTTAATTATATTTCAAAATATCTGAACTTTAAAACTTTGGACACAAATCAAACGGAAGACGGTGGTTGGCGTGGGGTTGGAGATAGAGCGAATTATGACTCAATTGTAAGAAGAAACAAAACTTTGAATGCTGTACGCAGTCAAAATTACAAAATCGGTGAAATAAGGGTAAATTCAAGGTGAATTTTAGAAATCACGTAGGCTTGCTTATCTCCCACTCAGTATTGATTCAACTTTGCAATCAAAACTGTCAAAGCAATTTTTTTAGAATTGATCATTTTGAGTTACTTCATGTTATAAATGTAGAGATCTCATTATAACTGAAACCATCAAGTACTAATTACCTATCTATATTACAACCTCTAGAACTCTCCATCCATCTATCGTTTACACTTTAATACCGTTGATCCTTTTTCTCGCTTTGCTTTTTCCTCACATATTGTACCTTCGTTTTTGTCATTTCAAAAAAGACGAAAGTAGAGTGATTATTGGTTTGACAATTAAAATGATTTTTCCTCTATTCCAAGTGGTCAAGACGATTTACAATTCAATGTACCGAATGTTCCTGAAGTCACCTAAGAATTTAAAATGGATATATACAAGAACTTATTTTTGTATGGGGAAATTTTCCGATAAAAATATGGAAATCCATAATTTTCTTGTTTCTTCAAACAACACATTATTGTCTTCAAATGGATATTCAATCATGTTTTCTAATTGGTCTCACAAGCTGTGGCTTTCTTAATGGAATTATCACTTCTTGTCAGAAGCCTGTACAGCTACTCTTCTTTTATTTTTGTGCCTCAAAGAGTTATCTTTCATTCATATCGTATCATTCCCATAAATCAGCATTTCATACAGTTTATCATGGCTCTCGTAATCTTTTTCGTACTTCTAATTCAGCTAGGTATGATTGGAGTATTTTGTTGGCCTTTGAATCTGATATTGTCGTATATATCAATACGGAATTGGCAGTCTTCAACAATTTCTGGAACCTTCTGCTCCTTTAAATATAGCGCATTAGAGTAAACAATTATCTCAGTATGAATTTTACGAACGCATAGGGCACGCAGAGGTTCAGATATTACTTTATGCCAATGAACACGTGGTGGAACGTTTCATATAACGGAGTAACACATTGTGATACTTGCCTCTGATTGTTAGGCTACGACTTATGCATTTCAAGAAGACAAGACAAGAAGGCATGAGATTTCAAGAACCGGTGAAACCCATGTGCATACTTAAGTGCCTAACAATTAGG
This sequence comes from Teleogryllus oceanicus, assembly GCA_964035755.1. Classification (NCBI taxonomy): domain Eukaryota; kingdom Metazoa; phylum Arthropoda; class Insecta; order Orthoptera; family Gryllidae; genus Teleogryllus; species Teleogryllus oceanicus. The sequence continues at coordinate 16,514,083 of CAXIVR010000006.1, read as the reverse complement.
GGTCAATGGCACGTTAACTCCGTTGTATGTAATTTCCCACTACATGTTCATTGACAAAGTAGATAATTTATCTAGATGCCTCTCGACTTCTCTGATGCTTTAGAAGTTTGTAACATTTATTCTGGGACACCTGTACCAGGAGTTCGCAAATATTTCAACCGCTGTAAGGAATTATGTAACAAGGTCTGGCCCCCGCAGACGCAGACTACACAGAAGATGGCTGCAATATGGTCGGAAAAATATTAAAATATATTTTAAAAAATCATTGGCCTACGCATGGGATTTTATTTTCCTCTTGCGAGAATATCATCATTCCTACACCAGTTACTATTATGGGGTATTCGCGTTAACTATTACATGACTTAAATGGTACAAAACAATAATTTTTCCGTTGCGTGAGAAATTTCAGGTGAACACCCCTCACCATGTCCTTCATCAAATTAGCAATAAATAATTCTTCTTTGTTTTCGCCTCAGCTTAGATTCCCATAGAAAACGTGTGTTGTAATTTTTCAATTTGGTCGCAGCTTTTAAGTCATCGGAAACTTTGTGCGCATTTTCAAGACTTGAAGTGGTGTTGAAGACTTGAAAGTTCATTTGCAAAGAGTGTGTGCACTGCAATTCTGCCGACCGGATGGCGGGATAGAGCGCGACCACTGGGGCCACGCACAGTGATATGATTGCGTAATATGCCCAAATTCCATCAATTGAGATATTTGCGTTTTGCATAATTGGTATCCAAAAACTGTACATACTTTCTTCGGCAATACTGGAGTATATCCCCAGAGGGTCGACTCTCTATTGTCCGAATAATATTTCTTCACAGCTGGCGGTGGAATAGAGCGATGTTGCACGTACTCGCGCAGTAGACACGTGGTCAGGTGGCATTCTTGCATATCGTAAAAAAAATCGTAATGAGAGCACACAACAGATGACAAAGCGCACACACATAAACAAACAAGTAAAGAACCCAAATGGCGCTCTTCAATTTTCAGTTGCTTCGCGCTGTAAGATTTTTCCCATCGGCCATTCTGCAGTGACATCATCACAATTTGAAGTCTCTGATTGGATAATGAAACCCTCTGATACTGTTAGCCTCTAGCTGTCGAATAGACAAAAATATTATTCAGACAATATTAGCACAATGTTCTGAATGTTGCAGAAGAGATATCGTGAAAAAGGAGGCTGCACTATAAAAGCATTTCTCCGCCAACTCACATTGGGAAATACAGTGCATCTAATTGAGAAACCGGCAGAGATGGCTCGGGGCATCAAAGTATGTCGCTGAAGTGCCTCTGACCGGGAGGTCCTAGAGTTCGAGTACCGACGATGACGGATTTTCGACATTAGCTAAATAGCTAGGTCGCATTCAATCTGTCTGGAGGAGAAGTCTGGCGGCCGGCTACTCTGATGGGTAGTTTTCCGCGGTTTCTACGATCATCATCAGGCGAATGCCGGAGCAGTATCCTAACAAACGAGCCAAGGACAGCGCGCGATATTTTCTTCGTCTTCCTTGTCCTTTCCTCATCTCTTACTTACACACACCTGCCCTACACTACAACACTTGTCAGGAGACCTTCGGGAGCTTAGAGCGTGTCCAGCTGGGGCGGTGCCAGGCATGTGGGAGATAACTGATTGGGAATAATTTCCGCAAAGCGGCATAGGTCGGCGCCGGATCTCACCATCCAGCGGAGGCGGATCACTACCATCTCCCGGGACAAAAACATGCACTACACTTACTTAACTAATATTTGCAGTTGACGTGCTCGAAATCTCCAGTCAATCAATCATTAATTGAGGAGAAGAGCATTCAGTCGCTGCCTGGAGGAGAATTCTAACGGCCGGCTGCTCTGATCGGTAGTTTTCCGTGGTTTCTCCGATCAACACCAGGCGAATGCCGGAGCAGTACCCTACCAAACGGGCCACAGACCGCGCGCGATATTTCCTTCCACTTCCTTGTCCTGTCCTATCCTCTCCCTTTACACCACACTTACACTAACATGCACTACTCTAGCACATATTCCGGGAGACCGGTCGGGAGCTTGTAGCTTGTCCCGTCTGGGGCGGTGTCCCGCTAGTGGGAGAGTCCTGGTTATGGGGAAACCCCACTAGCCGACGGTAGGTCGGCGCCGGATCTCGCCATTCAGCGGAGGAAGACCACCGCCATCTCTCGAGAGAAAACATGGACTACACTAACGGAACTAATGACCAAAGAAGTTGGCGCGGCCGGAAACACGAAAAAACCAACCAACCTACCCCGTATGAAAAGGCTCATCCTGTGAAGTGAGAGCACTGCCGCTTGGCAGCCTGTGGGCGCGTGCGCCGGCCGCCGCTTCCGCCGCGCCGCGCCTCGCGTTCGTCATCGCGCGCGGGAACTGTGCGCAGGCGTGGGCGGGGGGCGGGGCGGGGGCGGACCGGCAGTGCGTCACCCGGGCGCTATCGCGGACGCTATAAACCGCCGGCAGCGTCGGCGGCCAACGACCGCAGCAGCCGGCAGCGCCAGGCTGACTCCCCCCTCCCCCCCCACCCGCCTGGCCCTCCTGGCCGCGTTCTCTTCCGTCCCTCGTGTCCACGCCTTCTACTACGCCGCTTGTATCGTGCACAGCGGAGACACTTTATTTACGCGGGTGCCTTCCTCTCTCTAGAGCCTCTACGCCGTGCAGCCTCGGCGTATTCCCTTGCCAACACGCCCACGCCAAAAGTTTGGTGTTTGGTTGTAGGGCAAGGTACTAACTAGGGTGTAGGAAAGGTGTTTGGTTACTAGGGCGCAGAGAGAAGTCAGAGAGGGAAATGGAGGGACCTAGAAAATTGCCTTGAGCCGCCCTAATTTGTCTCGAGTATAGCTGAACGCCTCCGCCTGAGGCGCAACCCCAGGTTCGGTTCCCGGCCGAGGCAAATTAGACCTGTGCGCTTTCCTGCCTCAGTATCTATTGATGTGTGACGATGAGCTCAATCTCAGGTTCTAAAGACCAGTATATATGTGGAAGGGATGTCTTCGTGCTAACCACACAAACCCCTTATCCCATGGCCGAGAAGCTGGGTAACCGCTGGTCGGGCAAAGGCCCCCTAGCGAGCTGTCGAGTCAAAGAACAAGAACAGGAGAGCTGGATCCGACGTACGGTATTATTTTTGTTCTGCCCTGCACGGCACCGATAGGTCCCGTTCTGTCCCTCCTCATCTGGCAACAATGTACTGACCGGCAAGAATGTCCTCTTAGCCGGGTGTCTAAGAATCCAATTAATGGAGGATATTGTTACCAAATTTGAGATAATGTTTCAGAGTTGCGAAAACTTTTCATCTTCTTCTTCGGCTGCTCGAAAGCGTTGGTGAACAATTTGAGAGCCGTCGGTCCAGTGGTTCAAAAGATTTTGAGAAACCTTCCATTTTTAAATATTAAGATTGAGTGTTCGACTGTTGTGGGTCGTTCTATGTAGGTCTATCCGAGCTGTCAGAAAGTGTTTTATCTTTATTTTAGCTTTTAGTATGTGTGCTCAGATTGTGTGTGCGCGCGTGCGCACTTGTACGTGCGTGTGCGTGCCCGTTCGTGTGAGTTCGTGCGTGTGTGCGCGTGTGTGTATTTTAGCTGTGTATATTCTGTGAATGTAAATGTGTGTTAAAGCATATCTGAATATGTTTGATTTATATTCATGTCTGTATTTTTGATGAATAAGTGTGCGTTTGGTGTGTGTGTGTGTGTGTGTGTGTGTGTGTGTGTGTGTGTGTGTGTGATATATGAATGATCGGTGGGCGTATTAGATAACCATGTGTGTTTGCGGTATTTCGTTCTGCTTGAATATGGAGCGAGTAGCATGTAACGCTATGCGTGTTTCTGAATGTGTGTTTTCGTGTTTTTTGTGTGTCGGAGGGGCTAGGAGGGGTATGTTGCCAGATGAAACATAACTGTCTAAAAATATTTGGGAGATCTTTTTCCGCTTCATAGCGATACATTAAAAATGTTTATATTTTTATGCTGGAATTATTTATGGCGGAGATTCAGTAAAAAAATTAAATGAATGGAACCACGTGGATGTCACGGAAACACTCTTGATAGCTAGTATTTACACATTTTTTACCTGTATCCTTTAAAAATATTCTTTGCTCTTCTCTTTAGCTTTATGTGCCTCTGTTTTTTTATTATTCCCTCATTTTATTCATTGTATTCTTGTCTTCTTGAATTCTTTATTAATTTTATTGAACCAGAATATTACCAGTTTGATGCAGTTAAGTTATAAAGGACCATTCTAGCTCTTTGTTAGACAGCACGAAAATCTAATGGTTACTGGACTACATAAGACAGTATCATATAATTTTAACAATGTCAGAATTATATTACAAACTCTCCGTCAAGGGGAGTTTGCTGGGATTTTCGTGTTAAAATTTAGTTTCACTTATTTCACTATTACTGTTGCAATTCACTGCAGTTAATTGTTTCCGATTAATTCGAATCTGCAAGAGCCGTATGATTTCATAGCATTGCGAAAATAATGACAAGTTAATAGTTTTGAGTTGTAGAAAATTGTGATCTGTATATTACGGAAGTCTGTAACTTCTGTTAAGTGCTGCCAAATGCAATTACCGGAATCTTAGAGAGGACTTGAAACTTCCCCCAACAAAGACTTGCCCATGTTACTTAAAGTTCGTTATTGGAGACAGAAGATCGGAAATATCGACTATTGTTGGCCTTTTTATACAATATAGTTTTGTCAGTAACCATTTGCTTATCTAATTTTATTACGCAAATTTTTTAATGTTCCTTTCAAAATATAATACTTACCTGAATAAAACAGACTATTTAAAATGCACTCCGTTTTAGTTCTGTCATGTGTTAAAGTCGGTCTGTACGCGGTACAATTTCTCATACTGTTTCAGTACAGATACATCAAGATTTCAAACTAGATCATAAAAACCAAAAATCGCGCATGCACGGTCTGTATGAATCGCCACAAGACGCCGCTAGGGGGAGCCTACCAGGAAACAATTGAATTGCGCACTCTCAGAGCCGATATTTCTGTGCGTGCGTTCTGGATGGTCTTTATTAAGTATTAACCATGAGGAACACAGAGAAGACATAGAAAGGCAGAGACAGGGAATAGGTAGTTTATCACAATATTACTTGGAACAATGGAACCTTGACACACACAACCACAAAATCGAAATGGCTGATTACCGCCGCGTCAGGTAAACATCTGTTTGTGAACGATTCTGGCGCAAGAGGCGCTCCAGTATAACTGTAAGCTTTCTGCATGAAAAATTACGAACACGCTCAAACGTTTTCATGCAGAAATAGTGCATTCTGAACTGCACGTTTTCTATACGTCCAATCCGCTCGAAAACCGTTCTTTACAGATATTCTTGTGCTCGGAAAACCTAGGTTGTTGTTCATATTATATGGTTTGTAATATCTATACGAAGGAGTAGGATTTGTATCAGATATAAAGAAGCACATTACTGTTTATATGGATAAGCTATAGTTTAGCCTATTTCACAATTTTATATTTTTTCGTCTTATTATGCAATATTATATGTTGGAAGCAATCACTATTAAAGGTAAATAAATCTGCGCGCTGGAATGCGTCCTGTCGTAAAAACTCTTGACGATTTCCGACCGTCTCTACATCTGGATCACGACTTTTGGAGACTTCATTCCTTGTTTCATTTCCTGATCTACGTTTCACATTCTCTGCTACACTTCTCACTCGATAGTACAACTAACAGATTCCATTAGGGTTGGAAATTTTTGTTATTAAACGTCTACAGGTATGCTATTTTAGAATATAATCAAATTGGTATCGTTGTATTCATATAAGAAAATTAATCTACAATATTCAATGACGACGAAGTGTGATTTTATTAGGAATTTAAAAATTACAAGGTTTTGATTTCGGTTACACGATTTCTTAAAATTGCTTCTATAACTTAGTGGATGATGCATTATTATCGATTTACAATGTTGCGGATTTCTTGTGAAATAGATTTATTTTGGCGGTAGGTAAATGTGTTCTAAACAATACTAGTCGGAACCTGCAAAATTCCGCTTAAATCTTTAAAGGAAAACCTTAAAAACCGAACTTCTTCCCGGCTTCCAACTTTGAAAAATATTCTAATATTGTTGCGTAATAATTAACAAATATACTTCTACCCTTACGCGATTACGTTGCAATTATTTTGTAGCGAAGACGCTGATAACATGTGATATGACATACCCAAACGAACAAATGAAGGAAATTAAAAATTGCCTGAAAATTTTAAAGTAAAGAAAGATAGTTGATTGAAATTACGCTTTCGCCTGCATCGTCGATTTTTCATGTATTCATTAATTACATTACATATAATTATTTTTTAATTACTGCGTGCATATCCACACAATTATACACGCATACAATATTTTATTAGATTTCGAGATGCTCTGATTTCAGACAATTACTGCATCTTTTGTGGTCCCGAGAGAGCGTAAAAAATAAAGAAAGCTCACTCGTTTTCTCATTCGTTCATAAAATGTGTCGCCCTCTACTAATCCTTGGTTGTGGCATCCACGCAATTTTAAACGTGGTAATTCATTCAAATGATTTTACAGTCCTATTCATGTTTTTATTACGCTTAGTTGTATTGGAATAAATATACTTGTGATAATCACAGGGAACTATTTTGGTGTTTTGTGATACACAATAGTATTTAATTAAAAAATTACCATTTAAAAAATTCAACGAAACCCCCATAAACACCCCTCAAATAAATTTGCCCACTAAAACATCCAGAAGACCAAAAAACTCCTAAATTTAGGGGGAAACCCCTAATCTGGCAATAGGTAAGTCCAGCGGCGGGGAGGGACGGGAAATTGGCCATTCGATGCCGCTCTCCCATCTCCTGACGCGCCCTGGTCCCCTGACTAGCGCCACTTGCCCTCGCGGGGCGCGGCGGGACGGGGCGCGGCGGGGCGCGGCGGGACGGGACGGGGCGCGGCGGGACGGGGCGTGGCGGGACGGGGCGTGGCGGGACGGGGCGCGGCGGGCGCGGCGGACGGACGGGCGCGGCGGACGGGGCGTGGCGGGACGGGGCGTGGCGGGACGGGACGGGCGCGGCGGGACGGGACGGGCGGGACGGGACGGGACGGGACGGGACGGACGCGACGGGGCGCGGCGCGGCGGGACGGGGCGGGACGGGGCGCGGCGGGACGGGGCGCGGCGGGACGGGACGGGTCGGGCCGCGGCGGGACGGGACGGGGCGCGGCGGGGCGGGGCGGGCGGGCGGGGCGCTTACGGCCCCGCAAATTGAGTTTTGTAGCAGACGCTGGGCGATCGGGGCTCTGAACGAGCTCGGGTCTCGCCCCTCCCCTCCTCACTTCGCTTCCAGTGCTGCCCCACCCCCGTGCAGACGCCTTCGCTGCCGGCTATAATGCCGCGTTAGCTCGGAACAAAAACTATTGCCACTGCAGTAGGGGGTTCTGGGAATCGACTCCTGACGCTGGCGGATTTCGGAACGAGCTACACTCCGATTCAGCCGGTCTGGAGAATTGTAGAGCAGGGTGCTCTGATAGGTAGTTTTCCCACATCGGTGCCATGTGAATGGTTCATTAGTCAATTCAATGTGTTTGCTGTAGTAGTCCCTTAAAAATCGCTTTGCCCCGATTGTGCAGAGACCTGAAGAAAGCGATCTCTAGGGAGCCGACGTCTAGGTCGGTGCCGTCGGTGCACATCACTCATGGGAGTAGTGACCGTAGCAGAGACTCGCCGGACACAAAATAATGAAGTCATCAGCTCGCCGCTGTCACTCTAGCCCCGCCGCCATCCACTCCCCCTCCCCTCGACAAGTGTTTCATCACCCCCTCCGCCTGCTCTGCCGACCTGGGCTATGAGGCTGCGATACGCGTTCGCAGTGCTCCCAAAAGATTGCTGCATATTTCTTCACCTTGCTTTCGTGTCATGGAATCTTGAACTTGAGGTACCGACATTATTTTAGAATTGTTTGAAAAAACAGGCACGTATATCTAGTTACATGAAGCTCGGCAAAATATTTTTCTGTTAATCTTTCGTCCATCAATGGAATTACGCTTTGTGAATCACGTAGCCGCCATGCGCTAAGGAAAGTATGATTTTGTGACCACCTTCTAGATGTGTATCGTCTATGACAGTGAAGCCTGGAAAGGTTCGCTGCTTCGTTCCGGTGGTTGTGCTCGAGGTCGTGTTCGTCTAATCATGAAACCTTAAAATACTTCCTTTCATTAAAAATTCATTATTTGTCGAGTTGCTGCTGCCTTCTTTCACATTTACGTATTCCGTTATATATATGATGCTGTGCTACATGGAGTACGAGAGCATTAATATTTCAGCAAAACCACAGCAAAGACTCTGATCCCAGTGCTGCATTTTAACTCTCTGCAGTCCCCAACAGTCGCGTATACCCCACCCCGCCACGGCCCGGAACACTTCTTTTGAACCTTTCTCCCTCCCCCAGGCCCCCCTCCCTCCCCCCTCTCTCTCTCAGCTCGTCCACTTTTCTCCTCTGCTCGTTCCGGTGCCTCGCCCCCGCTCCATGGCCTGATACCTCAATAAGCGTCGCACGTGAGTGCAGCGTTACGACGCAGGGCTGGGGCGTGGGAGGGGGCGGGGCAGGGGGCGCGGCGGTGGCGCGAGCGCCTCTTTCGCGTCGATCCGCGCGCCGCCGCCTCCAATATCCGCGAAGGCGGCGGCGGGTTCCATTTCGCAGCGAGGGATCAACTCCCTCAGCGACGCCACCGCCGCGCCGCCTCGCTGCAAGCGCGCTCGCCCTGCGCTCACTTTTCGCCCCTTGCCGCCTCCAATATCCGCGAAGGCGGCGGCGGGTTCCATTTCCAGCGATGGCCCACCGTCTCCCCTCCCGTCTCCCTCCGTCTCCCTCCGTCTCCCCTCCGTCTCCCTCCTCTCCCCTCCCGTCTCCCCTCCTGTCTCCCCTCCCGTCTCCCCCTCCGTCTCCCCTCCGTCTCCCCTCCCGTCTCCCTCCGTCTCCCCTCCGTCTCCCCTCCCGTCTGCCCCCTGCCGTCTGCCCCCTGCCGTCTGCCCCCTCCCGTCTGCTCCCGCCCCCCTGTCCGCCTCCCTGTTCGCCCCCGTTCGCCCTCCTATCCGCCCCCTGTCCGGCCCCCTGTCCGGCCCCCTGTCCGCCCCCTGTCCGCCCCCCTGTCCGCTTCCCGACCGCCTCCCGTCCGTCCACCCGCCCTCCCATCCGACTTCCGCCCTCCCTCTGTCCGCCAACTGGCTGCCCGCCCTCCGCCTATCCTCTGTCCACACTTTTCACTTTTATCTTTAATTGCGCCCTTCTTGCCTCTTTAGTTGCGCTCTTCTTGCCTCTTTTGTTGCTCCCATTGGGTCTTTTTACTTGCGCCCTTCTCGCTACTTGAGTTGCATCCATCGAGTCTCTTCAGTTGTCCCCTTCTTTCTTTAGTTGCCTACTTCTTGTCTCTTAAGGTGCCGCCGTACTTGTTATTTTTGTTTCTTTACTTTTCCACCTGCGACGATAACTTGCCCTTCCCGCCACTAGCAATGCCTCAAATATTTGTTGTGAATGGGGCACTGAAATCACACAACATACGACTGCATGTGAAATAATTATTAAACTGAACAAATTTCAGCAAAACAAATATTTTATCCATTTATTTTTGGAAAAAAATATTTATGAATAGAGAGCAGAGATTATTATTTTTGTGAAAATTGATTACTCGTAATATTTTTGAAACGTTTTTTGTGATATTTTATTAACCATCACTCTTATAATATATTTGTTATTCAAAACTCTCGAAACGTTGATGCTCGCGTACCTATCTGTTTATCTAATCAGTTTTGAAATTTTCCCTGTTATATGATGTAAAATAATTAAGTTCACCAACGATGTTAACATGGCAGTGATTTATTGCTGCAAAGCTACAGTTTTTTTAGTTTTAGGTACTGGCGGATCATGCATGATTTTCATTTATTTCAGACGCCGAGAATAATAGGACGTGGAAGTTGAAGCAAAATTTACAAATGTTAAAAATGAGGAGAAGAAATATAACAAGAAGAGTATAACAAGACAATATAGCCACGGTGAAGCGTCCTGAATAAAGACGACAGGATTCTCATATGTGTACATTTAATTTGTACTAAATATACAAGAATAGCGTAGGATTTGTACAGAGGATATATAATCCGTGTGTCGTTTGCAGAAAACAGATGATCATTCTCATAACAACCCCCCCATGTCGATATGGCACCTGTTGTCATGGTCGGTAGGCGGGACCGTCTCTCATAAAGGGATGAGAGTGCCAGTCTGCGAAATTACAACGCTTATGATAATAATATTTAGTTGCATTTTAAAATATATATATTCAGGGGATCTGTTTAGAAGATCGTGTAAACATTCACTCTGCCGAATTTCGTGAATTTCTTAAAAATGAATGGTAGTGGATCTGAGATATCTCTTGCTCTGACTACTTGGTTTTATAATATAAATATTACGTGTTACGATCTAATTAAAACATTAATAGAATAAATAATTATTTGTCATTTTTTCATTTCTTATTGTGGCAAGAGCAGTCGAAAGCAGTCGTCTTTTTTCCCTCTCCCACGTGCAAGCGTGTATGTTTACGCGACGTTATAGCTAGAGCAGGGAAGATGCCGAGTTTCTAAGTATGATGTACAATGAGTGTTTAAAGAAGAGTGTATCATTGAGTGTATATAAAACTGACTGGTTTATAATCGAGATAAACTTTGTCAGATTTTTCACCAGTTCAATTTACGATTTAAGCATACACTTTCGCTTGCCTTCGGTCTTTTGATGTACTAAGAATAACTTTCGAGCAAAAGTAACGAAATTTATTCATTCATCGTAAACCTCATCATAACATCACTTTATAAATATTATCAGTTAGAAAATCAATTTTACGTGGATACACGTACTGTTGATAACACCCTATGCAACCCGCATTCATCCACCCCAAAATTAAGTTCTGCAAAAGCTAAGTTACTGGAGCATCTTGAAGCGAGAGACTTGTGAGGAAGCTGTGTTGGATACATTCGGGTTAGAGGAGGGCAGAGGAACGAGGAACTGACAGGCGCGAGGTTGGTAGGAGAGAGGAGGAAGGCAAGCGGGAAAAGGGCAAGGCGAATGACAGACGATGGAAAGAAGGCAACAGAAGAGACGTGTGTGTGTGCAGTGGGGGCGAGAGGGGATTGTGACGAGAGGGTGGGGGCGGGGGCGGATGGAGCGGAGAGCGTTGTGGTGGGGCGAGGGCGGGCGCAGAGGTGGGGATTGGCGGTCGAAGAGGCGCAGCCGAGCGGGGAGACCACGCATCGGTGCCTGCGCTGTGGAGAGAGCGTCTTTCCGATGAGTGCGAATTTGGCGTTGCTACAGACTGCTGCTGTAGTACTGGGGTCGGCGTTCGGCCTCGCTGGCAGCAGGCAGCTCCGCCCCCCCTCCTCCTCCTCCTCTCTCTCCCCTCCCCTCCTCTCTCTTCCCCTCCCTCTCCTCTCTCTTCCCTCCCCTCCTCTCTCTCCTCTCCCTCCCTCCTCCTCTTCCCTCCTCCTCCTCCCTCTTCCCTCCCCTCCTCCCTCTTCCCCTCCCCTCCTCCCTCTTCCCCTCCCCTCCTCCTCTTCCCCTCCCCTCCTCCCTCTTCCCCTCCCCTCCTCCCCTCCTCCCCCTCGCATTCTCTGCTACCCCTGCCATTCTCTCCCTTCACCTCCGCTTCCCTCGCCTCCCATCATCTCTCCCCGCCACTTCCCCTCTCCTCCACTTTCCCCGCCCCCGCTACGTCCGCCCCACCCATCTTCTCCCCTCCCCGCTGCGCCCGTCCCTCTCCGCCCCGTCCCTCCCCGCCCCGTCCCTCCCCGCCCCGTCCCTCCCCGCCCCGTCCCTCCCCGCCCCGTCCCGTTCCGCCCCGCCCCACCTCACCTCCTCCCTCTCCGACCCTCCCCTCCCATCTATGATTGGAAGAAAAGTACCAATTTGTGGGACACTGACAGGAAATATACAAGAAATACTTTTGTATGAGTAGTGTGGTTAGGAAACAGTTTCCAGTTGGCGTAAGCATATACAAGTACTTGCGAAAATCTCTATTGTCCTAGAGTGCGTTACTTGCTCATATGAAAACAAAGGGGCCGGTGCCAGCTTAAGCTTTCACGTTCAGATACACTCAGCCACAGTTATTGCATTTTTGACGGCAGATGGTGGTAGTGGAGCAAATATAGTTGTTAGCCAAACTCGAACCAGCCGTTTCGATGTGTTTTCAAACGGCCTTATTGTGTTGTACGACAACGCCGCCCTCGTGCGGCAACAGCGTGCAAACATGTGCTGCGCCGCTTCAAATGGGATGTCGTCATCTTCCCCTGCGCACTTTGGTCCTGAAAAAAAGCTCTCAAGGCTCTCCCGTTGGCAGATGATGATGAGGCCCGCTGAAGAACGTTTCCGCAGCGAACCACGGACGTTGCTCTCTGTCAGGAGATCCATCATGTAGAGAGCCACTCGTTTCTACCGCCAAGGCGACTGCATTTAAGTAGAAATGCTATCCATGAACCATTCTTCATTCTCTTTTTCTTCACTTATATGTATATTATTGAATAAACTATTACAATACGTTGTTAACGGGTCGGATGGTTCAAAATAAAAATGTTTGTATGTATAACCGTGCACTAAATCCGAACAATACAGCAGGATTTAAAAAAAAGCGTTTGTGAACGAATTTTAAAATTATATTGAAAATTCTTTCACAGAGTCTCGTTAACAAATATAGAGAAATTTATAATTTCAAAAAACTGAAAAATATTTTATCAATGCCCCACGTGTTTTTTTTTTTCATTCTAGTTTATTTTTCTGAAACGCTGTGCCGTGATAGTAGATCAGTTTCATTTGGCCGATGTCCCGTCAACGGCGAGGAAACAATATTCTTGAAGAGCCGAACTTAAAGTTCTCTTTAAACATACGAGGAGCTTCGGACGGACTCTCGCTCGCTTTATCGATTTTATTCAAACACCTTTCTCTGCAAACGCGCGATGCCGGAGCGATCCTTCATATCAGAGCCGTATAAATCTCCCACGGCGCCTCCAAACGTAATGAAATCTCAGCACAGCGGTGACTGATCACCAGAGCCGTAATGGCGAAAATATGAAGCTCGGTCTGCTTCCTTGATCTTCTTCGGACCGTCTCTCGCGCCTCCGCTGCTTTTTGCCTTTTCCACCTGACTTCACTGTGTTACGGATCAGCGATGGCTTGAGCGAACTTTCAAGATGAAGGTTCCTGGAAGTGAACTCAGACAACCTTCTTCCAGAGCTGCTTTTTCTCCCCAGACGCTTCTCTTAATTCTCTATTAGTACACTTCGTTCGATGAAATAGTTTTGAAGTGATATTGTCTACAGATGTATCTTCTTCCAACTTCTCTTGAGAAGTTATTGATATTTTTATGAGAAATATTGCTTGTCCTTCATTATATTGAGCAATTACAGAGAAGATATTGAGGCGTTTATGACGATGCGAAACAATAAGTATACTAATTAGTACTTTTTCCACACACTTGAAACAATGGATCGACAGTCAAAAAATGAATCATGGAAGTATTGACAAATATGTAATGAAAATGAAATTTGTTGTGATCTCATAGATCATTTCTATCCAACACGCATTTAGCCTTATGCAATTGATACAATCCGTCATGAAGGACGTACCAGATAATTTAATTTAATATTCCGAGGGCATGTATTACCGGCTGATGAAATGAAACAGTCAAATAATGGATCATGCATGCTCCCTCTCTGCTTTGTGGTGGAATTAGAGAAAACCGCAGACTTTCCGCAAATGTGATTCACTGTTAATAATGGGTAGTGTACATCAGGTCACGATTAATTCAAATTATCACGGAAAGCAGTTTAGATTATATTCAATTTACATTGTTCACTGAAGAATGATATGACATTTATGATTCACATAATTGTTTATAAATTATTAGCATTTCTATTTTCAATCTAAGTGAAAGGAAGTTGAAAAAAAAAAAAGAATATTCAATCGTTTATTAAACCAAGGGACCTGAAATTGTCGCGCGTGCGTCAGTGTGTATACTAGTAGTTTCGAAGAGCCTACTAGAGGAGGCCCAGTTGCTCTGATCAGGTGGGACTATAATTTCCCTCTACCAGTTTCTGGCATATGCCGGAGAGAACATTAAACAAGGGGCCACAAACCTTGCATCGTATTTCCATCCCATTTTGTCCCCAATCCGTGAATAAAACGGCTCAATACTGACAAAAGCTTGAGGTAAATTCGGACAAGCTTGAGGGAAATTCGGACAAGCTTGAGGGAAATTCGAAGCTATTGTCGATTGTAATTAGGCCTAACTGCTTCATTGTCGCCCTGTCGCAAGATCTATTTGCTTCATTGTTGAAACAATGAACCGCGACAGTCACGAGACTGTCGCAGGTACCTGCTTCAGATTTCTCACAATGAATCGTGATAGTCGCGAGGTTGCCGCAATTACTGCTTCAGATTTCTGACAATTCACGATGTCGCTGCAGGTATCTGCTTCAAAAATCGCTGCGTCCTTCTTTAATTTTCTCACACTGGTTCGCGAGAGTCGCGATGTCGCCGCAACTTCATGCTTCAAATTCTTATAATTGATCGCGACAGTGACGATGTCGCCACAACTTCATGCTTCAAATTTCTTACAATATGTCGTCACAGCTACCAGCTTCAAAAATCGCACAATGGATTGCAACATTCAGGATGTCGCCGCAGCTACCTGCTTCAAATTTCTTACAATGGATTTTGATCGGCGCTTCGCAGGCTATTTGATCGACGGCCTAGCTTATCGGTAAATGGGCCACTTTAACACTGGACAATGGCTGATTCAAAATAGTCTTAAATCAATTCACTTTTGGTCTCCAAAAGCTCAGGCAGAACTAGGAATGTCGAGCCAAGGATCGAAAGGGGAAGACTCTCTGTAAGAAGATTGTCTTAAAAATGTAAACGAAATCTGTTGCTAAAATATAACAATTCTGTTTGCAAAACAGTTTTAGGAAATATTTTAAGAGTCAATGGAGATTCAAGCAAGTAGGGAGATACTCTGAGGTGCCGATTGAACTGCTGATTTCTTTTCTTCGTTCATTTTAATATGAGAATTGTGACATTGCACGTAATATATCGGGCAGTACTGCAACTACGCTGATGTGGAAGCGAAGCCGGCCGTCGTTAGTCGAATTGCTTAACTACGCTCCGTGAATTCACAGAAGTTATGCAATTTCACCAAAGATTCCTAGGCGAGTGACCTTCAAGGAACCCCGGTTACTAACGACACCGAGCCCCTGGCCGCAGGAATAAAAGGCACTTACTGCGACATGACGAGACTTGACGAAAATTATAATAATAATAATAATAATAATAATAATAATTAATAATTAATAATTAATAATGATGGAGGATACGTGTATGCTAGGCACCCAAAGCCCAAGAAGGGTTCAGAGAAGCGTTACATCGACGAACACACAACAAATTAAAGAAAGAAGAAGAAGAAGTAGAAGAGAGGAGGAAGCAGTAGGCGAGGAAGAGGAGAAGACCTCCGTTACTATCGGCGCCGAGCCCCTGGCAGAAGGGATAAAAGGTACTGACTGACTGCGGCGTGACGAGACTTGACAAAAATAATGACGGAGGATTACTCCATGCCAGGCACCCAACGCCTGAGAAGGGTTCAGAGAAGGGTTGCATCGACGAACACACAACACATTAAAGAAAAGAAACCGCGAGCGGTAGCTCAGTGCATCAACTGATGTCACTGCAGCGCCTCCGACCGGGAGGTCCTAGCATTGAGTCCTGACGGCCGCAGGATATTCGACACTAGCTTTCAGGCTAGATCGAATTCAGTTGCTGTCTGGAGGATGATTCTAGCGGCCGGCTGCTCTGATCGCTAGTTTTCCGTGGTTTCTCTGATCAACACCAGGCGAATGCCGGAGCAGTACCCTACTGAACTGGCCACGTACCGCGCGCGATCTGTCCTTCCTCATTGTCCTATCCTCTCCCCTTACACACCCACTTACACTAACATGCACTACACTACCACATATTCCGGGAGACCGGTCGGGAACTTAGAGCTTGCCCTGGGGCGGTGCCCTGCTGGTGGAGAGTCCTGGTTAGGGAAACCCACTAGCCGACGGTAGGTCGGCGCCGGATCTCGCCATCCAGCGGGGAAAGATCACCGCCATCTCCCGAGAAAAAAAACATGCACTACACTAACGGGACTAATGACCAGAGCAGTTGACGCGCCTGGAAACATGAAAACTCAATCAATCGATTCGAGAAAAGAAGAAGAAGAAGAAGAGAGGAGGAGGACAGGGAGAGGTGAGAACGAAGAGAGGGGGGGAGGGAGGGAGGGAAGTGGGCGCCGAAGAGCAAGGAGTGAAAGGGAGAATTGGCTTCGCTGAGCTTCCTCCTGGCGGCTTGTCGAGTGCTACGCCTGCGGGCGTTGAGTGACACCTGGGCGCGCATTCGCGCAGGGAGGCGGCAGCGCGTATCTGCACTGCGTCGGGCGCTGACGATCGCGGGCGACGACCCGGAGCAACATACTTCTCTCTCTTCCCCTCCCGCGCCCCGCCACTAGGGATGGCCAAACAAGCGATATTTTCGAGCACAAACAACGATATTATAACATTGATGTTTTGCTTTCGATGTTGTTTTTTTTTCAGATCGATATATTTGTGCAGAAACCTCGATGTTTAAAAAAAATATCTCATGATATAATTAAAATTTCCAGAATTTATTTTATTCGAGAATTTCTCGCAATAAACGGCCATTGATAACTTACATTATTGTCGATCCAAAGGCGGCACGAAACCGTTTGCTATTCACAAGCTTTTTCCGGTGTTGTTACTTTTTTATTGGTTTGTACGTGGTAATATCGTTAAGCTGCAATCTTGACTACATAGAACATTGATTAGATCATTAATTAGACTGTTGGTGATGTAGATACTTTATTAATTCAAAGTAAATAAAACAGATGTTGTCTGGTATCAATTTTTATATTTCTGCTTAGGATCCTTTCGATCGTGTAGCGATCATCGTCAGAGCTTGTAGCTGCTGGGCGGAAAACGAAGTTCTGAACTTCGTTCAGAAGTTCAGTACGCGATCGAAAAGATCTTAAGCAGAAATATAAAAATTGATACCAGACAACATCTGTTTTATTTCCATTGATTAGATCATTTATGATGGCAGTCAAATTTTAGAAATACTTTAAACTAATATTGACCTGTTATAGATCACATTAGAAACAGTACATTTTACTAACTGCTAAACTTTGCCATCTCTACTCAATCTTAATATATAACTAATGGTGCTACAACACACGTACTTTGTCGCATTAGTGATGTTATAATACAGCAATTTCCGTCCATATTAACACATCCCTAGTACAAATCATTACCAATCGTAGAGCATGAGCTGCAAAAACTAATTCATAATGCTAATACTTCAATCCAAATACTGAGTTCCAGAATATTGACTAATACAGCCAATTAAAAACTGAGTTCTATTCTGCGAGAAATAATTCTCCCATTAATGAGAAATATAGTCGCCCATTAATGAGAAATAATTCTCTGAATTTCGAACGGCTGTGCCGTGGCGTCGCCATTGCGTTGCTATTGCGTCGCCAGTGCGTTGCATATCTCTCTTCAGCAAAAGAAATGTGGGAAATTCGATTGTGCAATTTAGAATCGGAAAAATTATGCTAAACAACAAATATTTTCACAAAAAATGTGCGTGACCGTATTTAAAGAACTGATTTTGGAGAACAGACTTCATTAAGTAAAAAAATTCTATCGTTGATATTGCACTTTTGCAAAGTTATTTTTATTCAATTTAGAAGAGTTCGCTGTATGCGGGACCTACCCAATTGTTTAAACTTCTAAAGCTCTACCTGAGGACAAAATTAAAAAAAAATTATAATCATTTTTGAGAAAATATCATTTTTAATTGCCTATATTTCACGCAAATTTATGCGAAAACAATATTTTCGAAAAAGTTAATTAATTTTAATTAACATTTTTATTTTATTGACCGAGATGTCTTTGAAGAACAGATTCGTTAAGAAAAATATATCCATCTTTAATATCATAATTGTAAGAAGACGCCGAAAAAGAAATTGATCTTTTGCAATTTTCAAAAATTCAGAGAGCCAAGAAAATGCAACTTGCGACATATTTTAATCGTCTTTTACTATCTTAGATTTAAAAAAATTAATAAACTTGGAGTCATGTTCTAAAAAAGTTAGAAATATTGTTACGGTTTCATGCAATGTACCCGCCAATATCAAGCTATCCTATTTAAATGCGCAGGGGATCGATTTCGGTAAAATCAATTACTTCGTTTTAATAGATATGTTTAAATACTGTTGCTTTTTTTATGCAGCTAGATTAGACGTTATAAGTACGTATGTACTTTGGCACAACAGCTCTTTACGAGCTATGGCGTACTAGAGGCGTCCCGGCCTTGCGGCCATGGGTTGAGGGGAACGTGTGGTTAGCACATAGCAATCCCTACGCCGTATCTCTGGTCTTCTCAACCTGAGAAGTGAGCTTTCGCATCAGCACACAACAACGGATACTGGGACAATGCAAGGAAAGCGCACAATTAATTTTTACCCCGACCGGGAATCGAAACCGGAGTTGCGCAATGGAAAGCGAGCACGCTAACCAACGAGTCACCGAGGGCTGCAGTCGTTATAAGTAGTTCAGTAAAACACACTCATCTTCATTTTTGTTCAATTACTCGAACAATGTAGTAGTAATCATATTGCTGGCATGCTCTTCAACATGCGTTCTCCATAATGCTACCATGAGTGTTCACAATAGATAGTTCTTTACATGATGTTCGTAATAGATTTGAAAATGTTAACGTGATTACGTAAGATGTACATATTCATTACGCTTTTATAGAAAAGGAGACTGGAAAAACATTAAGTTTGATAAGTTAATTCTTTACGTTTTGGCTTTAAGTCATGATGCTTATCCAAATTTTGCTAAAATCGATAGCACCAAATCAACAAAACGTCCATCAAAGTGTCTGTTAGTAAGCGTATGTAAAGTCCTCTGTTCTATAGATTCGAACACGGGATTTCAACCATTCTCCGATACTAGTTACAAATGTCACAACGATGGTACTGTTTTTCTTCATTGAAAAATCGCCATTGCATCTACCTCAGTGAGTGTCACACTTATCTTGATTGGCTTACAAATCGTGCCCAATCTGTACCATTAGTGAGCTTTTGTTCACTGTATTCTGTACATAGTGCATGTAAATTTTCTTTTGTATTTTCTATCGATGTCCCTCAGATACAAAAACAATAATGGAGTTTTCGCACTTACATGCAACTATCTAAAATTCTTGTAGCAAAGCCCATATCCGAGCACAGACAGAATTATCCCGAGCCATGAAATTATGAAAGAATCTTACATGATTGATTTTGGGATGAATATCAAAGATCATTTTTTCGGAGAATGCTAGAAAGTCTGTCGAACATGATCATAGGACACGTAATTGGGATACACGTGTGTTTAATGCGTATATCATTTGACGTTTATATTCATTTTGAGATTTATAAGACATTTTAATGTTCATGGTAGAGTTACAAATTTGAATTTGAAGGCTATTTTAACTTAAATTTCATCTTGTGAACTTGAGCAACTACTACTTCGAGATGGGCAGCATTTTCATTTGGATCTGGAATGTTTCAAGAGGGGGAATGAGCTTCAATATAACGCCATTTTCTACCCAGATTATCAGATATTTTCGTTAGTATGTTTATGATAATGATAATGATGATATGGTAACTCATAACATCGATTAGTTTTATCATCTTTGCATGAGCTTCAGATACGTGATGGATGGGTCAATGAGGAGGCCCATGTCTAAACAGGATAATTACAAAAGTAGCCCTTTATTTGGCTTTTTGTGGAGCTGTTAATCATGAACAGAATATCAAACGCACTTCTAATGTGTAATGTAAACTGAGCTTCCTTAAACATCAGATTATGCTAGTTTTTAGTATTTCACTATTTATATCAAATAGTATTTGATACCAGGCGAATGCCGGTGACGCACTGCGTATGACAACTCGTTAGGCACAGAACGAAAATACGCGAAATAACAAAAATATTTGCATTTTTCATTCAAAATCGAAAATTTTTAATTGTTTTTGGAATTTCCCGATTTCGTTGGTATCAAAGGAAACCATGACGCCTCAGAAAAGGCTAGGAATTACATAGTTTGCTTTCATTTCTGCGCGCATTGTAAGTTAGTAATATAGACGCACGTAAGAGTTCATCAATACGTTGCATAAAAATATCTTAGTTGACGTCTGCGCTTCTCAGCTAGAGCCCTTACTCATACATGTCTTGCACTCCATTTCTCGTGAAACTGCGTCGTGGGATGTATCTATCGCTTCGACAGGAATCACTTTCGCAAGAAGGGTGCCTCAGTGGTTTTAGGAATCCAGAAAATGTTCGTGATGAAGGCATTTCCAAAGAGGCAATTTACTTTTCTATTTTCTTAATTAAAGATTCCATTTGAAACAAAAAGCTGTTCCAGGTCATTAACTTCGGTCGTACCTAAAGGGATTATAATAATTTAGGTTCAGACTACTTTTCAATTTTATATCTAAATCGTTTAGGACTCGGTCTGTTTTCTCGCCATTTCAAATTCCAATAGAAATAATAATCTCTCACGGATTTCAATTTGGCCATTTCTGCTCCAATAATGTGATAATCGCTAGCGGTATCATAAATGCGGCAATAAAAAGTTAGAAAAAACGTCAATGTGAAAGCTAGAGGAAATGAAACTCGCGTAGCCGTGAGATCAATAAGAGAGAGACGGAGACACAGCCGCAATGGAACCCTTGTGGCAGTGTTCCGGCAATCGCTGCCTCCTACCGTCTGCAACTTTTATCGCACGGATGACATAGACACTGCGAGTGTTTTTGGTTTTTCTTCTCCTATTTTCAAATTATTTCAATTTAAAAATGTATTCAAAAGTGCATTTAAACCTTTGCGAAGAAAGTACTCTTCTGATTATTTTCATCGAAGCACTTTTACTTAAAACTTCTTCGATTCTGGTTGTAACTTAGTCACAGTTACAGCATGCTATAAAGCAGAAAGACAGAGCGTGTGCATGGGAAAATCTTTCTCTTTGCGATTTTTCTATAGTCCCTTACTTATGCTTTGGTCCTAAGGAGAACACTCTCGAGAATGGGATATCCGAAATATGATGACTTTTATCGGTATCTAGAATCTTTCCCTCACTTTATTTTCAATTTTTAGCGTATTTTTCTTCCTTTTTTCTTCATAGAACGGTAAGTATGGTCATGATCATGATTTGTACCAATAACTTTTGTGGTTCTTTAAATTAAACAGTAACTTGTAAATTTGTTAGAATTATTTGCTCTGTTTATTTTCTCAAAACATTACGCAAATTAGAACCCATAATGTTAAAACGAACACGTTAACTTTTAATTCCTCTTTTTTTTCATTTATGCTTTATATTTAATGTGCGTATAATTTTAGGCCTATCACCTGAAGACCAGAAATTGAGTGTCAGAACGATATAATGTTTTTAATGTAAATTTAATGTGGAAGCGTATGTAAGACTGTATAAAATTGTTGGTCGAGATAATACACATTTTTTCTTATTTTTCTATCTCTTGTGTTTTATTTTCCATCACCCATCTTGGTCCTCAGCTATATCGCGTCTGTGCGGGAAGTGCAAACCCAATCGGTGTCTTCGTTCCCGTTGTTGCGTCAGCCGTACAGATTATACCCCAGTCTCATTTACCAACCAATTTCCATCGACATCGATACTTCTCGGCTTAACTAGCGATTTCATCAACGTACAGTCTCCCGTAACTCAAAACAATAAACATTATGTAAAATGTGCTTCCGAATAAAAACACTTAGTGTTAGCATATTGGTCTTCGTGGTCATCTTTATCGTTTTTAATGTCTTAATAAATTGTCTCTGCTTCGCCAAATTCGTACCCCATCAGTTGCCCAGAATTTCATTATTTCTCTGACATGAACAATCGTTTTCATATTTTCTGCATCATCTTCCATCACTGTGTTTTTTCTTTGTATGACTTCTTTTTTCGCAGAATCTTCAACTCCTTTGCTTCGTTTACTTACTCGCTACCGCTTACGCAATAGTGATAAAGTTATGTAATGCTGCGAGAAAAAGCCGCCAATTTTTTGGCAGAAAAACTCTGACTCCCCGGCTCTGGTAACGAAAAAGTGGATAAATCCACTTGCTAACTTTAGAAAAAAACCTTTAACACGATCAATAGCCAGGATCCATGTTTTGTGGATCCTTGATACCGAAAAATCCATTGACGGCAAAATGTCTGTCCGTCCGCTAGTCATTCTCTCTGTGAACAACTCTAGCGCCTAAAACGTGCAACCTATTTTCTTCAAAACTGATATTCCGCAAACGATCTGATTCATGTCAGGACCCCTTGAATTTGAAACCGATATTTTAATATTGGGGAGTACTTTACATAAAGCCCCCGGGACACTTTCAAAATTTTCAAAAATTGTCTCCAACGTTTTGCATTCAATTTTGTTGGATAGTGTGAAGGACGTTTAAGAGTGTGATGCAGGTCTCATGTACGTTGGAAACCCTAATTTTTCGAAAAATGCAAAATGTTTTCGGCGTCTTCCTATATCTAAAATAATATATAGATTTTTCCCTTAATGAAATCTGTTCTTTAAAGGTAGATTTTGAAATAAGGTCATTTTTCGAAAATTTTAGATTTTTCGCGTAATTTTACGTGAAGACAATTTTTAATTTTGTTTAAACAATTATTTTCTCGAAAACGGCACATTTTTGATTAACGTTTGACCTCTGATAGCCTATGGGACGCTTAAGAGATTGGTATAGGCTGTTCGTTGAATATTGTAATTTTCGAAAATTGCAAAAATTCAAAATTTTGCCCGCGTCCTTGTACAAATAAAATGATGAAGATAAACACTTTTTTCTGAATGAAATGTGTTCATGAAAAGCAGGTCAGCAATAATGCCATCCGACATGTTTCGGAAATTTGAGTATTTTTTGCAAACATTTGTGTCAAACATGAGCAATTTTTATTTTCTTTAAACAATTGTTTCTTAAAAACGACACAACATTTTTTGATTGAATTTTGACCTTGGTGCACATCTCATGTTCCTTGAAATTAATTGTGCTCATCAAAAACAAATATGAACAGTAAGAAACGGAGTTATAATTGTCGCCGACCTGGAAGGCCGAGGTGGCTAGAGCGTGTGCTACAATGCCTTAGTCTGACGGGTCATGGGATCGAGTCCCGCCGTGAACACCGTTGCTGGCGCATTGTCTTTCATGTACGTGCGTTGTTGCAGAAGGCCTTCTGAGTCTACTGACTATAGTCTGAGGAGCCCGCACTAATTTTCTACAATATGTAATGAGTTTCACAAAATATCATGAGTTATGTGTTAAGTTGGAGAAAAATTACGTAACCATTACTAAGGGCGAGCGAGTATGTGCTGTTTTAGCACTACTAGTTTCTAGCGTGGAGAGAATAATATGCAATTTATACTTTGCAATGATTCCTTTCTTTTAAGAGGTTATAAAAGAAGTACACATTTAATTCGAAGGTATCGAGTTCTATAATTTTGAGGGTCTTTTTAACATTTGTTATCTTAAGCCCCGCCCTTGAGGTGATCAAAGTTTTTAAAATATTAAATGCCTCCGTTTGCGCTCGTTTGCGGATTGTATTCATCTAACTCTCCGTAACTCTGAGGTCAAGGAATCAATTAAAAATTAGGCGTAGTGCCATATTCTGTCCATAAATCATATAATGATGGATTTCTTTTACATGCTAGGGGATTTAAGAATAAACTTTTTCTGCTTGAAACTTGCTATTTTTCTTTCTGCTTCTTCCAAAAGTAGTTACTTTCAAATAAACACATGAAAACACATTCAAATAAACACATGAACTGTAAATTGAATAACACCAAAATTGTTTCAAGATCAGCAAATTTGGTTAAAAATTTTTAAGTGCAGAAGAAGAAGAAAAAATAAAGTTGGAACCATTATGTTTTCTCCAAAACAATCAGCAAGTTTGATCCCTATGGATTTCTCTTTATATTTAATGTGTCTCGAGCCCATTCCTCGTATTCGTCCCCCCCCCAACAAAAATGGATTGTCACGAAGTGCGTATAATAGATCCGAGATCATGGTAAATCTCTTCATGGTAAATTGTACCGGTATTTGTCTCTAACCACTTGCAACGGCCCTTTCCTAGAAACGAGTGGACGACCCGTCCGTACCAGAGGGGGTATCTTTCCGCCATCCCTACTCCCATTCCCCATCCTCTTCCCCATCCACCCTTTCCCTCCCGCTCCCATCCCATCCCACCCCACCTCGCCCTGCGCCCGGCCGCATCGAGCCGCCAGCCGGGCTTCACGGAACCGGATCAACGGTGGGCGCGCGGCGGAAGGGCGGGGAGCGAGGGGCGGGGAGTAGTTACGTGGCGAAATGGGAGCTCCGGTCGCAATCTCACGGTCGCTGGCGCCACCGCGCGGTGCCGGGCCCACCCCTCGTCCTCCCCGCCCCCTCCCCCCTTCACCGACCCTCTCACTTGGCGGAGGCGATGGTGTAACGGTTTATATATTTTTACGTAATATATTTACGGTAATATATTTTTGTTAGCGTATCGGACTGTTATACCCAAGTTTGCGGGTTAGAACCCGATCGAAGTTGTGGATTTTTAAGTGCGAAAAAATCCTTCGTACGCCTTCCTTCGGAGAGGAAGTAAAGCCGGCTCTCCCATATTAGTAGATTTACTGCGTGTAAAAGATCCTCAAGCCTAAATGATGCCTCTGAGCTAAATTCAAATCGCCTGTTCGTCGCCCAAGTAATACCTTCTTTCTCCCATGGTTGGTGAAAGGAGCGTAGCGAAATTTGCGTGGTCAGACGGAAGAGCAGGCCTCATGGCCTGAGTCTCGCCACGTAAAATAAGGCAAATTCAATTTAATTCAATTCAATTCAATTCAATTCACTTTCCTGAAGCGACCCTTGAAACACCGTCGTCGCGTCGTCGGCCTTTCTATGCCGTCCATTACTCGCCGGGGTGGCACGGCTTGTCAAAAATGAAATGTGCGCAATTGTGAAGAATTGCAGGAATTCCGTACAGTTTTCCTCGATCTCAAACGAATCTACATTAAAAAGCAGGTGAAATGTAGATCTGAAGTCTTGGTAACCACTGGATCGTTTCGGTTAATAAAGTGTTTTTTGAAAGCTGAGAATTTACTGTTCCCGCCATTACAATCATTTATATTACACTACCCAAAAATAATATTTACAATCTTAATAATCCATAACAAAACCCAACCTGTTGCACAGAAAATGAATTGACAAACCTGCAAGCATTGCGGAGACAGCACACTCTAACTGCAACGAACCACGAACGATATTGCAATTCCATTTCCGTTCCTGAAGGGAATGAACAATACATGGAAAATGAATTAAATTTATGATTAAGTTTTTCACTGCTTAATAAATTGATGTACTTTAATCCAAATTATTCCACACGATCTACTCGTGTACTAAACGTAGGGATGGAACAAATGACGCATTTTCTGTAACAACCGACCGTTCCAATTTCATTAAATATGAACGTACTACTTTGCTAGTGATTAGGATGACAGAACTGGAGGTGGTAACTAATCTTGGTTATTCAGTATACTGCGAAGCCGCTCACGTGCTTCAATGAGAGCTTCTGAATGTCTACACGTGGAGTGAAGAAGAACCCGAACTTGTTCCTGGGGATTCTCCTTCCATGCAGTTGGTATGCGAGTGCACAATGCAATGATTGGAAGACCATGACGAACCAATCCTCCGATCAATCATACGCCAGATGGGACATGAGAGGGACAATGTATGCCCCGAAAGCAGAGATGCTCGTCGTTCTTGCAAGAAATCTTACACATTCACCTCCACTTTCAGGCTGCGTGGTTCTTCGAAATATGGTTTGTTAATTTACGAACAGGATGTGGAGTACGTCGGCAAGGGATAGTAATTTCAATATGTTATTACGTAACTTCCCGGAGCCGTCTCGCCTTATAACAACCAATTGCTGCAATTAATTCGTCTAGATGATGTCGTACTCCTCTCGAAAGACGATAATAAGTCTGTTGATTAGGCTGTCATCTCGGGTAGAAAAGGACAAGTCATGTATACGCCAACTCTACCAACGGTCGGAAATTTATTGATTGATTAGTGACTCCGGGCACGTCAAATGATAAGTGTAGCGCTTTTTTCTCGCGGGAAGTATTCTTCCCGGGCTGGATGGCGAGTTCCGGCACCGACCTACGTCGGCTTGCAGGGAATTTTTCCAATCAAGTTTTTCCAACCAGCGGGACATCGTCCCAGTTGGACAAGCTCTGAGTTCTTGACTGGTCTACCGACAAGTATTTAAAATTTAAGTAGTATATGACTTAGTGTAGGGATCACAGAATTTTGAAAATGTGCACACAAGTCACTTTTCCCCATAGCACGTCATACGCAGTTTTAACTGTTTTTTGACGTAAAATAAATAAATAAATAAATAAATAAATAAATAAATAAATAAATAAACAAGTGTGGTTGTGTAGTGCATAGTGCATGTGAGTTTGTGCATAAGTCAAGGGTGGCTGAATTCGATTCAGCTGTCTAGTTCGTGTCGAAAATCTGCCACCGTCAGGATTCGAACCCCAGGACCACAGTCAGGGGCACTGCAGTCGTGGTTTTGAGTCACACGTTAGGTCTTGGCTATTTCTGCTAGTAATTTCACTTTTTAAAATTGCCTATTTATCGCCCATAGCACTGTACTGTAGTTTTAAACCACGGAGACGCTTAAAAAAAATCTTTGGAATACTGACGCAAATACACGGGGGGTGAATTTATGAACAAATACGAGTCGGTCCGGGGAGTCGAGAGAGAAGCAGCAGGACGATGGCCATCTCGAATATGAGGATTGCGGGTTCGAATCCAGCTTCGTCATGGGTTGTACATTCTTATGTTATGGCAATGTCGGCAGTCCCGAGCATCATGCATAAACTTTCTCGGCTTATTCCATCGTTCCTAGAGCATCCCATCTGTGTGAGTTGCATAGAAGCACGGGAATTCCTATGCGTACGCTATGTACCAACACACCGCCATTCCCAAATGCCTCTCTCCCGGTAACAGTATTGTGCCTGTGTCGCCAGGTTCGGCCGTGTGTCCCTAATTCTAGATCATACCGCAAATCATCTGCAGTGTTACTGCCCCTAGGGGTGATATTCTCGCTACAAAATGGATAATATGCATGTCGTCCTGGTCCTTCCAGAGACCCTCTCTTTGATTAAAATACCCCGATTTTACTAATCAATTAGTTCTTCGGCGAAACGTTATCCAGGCACAACTCTTACTTACTGTGATAAAACACCATCTTGCGCTAGACAGAGCTCCCGCCCCTGACTCCTCGTGCCAGTGACGGTAACGTGCGGTCGCGTCTAGTAGGTCTATGCCAAAACGGGGCGCCGTCTCGACCAAGCAGTGGATCACAATATACAGAAGGGCAGCTCATCCCAGCATTCAGAAGATGGACGACCACTCAGGGTGCCACAACAGCAGCGGTTGAAGATGTGTGGCTTGCAAGGCTGCGCCCTTAGCACAGCACGCACACAGTCACACACATAGAATCTCCGTTACTTTATCACTTGTAAATAGTAGTTTTAAGTCTTACGTGAAGTTCTTACAAGTCAAACTGATGCCACTGCAGCGCCTCTGACCGGGAGGTCCTAGGTTCGAGTCCTGACGGCGGCAGGATTTTCGACACTAGCTTTCCAGCTAGGTCGAATTCAGTCGCTGTCTGGAGGAGAATTCTAGCGGCCGACTGCTCTGATCGGTAGTTTTCCGTGGTTTCTCCGATCAATACCAGGCGAATGTCGGAGCAGCACTCTATCAAACGGGCCACGGACCGCGCGCGATCTGTCCTTCCTCTTCCTTGTCCTATCCCCTCCCTTTACACACACACTTACACTAACATGCAATACACTATCATATATTCCGGGAGACCGGTCGGGAGTTGAGCTTGTCCCGGCTGGGGCGGTGACCCGCTGGTGAGAGATTCTTTGTTTGGAGGTAACCCCACTAGCCGACGGTAGGTCGGTGCCGGATCTCGCCATCCAGCGAGGGGAAAATCACCGCCATCTCCCGAAAAAAACATGCACTACATTAACGGGACTAATGATCGAAGCAGTTGACGCGCCCGGAAACACGAAAAAATCAATCTATCAATCGATTCTTACAAGTCAAATTTTCATTATCTATCAGGAAGGCTACATCTTAATATTAACAATTATTACTATCTTCTAAATAAAGAGTTGTTATAAAACACCAGTTTTTCAAAAGCGAATTTGTTAACTAGTAGATTTGACTGGCATAGAGGTGACCGCCCTGATACAGGTCTTCCTGCAACGACTAGGTCGACGCTTTTGGCTATGACCTTTTGGTCTGTTTACACAATAAACACATACTGTCCTCTATTCCAACAACTTTGTCCCCTACTCCACTCAACTAATACCAGACCAAGACAATACGCGCCCGGGACACGCGTATAAGATATACTAAGAACACTGAGTATGACGACCCTTGGCCACTTCAGGAAATAAGAGAGTAAATGGTAGGCGACATAGTAGCTCTCCTGGAGGATGAACAACACTTGCTCGGTGGGGAGGACGTTGAGACGACCTAAACGGTGGATCTCTCTAGAAACGTAGAAGTTCAGAGATAAAACAGACACGTCTCGGCCTGGCTCCGTGGCAATTCACTTGAGAAGTTCAAAGTGGGAGAAAAAGAGATTTCGCTTCGAAGTCCTATACGAGAAGAAATTTTCTGTCTTCGTGAAACAGTTTAGGAGATTTCGTGAATTCATTAATTTGTACTGTACGTGCTTCAGGTAAAGAATGTTTTAAAATAAAATAAAATAACTGTATTTGAAGAATGTTTTGACTTTAAAATATGTAGAAATAATGTAAAAGTCAATTTAAAATCAACAGTATAACTCTTGGCTATGGGGAGGAACTTCGGAAATAACGATTGAAGGAAATATAGAAAAAAAATTGCTTATTGAATCTTAGGTATTTTAAAACATTTTTAGTGTTAAGAGTTTTCTAATGTTTTATTTCTAATTAAAATTTAGAAAATAATATTTTAGATTTTTGATGGTCACGATAATCTATTGTAACTCTTCTTACATGGGACTTTTACCAAATATTATTAGATTTTAGAATTCTAGTTCTCATCTCATTTTAGTGATAAATGCTTAATCATCTATGTAGAGTTTGTTTAAAATAGATGTGATGACCTTATTTCTTTTCCATTTATTTGTAATGATCTGAATGTTGAGTTTAATTTTCCTGTAATATTTGAACGGTCGAAGTTATTGCAATGCCGTTTTTCCGAAACTGCATGAGGTAATGTTGCTAATTGATGCATGTATTCCTTTCTATTTTATCACTTGTGTTTCAAGAGATATTGACGTAACTTTGTATTTTTCAAATGGAACTGTACAGTTTTTAGAGTTCCATAACGAGCGTAAAGAGACAAATCCAATGATATACATATTGTCATATGTTAGATAAGCATTTTTGAGTAATTTTAATTTTTTACGTGTTTAACGTATATTTTAAATGTAACAATCACCAATCAAGGTCGCAGCGCTCTCCATGCCAGCACGTACACGGGGCGATACAATATCTGTAAAATACGAGTCGCAAAAAATCAAAATTATTCAATAAAGTGCTTATCTAACATGTAAAAATATGCATATTATTGGATTCGTCATTTTACGCTCGTCATGCTAATCAGAACAAGTAAGTCTAGTTCAATTCGAGAAACACAAGGTTACCTCAATATCTCGAAAAACACGAATGATAAAATAGAAATGAAAGCATATATTAATTAGCCTCTTCCCTCATGCATTTGTTCCGTGAAAACTGCATTTCAAAAACCTCAACCGTCCAAAAACTCCAGGAGGTGCTGAAGTTACGTGACTCACCCTATATTTTTTATTTATGGCCTCGTAAGCCTCAACTCGTACTTTCATCGCCACTTTTTACCCCTCTGAATCATTTAAAACACATTGTTGCAATATGTGTTGTCCATAAAATAACTATTACTGTCCGTGTAAGAAACCATTCGATACAATTTGCCTTTATTGATTCGCAAATATTTACCTTTATTGATCCATCAGCTTCGAAACGGTCGTGACCTGTTGACCTTATGCTAACTATCATCTGTCAACACATTGTATTTTCCTAGTGAATACATTATATCCTAGAATTACTGTGTCATTGACACAGATTGATGGTAAAATACTCATCACTTTTCCCCGTCGAGCCGTTTTGTTAATTGATAATTGCTTTTATGTATTGCAGGGCGTCATTTATAACGACCAATTGCGCTCATTAAGTGTTGTTGATTTATTTGGACGATCGTTCAGTGTGGAAACATGGTACAATTGGCCATTGCAATCAAATTTAAGATAACATAGGACTATTATGGCTGTTAAACTAGCTATTACGAATGACGTTCTGTGAAATGAAATTGAAATACTCTTGTTTCCGTTCACTTCATGTACTTTTTGTTGGCAATTTTATGTTAATTATTGTTCCAGATTAATAAACTCTGTGAACTGTGTTATAATACATTTAGTTACACGAATGTCGGGGACGATGTATCTCGTAGCAACTTTTTTTTCATTCTAAGAAAATGGTAATAAGAGGACAATCAAGAAAGTAAATTATCTTTGATTCTTAATTCAACTCAAAGTATTTGAAATTAATAATAATAATAATAATAATAAATAATAATTAATAAATAATAATAATAATAATAATAACGCACTATTTTGGAAATTGAGTTTACCTTCCTTCTTGAGTTTTCTTAAGATTCAAAATGCAATGAAAAGGAGAATCACATGTTCTCTTAATTTTACTTAATTAATCTTCAACTTTGGTAGATGGCACGTTTCGTTCACTACAAAGTACGTTTCCTCAGTTGACAAAAGCATCACTCTCATCTTCGACCAATGATACCCAACAGCATCATGCAAAATCACATCTAATAATTTTAAGCTTTGGTAAGATTTGACATGTTTTCTTACCCATCTTCGGTTACCAATTAATTGTGTAAGGGTTACTTAATCAACTTGTTAAAAAACTATGAAGTGCGATACTTACTTCATGCTACTGGTATTATTTAAACAATATACGCAGTCACGTTTCATTATTTACTTTTTCTTCGTTGCTGATTTGATTTACTTATTTTAATTTTTTCAAAACTGAATTATTCCGAGTAAAAAAAACATGGTTCTAATTCTTTATCTTGTATTAGTGTCGCCGAAAAAACTAGTTACGATAATAGAAGACATTACTTGATGAAGCAAAATAATAGAGGAATTACGTAAATGAGTAAAGAAAATTTACAGACGAAAAATTTAGAGACAAATTTGCAAAATCTCGAAGAAAGAGAGTTGCGTACATCTGAAGTGTGTTGACCACTTGGTGCACCCGAAACACAATACACGTATGAGTAAAAAGTCCGAGTAAAAAAAACGTGATTCTAATTCTTTATCTTGTATTTAGTGTCGCCGAAAAAACTAGTTACGATAATAGAAGGCATTACTTGATGAAGCAAAATAATAGAGGAATTACGTAAATGAGTAAAGAAAATTTACAGACGAAAAATTTAGAGACAAATTTGCAAAATCTCGAAGAAAGAGAGTTGCGTACATCTGAAGTGTGTTGACCACTTGGTGCACCCGAAACACAATACACGTAGAGAAATGACAAAACAACGGTTAAAATCCACGGTCTAATTTACATAAACACGAAAACCCACCGCCGAGCAGTTCGGTCCAAAGAGTTCGCCGCTGAGAACTCGTCCACTCCGCAGATCCAGCGCTCTGCCTGGGAACAGCTCCCTTCCTCCTTCCTCTTCGCGACGGTGGCGCAAGCGCTGTCGACTTTTAATATCAAACTCCCCTCGTCGGGCCCCTTCTCATTATTTTTAATTTTCTAACGGCCTGCAGCGGCGACGTGGTCGGGGGGGGGGGTGAGGCGCGGGGCGCGAGAAAGTTTGTGTGCCTGCGCGGCGCTCGCTGTTTTGGCGAAGTTGCAACCGCCCCCGCCTCAGCCAAGGCAGTTTCGACTCGCTTCCCAGATTCTCGTTACCAAAATTCAGAACTCAGTCTCGACTCTTCTTCCTCCTGCTGACGTTGGGAAAAACTGTTTTTTGATTTGGTAGTTTTCGAAATCGGTCTTTCAGTTTCTTTTGAAACCACTGTGGAGGGGTCAGGTGCCAGAGAATTGGCGAGAAATATTTGTTTCGGGCGTGTTCGAAGCAAGAATTGTTGCCTCTCACATGATGTATCAAGAGCAATTAATTTGTTTAGTGCTCAATTTAATCCCTCAAATTTATCATTTGAATTCTCGTCTGACATTCTTTCTCCCTCTCCCTCCCTCTCTCCCTCTGTCAGACATGCACATACTTCTCTTTTGCACGTGTCCTGTGTCATAGCGTTTGGACGCTTTCAGTTGGAATGCAGACCTATCTCACAAGGGTAACTTGGGAGACAACTGTTACGCAGAAGATTGGGAACATCCTAGGAAAGATTATTCTGACAACCATTTACTAGTTGACTAGACGAGTATTCTATTTAGAAGTAAAGAGTGTGTTTTCTATTACTTAAATTGATCAGCTCAGCGAAAGTGGTGAGAAAAGATATTTCAAATGGCAGTTGATGTTTGTTTTAAATTTTATTCTCGTATACTTCACTCGTTACATTTCCCGTATGTATGCACAAGTACTAATACATTAATGATGAATGAATAATGAATGAAGAAAAGTAATGAATTATGTATTGTGCTTACTTCTAAAGCACAGATATTGAAATATTGATTCTAAAATGTAATTTACCACTGTATTTTTCTCTTTTACAGGTAAGTTCCTTGCAAAATCTAGAGCAACATTTGTCATCGGTGAGTCCATAATCTTCAATACTAGTATAAAAATTCTGATTCTAGGTTACGACTGTATCACGACTTTACTAATGTATTTCCGACACATACAAGAAATTAGATGTTTGGTTTAAATTAATCGTCTAATTCTGATTTATGGAGACCTCAAGCGAACTTGAATACACGTTTTCGAAAGTTAATTCTAAAATAAATTATAGATGGCATCATAACAGATGCATTTCGATTCTGAGGAATTCTTTTCTAATAAATAATTTATGAACTTTTAAAACCAATTCATGGAAAGAGATAAAATGTGGGAAATATTCTTTAATACTAAATGTAGAAAACAACTTTTTTGTGTTTTTAATGTGAAATTTTTCGCAATTTTATTGGAATACTATTAACTTAGGAGTGTGACTTGTCTCTGAGTAATGCATTTCAAAATAACGTCACAAGTTGTGATATTGCATCCAGCGTATTGTGTTTTTTGGTTCGTATAAATGTAATTTAAAGAGAAATTATGTTATATCGTTACTTAATTATATACTGCGCATGTTGAAATTTAGTAAGGCAATGAAGGAAAATGAAAAGTAAAGATAATGGAGTTTTGTATTCTCAGTTGTCAAAAGGTTTTTTATAGGTTAGGAAAAAATAATTATAATTGGGGCAGACCGTACTGACGTATTTGCAGAGACATGTAGAAAAATAAATCCCAATGTTTATCAGTAATTGAGTACCTCCTTGGAATAACGTTGGATGTGGCAGTTGAGTAACTTTTCAGGAATTAAAAAAAAAGATTACGTGGTGTTATAATTTTATTAGAATTATCTAAATAAGCAAAACACGTGCATGGTAAGGAAAATGATATTAGTTTATAAAATACGTTTGGTAGAAATATCTTTCACTATATTTGGTGTTTTATTGCGCCTTCAATGAAAGAAAGTTGGATGTGACTTAGTCCTACGCAACCAATACATTTTTACTTTCTCGCTATGGAATAGAGAGAAGGTTATGGAATGTAGCGCGAAAAAACTGCGAATTTTCAGCAGAAAATTCTTATTACAGGGCCCTGATAGCAAAAAGTAGATAAATCCAATTGCTAAACTTAGGAGTAAAATCGTCTATGACGCTGTGTAGCTAGAATCCATGTTTTGGTGAACATCAGATATCCTTGATACCAAAAAACCGACCGGGAGCGGTAGCTGAGTGCATCAACTGATGTCACTGCAGCGCCTCTGACCGAGAGGTCCTAGGTTCGAGTCCTGACAGCGGCAGGATTTTTGACACTAGCTTTTCAGCTAGGTCGAATTCAGTCGCTGTCTGGAGGAGAATTCTAGAGGCCGGCTGCTCTGATAGGTAGTTTTCCGTGGTTTCTCCGATCAACACCAGGTGAATGCCGGAGCAGGACCCTAACAAATGGGCTACGGACCGCGCGCGATCTTTCCTTCCTCTTCCTTGTCCTCTCCTCTCCCCTTACACACACACACACACACACACACTACACTAACATGCACTACACTACCACATTTTCGGGAGACCTGTCGGGAGCTTAGAGCTTGTCCTGGCTGGGGCGGTGCCCCGCTGGTGGGAGAGTCCTGGTTAGGGGGAAACCCCACTAGTCGACGGTAGGTCGGCGCCGGATCTCGCCATCCAGCGGGGGAAGATCACCGCCATCTCCGGAGAAAAAAACATGCACTACAGTAACGGGACTAATTACCAAAGCAGTTGACGCGCCCGGAAACACGAAAAATCAATCAATCAACTTTGTACATGTTGAGTTTTTTCTGAGCGATGGGATGCAGGCCCAACATCTCAACCCGCAACTTGGAGGACCAGGGATTTATTCTCGAAGTTTCCTTCCTCTATCCTTTTTGATGAAACATCATCTGCAAGGTAGCAGTTTTTTTAGAAAAGAGGTATTAAAGTCTTCCTGCCCTTCTGTCGTTGGAGAGCTCTCAAGCATCTCTTCCTTCTTCAGAGCCGTTGCCGTCCTCTTCTTCCTCTTCGCTGGTTTTGGTCCTCCCCGGGTATTTACTTTCCCCGGTACCCACCAGATAAGTCTGGCCGGGCATCCCCCTATCCGCCACCTGGGGAGGCGCCCGCTGGGGACCAGCAAACCCACACGGGATTTTTATTTATTAGTAATTATTCCACACATAAATTACATAAGCTGAAACTGTTCGGCTAGATCGAAGGCCTTCAAGCCATTACAATATGTATATCCTAATTCATTCTAACTTCTCGAATTTTGGTGTTCATCACAGATGATCTCTCCATCGCTTCAATCCTGAGCGTTAGCTCAGTGCATCAACTGATGTCACTGCAGCGCCTCTGATCGGGAGGTCCTCGGTTCGAGTCCTGACGGCGGCACGATTTTTGACACTAGCTTTTCAGCTAGGTCGAATTCAGTCGCTGTCTGGAGGAGAATTCTACCGGCCGGCTGTTCTGATCGGTAGTTTTCCGTGGTTTCTCCGATTAACACCAGGCGAATGCCGGAGCAGTACCTTACCAAAGGGCCACGGACCGCGCGCGATCTTTCCTTTCTCTTCCTTGTCCTATCCTCTCCCCTTACACACACACTTACACTAACATGCACTACACTGCCACATTCCGGGAGACCGGTCGGGAGCTTAGAGCTGGTCCCGGCTGGGCGGTACCCCGCTGGTGGGAGAATCCTGGTTAGGGGGAAATCCCAATAGCCGACTGTAGGCCGGCGCCGGATCTCGCCATCCAGTGAGGGAAGATCGTCGCCATCTCCGGAGAAAAACATACACTACACGAACGGGACTAATGACCAAAGCAGTTGACGTGCCCGGAAACACGACAAAATCAATCAATCATCCATCGCTTGAAAGCCGCGGAATAGTGACCATATGGAACGGCTAAGGAAAGGGGGAAAACCTGCTGTCAGATGAAGATTACATGCTAATATATGAGACTATTTTAAAACTATTTATTGATCTATTTATTTCCTGGCGAGGGTGGCATGCATTCTCCTTTCAGTCTTTTGCCTCTTGAGCGGTGAGGAACGCCCCTTAAAGAAGCAACCTGGCGCACGTGCTCGGAATGACAAAGAGCACAAACCGGGAGGCACAATGTGACGGCGTCGGAGACGACTGGCGCGGGGTTGAGGTTTTACGGAGAAGAAATAATCCGCACTGTGAAAGACTGGTTTGCAGGCAACGGATTGTGACAGCTGTTAGTGAAAAAACGGCGTCATCTGGTAATTCAGCTTGCCAGTAGAACCATTGTGGACGTTTATTATATAACTGCACTCTCGATCCACTTAATCAGGAATACGTTCAACCCAAAATTTCCATTTTCAGCAAACACATTTGTTGAAACTATGATCCCAGTCTTCTTTGGAGCTATGTTTTCTCAGTGTGGTTATTATAATTATTCCTACTATGGTAGGAAAGCATTTTTTCTGTTTAGTTTTCTATGAACTGGTCATATATCCCGATTCTGTTCGTCCTACTAATGGGCTATGAGTAACTGTTATAGTGCGCTACAATAGTCCATTACTTCTCCGTTCTAATGGACCTGAAGTGTTACCGAAACGTGAAATCAGCAATTACACTGCGAGAGGCAAACATAGTAGCGAATTGCTACAGAAGCCACAAGGTGCTCCAGAGCAGGGATTCCCAATCACCCAATGAATCCTTTTTGAAACGAATAGGCTAAGGCAACCCTATGATCTTTTTTAAATGTATGTATTTTAAGTCACTTTAGAAACAACTCAGGTCATTCATTATTATTGTAAACATTAGTAACATTTTAAATATTTGATACGACACCTAATGAATTCAATAGTTCTTACAATTCTTTAAAATAATAAGTCGGAAACGATAATTTTTAAATATTTAAACCTTAATTTATAACTTTCAATTGAATTGAAAATTTCCTTTTCTAGATTTTTAACGGCATACTTTTAACTTTTGAACATTTTAGGATAATGTGACTTTCCAATAGGATTCCTATTTTGGGCAGATATATAGCTCAGTTTTCTGTAGATGGCAGTGGGTAAGAGTGAAGAAGAGGGGATTATAAAAATATGTAGTCAATTTACCAGTTAATAATTCTGAAAAAATAATCCTACACATCTAACGGAATTTTGGTCGTTTAAGAATAATATTCCCCTTTTATTACGTGTATTAGAGAAGAACGGAGCTATCCAATTCCTATGAAGATATGCAAGGGTCATCTGCGTGCAACCAGTTGAGAATCAATACTATTTCAGAAGGGTAGAGGATTTTTGATTTTAGAGAACCGCCTTCTTCCATACATATTTTTGAAAAAAAAATGGAAAAAACGTTTTGAAATAAAATATGTACGTTAACCAATTTACACCCTATTAATTTTGCCACCCGTCGCAGCTCTCATTGTGCTCTCGCCTGTGGGCAAAGGGCCTTTGTAAAATCCAGCAGAACCCCGATAGAGCGCAGTACATACTCTGCGTGGCCTACTACTCTACACCTAATGTCTTTACCAGGAGGCTCAAGGTGGGCTTTAGCCAATACACGCGGGCGTGCGAGAAGCCTTTGGTTCCGGATACGACTGATCACAGTACCCCCTACGGGTGCTGATTTCCCGTATTCTGACACTGTTCTGTGCCATGCAGTGCGTCTCAGTGCTCGCCAACAATGCGCTGAGCTGCATTTTTCATCGCTTCCTCGCAGGGCTGCCAGGTACTTGGACAGTGAATATCATAATGCGACATCTATTATTATCACACAATTATCGTACGGTGGTAACATCAAATTATCGTACATTTTATCGAACATTAATAAAAATATGGTTCAAAATTGTCGTTTTTGATTACTTCAATATTTTTAATTGATGCACATCATTGAGGTTTTAACTTTTATATAATTTTTTTAGTATTATATATGTTAATAAGTATCTAAATTTTTTTCCTCGCTTAGGGAAATTCCCAATCTATGACTTGTATTGGGAACTTTGGGTCGATTGCCCAACAGCTAGCTACAGTGTCCCCCACACCTGGGCTGAGTTTTTCCCCTCGCTTAGGGAGTGCGAGACATGTGGCGAATATGACGTATTCTCTTCGCCGTAACAAGCGAACTCCGCATGCCTGAGATTTTCTTCTTCACACAGGTACAGAAACTGAGACGATTTTAAAGGAAAACTACAACTCTTTTTGCCTCGACTGGGAATCGAACACGATGCGATAAATTTGTGGTACCATTGTATTGAACAAACTGAATACATCTACAAAACAATGCTTGCTTTAGCTGGAGAATGGCCCCTGCGTGTAACTTGCGAAAGCAGTCCCTTGCGGGTGCGCTGTAACTCTGTGGCCGCCTGTGCAGTCAACGCCCCCGCGCCTGAAAACCCGGACTCCGCGCATAGTTGGCCAGCGCTGAGACGCACTGCTGTGCACAGAACAGCGTCAGAATGCGGCTGCGAGAGCCATGTGATGGAAGACGCGTTGTCTGTTGCGGCCCACCACGGTGCAGCCTCAGAGTTTGTTTGGGGGGGGGGAGGTTGTGTGAAAGCAGATGCGAATAGTTGCACGGAAATAAATCGTTGTGACAAGTACTGTGGCTCTTACGCAACAGGAAATGTTAAACTAACGTGTTTACGAGAACGGATTCGCAGCGTTGCTTAGAGTTTTTAAAACTTCAACCGAAAACAAACGTGACCTTCCTTTCATATTGTATTGAAATAAACGGCGATTTGATTACCGTGCGTGAACGTAAAGGGAAAGTGAATGTCGACATCATATCGTTGCGATAAAGAGAAACAGAACATGTGTTTACCAGCGAACGAGAAATATGGTCTTCTCAATTAAAGCGGTTATGATAAATGTACACACAAAGAGAAATGTTGTTATTGCAATATGTTTGTTTAATGTGGACTGATCGACTATGATGAATTTATTTCGTGATTCGGACAAAGATATTAATTGTGTGTAATATAAAATTTCTCATGGCGATATTGTACACGAATCACAGAACCATAAATTGTAGTTTGATTTTTTCTACAGGTTTATTGATTAAGTCCAGTTTCAAGAATATAATTGACATGATTGAATGCGTTGTCATTGTCAACAATACTATTTATTTCAATAAGAGCAGCTTTCGATGGCTTAGCCATCATCATCAGTTTTCTGCTGTCTGGAAGTCACAAAAACGACTAGAAGTCGTTTTTGTAGTCGTATTGTTTACAATGATAATGCCTTCAATCATTTCAATTATGTAAATGTCAACTACAACTCGCCACTAAACCAATTCAAGAAAATAGCTTATATCGTCACTTATATTGTTGTGTAAAACACGCAGATGCTTCGTAGAAGAAAAAAATATAATAAAAAATTAAGTAATTAATAGAATATAATTTCAAATCAATTTTCATTGCACTTGGAATAAACAATAAGTCCATTGACAATTTTAAAACTGGATTTAATATCACCATTTAACGTAGGAGTTACAAGATCGTATTGGTTATAGAAATATTAACTTAGGTAACTTAGGTTAAGAAATAATTACTTGGTGGAGGATTTCGAGAAATCTGTCATCCTCTTTAAAGTTGAACATATCTCGCGTTCTTGGTTTCTTACACATGGCTCATTCAGCCAACAGATACAACTTGCAGTTTCTACACTTCACTGTGTTATAAACGTACTTGATGCTTGCTAGATGGGTCAATATTTTTCCTGGCGACCACACGACTGTCGTCACTTCCACAGCCGTTACGGGTGCTGCCATCCCAATTACACCCAACCCTCTGCCATCGTGAACGCTGCTCCCTCCCCACCCCGTCTTTAAAATCATCAATTTCTATCTCTCTACTAGCATCTTCATCGCAAATGCAACAACGCGAGCATTTTCTCCTGAAGGAAGTTTGCTAAAATTGTTTCGACTAATGGCGCTAATTTTTTCTCAATTTGTTACGCCTCCCGATGTGTTTAAAGTACAAAATACGAATTATTTTTCGTGTGAAAATAGAATCAGATTTTACTTCATTATTGTTTTATATCTTTCTCTCGCGGATAAGGACCGGACGGTTAAAAATCACGTAATCTAAATCTATTGAATTTGTTCTTCAGGTTTCGTTAAATGACCTTCAATTACATTTTATCACTGTTTAACATCCCTATAGAGATGTGAACAAACAATGTATCTCACCATCGAAGTTTGCTTTTCAAATAAGAGTTCATTTCTTTGGTACGATGTGTTTCTTTAGTCGTATATGCCACTAATTTACAATTATTCTGTTTATTCCGCGAGCGATATTTGGTATATAGAGTAACGAGAGCAGTTAATATTTTCATTAGGTTATGTGAAAATGTGTATGAACAAAACAAACTTCTCCATTGTATTAAATTTAAAGTGCTTTATTTTCCACAGTTGCATTAAAATTGAACAATTGAGAGGTACAGCATTAATGAATCGTCGAATGAAATTATGATGCTCCTGCACTGTCGCGAGCGCCTACCGAGAGCTAACGCTTCAGGGCCCGAAGCCGGGACGGGACCTCATTGATTACTTTTCGGGCGCGTCGATGTCTATGATCATTTGTCCCGTGAGTGAAGAGCAGTTATTTCCCGAAGTATCCCCCCGCTGGGGCTTGAGATCCGACACCTTCGACCACAAGTCGACTTACGTAGTTTTCCCTCTCCTGTCGGAACCCTGTCGGAACAAGGTCCCGCGACTGGAACGAGATCCAATCTCTCGGACTGTATGGTGAATTGATGTTCATGTACGAAAATATAATTGGAGAGCACGGGATAAGGAAAAGAAAAGAAAGATTGCGGCCAGTCTGTGTCCCTTTTCTTACACGTGACGTTCACGTGGAATTGATCGGAGAAACGAAAAACTACCGCCTAGAGCAGCCAAACGCTAGAATTCTCCTCCGGATAGTGGTTGAATGTGACTTACCTACCTGGTTTCAAAAATCCTCCACAATCATGACTCAAACTATAGAACCTCTTAGTTAGCGACGCGACAGAAGCAATGATACAATTGCGTCAGTTTTGGGCCTTGATCTGTGTAATTCACTTGGCGTGGATTAAATAGGAAAGTTGAGGGACCTTGCAGCAGCTTGACTCTACCCATCTAAACCGGCCCTAAATCCTTTTATTATGTAAGTCTGTAGCAGCGTGTCAACTTTATCCTCACTGCTCCGCCTCGCTCCGTTGTCAAAACATTTTTTGTCCTCTCACTTGGTCAATATTTGTCTGCCATCAGATCCAAGCAAAAAGCTCTCCCGAAAGCGCTTTTTGCTACAGCCTACTTCACTGCTCTTTAGAGCATTGTAAAGTTACCATCCTAGGGGTCTAATGCGTGACGAGGCACAGATATTTGGGTTCCGTGGGCAAAAGTATATCGAGATATTTTTCTCTGCCTATCCAAATATCATGTCTTATTTCTTACTCTGTTACCTCATTCTGTGGCGTGTTCTGGCGAGCATCTATTTTGGCATGTTTGTAAGATCAGAAAAAAGTTAATTCCTGTTTTCCATCTTGTACAATAATTTGGAATATATTTAAGAAAATATGGAATAGAATGATATTGCTCGGGCAGGGATGTACTTAATAACTTCACTACCTTAAATACATATCAACAGTTGTATGTACAAAAAGACTTATTTATGTTTTTCATCGTGTATTGAAAGACTGTGCCGTAAATGCTCAATGCCGTAAAATACACCCAAAGTTCCTCCTGTACGAACTCACTGAAATTTATTTTACTTACTTTCCGTTTTCTACTTACATTGCTCAGACGTGGTTTGTCTTCTTCAGTGCACTTTCTTTCAGACTTGTCAAAACACATGTAAAACTCTGGTGTCACATTCGATTCATCTGGACATGTCTCCACGACAGTTGACGATTGTTTGTCGTTCACTTCCCAGGTCAGTGTTTTCCTTGTCGAGTTCACTACCCTAGCCTAGCAATGGTCTTGATTACCTGCTGCAGTATTTCTTCTGGACGATATAAGTGCAAGAGGAAAGTCATATTGACGGTTTCTGCTCTTTCGCAAGAGTCCATTGATCCATTAAATACAATGAAATCGGTGGTTAAAGTTGGGGATGCAAAACGCGAACTCATGGTAAGCTGTCTGAATAGTAATTTTATTTGTAATGTTTTTTGTACATAATGGTCTAAGTGTAATTATTGTTTTTCCTTCTATAGAATAAATACATACCTAGAGAACAATAAAAATATAGAGGGTTCGGAACGTTGTAAGAAAATTTAAGAGGAATATACAGGCTGTAAACAATTGGTTCTTAAAATTCAATATTATATATGTACATAAATCTATTTAGACTTATTCTTAATGCAGCAAACTAATTTTTAGACTATTACTATCAGAAACCTAATCCATTTGTCAAAAATCCTACTTTCGTGGAAAGTAATAATGCAATTTCATCTTGCAAAAGAGACCAATTTACTGCTTCTTATTCATAATACAATGTCTTTTCTCGCTTCCAGAGGTTCGTTCGTATTTGTTAGTAAACTTTCTCGCAGGTTGTAACTGTTTATTTAGTTTTCTCGATGAATGTTTAGCATGACCGGTCCTTTCCGTTCCCCTTTGCTTCATCCTCCCGGCATCCAAATTCTACGCGTCTGAATGGTTGGAATGTGGTGGAATTGATAGAAAGAGATAATTTATTAGAATTTCAGACTTTTCTATTTATACGTTTTCCGGATTATAACATGCCTGCCTTAATGGAGCTAGTATTTAGAGTACTACAATATACACTTTAAGTTTGATACTTTACATACAATATACACTTACCACTCTTACTCCTACAATATACACTTTACTTTGTGATATAAATACGCAATGAATGATAGCTGGATTATTTCCTTCCATGGACTAAAACAACGCATTTAAAATCTTTAACCAACAAAAAGTTTAATCGAAAGGTTTTGTGGCCATGGCCCATATACAAAGAATTTACAACTCCATCTCGTATTTTTTCAACTGAGACGTTTTCTTAAGAAAAACAAGCGTTTCTTATTGTGGAGGTTTTATTAAACAGTGTTCGACTGTACAGTTGCTTTTTCAGTATTTCTCAGATTTGTCGTTTGTTCTTCAGGACAGTATTTTGCCTGGCACCAGCGTTTTCCGCTCCAGAGATGTTTTCTCTTGGTCCCCCACGGCACGTGGGAACGTGTCTGGACTACAGCCAATAGAAGGTCGGAGGATTCCAGCTTTTGAATTCCTCCGGAAATAATTATGCACGCGGTGTTTGCGTGATTGTACCTGATTTGCCAATTGTATTCACGTATTTTTGGCGGTTATAACCACAGAGGAATCTCGTAGTCCAACGTGTATCGTAGTAGAGAGTTGGGATTAAAGTAGATCAGGAAAGACGGATTATTGAATTTCGAACGAAAAATAAATCTACAATGTCGCGTGCATTATGTAATGAAATGAATCGTATGATGTCGAGTTAAAAAAAACAAAATTAGAAAATAAAATAATATTATACAGAATGTAACCGTTTATTTCTGTACTACCAAAGAGGATCGATGATATTGTAAACATTCAAATTTCATGTCTTGTGTAGTGTAGTGTCTTTTGAACATCTCCGATTGGAGAAATTTCTGACTATTGCTAATACGGCAATGATATATCAAATTTGAATTTATCTTTCTCGCTAAGAGAATTAACCTTGAATGTAATTCCTGGAATGTTTTTCAGACGTGATTAATCACAGAATGTACACTGTCCAAAATAGTGCTGTTTAGGTCCTTAAAACGCAATCAGTTGTGTGACGGTCTATTCAGAGGCGCCCAATATTTAAGACATTAATTAGGAAAATGGACTCTTAATTTAATTACGTAAACATGGACGAAAAATTGAAATTGCATTAGTGGAATTTTATTTTCGTTAATTTAATTGAATTCTCAA
This sequence comes from Teleogryllus oceanicus, assembly GCA_964035755.1. Taxonomy (NCBI): domain Eukaryota; kingdom Metazoa; phylum Arthropoda; class Insecta; order Orthoptera; family Gryllidae; genus Teleogryllus; species Teleogryllus oceanicus. Next base: position 16,470,188 of record CAXIVR010000006.1, on the reverse strand, counting down.
TAGCGAAGCTTAAAATGGACTATGGAAATATCAACAAATAAAACTAGGGTATATTCTAATAAAGATAACGTATCGTAAAATCATACTGTTCAAAATTAAATAGTTAAATAGATTATTTAATAAAGTTCGTAATAGTAAAGAAAAACATTTCCATATTAAAAGAAGACAGACCGATGGTCTCGAAAAGTAACGAACAAAAACTGCTGATATTTATTGAAATAAAGGACACTAGTGTTTACGAGGGGATTACGAACATTTCGATTTTCTCTATAGGATCGATTCGCGTGTTCACGACCTTAAAAAAAATCGTTGAATGGTACTTGGCACTCCACATTTAGAAAGATAACGATTGATTATTATGAACGGGTGTGTTTGTTTGTAGAATTTCAGGAAGTGATTTAAAAAGGGTTGTGAAGATATATATAAATAAATAGATATATAGAAACCATGACAGTTGTTTTAATTTCGTTTCCATAAAGCTTATTAGTGCTTCATTTACAGTGTTTGATACTTCGCTATAGTCTTAATTTGTTTTATACATTTTTTTAAATCGCTCCGTAGTGGAAACTCGTGGCAAACCTATGGTACAGCGGTATGGCGCTAGATTTTATTTATTTATTTATTTTACGTCAAAAAAACAGTTAAAAACTGCTTATGACGTGCTATGGGGAAAAGTGAATTGTGTGCACATTTTCAAAATTCTGTGATCCCTACACTAAGTTATATACTACTTAAATTTTGAATTTTGAAAGGGAGAAAAAAAAAACTCCCATGAAGTAAAATCTATTTTCAAAAATAAATAAGCAATGAATTTTGAATTTTGAAAATTGATTTTCAGCACCTGGTACCGTGTTTTACTGCTTGTCAATCCATATGAAATTTCTATTGGAAAAAATGGTTTGCGGCAAGCTTTCTCGAGGTTCTTCCGTTTTCTCCTGGCTCGTATTCGCGGTTGCTCCATCATTCCATTACTATATCGTCATAATCAAACATCCATTAAAACACTGTTCCATCCAGTTACCGCCAAAGGCATACATACTGGAATCGGTGTAAGGAAAGAGGCTGTATACACTCCCAGATGGCTCTATCGTAGGTAGTTGAGCGTCATAGCCCTTTAAGACTTGGGATGCCTGCGCGTTCACTGGTTCACAGAAACAAGAGACTGAAGAGAATATTGAATTTTGCGCCTACATGTGATCGGCAAGCGCTTTTTCCGATTTCTGTTGCCCACTCTTTAAGACTACAGAGGAGTGTAAGTCTACTTTTGGAACTTCTTATGGAGCTTGCTGACTGCAATTTGAAGGTCGGTATTAATAAGTACGAAGAAGTGGATTTTAATATATTTTCACTTACCAAAAGATAACCCTTAATCATTTAAAGATCTATATATTGTTTATGTCATAACCTTCTAAAAAGTATATTCCTTTTTTCCTGCTAAAAGTAATTAATAGCTAGTTTATTAATTACCAATAAATATAAGCAACTTTTTACTTGAAATTTTACTAACGGTAAATATCATCTAAATACTATTGTACTTAAATTTCAACACCGTGAAATATTATACACAACGGACAGTCATTAATAAAAACAATTAAAATAAAAAATATGTATTTGAAATATGTGTGCGTGTAGAATGAAAGTTTGAAGCGAATGAATTTTATAAAGCGTTCTATTCATTGTATATTCATTCGAGTTGTATATTCTTCAATCTTCATTCTTCATACGTCGTGTTCAATGTATTCATTGCAGTTGGAGTGTCAACGTGGCCTGCCAAGGCTGGTGAACGTTCCCAATAAAAAAAAGCATCTAGTGCCCGTGTCGTCGTGCCTGTTTGGCGTGGCATCGTTTCTGCAGCCGCGACGAACGTCCGCTGTCCGCCGCAAACACGCACCGTTGCCTCCAGTCAGCGCACCCAGCCGCGGGCTCAGTCAGCGCGACGGAGCTCAATAATTCTCTTCGAAGTGCCCTATATCCAGCAGCGCGGCGGTATTTTGTCGCGGGTGTTGTGGCGGGCCTGGCCCGCGGCCAGCGGAAGCTCTGCGGTCGGCATCGGCGGGGGCGGCGGGCTTTGTAGTCGCCGCGGGGGTTAGAGCGGCATGTCTTCGCGCGTGTCTTAACCGTGGGCTTCCGACGGGCTAATAATGTGCGGTGGATGGGCGGGATGTGGGCAGGACGACCGCAGGGAGAACGGGCACCTGGGTTGGCTCCGCCAAACAGCCCTAGGACGGGCGATGACGGCACCGCGGATGCGTCTTCTATTTCTCGCACAAAGCACTTTTGTTGCGGCGCCATTGTTTGTTTCTGCGGTTATGTCCATGGGGGGAGGGAGGCTGCAGGGTAGAGAGCAGGCGAAACAGTTGAAAGCAGCTTGCGCTTGTATTTAAAAAATTCTTTACGGGGATATCAATCCTTTGTGATATGATTGTACAATATAAAGTTTTGCAATTAGCAGGGCGTGTGCGATGAAAAAAATTGCTTCGATTCTTTTTAAACTTAAACCTCATTCTAGTGATGATTGGTGATATTACAATATACTAGAGGTGGTGCGAGCCATTGACATCGTTTGAGTTAATGTCACATGCAACTGGCCACCATCACGTTCTTTCCTCTATCTTGCCTGATCTGTATGCGATACTGAATTCTTTGAAATAATAGAGCGTGATTCAAAAATACTTTTTCAAGCTTCTGGTTCCTTATATAAAGAAGACCTAAAAGTTCATATGAACATGTGTTCCACAATTCTTGGTTTTCTCGTTTTAATTTATTAATGAATACTCATAAAAACTCGTGAACACACAAAACGCATAACAAGGGCTCAAAGTGCCCTCCTCTTGTGTCTGGACACCCATGCATTCGTCGAATCATGGATTGTCGCGCTCTTTCAAATACGCCGGGAAGGTGTCGAATGGTTTTGCTGGCTTCTATGGCAAATAGATGAAGAGTTTCTTTATCCGGGATGTCAACCAATAGTTTAAGGTAACTCCAGATATAAAAATCCAAAGACTGATGTCGGGAGAACGGGAAGGCCATGGAACTGGTCCTCCTCTCCCTGTCCATCATGCTAGTTACCAGCCAGTGTTACTCACCAATGAGGCTAAAATATTCTAAAATCCCATCATGTCTAAAATACATGTTTTATCTTATTTTCAGGGACTATCTTCGTTTAGAAAATCTAGCAGAGTGTTCTGAATAAAGTCCTTGTAGGCTGCACCTTGAGACATACTGAGAGATCGTAAGGACCTACCGTACAGTCACCTACAACTCCAGACTACACATTAATCCTAAACTGTTCCTGATGTCTAGCCTGAACTCGAGACCATACGTGTTGGTGGTGGAAATTTGTAATTCCATTTCTTATAAACGTTACCTCGTACGTAAACAAAACTGACGAGACAAGCAATGGGTTGACTGCTTGTGCTAGAACCCGTTGGTTAAAGTTAACCCGTGGTGGGATGAGCAGACCCTGCACACATTGAAGATAAAGATTCGTTGATTCGGATAAAGGTGCTTCTCGTGAAGTATCCTCCGTGTTGTACTTTGAGATGTACCATATGCTACAGCCACTTTCTTGTGCTTGATACCTGGACCGTCTTCTACCCACTAGAATTTGTCCTTCGTATTCACTCGTATGAGCATCTCTTGGTCTTCCTCAGTCAATGCTCTGTGGTGCAATGGTTCCTGTCTCAAGGACGCGACGATAAACTGCACCGAAGGTTGGATCACTCGTCTGTCTTCGGTCTGAAAACTATCTGACACAGCCGTGCAGCCTGCTCACGAAAACAGTATCCTGCCGTGGTTCAACGAAACACTAGTAGTTAACTCTCTGCTTGAACACAATTGAAACGTTGAAGTCAGATTAATTACAAATGTAAACAAGCATCCATGGCAACACATCTCCATCTACGCAGAACACGATGAGCGAAGGCCTTCTGTGAATGAAGGCGATGGATAAAGTTGTGAGGTTGGATCTGGAAGGGCTATGAGCGTAAAAGCGTAAATATTAATTAATAAATTAATAACGAGAAAATCAAGGATTGTGAAACACAAGTTCGTCAGAATGTTTAGCCGTCTCTTTTTTCGTAAGAAATCCATGCCCAAGGTTTGAAATTGTATTTTTGAATCAACCCGTGTATCACCGTATAATAATTTTGCATGGAAACGAAGTTTAAATATGATATCTTAGGTCCATAAACAATGAAATTACGGAGTTTCGAAAAACCATCATTAGAGATACTTTGAAACTTTTATGTCAACCGATGTATTAAACAACGAAATACATCTATAAAAACTACAAATACATCTATTTTAACGACGAGGGGCAAATTAAAAAAATACACTTGTGTAATTTTTTAAAAATCAAAATAATACATCGTCGATTATCATCCGTCCGTCCGTATATCCATCCGTCTGTCCGTCTGTCTCATCTCATCTGTCCGTGCTGTCTATTCATCGTCCGTCTGTCGTCTGTCTATCATCTGTCGTCTCGTCTGTTCGTCTCATCGCTCCGTCTGTCTGTCATGCGTCTGTCCGTTCGTCATCTCGTCCGTCGTCATCCATCATCGTCCGTCCGTCTGTCATCCATCCATCTGTCCGTCCGTCGTCTATCCATCCGTCCGTCCGTCTATCCATCCATCCGTCCGTCCGTCTATCCATCCATCCGTCCGTCCGTCTATCCATCCTCCGTCCGTCCGTCTATCCATCCGTCCGTCCGTCTATCCATCCGTCCGTCCGTCTATCTGACGGACGCGATACGCGAATCGGATAACGGCTAAACCGTAAGCATGATCTTCACCAAAACTGATAATCCGCGATCGATTGGCAGAGAGGGAGAAAACGTCAGGATAGGAATGGAAGGATTTCGTGGAAAAATTCATAGTTTTTTTATTTTTTTATGGTATTTAGTTGGGGAAGAGGGATGAGATTGAGATTATGTATAGGGGAGTATGGGATAGTGGAATTTTTGTTTTGTCGTCATTGTCTCTGTCATTGGTCGATGCTATGTCGGTCTTTGTCTATTTTCACATTCCTTCACGACGGTCAGGTAATTGGAGAGGGAAGTTAAAGAGTTGTCTAGTGGGTGTTTTTTACATGAGTGTGTGGGAGGATTTTTGAGGATGTGCTAGTGCGGGATGATTAGGTTTCGGAATATAGGGTGAGTGGTAATGTTTTAGATAGTGGATTTGGCAGAGTCGTGGATGCTGTTTAGGATGTGTGTAATTTTGTATTGGGATCTTATCTGGTGTAGCGGGGTGGTCGGAAAATGTTGTGACTTTCAACTTTAGTGATGTGATTGAAGTTGCTTTGCGAGATGGATATCCATGCGGGATGGGCATCAGTAAGGATATATCAGATGTAGGAGTTGTACATGAGGATTCCTTTTTTAGGAAGAATGGATTGGTTGGTTAGAAGCGGGTATAGGGTGTTGATACGTTGTGTGTTTGTGGTGGGGACACTCCATTTTAAGTGGTCCAGAATTTAATAAATTGGTCGCTCGACCATATCGAAAAAAATTCATATTTTTTTTGTTTTGGCTGTTCCAAAACATATTTGTTTTATTTTTATCGTATGTGGTTTACAAATGGCGTCCATTTTTGTTTTCTCTTTTCTGTGTGTTGTACTCTTTTCTAAATTATTCAGCTCTGGGTTGCTCTAGCATTCTGGAATAAGAGGCATTGGATTCAGTATACTCCAGCCTACAAAGCAAAATATTATTTACCTACCTTCTATGTTTTTATTAGAGAAATATTTGAAACCAAATCTATGGAACGCAAATGAACAAAGTTACATTTTCAGAGAATAATTTCTGAAAAAAGCAATAGGATCACAGCCTTAATTTTTTCTGTGCTTTTACACGTAACAGTACGGTTACGTTTTGTAAAATATCATTGGTAGTAATGTACCCCTTGAAAATTACTCTCACAAATTGAAATTTTGAATTTTTCCCAAATTTTCAGCTGTAATATCATTGTTGGAGGACCAGATAAAAATCGTAAAATTGCACACAAACTAGATCGCTATGATACCAAAGTTCAGAAAAAATTTCAAATATTAAATTTAACTCAAAGTATTTTTTTAATTGTAAACTTTCGCAAAAAAGACTTGACATCTTCGTTTGTAATTGAAAATACGGCTGTTTTGATGTTAAAAGGTGAATCGCATAATATAAAATAGTTGATACAAGATAGCAAATAATAAAAAATAAACAAAACGCTGAATGTTTTTAGATTCAGCGTTTTGTGTATTTTTTCGCGTTTAAATTTGCCAATCTGTTTATTATTTCTGAACGTTCTTCAGAGATACGGACGATTGCACAGTACTCCTTAGCATACATAACGCGACTGAGTTCACTGAAAGAGAATCATCGAATCGTGTCAGTGCAGAGGAAAACATGGCACGTGGTACGATATGGCTAACATGACACGTGTCATGGGCGCCACTCACCATGGGCGCTATTTAGAGTACACTCACTAAAATATATCATAAAAACCCTCATTTGAAGTATTCTGATAGGGGCGCAAATTATATGCTTGCCATGGGCGCCTGAATTCCTGGATACGCTTCTGGGTGAGTGCCGTTTAAGAAGGTACATGTCGTATTTAGGATAGGGAGTGGAAACAACCGTGGGAGGAGTGAAGAATTATGTCAAGTACGTCGTGTGGGATGTCGTTGTAAATGGATAGATTCCGGGGTACTATTAAGTAGGATCGATGGGTGGTTGTTAATAAAGTCTTTTACTATGAGTCCTGTTCTCTTGTTCGTCCTGCATCCCCATGTGGTCGATTAACTATGGAGGTCGCCAGCTAGGATGAAGGGATATAAAGGTTTAGAAGGACGTTTAGTTCAGATGTGGTAATGCGATTGCCGACTTCTTGTATGCTGAAATGAAGATGATTCGGATTGTTGGGGTATCTATTTGGATAGCTGTGCATTGAGATATGGGAAAGGAGGTAGTTGGTATGGAATATGAGTAATGGATTTTCGAATAAGGATGGCCGTGCCTCCACTTTGGGATGACGTTCTGTCGGTCCGTTGTGGGATGTAGTTTTGAATGGTGAAGGAAATATTGGGAATTAACCAGGTTTCTTGGAGAAGGAGTGTCTCGATGCAGTAATCTTTTAGGAATTGGGCCAGGAGAGGTTTTTTCTGGTTCATTGCGTCAGGCGCTTTTCATGAGGAAAGGGCACGAAAGCGGGATTTGGGAGCCATTTAAGGAGTATGGGTTTCTACTAATTTAATACCTGCGTTTAGCATTTTGGTGAAGATGTCTTCTGGGCCTCGGAGGATGTCTAGGAGAGGTTTTATATTAGATAGGATCTTCTTAAGTTTAAAGGATTGTAAAAGGTAAAATAGGTCTTTAAGGTCTAAATGGGGGAAGAGTTTGGTTGTTGGGTTTGTTGGGAAGCGTACGTTAAGAAGCGGACGAAGCAGAGTAGATTAGAGTCAGTGGCGGAAGCGTACGATTGTGTTGGGGTGGGGAGAGGTGGGAATGAGTTGTAGGAAAGTTGGAGGAGGTTAGGCGGAGTTTTGACGTTGGATATGGGTTTGTCTTTGGAGTCGAACTTGGGTGATGTAAGAGCATGAAGGGTCGTAGGCGGGGTGGTTTATTGGCAGATGTTGCACTCCGGGATAAACTTAGGATTCTGGGAGAGTTTTGGACAGGACTCCGAAGGGTGTCATTCTGTGCAGCGGCGCACACAGTCGGTCGTCGGCAGTACGTCTTCGTATGGTAAAGTTTTAAACAGTTTCGGCACTGAGATATGCGGCCATTTGTCTTGTAGTCTTCAATATGTATTTTGTAGTAGTCGATATGTACCAGCTTTGCTTTAGTTGCAGCAATGTCATGTCGTGGAACTTCAATTGTAAACCTTCCGAGAGGCTGTAATTGTCTGTCGTCATCGTGATTTTTCATCTTAGAAACGTGAAAGGAAGTAATGTGTTGTTTAGTCAGTGAGCCCTTGATGCGATCCAGTTCGTATCCAGGTGGTAGTCCATTGATCACCGTTTTGTCTCTGGTCTCCTCAGTCACGCGGTTAAAATGACACAAGATGTGAGTGAAAAACAATGGCTTTAGTCGTGGGTCAGTCCGTATTTGATCAAGGTGATCTCGTATTTACTACGGGGATTGTCAAAGGTTGATTTAACAGGTCAGTCCTAGTACATTTAGCAGTCATTTGTTTGTTAGTCGTTTTCATTAGGTCTTAAGTCAAGTCGTTAGCGCAAAATAAGATGTCCAGGTCCATTTTAAACTGTCCTATTTTAGTTTGGTCTTCCCAGTACACACGTTGGGTGGGGTATGTGATTAGTCGTTAGGTTTGTCCTGGGTTTTAGGAGTGTGTTTTGAACAGTAAGGAATGGGATCGTGATCTTTTGGAGCAATCGCGGGAGAATCTATTTTGGAGGGGAATGAGTGCCGGATACGCTGGGTGATATCCGGGATTTCTTGCTAGGATTTGTGCCATGGTCTTTTGGAGTAGGAGGGAGTCGGTCCCTGTCGGGAGAGTGGGAGTGGTGGCGCCGTGTTGACACATTCCTGGATGTCGGTCCTGAAGGTATCTGACTCACCAGAAGAGCATCAGGCAAAGCAGTGGTGTCCATGGCGTCGTCTCGCTGGTCGCGCTTCTTCCCCCGCGATGACTCCATGGCAACGGCGTACGCCGCGCCCCGTCCGGTGACCTCGCTCTTCTGTAATCGCTCGTAAAGCATGTTGGTGGAGTGATAAGCAACCGTCCGTTGACGATTCGAAGGGAACGACACCGCGTCCACTTCCGAGGAAGTACATTGATTAATTTTTTGGGTTTTCGGGCGCGTCAACTGCTTTGATCATTAGCCCTGTTAGTGTAGCACATGTTTTTTTCTCGGGAGATGGCGGTGATCTTCCCCCGCTGAATGGCGAGATCCGGCGCCGACCTACCGCTGGCTAGTGGGGTTTCCCCCTAACCAGGACTCTCCCACCAGCGGGGCACCGCCCCAGATGGGACAAGCTCTAAGCCCCCAACCGGTCTCCCGCAATATGTGGTAGTGTAATGCATGTTAGTGTACGTGTGTGTGTGTAAGGGGAGAGGATAGGACAAGGAAGAGGAAGGACAGATCGCGCGCGGTCTGTGGCCCGTTTGTTATGGCACTGCTCCAGCATTCGCCTGTTGATCGGAGAAACCACGGAAAACTACCGATTAGAGCAGCCGGCCGCTAGAATTCTCCTCCAGACAGCGACTGAATTCGACCTAGCTCAAAAGGTAGTGTCGAAAATCCTGCAGCCGTCAGGGCGACGAACAGATTGAAACGACGTCCACGACACGAAAACCGCGCGAATAAGAGTTGCTTCGTTAGAGCAGGCTAACTCACGCAACGCGTCGCACAGAAGCAGCGTTTTCGCCAGAGGCCTGAAATTCGGTGACTCGCTCTCCGGTCCGCACCCCTCGCTCGCTGGTAATAACGCAACCGGCCACGTGAGTGTCCTTGGCTCGCGCACCTGGGTAGCGCCGTTAAGTAGAGATTTTGCGTTTAACGGAAACGGCTAACGTTAACGGTTATAAATAACGTTGAATCTTGTGTGGAGTGAGTTTTTGCACAAACCCTGCGCTTACGCTTACGCTTGTAAGCTGCTGACATCTGTTGGCATCAACATTAAGTTACACATACATTTGGCGCCATTCCGATTTCATGTATCGGTATTTCAATTTTGTACACTGTGGCTTTGACTTGGTACTTCGATTTTTCGTCGTAAACGTTTGTTTCTAGGAAAACACCGAGAAGTGATTGACAAGTGTTGCCAGGTCTTCTCTTCTTTTTATTCTGGATGTGTTGCTCTCTGCTATGGAAGAATTAATTGAAGCGTGTACTATGCGCATATGTTCCTGGGAATATTGATAAGGACGATGTCGAAAATGCAATTCTCCCCGCAATTTTAGATCCAAATGGACCCGGAATTATAGTCGGTAACATTTGGAACGTTTCCCCGTTTGCGAAACCACAGGAATTTCAATAATCCTTCTAATCGACTTTCATTCTCGTATAGAGAGGAAGTCAACACTTTCTTTAATGACATATAATGTTTTGTAGAAAACCGCAGTCGGCCTTTGTCTCCGATGATGAATTTTATTTACTTCTCTAAGACACACTAAGAACCGGAAAGAAGTACTGGCATCCGGCAACTGTCAACCGATTCGGTACATGTTATGAAGCGTGGCTTACCGAACCGAGCCCGGTTTAACGCTTATGTTTTCTGCAGAGACCGTAATTGGTGTTCGTCACGTGACAATAGCCTGGTGTGCCTATCTTTAAGCGTCGCTGTGCAAAAACTCTCCGTCTCTGGTTGCGCCACCGTTTTACGAGGCGTCCGCCCCGGGCGCCGGTTGCAGAGCGGCGACGCGGCGCGACGCGGTGCGCGCGAGGCAGCTGCGAAGTGTCGGTCGCCCCCAGGAGCGCGCGCGCGCTCTCTGGTGTGTGCGGGCTGGAAGCTCGCGGTGACAGCTGAGGGGAGACCACGCATCCCTTTAGGACCATCACACGTCCTGTGGTGTTATGCTGAAATGAATTCCCACAGTTTTTAGGGATATTTGGCGCAAATAGCGTTCAGCAATGACGATCGCCTACGCATGAATGCCTGTCCGCTTGGTGTCCATGGGGCTGAATCCTGAATGTCAACTGCAACGAAACAATTTAGTGTAAAAGTTTAACTTATATAATTTACTATAAGCCGTAGAAAAAGTACCGTGTGAAACTCGATGTAATGGGTATTAATACACTCGTGTGAAGTTTACAATACTTAATGAATTCTTGGGTATCTAATGTATTCTTAATGTATCTTCTATATTATTGCAGTTTCTAAGTTTTTTATAAATAATTCACTTTACCTCAAATTATTCGAAATTGAGTCATATAGATAAAAAAATCTGAGAGAAATCCATTTTAATGTATCAATTATGTGATTTATCTTAATCTTGAGACCATTTAAAGATATAAATACGATTTATAGTAGTATCTAGATCACAAATATTGTACTTATGAATACCCGAGCTATACCCTTTACTGCGGACTGCCGACCGCAAGCATTTCTTCATTTCCCGTTCTGACCCCACTCCTGTGCTGCGACCTGGCTCAGCGCTGGTGCCCCTTCGCCAAATCGCTAATGGCCCGAGATTTGGACACCCAAGTCTCAGGCCAACTTTCGAAATGGGTTGTAACGCTAACGACGAGGAAGAAATGTAATATTTTTTCTTAGATATTAACCATTGCACGGAGAACGGATGTCTCAGCCTCATTTTTATCGTACTTTCGCCGTTAATATCGAAGACGGGAAAGCATATTTGTTCGTTATTGATATCGAAGTCATCTGTACGTTTTTATAACATATCCCCACTTGTTATATATGGCTGTAACTTACTTTTCTTTGAACTGAATGCCATTCTACTAATATACGTTAACCTGCGGGCAATGATGATAATATAGGTGGATCCTGCGTAGTATCGATGTTGCACGCAATCCCTTAAATCGTGTACGAGAGCACTTGGAGCTTTGGAGCTCTCTGGTAGTAACGTTTACCAAGTATCAATTTGACTTCAAACGTTCCAAACATTTGCTACAAGTTAGTTCCAACAATGGCCCTGCATGAAGTCCATATTGCACAATGTGTTGCATACTAGTATAAAACATTACGCAGAACTTCAACATGTGGTTTTTATGTAGTAATTTTATGTCACAGGTAAATAATTATCATGCATCATAACTTTCTTGCTGTGAATGCGGCACTTCATAATACGAGACTCATTTACGAACAAATAACTTCTCTATGCATTTCGCAGCTAACCTTGAGCCGTGAAATTTCCTCGTCCTAAAGAAATAAGCAAGCCACAAAAGAAGAAAGTCTCTGAAACCGCTCGTGTGAATAACTCGTGACATTTTCCGGTCAAGGCACGTTACAAAAAAATCCGTTCTTTGCCCGGGTCTTGCCAAAACAGTTGGGAGGCGAACTTTCAAACAGTTTTGACGCGCGTAAAACCAGCAACAAAAATCCGCGTGCAGTTTTGTTGGGGGCGCGTGCGTCTCCTTGAAGCGGTTGTTCGCGCGGGCGTGGCCCGCTGGAAATGACCCCCCCGGGGGGGGCAGGGCTAAATTTAGGAGGCCGGGCAACGGGCGCGAACGACCTGGCACGGTGCGTTGAAGACGGTGCTCGCAGGTGAACGGGCACTTCACTGTCAGCCCACGGGCCCCGGCAACAGACGTAGGGCAGCTGGTTTCGCTGGTGCGACACGCAAACGCTCATCCACACACACACCCACATCCTCGTACACGCACGCATTCACACGCCCCAAAATACGGCAGCCGTCAGAGGTGACTCAGTATTCTATTTCACCATTGTACGAGGGTCGCTACGGTAGTTTTGAGATATACTGTGCAGCGGTCCATTATTACCTTTTCCAAGAATGTAAATCGATCAGCGTCCGTTCTGAGTAAAGTTTGCAAATTGGAACTTGCTCGGCTTATCGCTGTTGCTAAGTGGCCTTTTTTTTTGTTGACGCGGCATTCAGCTGTTGGAATAGACCCAACAAGAGAGCAAGAGAGCACTATCGTGCAATGATTCTGTATGAATTTAAAAGTGGTTTGAGCGAATATGAAAGACTAGATCGTTGCAGCGGACCTTCAGGAACCTTGCGCCTTGTCGTGCGACAATTATTTTTTATTTTTAATTTTTTAAATTTGTTTCGTCTACAACTTGACGCAACGCGTCTCCAAGCCCCTTAAGGGGCGTTGAGCGCTTTACGCTGGGTAGTAATCCTCCATTAATGTACGCTATTGGGGAGTAATCCTCCATTATTAATATGTCACGTCACGTCGCAGTCAGTTGTCAAGAGGACCGCCAGGGAGCATCTCCGCGTACGCGCCTCTTACTACGCGCTCCTGCGTCACTACCCAGCGGCCAGAATTGGGAAGGAATAAGAATAGGGGTGGGGTTTAGGACACTTCACAGCAGTTGGACTAGCCCTTGTGAAGTAGGCAAAATCGTTATGTTGGAACAAATTTCACATGAAATTCGACGGGAATCGAACCCGAACTTCAGTGGCGAAAGGCTAGAGACTTGCACGGTATGCGCCACGCACGTTGGCACGGTATGTGCCACGGCACGTTGGCACGGTATGTGCCACGCGTGGGCCTAATTTTTCGGTGGTTTCAAGAATTCAGAATAGACAGAGCTTTTCAGTAAGACGAGCAGAGGAGCGGGCGTCCGACGACTGCAGTGACTTAAGAAAACATCGTCGCTGTGGAAAAATTGGTGCGCAAAAACAATCGCGTGACATTTAAGGAGATTGAAGGGTCTCTACAGATTGGATCGCCGGCAGTTTCCAAAACCCTGCACGAATATCTTCGAGTCAGGAAAGTTTTCAAATTTCGTCCCCCTGGTACACTTCAAAGATAGTTCATTTTCTGTTTGGAGAATCAAGTTGAAATTAACACGGGACAACTCCATGTTCTTATAAAAAATTTAACATCTAAAGAACTTGTAACCTTAAAACTAATAGATAATGATGTCTGTAGCCATCTCAAGCCTTAATTTAAAAAAGACAACCTAGTGTAATATTTCTCTTCCCTACTAAGTATTAAAACTGAAAATGATAGCTTTTCAACACGACTTCAAGAAATGTACTTTATCTCTTGCTAATACTCTTTTGGATCATAAAGCAGGATCTTGTCTGTAGGGGCACTCACAGTGTGTGGTACTCTCTGAATGTGAATCAGTGAAATTGTCGCTGATTCAATCAGTGAGCGCAAAGTCACTGATTTCTTCAGTCGAAACGTGTAGTTTCGCTGACAATCAGTGAATAAGTGAACCTTTTCATAATGCCCGCCAGCATTCACTGGTTGTCAGTGGCGCCGCCGACTGATCGTCCAAGTGCTCTGTTGTGTATGGATATGGAAGCGAAATCCCACGAGTGGAATAGAAGCGAATAGAAGTTTCCTGTGAGAAAACTGACCTGTGTCTGAAGATTGTTTTAATTGCGTTAGGTAAGTATTTTTCGCTTTTCTGTGACTCGTCTTGTTGATAACTGTGAGACGTTTTATTTTATAGTGAACATTTAGCCAAACTAAGATATAGGTTATGAACACGTGGTAAATACCACGTATTTGTTTGTGTTATTAAGTTAAAAACTTCTTATGTAACTTAAGAGTTTTAGTGTAACTGATTGGTGATACAGTGTGAAATATCTGACGTGCAATGTATAATTTCGTTTATGAAAGTTGTAAAGTCAAAATGCTCTCGATTACACCACAGCAGAGCCAGCAAACTATTAACTCTTTCTTTGGTTTTCCAATTTAGTTTAATGACACCAGTCCAGGAATGGAGTTTTGAAGAAGTGTAAGAGAAAGTGGGAGCTAACTGGGACTATAACACTGTGAATATTTTGAAAGGTATTTTAATTTGCCAAAGACTGCTGTAATACTGATTTATTTTGATCAGTGTTCCTTGCTTCCTTAGTCACTAAACACATTATATTTTACTCATTTACATGGCAAGGCTAGTTTGGCTAAAGTAGAGGAGTGCAGATGGTACATCAAAGCCATTTGCCACTCCTGAGGTTTCCTATCAGACCTCATAATTCTGCCAGTTAGTATGATTTTGTATGTAATCTGAAAATAAAGTAACCATTTTTCCTCACATAACTTCTTGACCTATCTATGTTTCTGTTTAGGATGGCTCTAATTTGCATCTGGAGGAATTGGAAAGGAGAAAACCTTCAAGAAAAATGTCCAGCAATATTTGATATGGGTGAAAGGATAGAAAAATATTCTTGTTTTGTTCAGGTGATGGTTGGTTTAACATCTGCCTTTTAATAATAAATATTCCTTCACCCATGGCAGCATTTGACTTACTTTTAAATTAATATTACAACAAATTTGCATACTCAACATTAGCAATTTTTTCATTTTTAGCAGTATATAATGATTATATCCTTTGAGTATTTAATTTGAATAAAAACTCAGTTGGGTTTCTGTAATAAACCTCCTCCTGGGAAATGAACAATGCTTCTGCAATTGTTCAATTATCAAAACCTTCTACTATTGGAGTTAAGTTTTGTTATATCATAGAAATTTGATTCTTTTGTTCTGTGTCTGGTATTGACTTCATAGATTGACTTAAAGATTGTCCCAATATCAGTATGGCCCAATTCTCAATTTATCTAATTTCTTCATATTCAGGCGACTTTCATGTTCTATGTACACAAGATCTCCTTTTTAATTCAATTTGTCTCCTGTGAGGTCGAATATTTTTTGTTGTCATTATGAGGTTTTATTGTATTCTTGAGTGCTATTTTCCTCTCTCTCTAAATCTTCGTCTGTGCATTTTATTTTTAATTCATGTGGTAGGTTATTTATGTTTTACCCTCTAGAAGTATTTTGTTGAGACTTATGTCACTGTATGTTCTGTCTCATATTTCTCACAGCTTTTCAAATAGTTGTCATAGGAATAGCAGCCTTTGTCAGTTTCATTCATAATACATCTTATTTTATTCACCAAAGTCTGGTTTAATCTTTCATTGAGACCATTGCCGCATCTATGGCAGTAAAAAATCTATTTTTTTAATTTGGAATTGTTTTAATTCTTCTGAATTTATTCCTGGATATTGATATGTTAGTACCATCTGGATATCATGGTTTTTGTTATTTCCCTCAGTTAGTTTTACAAAATAATCAGCGTTTTGATTTTTGATGTTAAAATATAAGCATATCTTGTGAAATGGTCGACCAGTAGGTGTGGGTATTTTTGTTGACTGGATCCTCCGTAACCTCTGATGGTATCTATAGAAACTATCTTAAAAGGGTACGTTGCTTGACCTAGGTGTGACATTAATCAAATTTTGATTTTCTTCATGATTTATTCTTTAAGCCGATGTCACAAGTTTCACTAATCTTCTCTATGTTTAGGTTTATATTTTGCGCTGGTAAAGAAATGGTGTTACTTTATTTTATCATCCACGCTCTTCCCAGGTAACAATAAATATTGTGCACATATTTTACTAAATTCTTCTGATAATAGAGTTTTCTCTTCTTTTCAATTTTATAATAAATTTCATTTTAGAATATTATTTTTTTCTTATTGTTTTGTAGTTCTGCATCTTCTTTGATCCTTTTTTATGTCTTCTAATTTCACTGGGTTTACAATTTTTAATGTGTCATCTGAATTTTCATCAGGCTCTAGAACTGGATGCCTGTTTAAACAGTCTGCCTCTTGGTTTAATTTTCTTGCTTTATATTTAAATTTTTTAAAAGTTTATAATTGGAGTGTACCAAAATTTTCTTCCAAGTAGCCAATGTTGCCAATATATCACAACCTCTTTTATTGTCAAGCACTCAAGGTAAATTGTTTTTTTCCTTGTGAGCTTCACTCAATTTTTCGAAAAATATGCCGCTGGCTTATTATCCCCATTTTGTCGTTGTTTTAGAACAGCTCCGATTTCTTTTATGCGTGCTTCTTTTCCAATTGTTCCATTCTGATTCTACTGTATTTTCAAAATCATACTTGAGTACCAATCTGTCAAGGAAAATTTTAAATTTCTCTTCCACAAACAGCGTTCACACTCATTTATCCATTGGCATGCGTTTGAGTTTATCCATTGAAATATATTGATAATAAAATCATTGGCAATTTTTCTCAAATCTTTTACTTGAGATATTTGTTGCTTATCTTCTAAAACTTTCTTTAAAAGTTTCTCAATTGTTTCATCTGAAGTACTCAGTAGATTTTTCAACTTTTTCCTCTGTAGTCTCTTCTATGTAGTAGTTGTAAAATTGCAAATTTTCCTCTTTATCCAAATATACTTTTGATAGATTTTCTGATAAAGAAATCCAGACTTTCGAAATTGATGTCTTTTTTTAAGTATTTCTTACCCTACCAAATATTTGTGTTGTAATTAGCTCCTTGTGAAGGTTTGTGTTTTGGAGTTCATCTGGTAAGCCATTTAAAATTTTTACCTCAAGTGAATTAATAGCTTAGAACTTGCTTCTTGATCATCATTCATCAGTTGTATTCCTGTCTTTGAAATCAGTAGCAGGTGCCTCCATTGCAGTGTCAGGTATCAGTCATTTGTTCAGTACCATGGCAGATTCGAAATTTTAGGAAACAATACACAATAGTCTTTGTTTTCTTTTTAACACATGTGTATATATACATGTGTATATGTATATATGTACATAGAAACAAAGGAATGCAGTGCTGTTAGCATTTCAATTTTAAGCTTGCAATGCTGCTGATTTTAATTATGAAAATTATAATTACAGAGGAAGCTGATTAAGTTGCCCTAAAACTTGCACATACTTGTAATAATACTAAATGTTTATTTGTATTTTACTTTAAAAATTTTGACAGATTTAATGTCCTTTATTTATTTTTTTTGTAAAATTCACATAAAAATCCATTGAAATGTATTTATATATATTTAAATTATAAGAGTCCTTTCTTTCACTGCTTTCTTCCCATCTTTCTTTTCAGAATTTGTGTTATTGTCACCTAAATTTTCAATAATATGTACATAAAATGAAGAGTGTTAACTGCAGGCCAATTTTTCTCTGTAGTGAGTTTTTAAAGTTCCTGAACATGGGTTTTCTTCTCTGTTGTATGTTTTCATTGGTTTAAATAAAGACTTGTATTCTCCTATCTCACTTAAAAAGGCAGTATCTCCCTTTAAAATTACCTTAATTCCAACATATCTCTTTATCAGTATTCCTTTCATTGAAAAGCCAATTGTTTGTAAGTAAATGATGTAACAAAACTCTTCCTACTCCAAGGATAATGTGACTTAAGGAACTAAACCATAACATTGGACAATTTTTTCTACGTGATAATGTTGAAGACAATAAATGAACAGATATATGGATTGCTCATATGAATTAGGATATTGACTCAATATCTTTGCCATAATATGTATATTTCTATTGTATTTGTTTTGTAGTTAATATGTACAGTGCTGTTCAAGAAGATCATTTTCCCATAAAATCTTTCAATAAATTTGTGCCTAATTAACTTTGACTTTCTTTACACTATATTCGTACCCTGTACTATACTGAAACCCAAAATCCTACTATTGAGATATCAAGGAAAAATACTTCAAATACAGATATAAATTATTATTATATTTATTGTATTTATTAAATTTTATGTTTTGAAGCATTTGTTTAAAGCGATACAGTGATTCTCAATAGTAGGATTTTGGTTTGTCATTACAGTACTGGAGAAGCGATGAGATATTTCACTGATTCAAATAAGTGAAGCCTTACTTTCACTGATTGCAACAGCTATTAATTCCACTGGTTCAATTAGTTGTCACAGATTTCACTGATTCAAATAGTGAAGTTTCACTGATTCAAAAATCACTGATTCATTCAGTTCAATTCACAGATTGCCGGTGGCAGATTTATAACTACCACAATCAGTGAATAGTCACTGTCAATCAGTGGTTTTTCACTGATTCAGGCTGAGAGAGTATGAAGGTTGATTGGAGCATATAGTTGGGAAGGCATCTTTCCTCAGGTTTTGTTTCCTTCGAGGAACAATAATTGGATCGCCATCAACCACAACACATCCTCCCTATAAAAAGAGAATTGTCCTCAAAAATGTTTATTCAGGCAAATTAGTTTTATGTCACTAACAGGCACAGTGAATGCTTTTACCCAGTTGTCTCGCAGTATCTTATGTTTCGGAACCGAAATGTTGAAATATCTGAAACATTGTAGTTTGATCTAGTATCTCCGGGCACACAATACGCGCGACCCATATTCCAAAGTCACTGTTCAGTGAAGATCACTTAATCACAGAAAATAATCAGGATAAATCACGACGATTACTCATGACCTTCACTACCACCGACTCAACCTCCACTTTCACAGACAATTACTTAATCCACTTTTATGTGCTGTTTATGTGTCACATGGAACGCACGTGAAACACAAGTCACAAACAGGAAGCTATCACTCAACCAGCGCCGGCGCCATTTTGCCAGGTATCGATACCTACATGAAGGTCTGAAAATTGAAGATTGTCTTGACTCTTGGCATTTGTCTGGCGGATAAGCCTTCCACCGCTGGAGCTCGAGGTGCGATCCCCAGCCAGTACGATTTGAGGAGGACAAAGCAGATTTTCTTTCGGTTCTCTCGTTTCGCCTACTTTTCATTCCAACATTTCTTCGTCTTTGATCACTTCATCATTGTAGCTATTATCTACTCATGGTCCTCAAAGACCTTAGGAGTTTGACGAGCTGCAAATTAAAACAATTTAAAAGAAAATAGTTAATATAGGATTGTCTCTCATCTTTATATGTTCTTACAAAACCAGTATAGTTTTGTAAAATGTAGTTTAGTTTTGTTAGTAGTAGTTTAGATTCACAATTCAAAAATTCCATGCAAATGTGATTCTTTGAGTTTTTCAAAATACTTTTTCTTACATTGAATAATAGTACAGATTGAAAAGCCCACAACTATTTTTATTGTCTGTCGTGAATCTGGATAATGAGAACTTGCGGATGTTTGAATTGCATTAATTACACTTAAGACCGACGTTTACGTCTTTTCCAGGATATTGCATTAAGAATACACATCATTCCAACTTTGTTAGGGCAAACATTCATCAAGGTAAATTGATAAATTCAAAATTTCGAATGTTTCTTTACATATATTAGCTGACTTTTTCTTACAATGACGAATTCTGTATGGTACAAGTCATCTTCAGAATAATTTATCATCAAGCTCTTCTCCAAATTCGGTTCCTTTCAACTACTTAAACTGAACTTATTTTCTCTATTCAAAAAACAAACTATACATGTTCAGGTAAAAACAAATCAGGTATATACTTCTTAGAATTAAGTGTAACATTAATCGCCAGATTAGTGAAGGGCAAAAATCTCCTTGAAGAGACATCACTGGAGTGTATGTAGACACCCTCCAATTCTGGATTAAATGCTACATTTTTAGTTTTCGTTTTTCTAGAACACACGCAAACTTCATTAATATGCATTTCCGCTACGGAACATATGCATTTGCAAGCAAAGCGCGAATGTTAAATATTCTATATAAACACCCTTCTAGCGCTTACATAATTTGGTGGAAATATTAGCAATAACACGATTTTCGGGCTCGTCGCATCTTCCTCTCAGTGCAAACAAAATGGGTTTTATTACAGTGGAGTACTGCGGATATTTGCAATAAAAACAAAGAAGGCAAGAATGATCCAAATATGTCGGTTTTAACTTTGCCACATTCAAAATATCATTTGAGAGAGAATATTTTAAATGAGAGCAGAATAATTTCCAAAGCAACTGCTAATGGAATGTTTTATTATTTGCTCTGCAGATGTATGTTTTGTGAAGATTAAAAGTGTTTGGTATTATCAAAAGAAACTATGTATACACTTCAACATTCGTGACCAATTTCTCACAATTGTAGCAGAAGCCGTTTCTGTAATACCGTGTATTGCACTAGTGTAATAAACTTTTGTGATACCGTAATTTCAACAATTTTCTTTTCTTTTGTAGACATTGGTATATTTCTGAGTTTGTTCAATTGTTGAATGTCTTATCTAAAACTATATTGAAAGCCCGGAATTACATACCTGCTTTGAGACTTAAGGCGCTGCAATAAGAGTTTTTCGAAAACTTTATAGTCGTATCATCAAAGTGTCATTGCATGAATACGATCAGTTTTTGTGCTAGAGTTTCAGCGACCCTTAGCTATCGACCTTTCCTCTAAACACTAATGCAGAGAGAAGCCTAAGGAAGTGAGAGCAGAATAATTTCCAAAGCAACTGCTAATGGAATGTTTTATTATTTGCTCTGCATATGTATGTTTTGTGAAGATTAAAAGTGTTTCGCGGCGCTAGCCGAATTCGTTTATTACGCTCCGTGAAGTCACGGAGGTTAAGCGAATTCGAGACTCGCGGGTTCGTGGTTGGGTGACCGGCCAGGAACCCCGGGATCTAACGGCGTCGAGCCCCTGGCCGAAGGGATAAAAGGCACTGGCTGACTGCGACGTGACGAGACTTGACAAATATTAAAAAAATAAAGCACATAAAGCATAAGGAGGATTACTCCCCAGTGCAAAGCGCTCAACGCCCCTTAAGGGGCGTGGAGACGCGTTGCGTCAAGGTGTAGACGCAACAAATTAAAAAAAAAGAGGGATTCATTGATTAATTGCTTAGTGTTTCCGGGTGCAATAACTGCTAAGGTCATTAGTCTGTTATGCACATGTATTGCATATTTTCATCGCGCGAGATAGCGGTGTTCTTCCCCGCTAGCTGGCGAGATTCGCAGTCTACCTACGTGGGCTTGCTGGGCTTTTCCCCAACCTGCACACCAGAAGGGCCCCACTCAGCCGGGATAAGCTCAAAGCTCCTTACTCATCTTCCGACAAGTGGGGTAGTGCAGTGCATGCGAGTGTGAGAAAGGTATGGCTAAAGGACAAGGAAGAGGAAAGAAAGATCGCGCGCGGTCCGTGGCCCTTTTATTAGGGTTCACGTCCGTTCATTAGTTCCGGCATTCACCTGGTGTTGATCTGAGGAAACACGGAAAACGTCCGATCAGAGCAACCGGCCGCTAGAATGATCTTCCAGGGAACGGCCAAATTCGACCTAGCTGTATAGTTACAGCCGGAAATCCTGCCACTATCGGGACTCGATCCTTTGGACCTGCCGCTCAGAGGCACTGCAGTGACATCCGTCCATGCCCTCAGCCGCCTTTGTCGGCCCCAAGAACTGGGAGAAACGTGGTTCGGGCGGCCGAGTGGGCGGCGATTTTTGGCAGCAGGTGGTCGGCGCGGCGCCACGAGGCGGCCGGAGGTCGCCACCGGCGCGGCGCAGTGGACTTGGCGCGGGCCGCGGCGCGTACGCAAACGCCGTGAGACCACACCCCCGACCTCCGCAGGGGGGAATTAGGACCCCGGTGAACATGTTTGCTGGTGGAGACTAATAAACGACCACCCGGGCCCTGAGCTTCACGGCGGCACTCACGTCGTTAGCTTCAAGGTGGAGGCAGTGAGTACGCTCAGCGTTGCCGGGTTTGCCCGGCAACCCACCAGTTGGGTCCCTGGCGCGTCGACCTTTTAGGCGGAATTGGGCGAAGGGCTTCATCGGCATAACCCGCATCCCACATACAAAAGTCCAGACGGAGACCACAAGCCACCCTGTCAGTTCGTTTAGGTTTCGGCGGGAAGGTGATTGCAGTGCGGAGACGGGAAGGGACTCCAAGCCACCCAGAGCTCAATTCGGGTGGCCCCTTCTTGGGCTCTTGGTTTCGACGTGGCAATTGCTCATATTTTGACCAACGAGGAGGGACTCTTTCCCGGCGCATTGTAAGTGGCGCATTGTTTTGACTCCGACACCGGCCTGGAAAGCAGGGCGGCCCGAGCCAGGCATTGCATGAGAAGGTTACCGAGGTAAACTGCATTGTGGTGGGATCCAAATACGTACCAGCCACTCAGCGTTCTTGATCGCCGTCGGGGGGCGGATAGGGGTAACGCATCCCGGCGAGCAATCCCCTCGGTAGATCAAGGAACAGTGTGGCGAGGTAGAGCACGCATACTACACCCCCGCACCCGCGGTCGCGCCTACTGCTGTTTGGTGATTCCGAGCGCGTCACTCATAAGGACTTTAGTCCTGAAAGTGTAGCGCAAGTTTTATCGCTGGATGTGGTGGAGATCGTCGGCTAGCGGGGAACCCCAATCACGTATCTCCCACCAGCCGGTCACCGCCTCAGCCGAGAAATACTCTAAGGCCACAGGCCGGTCTCCCGGCATGTGGTAGTGTAGTGCATGTTAGTGTAAGTGTATGTGTGTGTGTAAGGGGTGAGGGTACGACAAAGAAAAGGAAGGAAATATCGTGCGTGAATATATGTAACGGGCCACGGAATAATATAATGGGTAACGGTAATAATATAATGGGCCACGGAAATATATCCGTCGCCCGTTTGTTAGGGTTCTGCTCTGGCATTCACCTGGTATTGATAGCAAAAACTATGGAAAACTACCGATCAGAGCAGCCGATCGTTTGAATTCTTCAGACTGTGTGTGAATTAAACGTAGTTATGTAGCTAGTGCCGAAAATCCTGTCACCTGTCGGGACTCGAACCTAGAACGTGCCGGTCAGAGGCACTGCAGTGACATCAGTTGATGCCCTGAGCCACCTCCCCGACGCGGAGTGGGTGGACGCCCCCGGCAGCAAGAGGAGGCCGACGACACTCGGACGACTTTCATGCAGTCGTAAAGAAAACTCAGCGTTCAAAAATAGCTTCAAAAACCGTACCGAAATTTTAAGAAATGTATGTTTTCTTTCTGCTGGTCTGTGTAGTTTCTGAGATTGAGTAAAGCAGGTGGTTTCGCCAGGTGGTTCCAAAACATGCGAAATTAAACATTACCAAAAGTTGAATATTTAGTAATTCTTGATGGCAAGAAAATGTTTAAAGTGACACTGCTCTCGGTTTACATGTGTCGGCGAATGCTTCGTTGTGTTTAGAAGTCATAAAAAGAGGTGCTGTACGAGGGTGTTCAACTAGCGCAACTTAGAATAGTAGCACCTTAGAACAGCCCGGAAGTTTTATTATGAAATTTCTTTAGAATATAAAATTGCGCAATTCCAATAACTGATAGAGTTATGATAAACTTGAATCAATTGTGTAAATTAGCATGCAGAGAGTGACTTTGGAGTACTTTGGATTCATCATTCACCGGTCAATTCTTGGCTTCAACGCTGCATATCCGGTGACGACGATTAAGCCATCAATTGCTGCTAATATGAATAATACCCGTTTGAGAAGACTCTTACGTCGCACTACCGTAATAGCAGGTTTCTCAGAACAAGGGCGATTCACAAACAACGGGGAAGTAATTTTATTTTGTACCCGCTGCCCATAAACCTTTTTCAAATAATGTATTCATTAAATGGCGATATATTTATATCAATCTGAAGATGGGGGCGTATGATTTTCGAAATAGCGATATCCGATATTTACTGTAGCACATACTCTCTCGCCTCATTTGTAACGGTTATGTGTAATTATGTGTATATGTGTTGTTATTTGTAATCTTATACTAGTAAGTAAACGTGCAAAAGTGTTTCCAACCAGAGAAAAAATTCTTCTCCGCGCCGAGATTCTATACCGGGTCTTTCATGTCAACAGGTGAAGACGTTACTGCTACACCACCACTGGAACGACTGTACTTCATTTCCCCGACGATTAAAAAACTAATAGTTCCTCGAATTATTTCTAACTTATTGTGAAATTTTTGATAATTAAGAGAATTCAAAAAGAGTATACTTGCGTCATACTTAAGCTTATGTACTTTGTCCGAGGAAGACATTTGGAGCCGCCTTTGAGATATATTTTTTATAAATTGCATTAACATCGACCAGAAATTACGCGAAAACTACTCGATTTTCCAAAAAGTCTTGCATGACTTAAAGATATAATTTTTTAGGACAGTTTTATTTAAGAAAAAATCTCTATCATCAGTATTGCATTTTTGCTATGTTCATTCTTGGTAATTTTCGAAATTCAGAATTCGGTGATAGTATGACCAGCTTCGCTTTTTACTGTCCTTTAATACATACCATGCCAAAATTTTAAGAAAAATTTTGGAGCCGTTTTCGAGGAAATAATCATATGAAATGCCTTCATTTCACGCAAAATTACGTGAAAACTATTCACATGTTCGAAAAAGTGTACATGATCTTATTTCAAGATCTCTTTGAGCAATATGTTATTCAGAAAAAAATGCATGGTCAATATTGTAGTTATACGAAGACGGCGGAAAAAAATGTGAATTTTTGCTTCTTCAGCAAATTCAGACTTTGCGAAGAAAATAGACTTGCGCCTTTTTTTATCTTTCCGTATACTACCCGAAGATAAAGTGTAATAAAAAAGTTCGTGGCTATTGTTTTAGAAAATTTTGGAATGTAAATGGAATGTAAAGTATCCCCAAAATTTTGGAACGCAAATGGAATGTACAGTACCTCCCAAAATTAAAATATCCGTTTCAAACTCGCATTGTTTCGAGTTTTATTCAGATCGATCGGAGGTATTACTACATTTAGGAACAAAGGTTTTTCCCCTTTTTCGTTACCTGAACCTAACAAAATGAGTTTTTCTGCCGAAGAATCGGCTGTGTACTTTTGCGTTACAATAATTTTTTTATTACATACAGAGAGAGGCGAGAAAGTAGAACTGTAGACAATACGGTACGTGTACAATTTTATTACTCTCAAGTGGTATTTTTATTTGGATGAAGGTATCCCAATCCAAACCCATGCATTGGTGGTATCCCATCCAATTTGATTTCTATAAAAATTAATTTTTAATAAAAATATTATACAAATATATGCGTGTGGTTCGTGGTTAGCATAGCAGCTTTCCGTGGTGCGATACCGGGTTCTATTCTCGATCTGGGCAAAAATAGTATTCCATTACAATCATCTCATTTTCTATATCTGTGTGTCGAAGGAAAAACTCGGGCTGGTCAAGAAGGGCCTATGCAGGTTACGGTGAAGGGAATACTCCATGTTCACCACGTCTCCCTTAACCCCAATTGCATATAATAAATCAAAACAGTGCCCTGGAAACGCTGCTATTGCTCTACCACTCTCAAAAAAACCTTCCACTGCGCATGCCCGAACGTGGCCTCTCCCTCCAACGCTCCTAATATTTCCCCGCCTGCCTGTGCTCTTTGTCACAACATAGCTCTCCCTCTGTCTTTCTCTCGTGGGTCGCGCGGTAATTCAACACTGTGAGTTTGGTGATAACAAACTGATGAGTGAAAAAGATCAGACGAAAGGCAGCTTTCGTGTTTCTACAGTAGGGGTTGTCCAAATGGTCAACAGAAAATAAGCCGTGTCTTGGAGAGTTTCGGTCTCCAGTCCCTGTTTTACCGTGGCTAGTGAGCAGTGACAGTGTCCTTTACACAGTAGCTGCTGTTATTTACAAAAATCCAATTATTACAAATAATTCAAAGTACATCCACTGAAAAACGATAGGTCGTTGATCAAATAATCATTGAACATGGCCACATTCCTCTCCATCTTCCACCGTACCATATAGGTCTAAATCCAATAGAACTTGTTTGGGGATTTATAAAAGGGCGCGAGGCAGCAGCAAACAATTGGTGCATTCTTAAAAGAAAAGGAAACGTTTAGCAGAGAAGCGTTTGCACAATACGATGTATTCATTTCTTTGGACACTCCTGGGAGTGCGAGTTCCTCTTTTGACGAAGAGGGCAGTGATGACGAGTGACGGTCAGCGCAATCGCTGCGTCCTGCAGTCGCCTCTCCTTCTCGCCTACGCGCTTCCCTTATCGCAGAGAGGGGAAATCTCAGCTGCAGCAGGGTGGGGGCAGCCTCCAAGACTTTATCAAAGGTACGTCCGCCATGATGGTGTTTTTTGCGAGCGGTTCAGCTATAGATTGCAAATATTGGATTAATCCGACCCTACAATGCCTAATATATACATACAAATATTTCTATAAAAGTTAGCTTGATGTACAAAAATTGTTTATCGTAAAGCGATGTACCGGGAGCGGTAGCTCAGTGCATCAACTGATGTCACAGCAGCGCCTCTGATCGGCAGGTCCTAGGTTCGAGTCCTGATGGCGGCAGGGTTTTCGACTCTAGCTTTTCAACTAGGTCGAATTCAGTACCTGTCTGGAGGATAATTCTAGCGGCCGGCTGCTCTGATCAGTAGTTTTCCGTGGTTTCTCCGATCAACACCAGATGAATGCCGGAGCAGTACCCTAACAAACGGGCCACGGATTGCGCGCGATCTGTCCTTTCTCTTCCTTGTCCTAAAATCTCCCTTTACACACACACTTAACATGCACTACACTACCACATATTCGGGGAGATCGGTCGGGAGCTTAGAGCTTGTCCCAGCTGGGGCAGTGCCCCGCTGGTGGGAGAGTCCTGGTTAGGGGGAAACCCCGCTAGCCGACGGTAGGTCGGCGCCGGATCTCGCCATCTAGCGGAGGAATATCACCGCCATCTCCTGAGAAAAACATGCACTTCATTTACGGGATTAATGACCCAAGCAGTTGACGCGCCCGGAAACACGAAAAAATCAATCAATCATGTAAAGCGATGTATGTGCATGTATATTGGACGTAGAGCAATCAATGTGAATAAATTATAGAATAATATTAAATAAAATAAAAGGACAGTATAATTTTCGCGACAGGGGCTTGTGCTTCAGTCCCGCGTCTCCTGTCTGCGCCACCGCCACAGACGCCGGCGATCTTCCTGAAGGCCCCTGCTGGAATGCGCGGTCGAAAGGGGGGCGGAGGGCGGGGCGGCGCGTTGCCAGCGCTGCGTAAAATCGCCGGAAGCGCTGCCAACGGGAAGAGGGGGGAAGGCGTCGCCAGGTGCATGCGTCCGCACCTCTTGGACCGCGTGCAGGAAACTCGCAAGCACTGCTCCCTCAGCGGATCTCAACATCTACAACAACAATAATAACAACAGCATTTCGTGCGCTTGTTTTCGAAATTTATGTAATTCAGAATATATTTTCTCTCAATCTGTGACCGGGAGCGGTATTTCAGTGCATCAACTGATGTCACTGCAGCGCCTCTGACCGGGAAGTGCTAGGTTCGAGTCCTGACGGCGCAGGGTTTTCGACACTAGCTTTTCAGCTAGGTCGAATTCAGTCGCTGTCTGGAGGAGAATTCTAGCGGCCGGCTGCTCTGATCGGTAGTTTTCCGTGGTTTCTCCGATCAACACCAGGCGACTGCCGGAGCAGTACCCTGCCAAAACGGGCCACGGACCGCGCGCGATCTGTCCTTCCTCTTCCTTGTCCTATCCTCTCCCCTCACACACACACACACACACACACACACACACACACACACACACACACACACACTTACATTAACATGCAGTACACTGCCACAAATTCCGGGAGATCGGTCGGGAGCTTAGAGCTTGTCCCGGCTGGGGCGGTGCCCCGCTGGTGGGAGAGTCCTGGTTAGGGGGAAACCCCACTAGCCGACAGTAGGTCGGCGCCGGATCTCGCCATCCAGCGGGGGAAGATCACCGTCATCTCCCGCGAAAAAAACATGCACTACACTAACGGGACTATTGCCCAAGCAGTTGACGCGCCCGGAAACACGAAAAAATCAAATCAAATCTCTCAGTCTGTGGCACATATTATCTGATGTATCTATTAATCCATGTCTATATTAGCGAAATTCTCTATTAGTCGAGGTGGTGTGTGTTCCGTTAACAACTCATTAACGGAAGTTACCTGGCATCGCAGGTGCTTGCCATTCAGAATAGTTCTGTCTTTAGAGTATATTGTCCTATATTATCAGAAATGTAATTTCGATTTCTGTGTATCGATGACATCTATTTTAATATGTTTCTCATATCTGGCGTTGTTTATGGGCAATCAATAGTAAGTAATATATCTCAGCATATTTTATTAGACGAAAATTTCGTACAACCTGCGTACAAATTGCGTACAAACTAAGAGTTTCCGTAATTGATTCTTCACCTTTTCGTGCAAAATATAGTTATCTGGGTAGATTATACTCCTTTTTACAGAGAGCGCAGATCTGAAGTTGAGCATAATGATTGAAGACATCTGTTTTTGGTTGATTGTAATATCGAAGTTCTGCGATCATGTCAAACCTTTTTTATGATGTGTTGTAACATTTCGAGTAACTGACATTATTTACGTTTCCAAATTATTTGAGTGAAATTAAAGACCAAGGAACACGCTTAGTTGTCACGTAGGAAATCCAATTGTGATCCACAAGATGAATTTGTAAAAATGTAAGTACACTCAAAATTATAATCCTACATCCGTTTAAATAATATCCACGTTATAATTTGATTACAATCTTTTCTTCAGTTGCAAATATAATCACTGTCATTAGTTATATTTGCAACATGAAGTGCTTTCGTCTCGGTTTAATTTAAACAAAACTCAAGAACTTCTATGTTATATTAATTCTTTTAATTAACAACCGTGTTATAAATGTACAGTAACTCTGTTGTTATAAACTTATGGGTTTGTCTTGCTCAGCTCAGAATAGTACGTCCTTCTTGACTTCTGGAATATCTGTAACTAATAAACATTTTATTCGTTCACATGGCAATGACATGACATGACAATTATTGATGTAAGGTAAATATTTATGAAAAAGCTCCATTGTACTGAAGCATCAGTACACAGCATATACATTTGCAATCATTGGTTATATTTGCGTTGGTTATATATATATTATGAATTGAATTTAAAATATGATACCGTTACGATTGGGAAGAGAATGTCACACGATGTTATTGCCTGCATGAGACATATTGAAATGAAAAGGGAATGATACAAGGGGGTTGTTCGAATGACGTGTTAATTAACAAGATGTCAAAACAATATGATCAACTAGGGAAACTTTCAAATTGCCTTCTATTGACAGTAAAAATACTCCTGCTCTGAGTAACGTTAACTGTACTTCAAAGCAATGTAAATGATGCTTCCCTCAAATTAGTGGCAATTTCATAAAGAGCTAGGTGAACCCTTGCGATTACATCATATAAAAGGGAGACCTGTGAAAAGATAATAACAGGTACACGATAGATAAAATTGAAACCCCCGAAAATATTGTTGTATGTACTTGAATTTATTATTCTCCAAAATTGATGAAATTAGGAAGGTTTACAAATTCTGCACTACGAAATGACTATTCATTGCAAATACAGAGTTATACATGTTTCTGAAAATGTAATTGAAATGTTTTATATTAACCAAAGACAATACATGCACGTGCATAATTTCTCCTTGTATTAGACTCTTGAATGATATCCTGCTAGCCACCTTAACTTACAAACTTCACGCACCACATATAATTAAAATCACTGAATGTTTGTATATGGGCACATATGTTATACAGTTGCTGGCATTGTATTGCATTCAGTAATCTTTACCTTCAAAAGTACTCCACACTTCGAACTTAAAAACTGGCTGTCTTCTCGTCGGTAACTATAATCTCATGATACAAAGATTACATCACGTGAAACTTCACACTTGCAGCAATACAAAACGACCAAAACCAAACACAGTTCTATTCTAAGTGATCTTGAAAACGTAATAAACAAATGGCGGCAGAAAAGATTTACTTTTATTAACTACTGTTATATTACCACGTTCTATTGTTATTTATATTTACTGTAACCGTTCTTCTATCCAACCTGCCTAACATGCTCGTGCCCTCACGTTGGGCTCACAATGTAATGTCGCCACACACCTAATACCCTTTCTCTTAATACCTCTGGGCGCACAATGCAACCGATTTCTCTTATATCCACCCCATTTGCCTTGCCCTTGCTCTTGCTTAGTCGCCCGTACCTCGGCTTAGCTCACTATAATTTATTCAATCTTACCTGGGCGTGAATCGCGTGCTCATTCCATACGGACCTGAGACGGGATACCTCACGTTCGTGCCTGGGTCAATCTCTATAGAACTACTAAGAAACAACACACATATTCGAGGCAATCATGAGCCATACTAAATGCTCATTTGTTTATTGCAAGCAAATTTCAACACATTGACAAATGAACCCTTGGCTTGCAAAAGAAGAAAGACAAATAACGCGAAAACATAAGTATAAACAACATAAAAATAATCCCATTCACACTTAAAACAACAACAAACTTTTCATTCACACAGGAATGCGCATTCTGTCGTGACCTCATCTTATGGTTGTTGTTTTAATTAATCTAATTGCCAAAACTTGATCTTCGACAGAATCTTGGCGGATTTTTGTCTCGAGCATAAAAAAAAGTATTTATGCAACTCATGCAATTTCCCTTTGCTGCGGCGTCGCGCACTGTCAACGCCCGCCGTTGCCCGGTGTCTCGTGCACCGCCCGTGGACGAAATTCTAATTCGGCTGCCACCAGTTCCTGGACGCCACTAATTCACTTTCAAATCCGTTGCTTACAGTCCCGGTTATTGTTTCTCGCGACTAATCACATTCCCGCTAATGTTTTCCCACGTCTTACTTACGCGAAATAATGTTTTCACAATTTTGTCCGTGAATTTAAACAAAAAAAAAATTAATTTTATCTCCACAATGTTCCAATGACCTCTTTTACTGGATAAAACTCTCGAAAAACACTTCCAGCGAATATTTTAAGAAATTCTAAAAAATTTCAGCACGACGATATAACGCGTGTGCTCGTGCCCAAAACTCAACTCGTTCTTTTTCACATTGTTCATTCACATTCACATTGTTCATTTCACATTCACATTGTTGGTCTACAATCCGACAACTTTCTTTTTTTTCTTTTCAAAACACTCGCCCATCACGGTACATTTAGAAATTCATACTTCCATCGTTTGCGACCGTCTTTTCTCTCTTAATCCCCCACGTTATAAATGTAAATATTGAAAAAATTGAAAATTCAATAAAACTGAGTTTCCTTTGCACTTCCAACAGCACAACAATGGGTGCCATCTTCTTCGTTCTTAATGTGTTACATACAATTCATACACTTTCTGATGTTTCTTGACCCCGTGGCTCGAATTACTTGATTTTTGCTTTAAACTCTTTCAAAAATCGGGTTCTACCCATTGTTTATTTTGCCTATTTTCGTCCTTTACGTTTTCTACTGCCTTCTGAAAATTATAAGCACGCAGCGTTGCCGTCTATTGTTTTCTTTGCGTACTTAATTTCTCCTTGACCAGTAAAGTTCTGTTCTTTTTATATTTTTCACGTTCTGGGTCTTGCAAATCATTACATTACGTTTATTATATTTTTAAAATGTAGTGTTTTGCACAATAAAACAAGTTAAAAGTGGGCAAGTGATAACACATCTAGGACCCACTACCTTCAATTAATGAAAAAAATCAGGATATTTGGTTGAGTAGAAAGTTCAAATTTCGAACAAAAAACTTAAGTGTTTTGAACAAACATATTTTGAAATCATCTACTCTTTCTCTCTAATTAACTTGCATTAGATTTAATTATTATTTTTAATATTCTCTTCTATTCTAGCAGTAACAATCCCTCATTCGAATGTCCATTTTATGACGCGGCGCAGATTAACTTCTAATTTCTTCATTTTTATTATTTGTACGCAACTTATCACGTGTTTCCCAATCCCTGCGCCCCTGTTCGCTAGTTCCGTTAGACATTTTCTTGTTATATTGTTAACTTTAAAATTCATTAAATTAAAGTTTCTAATTGTAATATCGTCCTCACTTTTCACAAAGTATATTCGAGACTCCTTTTTCTTTATTTATTAATTTGTTCATCGACCCAAGTATGGTGTTTCGTATTAATTAGTACTTTCGTATTAATGTATTCGTATGTAATGTATTCGTATTAATGTAGTACTTTTTCGTATTAATTTTCGTGTCATTATACGGGTCTCTTGTTTTGCTTTTTTGTATTTTTATAAATATGTTCTCATATTTGCATCGAATTACTTGAAAAATTTAATATATCACTCGCTATTTCACATTTAAAATGATGACATCTTCTTAGTTTTCAATTGAGTGATTTTTATCGTAAAATGTTTTCTCCTCTCCGACTGAAGACCGTATATAGTCTTGAGACGCCTCTTTTCAAAACTGCTTACAAAGAACACCTAGCGACGTAATACACATGTAAAGTCCATTTATTTTTTCTCGCGTTCACGAGAGCTACTGAATCAGGCATTTTGATGATTGACTTCCCCTTTTGCACCGAAAAGGTTCGATTGACCATCGTCACCTCTTTGATTAAAAAACCCTCAGAGCACAACCCAAGGTAGAAAGCAACGAGGTAGAGGGAATGCACCCCTGATAAAAGCGCAGGGAACGTTAGATTGTGTTTTTTTACTGGGTGCTATATTACGAGATTTCTTTGCCTTCTTGCATTCTTTCTTTGCGTTTTTGTTTGTATACTTCCATGAATCTTCAACTTGCTCCTTCAGTTTACTATTGAAATTTAAATGAAGAGATATTAAATGCTGAGACAAATAGAAAATGTAAGTACATTTTAGTCGTTCTTATTTTCTGTAAGAGTTGTTCGAAACGGTGAAACGAGTTTCAAGAGATTACAGGGAACCAGCTTTAGAACTAACTACGCACACAAAAGGTTCTTTACCAAGTTTCAGCAGAAAGTCGAGTTTCTTTGGAAGGAACACTCTTTTTTCTCTGTACTACTTTAAGTTAGTCATCTCCAACTTTCCTCATTTCTTTATTAGTGTTTTGTTTCCATTCTGTTTTTCTTACACTTTGATACTTCCTCCATTTCTTTTGTTACTCCTACATTTTTATCATATTTAAATGAGTCTACTTCCTCAAAGCTCTCTAATGAAATATTTTACTGTGAACTACCCGAGTTTAGCTCAGAACCAGCGTTGCCATAGACTCTGCAGTGACTCTGACCGAGAGGTCGTAGGGTTCGAGACCCAATGGTCGCGTAGCTCGGACCTGCTTAGGTCCCTCAGGGCATCAGTCGATGCCACTGCTGCGCCTCTGATCGGGAGGTCAGAGACCCTCCCGAGGGTGGCGTGATTTTCGACACTAGCTCGACACCCAGGTCGAATTCAGTCGCTGTCTGGAGGAGAATTCCGCCGCCGTATGATCTGATCGATAATTTCCCGTGGTTTCTTTGTTCAACACTTGATGAATGCCGGACCAGTACCGTAACAAACGGGTCACGGATCTATCTTCCTCGTCCTTGTCCTATTCTCACCCTTTACACACACATTAGCATGCACTACACTACCATACATGCCGGGAGACCGGTCAGGAACTTAGAGATTGCTCCAACTGGGGTGGTGCTCTGCTGAGTGAGTGGGAGACCCTTGGTTGAGAAAAACCCCGCAAGCTGAAGATTAGGTGGGTGCCCGATCTTGTCATCCAGCGGGGAGAAGATCACCGCCACTTTCCACCATAAAACATGCATTACACTTACGGAACTAATGATATTAGCATTTCACGCGTTGAAACTCTCTGACCGAGTGCGGTAGCTCAGTGCATCAACTGTGTCACTGCAGCGCCTCTGGCTGGGAGGTCCTAGGTTCGAGTCCTGATAGCGGCAGGATTTTCGACGCTAGCTTTTTAGCTAGGTCGAATTCAGTCGCTGCCTGGAGGACAATTCTAGCGGCCGGCTGCTCTGATCGGTAGTTTTTCGTGCTTTCTCCGATCACCACCAGGCGAATGCCGGAGAAGTACCCTACCAAACGGGCCACGGACCGCGCGCGATCTTTCCTTCCTCTTCCTTGTCCTATTCTCTCCTCCTACACGCACACTTACACTAACATGCACTACTCTCCACATATTCCGGGAGACCGGTCGGGAGCTTAGAGCTCTTCCCAGCTGGGCGGTGCTCCGGTGGTGGGAGAGTCCTGGTTAGGGAGAAATCCCACTAGCCGACGGTAGGTGGGCGCCGGATCTCGCCATCCAGCGGGGGAAGATCACCGCCATCTCCCGAGGAAAAACATGCACTGCACTAACGGGATTAATGACCAAAGCGGTTGACGCGCCCGGAAACACGAAAAATTCAATCAATCGAAACTCTCTGGCGGTTGAGATGGCAGGAAGCTAAACACTCGCCCACCGAGTGGCGCGGGGCAAGACTTGGAGCCACCGAATATTCCAGACACGTCAAAGTCGCGGGTGAGGTAACAAGCATACTAGACATCGCGGGCACTGCGTTGAGAGAAATTGGCGCGATATTTAAAATTAAGGGTGGTACAGTACGCTCGAGAGTAGCGGTACGTCACTGGATACCTGGCTCATGACAGTCTTTGTAAGAAGTTAAATGACAGTATTTGTCACAAATTTACGTATATAAATTACCATTTTCTGTTTAAACCAAAGTAATGATTCATTCAAATAAAATAATACATCAGTCAGATTTCAAATTCTCAATTGAAAGTAAAATTAAACATTTTAAATCGCAAGTATCTTGAGTTTGTAATCGTATTTAGTTCTGAGTGATACAAAAGCATTAATTTTATACTTTCAGGGTAGGATAGATAAGGATTGTTGTCTGTCAAAAGCGCTGTCTGTCCGTGAACGAGAATTGTTAACTTATAGAAAGTTGTCAGTTTTCTCCAAATTATTGCTGAATGCAATAAATAACTGAATGATTAAATAACACAACAGAAAACGAAAAGATGATTGTGAAAAGGAAGTAAATATTAAATAGTAATAAATTTGAAAGAATGTACGCATAATTCAAATCTTGGTTGCTTGGTAAAACAAATCTGGCAAATATATTTTCGTATGAAGCCCGCTGTTGCGCGCACACATCCCTTTTTGGCCTTGAAGGGGAAATGACAACGGAATCAGGGGAAGTTGCTCGTGCCCATAGGAGCGCCGAGCTTCCCAGGCGGGCAACTAGTTCGTGCGGGAGCGGTTTGACGTGCCTGGTTTACTCCCATGTAAATAGTGGCACTTCAAGGTCACGAGGTTGACGGAGAGCGGGGAACACTGTCATTCCGTAGGGAGTTCCGTTACGAATTACATTTCTGGTATTAGAGTTCCCGATTGGACGACAATGTCCCCCTCCCCTTTTCCTTCCAGAGTGTGACCTTGAAGTGCCTCTATTTAACGCATTGGCTGCCGTGAGGGTCGCGAGTTGACCTCGCGCGGTTTGACTAAGGGGCCGTGTGGCCCACCGGTAGGTCCCAGCGGTACTCCGATGAGGGTCACGGGTGTGTGTCACGCTGGTGTTTATTGCAAGGTCTCTGTCTTCCCAAGCGGGATTCAAATTCATTTACTTTCAACTTTCTCCAATAGAGCGAAGCACAATTTGTTATAGAATGTTCTTAGCATTGTGAACTACCACTTTTAACAGCGTTGTTGTATTGTATAGGATTTATTCCATGTATTTTGTTTCGTCGTTTTTTTCTTCAATTCAGTTCCTTTACTTACTCAAAAGCAGTTAGTATTTATGTATTTGTTTTTCCTTTGAGATATCTTAAATATCATTGAATTTAAAAGTGTGGCCCACTAGTCATCCTCATGTAAATATGTGCACTGCCACGAGGGTCACCGGTGTCCCTGAAGTGTGAATCACATATATGATTTTATATTTAATTTTTAAAGTTATTTTGGGAACATCTGAAAATGATTTCAGCAGTAAAGTAAAAAAAAATGTGTGGCTCCCAGAGACCATATTCTTCTTCAGCATATGGCCCCCAGATGTTCTTCCTCATTGTGCCTTGGGCAGTCATTGAGCGAAATAAGCGTGCGGCTGTGCGTGTGGCGAAGAGGTCTGTTCGGAAGCGCTTCCTGCTCCGATACGTGTGCAGCGCGAACGCACGTAAATCACGGGGCGGCTTAGCCTCGTCGACTGCGGTCTGCGCCGCGCCGGGCAGTTCCAGGGGCCGCGGCCGCGGAAGAGCCGATGGCAGTGACAAACTCAGTAACAGGAATTTTGTGGTCTGGGTTTGATGCATTGGAATTTTGAACATTGAATCTGACTAGGCATACTACGGATATTGTAAATTCAAAGCATAGTCAAACACAATAGTATATACATTGCGATGTGGGGTTGTCATTGGAGCCATATTGGGTCAGATAAATGAAAAGGCAGAGTATGACCCCATTCATATTTAGCTGTTTTGAGTTCATTTGGCATAGTTTTGTTAAAAGCATTTTTTTGCCCACACCCATGTGTGTGTATATATATATATATATATATATATATATATATATATATATATCCGAAATTAATTATTAATTCCCGAAAATTAATTATTAATTTAATAGAAATATTTATACATAATATAATTTCTGCCTTTTCTCTCTCTCCCCTCCTGCTAAGTCTTCCCACTTCTGCCCCCTCTCAGTTACATCTTCTCTTTGTTCTCTCCTCTCTGTCTTCCTCCCTCCTCTCTTTCTCCCTGCTCTCTCTTTGTCACTCCCTTCACCTCTGTCTCTACATCGAATTCTCTCTCCCTCTTTCTCTGTTTCTTCCTTTGAATTTTTGACGTAGTTCTTCCGGAGCTGCTGTGCTGCACACTCTCAGCAAACTTTATTCTATTCATCATTCAACAATTCCTCTCAAGCAGCCCTCAAAACGACCTTCTCCGCGGTCATTGCCCTTGAAATTCATCACAATCAGAGAGTTCGCACTGAAACACAGCAGTGTCACCAGGGTTTTAGTATCTCGACGAGAACGGGCGTTTTTACGGTCGCGTTGCAGTCCGTATTAGCGGACGTAAATTCCTGGATGAAAACAAATCGTAAATAAAATTCCTTTACGGCCGACTACGCGATGGAGGCCCGCTCGCCAATCACTCCCGCCGGCATTCTCTGCGAGTTTGGGACGCGCTGACGACAGATGGCCCTCCGCCCGGGGCCCTCGGGGAATTACTGGCAAGGCCGATAGTCACGCCAAGGGCGACCCTGCGGTCTTCTGCTCCAGACGGTTTCGAGATAATCGCTTTTGTGGAATGAGTTTGCGGAGTGGGGGCGTGCGGTTATGCCTCAGGAAAATGAAAGGTGAAGTGTAGACAAATGATCTCTTGAAATTTGAGGTTAGAGCTCATCGAACGATGGTGCTTGTTGATGAGATGCAATAGGGGATTGGGGCCTAGAAGAAACTGAACGATTCATAGTTTTGACTTATCTGAATATTTGCGAAAGGGTAAGAACTGAAAGGTTCGTGAAAGTGTACGTGATTAAGAACATTGAAAACTAACCTAATTATAACCTAACCTGATCATAATCACATAGACCGTGTTTCTGTGGAGTTAAAAGTAATTCATAAAAACTTTGTCTCTCATATGCTAAATGAAATAGAGCGTACAATTTATAAAACATTTTAACAACTAATAAAAAGAATCGGCTCATATCACTTATCGTACCCGTCATGAAGTATTCGACTCACTACAACAAACATACGAAATGACACCTTTTGAAAAAATACTTTGAGGGCACAGTTGAGGCTTTGTTACGAATGTCTAAGATGGCGTTAAGCCCCTGGCCTTCGTCGTCCAGCATTAACATGAACCAATCTTAAGTCTGTGCAAACTCGCATTCAAAGCATTTTACGACAAATTCTTTGTTATCCGATCTCACTGTGCACGAGAAGGCCGTGATAGAATCGTTCTGGAAGGAGGCGATAAGGGATTAGACTTAAACAGTTCAATTTTTCTTCAAATTAAACCTAGTGTAATTTGAGAAAATATTTCGTTTTCCATTATTATTATTTGTTTTCCTTTCATTAAAAATCCAAATCACGAAAACATCACTTCTTGGAAATACGAGACTATCACGCTTAAAATTGATTAGTAAAAAAAAAACAAACATTTATCCATTAGTATGAGGTGCCATTTTGGCATCAACATCACCAACTTCTCTCACAATTTGTTCCAATTGGTTGCAAGCAACAGATGGCGTTTTTATCACACTGAAACGTGCTATTCTGTGTTTACGTATGCATAGTATGGAGCAAAATATAGAATAAAACGCGCAGATCAAATTCTATGCGTTCAATGTTTGGTTCCAAGATGAAGCTTTTCTCTTTTGAAGCAAAGTGCTAAACGTTCTCAAGTTCCCAGCTACTGTTATTTTGATTTCTTATAATAATAATAATAATAATAATAATAATAATAATAATAATAATAATAATAATAATAATAATAATAATAATTTCGAACAATAGGTCAGATATAATAGTTCTAAACAATCTCAAGAAAACAGCTATGATAATTGATTTTGCAGTCATTATCAATAACAATTTGGAATCTGTATATAATTTGAAAATTCAGACATGTGTACCGCAAACTCAAGAACTTCGTGATCAATGGAGACTTCAGAATATCGATATACAACCGATAATCATGTCAACCGTAGGATTAATCCCAAAACGCACAGTGCCTGCAATTCAAATGTTGGAATAACCATTTTCATGCGTAGAGCAAATGCAGGAAGCAGTAATACTGGACAGCTGCAGAATAGTAAGAGAATTCCTGGAATCTTCTACTGATTGGGAAACGATTGATTGAAATGTCTACAGATTAACATTCGTTCGTGTCTTGTCTCTGCGAGATTGACCGAGCCTAGATAGACCATCAATGGTCAGGTGAATGTTCCTGTATATAGTGCAGTGAGTGAAAAATTCGGAATAATAATAATAATAATAATAATAATAATAATAATAATAATAATAATTATCATCATCATCATCATCATCATTATTATGAGCGGGTCGGCTCGTGATATATTTTACTAGATCGAGGAAAGACTGTAATTGACAGTTGTTTAAATTAACTATCGTTTTTTATATTAGGATAGAGCGTTCTTGAAGGAAGTAAAATTCGTGTCTAGGCGTCCATCCGAGACGCTAGTGAGGGAAGTCACGGATTATAATAATATTGCCGGGAGAATTTGGAACCAGATCACGGACATTAGGCGAGGACTTTATCCAGAAGCAAGATTCTGCTGCGTTGACGGAGAAGATTCTACGGGGCGCCATCGAACGAAAAGTAGAGAGCGCGCGAAGACCTACGAATGAATAACAAGGTAACGTAACGAGGTAAAGACTATTGTAATACAGAGAAAACTGGTCATGACCAAAGAATGATTCATTTTTGATTATCATTATAATAAATTATAATTTGTTAAGTTGAAAGAAAGCTGATTATCATTGTTCGTTACGTGCAATCCAGCATTTTAATCAGATTTTCAGATTCCTCGCCACTCCGTATGGATGGCAAATTGAATAATTAGTTGCATAGTAAGTAGCAACAATTATGAACTTCGAACCCCAATTAACTGAGCTAGCACAACATAATTTTGGAAGGAGAGATATTTAAATTACGTAGGAATCATTAAGTTTCTAGTGTAACCGTTTCCTTGCGCCCAAATTACATTTATCAGTGATAATTGTGTTTCAAATTGGCTCCAGTCAACGTCGGGCATGTTTTAATAGAAAAAAAGGAATGCAAAATCATTAGAAAAATTCTTGGTCCAAAATGCACAGACGAGCAGTATAAACACGGAAGTAAAAAAGAAATCGGACAATATACGCATATTCAGCGAAATATCAGAAAACGTAGACTAAATTATTATGGACACATCAAAATAATGAAGCCTAAACGTGTTACAAAACAAATAGTTGCATTTTATGAGAATAGAAGTAAAGCAGCAACTGACACTATAACATGGATCTAGGAAATTAAAAAGGACCTTAAATTATGGGATCACAAAAGAAGACATTCGAAATAGGAATACATTTAGATCCAAGGTGCAGTCATGGCGGATTGATTAGGAAGAAGTACCAAAGTGTAGAACAGGAAAAGCTTGGAACGGAGAGAGAAAAAAGACACACAGTCAAAATATGGAAGAAATATGGGCACAAAGAAAGGCTAAGAAACACATCTGAGTACTTTGCGTAGTCCCAATTGGGCTTAGATTTCATTATACTGAATCCAATTTCTATCCCTCCGGGCTGTTAGTTCTGGGGGATGCAATATGAAAATAATGATAATGACGGGTGAATGCACGACACACACACACACACATACACATACACATACACATACACATACATACACATACACACATACACATACACATACACATACACATACACATACACACATACACACATACACATACACACATACACATACACATACACATACACATACACATACACATACACATACACATACACATACACATACACATACACATACACACACACAGCACACCCATGCCCGAGACGGAACCCGAACCAGCGATCTTTCCGTCCGAGATCGCCACGGCACTACTGCCTTAGCGATCTCGGCTCGTGTCGGCATTATTATTATTATTATTATTATTATTATTAATATTATTATTGTTTTAGTGTTACTCTTTCACGTTACATACAATTTAATGTGTATCCAATACCAATCATAATTACGGTTTATGTAATTGTCGGAAAATTGTATATTTTGTTTTTATCTCAGAAATCTAATGGCTCATTTAACTCTTCTCTTTTATATCCGAAAAAAAATTTACTCCTCTCTGAGAAGACTTTTCGTTTATATTACAATGCGGTAGGTCATGATGCTTCATTCAACGATTTACGCCCCTTGCAAACATTAACCTGAATGTTGACTCACATAACCAGTAATGCTTATGCGCCTCAGAAATAACATACGAGTTGCCTGTGGCTGTGAAATTGCCTTGTTTGTCAACTCTGCGTAGCAAAGCTTCCTCCGTGTTAATTCTGTATATCAAAGTAAACATGAAATTCATATGCATCCATCTTCTCTTAA
Source organism: Teleogryllus oceanicus (assembly GCA_964035755.1). Lineage (NCBI taxonomy): Eukaryota > Metazoa > Arthropoda > Insecta > Orthoptera > Gryllidae > Teleogryllus > Teleogryllus oceanicus. Next base: position 16,428,955 of record CAXIVR010000006.1, on the reverse strand, counting down.
TTCAGTGAGATATTAAATTAAATTAATTGTGTTTCCAATGTTTTCGAAGTACAGTGACACGGCTTTAGATTATTAAGGAAACTTCTACTTGTTACTGCTACTGAAAAATACTTTTTAGGGGGTTGTGGCTCTTGCACCGACTCTCAGCGTTAACGGACTCGGCGTTTCTCTTCGAAGGGGCGCGACTTCAAATCCCGCTCTTGGAATGGTTGCCAGTACCTGTCTTCCGCTCACTCGTTCTGCCTAGGCCCTTCTCGTTAACCTCGCGTGTATGATTGAAGAGAGGCTATGTGGGGGGAGGGCGACCGTCTCGGACTAGGAATACCCAAATGAATGAATGAATAAACGAATGGATAAATACACGAATGGATGAATGAATACACGAATGGATGAATGAATACACGAATGGATGAATGAATACACGAATGGATGAATGAATACACGAATGGATGAATGAATACACGAATGGATGAATGAATACACGAATGAATGAATGAATACACGAATGAATGAATGAATACACGAATGAATGAATGAATACACGAATGAATGAATGAATACACGAATGAATGAATGAATACACGAATGAATGAATGAATACACGAATGAATGAATGAATACACGAATGAATGAATGAATACACGAATGAATGAATGAATGAATGAAATATACGAACAAATAAACAAACGAACGAAGAAGGAATAAATAGATAGATGGATGGATAGATGGATGGATTGATGGATGGATAGATGGATAGATTGATGGATGGATAGATGGATAGATAAATAAATAGATAGATAAATAGATAAATAAAATGTTACTATTTGAACCCGCCCAATAATCAGCATGTTAGAAATAATTGCCACACAGTCCTTGAACCGGATGAACCGGCGAATGAATCGGATGGCGGCCAGGCTGGTGCGGGTGTACAGACTTCATGACGAGGGGGAGAGCCTCGGGGTGGCGCCAGCGTTCGCTGTCGTAGAGCTGACAGGGAGTGGGATTATTGTAGGGAAGTGCGCAGAGAGGAAGAGAGAGAGAGAGAGAGGGGGTATCTCGTCTGAAGGAGTGGCATCTTGACGGGAAGAAGATATGAATTATGCAGTCACAGCGTTGAAACAGCGTCAGGCTACAGTTGATGTAAATGCGAAGTAGCGATTGGTGACTTTTAGTTAGCGAAAAGATATTTATATCTTCCGTAAATGAAGTGACTACTCGAATTCTCTCGCGTGTTCTGCGCGCACCAACGTACCTGCACTGCATGCAAGACAGTATCCGTCCGACCAAGTAATTACTTATGAGAATTAATTTATGAAGTTGTTAATATTTTTGTATTTGGATTATGGTTGTAGTATATTATATCGGATTTTAACATTAATTGAATGTTTCCCGTTTATTGAAAATTCACACGGCGGCGACAGTGGTGTCAGACACTCGCATACTTACGTGACTATTTAGCTGTAGGATATTGGCACCACACACATATCTTTACCTGCTTAATTATTATTTAATTACATTCATTATAATAAGTTATTCTGTAATATGAAATCAAAATGCAAATTAAAATAATTGTGAAGGGACAATCCCGCCCCGGGCACTTACGTCGCAAACTTAAATGTGATGACTTGACAGTAGTTGGCCAAAGTAGTTGCCAAAGTACTTGGCTTGGTCAAAGTAGTTGGCCAAAGTAGTTGGCTTGGTCAAAGCAGTTGCCAAAGTAGTTGGCTTGTTCAAAGCAGTTGCCAAAGTAGTTGGCTTGGTCAAAGCAGTTGCCAAAGTAGTTGGCTTGTTCAAAGCAGTTGCCACCAGGGAGACTTGGTGATACAAATGGCATAATTAAATCTCTGCTCCACATCTGTTAGAACCGGAGATCTAGATTGCGTGAGAGGTGGTAATGGTGTTACAACGCGCTTATTTATCAGGGATTCGAGGAGATGGACGTTGTAAATCAAAGACTTGCTCTGAGGGCGTAATCGAGGGTAAATGAGATCGGAGTTGAAAATTGCATCAGAACAATACTGAAATGACAAAAAATGAAAGGAATATGAAAATATGGTCAACACTACGGACTACTATGGCTGAGCGACGACATTCATTTTCTGTAAGAGGAATGTTAAGGTCGCGGGCAAGGTAACAAGCATACTAGAGCTCGCGGGCACTGCGTCCAGAGAAATTGGCGCGAGATTTAAAAGAAAGGATTGTACGAATCTCTTCGGAGTGGCAAGTCTTTGGATACTTGATACATGACCGTTTTTACGAGAAGTCAGTTGACTGTTATTGCCCAAAAATTAGGTAATTAATTCACATTTTCTCCTTGAAACAAAGAAATATCCCTTAAAATGAAATAATGTAACAGTCAGATTTCAAATTCTCAAGTGATAGTAAAATTTTCAAAAATTGAATGAGAAGTATCTTGATTCTGTAATCCTGTTTGATCTTAATAGTGACATAAAATCATGAAGTTTTTTCGTTCATGTTAGAAGGATTAACAGACATATTTTTTACTGTAAAAAACGCTATTCGTCCGTATACGAGAATTGTTAGCTTACAGAAACTTGTTAATTTATTTCACATTATTACCAAATACAATAAATAACTGAATGGTTTAAACATGGCTAATAATAAATACATACAATAAATAACTGAATGGCATACAATAAATAACTGAATGGTTTAAGAATGGCAAAACAAAAACAAGGAAAGAATTCACCATATAAACCTATTTCTGTCACTTAGCAAATATGTTTCTGTAATGGAGATGTTAGTAAGAAAACAAGCATAAAATAGTAATAAGTAGCGAAGAATATAAACATAATACACTTCTCGGTTATTTCATAGAAATAAATCTGTCAGTTTTGTATAAAGCCGCTATTCACCGCCTCGCGCCGCTTCACTGTGACATGTATACCCCTTTCTGCATTTTAAGGGGAAATAAGTGCGGAGTGAGGGAAGTTGCCCGCGCCCGTAGGAGCTCTGAGCTGCCCAGGCGGGCAAGTAGCTCGTGCGGGCGTGGTTGGACGTGTCTGGTCAATGGAAGGTTCTTTGGTTCGAGTCTCGAGGGTAGAAGAGATTCGATCCTAGCCATAGAGCTAGGTCGAATTTAATCGCTTCCTGGGACATAATATTATCGAGCAACTACTCTCCCATCCGTAATTTTCTGCTTTTTATGAATACGAGGCGAATCCCGGAGCAGTTCCTTTAAAACAACCGGGGTCCGCGAGCAATCTTCTTCTCTTGATCCTTGATGTTTCCGCATATGCACACATACACATAACACCACTCTTTTTCCACCACATCACCACTCATGTTGAGAAATTAGTCGTCGTAGTCGAGAAGTTCGTTGTCCAAACTAGAGCGGTGCCGAGCTGAGGGAGACACTTGGTTGAGGAAACCCCAGCGAGCCGACATGAAGGTCGGCGCCGGACCAACGGGGAAGGAATACCGCCACCTCCTGGAATATAACATGCACTTCACTTACGGCACTAATAACCATTTCACTCGACGCTCCCGTAAACATTAAATACTCATTCGCTAGAATGATGCAACCGCCAACAATTCTAAAAACCTAAATAAACATTCTAAATCATGAAAAATACCTGAATTCTGATTGGAGCTGTACGTGCGTCATGAAGTCTCGTATGTCTTAGGATATAGCATGCGCGCACTGCAGGGCTAATGGAGACCTCGCTATGGGGGTTCCAGATTAGGGGCGGGGCCACGGGAACAAAGGGTGGGCTAGATTGGGGCGCGGGCGGCGTACGACGAAGCCCGCTTAATCCCAGGGAGGAGGGAGGGTGTTTGTGGGCCAATGGAAATGTGAGTGGCGAGTGCGGACGATGCAGCTTAGGCACGGCGAGAGAATCGCCGAATGAACAGACCCACGAGGCCTACTCTAAGACAAAAGACGCTGATTCGTCGGCTGCGGAATGGAAATACACGTGACGAAGTTGACAATAGAACTTCAATTTGGTAAACAACTACTTGGTGTCTTCGAATTTCGGATTTAATTGCTGACATGCTGTAGACATTTGGAATGTTAAAAATGGAGTGTTAAAAATGTATTTTTGCTACATTCTCAAAAATCATTGCGGCAGGCTTGATAATGTTGCGGGAAAGCTGCCAGTTCATTATTTTATGGTAATTTTATTCACGCCACTTAGAGCATACAGAGAATGTGAGTGGATTGAACTTTTTCATACAAAGGGACTCTTTAAAGAGTCAAAAATTACTAAAAGGATATTAGTGGACCGTAAAAAAGTACTCGTACCATGTAGACCTACCCATTAAATATTATATGACATATATTAACACTATTGTCGTCATCTTGAGTATCAGTAACTACGTACATCTGTTGCACGCTCGTAGTGCACGACAATACCTTACCACAAATTGAAAATTATTCTTTTGATACCTTACGTTCGTGTTCAAAACTACAGCTATGGGATTATTATCCTCCCTAGCATTGAGGTATCCCATTCATATTCTCCATGAAAAACTTAAAGTAGTCTAAAACTTTGAAACAGTTCTTCTGGAATGTAGAAGAAAACGAGTTATTGATATTGACATTTTCTGAAAGTATTGTTTTTCTGCCTTAAGGTTTTTCACGTTTTTCGGAATAAAGAATTTAATGACAGATGTCACTGTTCGACGTAAGTTCCTTGCGCTCAAATTTGTTCACTTGTGATTTAGTTTTATGAAACAAAATTGTGAGACATGAAACGAAGAAAAGAGATGTATTTGTATGTAGACAGACAGACAGACGAGTTCAGCTCAGAATCGGCAATACCTGTCTCTACGGCGACCGTGGTCAGGAGATTTTAGGGCTCGAGTCCCGGCGGTGGTTTCGACTCTGGCTAGATACCAAGGTTGAATTCTACCGCTGTCTGGAAGAGGATTCTAGCAGCTAGCTGCTCTGACCGGTAGTTTTCTGTGTTTTCTCTGATTATCAGGCGAATGCCAGAGGAGTACCTAACAAACGGGCCGCGGATCGCGCGCTACCTTTCCTTCCTCTTCCTTTTTTCATCCTCTCCAATTACACACATCCACACACATTTGCACGTACATGCACTACACTCCTTTACATGTTGAGAGTTTAGTGCTATCTGGGCTGGGGAGGTACCCCTCTGGAGGGTCCTACTACCTGGAGAATGGAAATCACCCGTAAGTGGATGTGTTGGTCGGTGGCAGATCTCATCATCCCATGTAAGGGGGCAGAACACTGCTGACCTATTTAAAATACCTTAAAGTGACTGCTAAAATCTGAAATATGGATTATTAATTTAAATGGAAATTAAAACTGCAAAAACATGGTGATTTTCCCATTTAAAATATAAAGAGCCGCGAATGATTAAAGATTATTTATCTATTCCTTTATCTTATCTCCTAATAGATAGCTATTTTTAGGTTACATGTTTAACGCTTTTTTGTCTCGATTAAAGGATAAAACCATGGACTATGCACGTTGCATTATTTATTATATACCAGGGGATGGATTTACAATTTTACGATTGTGTCTGTGGAATTGTGAGTCCAAGACCTCAGTACCTTTGCTCAAGCTGGGCTCGAACTCTTCTTGTCTTCAACTACGATGCTGGATCACTTCCCTTTTCCTTCCCCGAAATCCCAGCGTTGGCGAACCATTTTTTTCAGTTCCCGATAACTTTGCACTCCTTAATACTCCAAGAAGTTACGATCACCCACGATTTCAATGATATACTCAGTGGTATTATATTTAGAGGGAAATGACGTAAACACGGTAAGTAAAGAGGAATCTCGATATCAGAATAAACATATATTTTGTTATTTATTGACTGGTATGTACAAATGTTGGCTCTCTTCGCACAGTGTGAGTGGGCGGTGGAGAGTCGAGTGCGAAGGAAGCTGCGTTTGAACGTGCACCGTCTTCGCCCCTCCCCCCCCGTCGCTCTTGGGTTACGAGCGCCGTCTTGTCGACGTCACTCCGCCTATCTCGCCATAATGGAAACGCGGCTGCCGCCCCCGCCGCCCCCGGAAGCGGATTTTTAGCAGGCGATCGCGGCAGACGTCGGCAGCGAGGGCGGCGTTGCGGTACGGGTGAGGAGGAGGAGGTGGTGGGGTGGGGTGGGGCGGGGCGGGGCGAGCAGAGGAGGGGAGGGAAGGGGAACCCTTGACGGATTACGTCACACCAGGGCTTCTTCAACTCTCCATACCCCGCCGCCGCCCCTGCCGCCCCCGCCCTCGCCCACTCAGGCACTCAGCGCCAGCGGACGGCCCACGCCTCCCGCGCTCCGCGAGTATGATTTCACTTCAAGGGAAGCCCCTCGCAGCCTTTGTGTCTGGAGGGTCCGGGTTCACTTCCTGCTCTTTCTTTACCGACTGTGTTAGCTCAGGGCAACAACTGTTGCTACTGCTGAAACTCGGACCGGGAGGTTCTTGGGTGCGAGTCCCGACGCTGGTGGATTTTCAACACTAGCTATGTAATGACGTCGAATTCAGTCTCTGTCTGCAGGACAGATCAAGCGACAGGCTGCCTCGATCGGTAGTTTTCGCTAAGATCAATATCAGACGAATGCCGGAACAGTACCGTGAAAGCGTGCCGCGGACCACACGCGAACTGCCCTTCCCCTCCTTATTCTTTCCACTTACTCACCCTCATATGGCATGCACGGGATATGTCGGGAGATATGCCCGGGGAGGGTGCTCCGCAGGAGGAGATACCTGAAGAGGGAGACCCCGCAAGTCGACGTCAGTGCCAGTTCTCTCATTCCGGCGGCGGAGGGCGGGGAGGTTCACTGCCACCTCCTGGGATATATGATGCACAGGACTAATCGCCACAGCAGACGTTGCGATCGAAAACATCATTCGATGAACCTATTCTTTCTTAAGCCTGTTTTACACGATACCTTTTCCATCCACTTTCGGTCCAAAAATGGGTACAAAAATGACGTGAACTCTACCGTCCCTGTCCAAACTTCGATGTAGAATTAAAGGAATTTTATTGAAAATTTGGATGAAAAAACTTCTGTCACAAGCAGCGCTTTTGGGAAGTACAGTATCGTAATTGGAAGTTTCGAAATGCAAATGCAATTTTCGAAAAATCAGAGTTTTCAACATACATTAGACCTGCACCATTCTCTTAAACGTCCTTCACACTATCCAATTAAAATATCGTTTTAAAATTCAGGGGACCGCAACATTCAGCCAGATCGTTTGGAGAATGTAAAGTTTGGAGAAAATTGGTTGACTGAGTTCTCCGCTAGCATTGTTCACGGACGGACGTATTGCTGTCATCGATTTTTCTGTATCAAGAGCCCACAAAACATGAATTCTGGTTTCACCACGTGTTAGTTTTTTTTTTTCTAAATTTATCAACAGGATTTATCTACTTTTTCGTTACCAGGTCCCTGTAATCAGTTTTTCTGCCGAAAATTCGCCGTTTTTCGCGAAGCATTACATAACTTTCTACCCCGTAGCAAGAAAGTAAAAACGTTAATGACCTCCCATGTTTCAATGAAACCCCTCACAAGTGTTCAATGAAAATTATTCATAACAATTGGGTGTATAATTTCGTTCTATTAATGATGGAATGTGCTGAAAATTTTGTATTTTTAAACGTTTGAAGTTGTGTAATTGAATGCTCAGTTGATACAAATAAAGTTACTCACCGCCTCCATTTTGCCAAAGACGTTACTGTACCATTATTTTGTAATTTGTTCACGGCCTTTAGATTTTTCAGGCACTTGTTGCCCGTTCGAACAGTAAACCTTCACTTTCACAAATCTCAACAACTGAACTGCCTTGCCGGTCACACTGACTTCTTTCTAGTGTAGAATAAATCATAGTTAATAACTACTTCTTCAGTTGAACATACAACGACAGGGACAGGGACGATGACATCGGATCAAAGAAACCATAAAGTTGTTGATTGTCGTAAGTCTTTATCTACATCTACGTATTTATATAAATAATTTTCGACGTAACCGTAATTTTCGACGTTTCGACGTAATTCGACGTAAACCGGAAGCCATGTTCCTTCTCTGCTACTTCATATCTCGTCACGAACAACACCACTGCTAATTTTTTTTTCTAGAATGAGACTGATTTGATTTTGTAATTTAATGTTTGTAAATGCGAAGTTTCGAAAATTCATTTCTAAAGACCTAATTGTTAAATAAATGTATTTTTCAAGGAATAAGATTGGATACGTGTATGTGTGTGTATTCATGGACATTTATATTTACATTTAATAATAATTTTTGTTTCCGGCCAAGTCATTTTATTTGAATTTTATTTACAAAAGTTAAATATTTTACGTGTTGACACTTCCTGTTTTGCTGTTTCTTGGTATTTTTCCAGAAACGTGGCAAATCTATGTTAATAAAAATGTATTTATTTTATCCTAAGGGATAGTGTTTTGACATTCATTTTAACATTTAACGTTAAACCACTTTCATCTGATTGCCGTTGAATGGGGCTGAACGTTAAACCACTTTCATCTGATTGCCGCTGATTAATAAAATGTCATTTCATCTTTGTATTTAAGAGTGAAAAAGCAAAATATTCGCAAGAAATATGTTTATTAACTTTTTATCTCGAGACTGGCAAATCTTGTTGCCTCATGATCGATGTTTGTGATTGAGTATTAGGCTATTTATTTACTATAGAATGATCTCAGAAGTTCTTGTCACGGTGTAAAGTCGACTTAAACAAATAGGAGCTAAGGCGTGAGGCAAAAGCGAGCTAAAGCATAACATTCAAGATGATCCGGTCGTTGCGTAAACTATCAAAAACGTTTTGAAGCTGATTTAGAAATAATCTTCCTCTCATAAAACTCTTTTCGCGCGACAAGATATTACCTCATAAACGTCTGATATAGTTGGCCCAGTCTCCATAAATATCGAGAGCAAACACCCAACCACAATTTCACTTTTTCCCAAGGCGCGTCATCAAGTAACGACCATCGCCCGATTAATCACGGGCATCGGGGCGTTTGTGTTTACTACGAGCTCGAACTTGAAGAAAAATAGCTCAGTGTCACCGTGAAAATACACATTTAGTGGAAGAACTGAGGTGGGGTGAAGCATGGAGGAAAAATAGGGTATGAAAAAATTTGGTTCGCTGCCAATACTGGACGTAGACAGAAATATCGGAATATATGCGGAAGACATTTTGTACTTGCAACTGATTATGCTGCCAATGGAATTGAATTATTCTAACAACAAACTTCGATGTAATAGTACTTAAATTTCTCGCCCAGTGTAACTTCAAACAAGGTGAAAGGGGGGGAGAATACAGCAGCGTCTTCTCCTCAACTAGAAGAACAAATGTTTTTAAAATCGTTTTGCTGCGAAGCGATTTATTTCTGCCCATCAGTTTCTTAACGATTTCTCTTCTTTTATAACATCCGCAATGTTGTGCTTAAATTGCGTCGGAGCTCTGAGGACATTGCTAAATGTTGCGTAAGAAAAATATATACTTTTGTGTACAAACTGCATAAAACGCAGATTTGTGAAGTATTAAAATTAGGTCTATTAGCACAGCTCTGTATCGCTCTCGACCCTCTGCACCAGCCGGCATTCATAATTGCAGTGCCCTCGCTGTCCGCAAATGACACAAATGACCTCTCGTGCCACACTGGACATGTCGCACTACCCCACATGTCGCGAGACCTGTCAGAAGCTTACAGCTCGTCTCGGCTGGGGGAGTGCCCCGCTGAGAGAGATACCCGGAAAGGGAATTTCCCTACAAGAACTAACGAGAGTGAGTTGATGTGCTAGAAAACAACAAACAAATAAACCTTCTATGTCTACAACAGTGCTATGAGTCTTAAAAATCCAGGTATCTCCACCAGCGGGGCACTGCCCCAGGTGGGACGAGCGCTAAGCTCTCGACTGGTCTTCAGACTTAGTGCTAGGGCAGTGCATGTTTGTGTGTGTGTGTGTGTGTGTGTGTGTGTGTGTGTGTGTGTGTTAGGGGAGGGAATAGAGCGAGATAGGGGAAGAAAAGTTCGCGTGCGGTTTAGTTGATGGAAAAAGCCGTAGAAAATTACCAGTCAGAACAGCCAGCCTCAGAATTTATTCTCCAGAGAGGACTAAATTCGATCTAGCATTTTGGCTAGTTTCGAAAACCCTGTCACCGTCAGCATCTCATGAGAGGACCTTTTGGTGAGAGGCATTGCAGTGACGTCACTTGATGCCCTGACCCACCTCTGTCGGTTCACAAGAGGACACATACGAAGCGTTCTTATGTGATATGACGGCGATAAGGTCATGGTCTGTGACGAAAATCTGGCAAGTGCCCAATAATGGACGCAGAAGGAAACAACCGAACAACGCGAGTCGAACCTAAACATTCGCACCGGACCGTGAGCTGTCGCAAGAAGCTTACGTTCGCGTCAAGCAATGCTAACGAGCAGAGAACATGTGTCTGGATGCACAACGACAGAGCTGAAGCATGCTTGTAAGGGATCGGTGGCGATCGAGGAAGATAGAACAGGCTGCACGAAGTTGAGAGTTACACAGAAATAGCGGTGGAAGGACGTATGACGGTAACTTGTCGTCGAGAATAATAATTTCAGTCGTTGCAAACGGGTTATTTTAGGTCGAACGGGGCTGGTCGGTGTCGTAGGCACTTTGTAACTGTTCTGTTCTTAGTGCACGGCACCATCTTGTCTATTTTCGATGAGCATGGGAACGACGAGTTATATTTTACGTGTTTATACTAAAATGGTGTTCTTTTATTGCCTTGTCACTGTTCAGACTGCGGTAAACATGGTTTTCAACCCGATCGTTCAAGTGAAGAAACATTACGTTCGGTCAGTGAGTGTTAACGACTGACTATGTTGTATGGTCCTGAACGTTTCAAAGAAAAGGAGTATTATTGGCTTTCTTTTGGTTTAAGATCATTTCTGTGAAATCTTAATTTTGGTTCGTCAAAAAAGCAAGCAAATTTTACAAAAAGCACTCGCTTTGGCGAATTTTCAAACAGCCATATCAGGAAGTCTACTTCTTTACCAGATCGTTATTATCCTCTGGGATAAATGGGATCAGTTCTGACTGATATTTTTGCTTATCTAAGTTGAAGTTTGAAGACTAAAAATAAATATAAACAGTCAATGCTTTGAGTTAGCGTAAAATAATTTGTTAGCAATAATACATGCAACTGTTACATTATTTTCCAGAAAGCGATAACTGTGTAAATATCAAATGTTCTGTGGTGATTAAACAATACGGCATGGTTTCTTCAGATCTAACTGAATTTGTTGGAATAATTTGTGCAAAATAAATACGCTCTGGATGCAAATGCATATAGTCATTCCGCTATTGTATTCTATATTTTCAATGAAAATTCATGTGCCAGATGCTTCAAAGCAAATATTACCTCAACTCCGTATATTCTATTGCAATGAAATTTGCTAAAATGTATTAGTTACGTCGAAAAGTGATGGCTTTTGAAGCTTTGTAAAAGTCATTACCGTAATGTAGTTTCAATAATTTTTAAGGTACTGCCCCAAAGAAAATTTGTTTTTCACTGTGAGCTTTGAGATTCTATTGGTCTTCATCAATTTTTAACAAATCAATGATTTCGATAATCGAAGAACCCTGTAATCTAGTTTTAGTGTAGGAACGATACACAGTTACTTAAAAATGAATATTGGTTAACTTCTGTTTTAATTTCTACTGAATGAATGTGATACTGTTGTGCCGTAATATAATCTTCAAATAATTACTTATAATGTTAGTACGAAATATGTAAGTAAAATCTCCTCTAAGATCCATCATTCTTTAGAAATCATGTTTTCCTTCATAAAAGTATTTTGACTTCTCACTCAACTAGTCTCATTCTACAAATACTCGTTTATTTAAAATTCCTGAAAGATCGGATATACAATCGCCAGAACCTTCATGAACCGATACATATGCCGTGTCTAAGATAGCTTACTTTCTTCTAACAATAATGTACCAATGAACTCCTCGCTCTCAAAGTATAACGATAATGGTGTCCATTATTTAGAGGGTACTTCAATGCACATCTTACCAGTATAATCAAAAGTAGTTTAAAAATGAAATATTGTATACGACGTGTGCATGACTAATACAAAGTGTGCATGGATATAATTGAATATAATTTAAAAAGAACACTTTATTTACTCGGAAGAATTATGTCACCCGCACTATCGACACTCGGAACTGTATGACCGGGAAGTGTTGTATTCGAGTCCCGACTACGCCCTATTTTCGCGATATAGCTAGGTCGAAGGGTTTCTTTCCTGCGATTCCAATGTCTTGGCTGGAGTTGTCACGGTTCCAACGCGGGGAAGCGCACATATTGGTAGCTGGCTCAGGCACAACAGGTGCGCGCAGACTTTCGCCAGCCACGTCCGGCGCTCCTGTTGTCTCAGCTGGCGAAGTGAGATTTGCAACCCTGGCGGTTAGCGCCACTAGTTATAAATAACCACTTGCTCATTGTTTGCTGCTGTAATGCCGTTGCAAAATGCTTTACGCATGCCAGAATTCTTGTATTGGCTGTATGATATATGTTTGCTTGATTATTGTTAAGCATATTTTGTATTTTATTGTTTGAGTAGCCTCTGGGATGGTTCATGGGCAGTGTACAAACTTTCCGTGCTGTGATCCCGGGTTCGATTCCCGGTTGAGGCAAAAATAGAGTTGTAGCTTTGCTTTAAAATCGTCTCAGTTTCTGTAGATGTGTGACAAAGAAAAGCTCAAGCAGGCGGACCTTGCTAGTTACGATGAAGAGAATGGCATGTTCGCCTGATGTCGCTCTTACCCCCAAGCATGGGAATTTAATTAGGCAAGGGGGACATCGGTAACTGGTCGGCAACGACGGACTACCGACCTAGTAACGCCAAATACATACATAATTTGTGTTTATATCAAGACATGAATTTAAAAGACTAAGGAATGTGATGCCCATCTCAAAGTGGAATGATGAAAAGTACAGACCGCATGGATTTCTTGATTATTTGTGTAATATTTCACATCAGCAATATCAATGGGCGTTTCGATGTAACCCGTTCCGAATTCATGTTTTTAAACATGGGCTCCAGGAAAAGGTTACGTTAATATTATTAAAATTAATGTTTCAACCGTTATCTAAATAAAATCAATATCCCGCTAGCTGGGTCGATGGTTTCGTTAGAAATAATCGCTATTACCTACTAATAGCCGATTATCCGATCTGCCATCTATACAGAGTGGCGAGGAATCTGAAAACAAATATATATTGTCTAGCTACTTATTAGCTGGAATTGGCCAAATGAAAATCGTTTCTTCTATTTCAAAAGAAACTTACGGTTTTTTCTCAATGCCAAGCGAAAATGACTTGAAAAATTTGTAACAAATAAAGAATGTTCTTTTGATCATGAGCTCTTTCACACCTTATCCTGCTGTATCCGTCTTCGCGCGCACTTGAACGAGGGTGCCACGAAGAACCATTTTCCTCTTCTTCTCGGTGACGAGAATTCCAAAGTCCAAGTACCAGATTCTTCTCTCCTGCTCTTGCACAAATGTTGTCGAGTCACTGATCCTCATCGCCTCAAATACTTGTAGTTCTAATTTAATTTACAAATTATTCCCAGTCCTGTTGCGTACAAATTCATTCAAATTCTAATTTCCGCACATCGCAAAAATATTCAGAGTTCCAACTTGTTGTAGATCTTATAAATTCTATCAGTCTGAAATTATTAGCTCACAAAACAACAGATACATATTTCAAAGTGAAAATAATCTTTCTGTTCAGCACTTCGAGACTCGGCCTATTTCTTTCTACTGTTTTTCACCAGAAACATTCGACTCGACGCTCTTCCGTCGTGAATAGACTGTCACTGTTCTCCTGGCCAATCCCTAAATTGATTACATAATCAACTAGCTATGCCCTAGACTGTCATTGCTTTCTCAATCAATCCCTAAATTGTTTACTTGATCAGGTAGCCGTGCCCTTAGGTTCATTGCCAGAATGAAGTATATTGACCTTGACAACAACTCAGCTGCCGTTGCTAGGGCGCCATATTTCTATTTGTTTATCCTTGTATATTTACTCCATTTACGACAAATATTAGTAAATAAATGTGTGACATATTGGTATGTCACAATATATAATTATAAATATGTTTTCATTGAAAATAGCCTTCACAAGTCTATTCTTCTATTATTAGTGACAAAAAATCAGTTATTTTCAGTTTTCTGTAAACATGTTATTTGAAAATTCGAAGTATTTTTAAACATCGATTTTTATTCATTTCTATCAAAATTCAATAATTGATTGTTTTATTTCTTGACAATCATATAGGCTATTGATTAAAACACTATTTTCATATTCAGTTATATGTTTTCAATGTTTCATTTCTAATCGAAGCAGTTGCATGAATAATCGAAAATTAATTAGAAAATTGAAGACTTCAAAACGTTATAGGTAGTAGAAAGTTTGAGAACTACTTCTGGATTGCTTCGTTTTCTTTGCTCCATTAGGTGCTTCGTGATTACAAAACTCTTATGCTTCGTTTACATAATAATTTGGCACGCATAATCATTTGGTTAGTTGATCCACGGATGGCTTCAATGTAAGGCAAAAGTTTCTCCCTCCCTTACAAATATTTGAACAGAATTCTTTCTCTACGGAACGGAAATAAATCTAATTTGAGTTGGAAGTAATAGTTATGATACGAGTGTAGGGTAAAAGGAGCTCAATCTCCTTATTGTTAGACGCCGTGACATATAAGCCATGTGATAAGAGAGTTCGTTATCCTGTATGGATTCTTTCAGAATACGTATAAAGACGAGCTGCGCATAAACAAAGGGTAAATGTGTTTGTAATGTCCGGAAACTTGAAGAGTAATCCACTGGATCACCCTGACATTTATTTATTTAACGTCAAAGAACTATCAAAACCGTGTGTGATGGACGGGGAGACGTGTATTAAGTGCACTTTTCTTTGAAATGTATTTATTTTATTTTTACTTATTTTTACGTCAAAAATATTTAAAAACTGTGTGTGACGTGCTATGGAGAGAAGTGAATTCTGTGCACGTTTTCAAAATAATGTGATCTCATTCCTAAATTCATTGGGTAGGTATCTCTGCCCCTACCTAATTCGAACGAATTATGAATACAGGTGCAAACGAGCGTTTTGGCAAGAATTGACAAGAAAATAATGTTACGGTAATAAAAAAAACTATTTTCAAAGGTAAAGAAGCTACAGATTTTTCCTATTACCCCTCAACCTTCGCAAAGGAATCAACTTACTGCCTCGAGGAACAAAGAACGTTAATTTGAATTACTGTGTTCCCCACTAAGCTCTAGGAAACGTGCACAGATTATGATATTTAATTTATGTCCACCAGAAAAACGAGGGTCCATCGCAGTATTCACTCAAGCAATAAGGGAAACAAGGGATGAAATTGCTGAGAGTGTTTTGTTGGCACCTACGGATTCCGACATTACCCGTAAAATTTCGTACCCATATTTACCGCCAGGAAGTGCCACAATCATCACAGTAGTGTGTCCCACTACACGAGTCATCATTGGGAGGCTCAGGTTAGGCACCACCGTGTTTTTTGCACATTCATGTCGCAACGCGTCTCATAACCCCCATTGGACGTTGAGCACTTAGGAGTAATCATCCGTTACTTTGTTTAAAAGTCATTATCTTTGGGAGTAATCCTCCAATATGTAGTTCGTAAGTCCGTTAGTCGTTAAGAGGTCCGCCAGGTAGCATCTCTGCGTACGCGCCTCCCACCATGCGGTCCTGAGTCACTGTCCAGCGGCCAGAATTCGGAAGGAATAAGGATAGGGGTGGAGTTTAGGACACTTCACAGGAGTTGGACTAGCCCCCTGTGAAGCAGCCAAACTCTGTTTTGTTGGAACAAATTTCACGTGAGATCGACGGGAATCGAACCCGGACCTCCTTGTTGAAAGGCGAGCGACTTCGCTCTTGAGCCACGAGACAGCCCCAGCTAAGCAAAGTGGGATGTGATAAGGATGGGAGTGATTGGATAATTTAATTCTACCTAGCCTTAGCTAGTGTTCTTTTACACACATAGAGAATATGTGGGATTTCCTCCCCTATGGAAATTGACGCACTTGAGTTGCGATCGAATCCGCGCTCGGGGAGTTGGGAAAGGATTAAACTAACCTCACGCGCACTGAGGTGCGTTACGGACATTTCACGTATACCCAGTGTGAATGGGCATCTTAGTGGCTAATGAAGACCCGACCGCAAATTCGTGTTTGGGTTAACAGTCGGGGTGGGCGCACAGATACAGTAGCTCAAAAGCATTGCGAGACCGCAGATCCTGCGTCTGGATCTCTAATTAAAGCCATTGGAGAAAGACCCATCCAATAAAGAGGCGAAGAGCGTCGACCTTTAAAGGTCAGCGAACACGCTGAAACCGTAAAAGGACTGGACTGTAAGCGTAGAGCTCGGGCGTGATCGGGCGAAGTTCACAGACGAAAAAAAGTGTGGAAGAGATGATCTGTTTCTGTACCACTGGGCAGAGTAAACTCACTTTCTATGTAATTGATAATGTTAAATGGAAACGTTGGATGATGTGAGTTGATTTGCAATAATTCCAGTATTTAGTTCGGGTTTTAAGTATACAACCTAAAACTCGTTGTATAACTTATTTAGGAAGGTACATTTCACGGAAGGTACCATTTTAATAATAATGGGAAGTGGGTACTGCTTATGATGTTCGCATCAATAGAAAGCTGGAATGTAGTCATATCATAGTTTTTAATACCATACACAAAGTATTTTCAGTTTATTAAATACCACAGAACCAACATCCATTATTTTGTTCTATCTGTCTCTGTAGGATTCCGCAATTAAACTCATCAAATAATGTTGTACGTTTTGAACATGAGAGAAAAATTTAAAAATAATGTAGTGTGTTCGATTCCGAGAATGACCTTTGTGAGCTCGCCGTGTCAAGAACTTTTTCCTGCTCAAATCGTCGTAATAAATGACGCGCCACGTCGCTGCGCGTCCAGATTCCTCGCCCCGCTCATTTTCCTACGCAGTTGCTGCGAATAGCGCGCTCCTTCATGCCATCAGTCAGAGCGATCAGTTAGCCTGGACTAACTGCAGTCGTTGCGCCGGCTGTCACACGGTGTGGGCAAAGCACGGAAACCGCGGACAAAACTGCAAAATTAAAAGTTTCTTTCGCACACTATTCCAGTCAGAAGTTATTGTCTTCGAAATGGTCAATATTGTTTTATAATAAGATTATTATAAACAAATCACGGGCGACAAAAATCGAAAATTTCACATGTGTACTTATCGCTTTAGTCTTACCGCAGAACTTTAGTCGTTCAACTGTTTTGGAAAATAAATATTCCTTCCACGGTGGAAACTGTAGTATCAATTGTCAAATATTTTGGCTGTAAAGTTTATTGTATGCAGTTCTGAACATTGTTCTCAACTTGTTATTTTTCGTAATTTAGTAATCCCTCGTAAACACGTACTTCGTTAACAAGAAATTTGCCGTAACATGAAAAAGAATTGGCTCCCGGCTAGGAAACACAACAATATGTATATATAATAATTTAGTATTCATATTATGTGTAAAATATTGAATACATAATATACTAAGTATTACATAATTACGGTAACACGGATTAGTATAATATGGACCGCGATTTTTTCGAGTTCTTTGAATACGTGTTAACGAGGGTTTCCTGTCGCGCCCTCATAATTGTAATGAGCAACTGTCAGACCTCGTGCCCTAGTTTGTTGTTGGATTGGGAGTCGTGTGAGGTTCGCCCCAGGGTTTGGCCTTCGGTGGCAGTGTGCGGCCGGGCGGGCCACCCGCGCCGCTTGGCCGAGGGCCGAAGCACCTCGCCGCCCCAGGCGACGGCGCGCACGCGTCTCGGAAGGGGACGCGGATAACCGACTCGAATCGAAGGATATCCGGAAAGGAAGGGGGACAAGACCGTTTACACGCAAGCAAACGCATATATTTAAATGAAATTTACGGGGGAAAATGGTATAGATCAGGGTTGTCCACCTGGCGGCCCGCGGTGCCGTTTATCGTGGTCCGCGAAAGGTTGTGTGTCAAAAGTGAAAGACCCTTTCATCCGTGTCGGGCGGGAGAACCTGCCACACCCGCTCTACCGGGGTCAACACCCTTTAATGTAAAAAAAAAAAAAGATTAAATTTAGAATTAAGGATTTTTTATTATAAATTCTGAAAAACAAACTTCTCCCAATCTATTTCACTGTGTTATGCATGGTACGGTCTGATATCATGCATGGTTTCATTTCCTCTCCCCATTTTTAGAGCAAACGAGCAAAGTGCGGAAAACAACAATATGGAGAACTCGGGTGTGGAGTGCCCGTAGAATGAAAATATGATCTGCAACCATGTTCAAGGTTTTCCTTGTTGCCCTTTACGCCTGGCAAGTTGGACATCTCTGCTATAGATTTATTAATTATTTTGTGTTTCCGGACACGTCAAGTACTATGGTATTGCCCCGTAAGTGTAGTGCAATATTTACCACGGGAGGCGGTTGTGTTCTTCTCCAGCAGGATGGCGAGATCCGGCGCCGACCTATACGTGGGATTGCTGGGTTTCTCCAACCAGGTATTTCCCAAGAGCGAGACAACTCTCCAGCCGGGTCATGCTCTAAGCTTCCGACTGGTCTCCCGACATGTGGTAGTGTAGTATATGTATTTGTAAGTGTATGTAAGTAAGGGATAAGGATAAGACAAGGCAGAGGAAGGAAAGATCGCGGGCCCTCGAAGGCTGACACCCGAAAATCGCATGTCGCCCCAGAGACTTGGACATCATAATTTAACTTATACAGCTCCTGATTGTCAGTTACAATCCAGACAGAATCTTATGTGTTGTTTCAGTTACATTAATCTGTTTCTTAAGCCAGTGTAAAATGCCAAAAATAACACCGTCAGTGAGTGTAAAATTTACATTTCAGAAGTAGATTTCAGAAATTAAAAATGAAGGTTTTTTTATTAACTGGCAATAAAATATTTTTTACCATAGTCATCTTTACCATATTTAACTCTCTATTTTGATACAATAACTACATATATATTAACATATTTCATATATTGTAGTCCGTATAAATCCGTTCCCTGGTAATCACAATTTTCTTCGGAATATTTTGTCAACCGTGGATCGAGTTCTGTCATTTCCTCGTGACAAAGGTGTGCCTCCATCTCCTTGAGCCAGTTCCCCACTTAAATTCTCAGCTCGCTGTCATCAGATAATTCCTCGATATGTGGTTTTAATTTAGAGATTAGATGATAGTCGCTAGGCGCATGTGTGTGAGGCCTGGTTAATTCCAAACAAATGATTTCAACAAAAAAAACTCTTGTGATTACAGCAACTCTTGCGTTGCGAGCGGTGTGCGGACGAACATTGTCTTGAAGGAGGTAGATTCCCTTTGCCAGCATCTTGCGGCGTTTGTTCTGACATTCCGCGCCTGTTGGGTCACATGTTGCCGTGAACAACTGAATCAACTTAAACGATTTCGGGATGAATCAAAATTATATGTTGCTAACGACGCGCTTTTTATTTATAATAATAATAGTAATTATTATTATTATTATTATTAATATTATTATTATTATTATTATTATTAATATTATTATTATTATTTTATTATCTCTTAATTTTTATTCATCTTCCAACCATTTTAGTTAAAATATTGGAAAGAAACTCTAGAGCTTAAGAAAACGTGCGCAAATGGTACTTTTCCCCCATACATTACTGAAAATTTTTAGTGTTCTTTGATTATTTAAATGTTGTCAAATTCACTTCACACTTGGCAGACGTAATGGGTTTGCCATCTTAAACAATCACCATAACGAGAATATCTAATGATGTCCTTTACCAGTCGTGTGCATCAGTTAGCTTTCTGCTGCACAACAGTGTTACTACTATGAAGAATAAATTTCTCTAACAGGTTCGCGTTTTATAACCATATTTTCCGGATATCGTTTGTATATTCCCAAACCTATATTATGTTAAGTAGACCTAAGCATGATTAGGCTATCCCCAACAGCATTGAAATGTTGAACACGACTGAGGTATCTCAAAGCGTGACGCTGGCCGTCGCCAGAGGCGCCTTCGGTCGTATTTGCGGCCGTGCCTTCGCCGTCGCAGCCGCTGACTCCTCGGTGGCTGCGCGTCACGGCGAGTCGCCGAAGACAAATCGCCGCAGCGGTGCCCCCATCCCCTCCTCCCGGCGCGCCTTCTCGTGTTCTCTCATGTGAACAACCCCTACGTACGTTAGGAACCAATGCTTTCTACTCTCCCCTTCGAACGTTGGCAACCATGGCCTACCACCCTCCCCCTGCGTACGTTAGCGAACAATGTAAACTGCCCTCCTCTTGCGTACATTAACAATCACAGTCCTCCTGCGTAGCTCATGTTAGCAACCTCTCTCCCCCCCCCCTTCCGGATCCTCTCCGTCCCTCCCCCTGCGTACCATATCAATCAGTGGCATCTGCGCTCTAGCGTGCCTTAGCTGCCAATGCGTTCTACCTCCCCTTCCCTACGTTAGCAACGAATGCCAACCACCCTCCCCGGGTGGAATAAGGGCATAGGCGAAAGAACACAATCAAATATTTGCATTTCAGTCAAAATCTAAATTTTTCGTGGTTTTTGTCTTTCCAGAGTACCTGTGTGTCTAATGAAACAACAGACGGTTATCACGTGGCCGGAGATTGCGTAGGTTTCTTTAAATTTTGCTTGCATTAGACAGCACCATACGAAGATTAATCTATAATATAATTAATCTTCATATGGGGCTACTGCCCAGGTCAAACTTATGGCTGAAAAATGGGCTGTTGTGATAATGAGGCTTCAGCCCATTAATCGTGTTAGAGGAAGAAGCGTCACGTTTGGTTCGTGGCCCGTTGTTTTCTGCAAGCATCCGCGTAAAATGTTCAAAAACGACAATGTCATGCTTGCTTTGTACAGTCGAGAACTTTTAAATTTAAATAGAATTCATTGAGCCAGTAGGAATGGCCAAACATGTTGAATGTAAAAATTATTTAGTACTTGGAAGCAAGTCCAAAGCAATTGATTTATCAGCAACTTCGGGAGGGGGGGGGCGATACTTGTCGAACATCACCTTAGATATTGTCTGGAGAATTAAGTCCGAAAACAAATTTCAGATTATCTCAAGCGTTGCACAAAAGCTCTTTAATTAAACTTTGCACACTGTTGGTTGAACTGCGGCGAGATAAAAGAGCAAAATGAAACTTGTATGAGACTCCCAAAGAACGCTGGAACGGGTAGCGGAAAAGGCTGAACGTTAAAGGGGAGAAGCAACTGAAGAAGGAGCAAGATGTTCTGAGGGAACCAGAATTTCCATCAGAAACTCTAAAAAGGAAAAGAACTTTATCGGTTCATCGGATCTCTAAGCAAATTTCTCAACCTACTGATTTTCTTGAAGAGATACAGCACACACAGAAGAGAAAAAAACTTATCTTCCCTGCAGAAGAAATACGTGCTAAACTAAGTTCAAAACAAACACAATATATTGAAAAATACAGTCATTATTGTAATGGAACTTAGCAAATTTCTCAACCTACTGATTTTCTTGACGTGATACAGCACACACAGAAGAGAAAAAACTTGCCTACTTATCCCAAATCTGTATGTAACCGCACCAAGTTGCGGCGACAATATGAAATAAAACGACTATACCTTGAATCTCTCTACTTCTATATAAAATCTATACAAATTTATGCCCTGCTAACTTTTGCCTCCTTTATCTAAACTGTCCCCGTTACTTAGCTACTCCTTCAATGTTATAAAACTATTGAGCGTGAGGCTGGGGTTTGGGCCCTGTACAGGAGCCCTAACGAGATACTTGGACAGTTGGGCGTAGGTCACTGTTTAATACAAAATCACGAAATCATATTATATGGCTTACTGTCGAACCAAATACGTCCGGCATTATTTATTCTTTTCTGGTTTCACTCTTCCACACTCCGCTGGAACATAACAACAAAACATACACAAATGCATACAATAAACAACAAAACACAATACCTGAAATAAAAAAATCACATTCACACTTACTATTTAACAATCGAAAAAAAAAAACAAAACAAATCATTCACATTGAATGCGCATCCCCTATTCTGTCTGAATATAGCCTATTATTATTTCCGCAAAACTTGGTCTTGTACATTAAAATCTAATCTGTTCTTTCTTCCCATTTATCTGAACTATTAAATTACGCAAAGTTATTGCACTTTCCTTTCGTAGAAATCGGCCATCCGCGTAACGCCATTGTTCCATGTCACCTCCGTAGTATACATTAGCATCCATTAATTCATCTCCCACAGCGTCCATCCATTTCCACACGTTTGTTAACGACAAATTTACTTTAAATGAAGAATACCCCTGATTAAAACTACTCACTAATTACTATACTAGTTTCTGTTAACTGCGACCGACAATATGGCGACAGTGTTCCGCGAACACTGTTTTCGTAAATATATATAAATATCTCTTCCACGTTTTATCTTTCCATTAACTCGACGTTACTAAACACGATATATTTCCCATTCTATCACAAACTGAACGCAATTTTCTATCAAAATAAAAATTTTTTGCGGAGCTTTTCAACATGCATCCGTATTCAAGTTATTTCGACCGCGCTCTCTTCGTCATTTGTGTCCGGATCGTCAGCTCTTTATTTTTTTAACATCCACGATCGCTGTTGCTTCTCCTACAAAATATTCATCATTTAATTTATTTTACATTTTCTGTTCTGGCGTAGCCTCAATTTCCCAACGTTGCGACTGTTACCATAATTTTCTAAATGATTTATTCTGTTGGTTCTTAAAGTTTTGTTTGTTTACTTCACGTGTTCTCTAATTTTCGCCACAAACACCTTTTGATTTACTGAACCTTAAAGCACAACAATGGCTATCAATGTCTGTTTACAAGCTGGAATTTATATTTATACAAAAATGTTCATATCTTTCGAACGCGTGATGCGATTTCCTTCAAATAACTTGCAAACGACTTCGCTACATGAACGCTACTGCCCTATCTTGTCCCAATTGTGAATTTGTCGCGTTTTCCGTTTACTTCTAAAAACTATGCACTGACATCGCCTTCATCTGTTTTACAGTTCATGTAATGTTATGCATTTTCTATTTATTCTTTGACTTGTCCCTTTATTCTTGGGGGAATCATGGAATATTACATCTCCCCCCCCTAAGATGTCGCTCAGATATGACACCGTCAGGGATGAGTCTACATCTAGCATTAACATTGTTGCCGTTTCTTTACCACGATCCTCTTCCACTCGGCACCTGTTACAGTTCAACCCCATCGTTGCCTGTGTTGGTGAACTTGATCTTGCACTACAATGCGTCTCTGAAGTACACAACACTACCGTTTCCTGCTGTTTGGGGCGGACACACCTGCTAATGTTTGCAGTGGCACTGCATTAAGTCGGTACGCTCTACCGTCTTTCATTCGGCACCTGTCACTCGCTACACCTGCTACTTCTTCACGGTCTTGTAGTGTACCGCAATTACAACTAAATCTTACCTAAACAATCTTGCTTTCTTGCTTATAATACTATTCTACTATATTACTCATTACAAACTCCTTTCTCACACATAACCTTACAGACTCGGCTTCTGTATAATTTAACATTAAATGGGTTTTTGGACACCTATTTCTTGTCCTCGATCTGCTATTACAACATTATTGTTATTGAGTACCTTCGTGATAGTATACGGACCGTCGTATATCGGAAAGAATTTCTTAAACAATTTCTGATCGGATGAGGACGAGTGAGGCGAGCGGACTAAAACCTGGTCCCCTACACAAAATTGTCCCCGACAGAAATGTTTCTGAGCCTTGCTACGCTGCTTTGCCGACTTCCGCAACTGGTCATACACTATCTTCTGATCGGTAGTCACTTGTTCTAAACCGCCGATTTCCGGTGGTATTTTCACGTCATCGAATTATCTCCCTTTTATTTTCCTGCATCTTCATCCCCGCACTTGATATTTCGTGCCCCATGAATTGCGCTGACGACAAAACTCGCATTTCTCTAAATTCAATTTCAATTTGGGAATTTCCCGAAAATCTCTAATAATTTCCTCAAATTTCAGGTGCGATTCCAAATCCTTCGAAACAAAATAAATCGTCAACGTACATCACCATGTGCTCTTCAACTCAACCGGGATTAATCGTTCAAATATCGGATTAGCGCTGCCCCAGAATTTTCAATCCGAACGGCAGTCTCGTAAATGAATACACCGTCCCTTCAAATTTGACTGATGATGTGGCTTCCTGCTTCTACCTCGATCTGCCAGTACGCGGATAAAAAATCTAACGCGCTGAAGATTTTGGCCCCTTTAACTTCATCACCATTTCATTTACAGTTGGGGCGTTTCATACCGTGGAATCGTGACCATGTTGATCTTCCGCGTCTAAAACACAGACGAATGCTTCATTTTTCTTCACCACTACGACCAACGGACTTATATCGGGGTTATTGCTCTTCGGACAACGCCCTTCTGCTCCATTTCCTTAATAGTTGGCGCACCTGCTCGGTACACTTGTGGTACGGGATATTGTTTCGAAAGAGAACGGCGTCGTATCTTTCAACTGCAGCTTGAACTTATAGCCCTTCACCGGCTCTGACGCCCCCCCAAAACATAATAAATTCTCTTAACAGTTGACAACTCTTACCGACAGCCTTCCCTGATCGATGACCCTTCCGCAGCCCTTTCTACATTTTTGGAGAATTTCTTCCATACTAGCTTGCAGTTCGTCTCCTTCCGCCTCCGCCCCATCAAGTTCAGCGACCACTGACCTACTTTCAATAGAACCTCGTGACTTGAGCATTATCTTCTTGCTCCTACGTCCACGACGGCGACAAGCATCCAGTGCGTCCACCCCCACGATGACGTCACGGATCAGCCCCCGGACAACGATTGCTGCACTGATCGTTACTTCCCCCAATCATCTCAACCAGATTTGTTTCCCTGTAGTGTGGCTGCCTTCCTATTCGCCATGATCACGCGAAGCTTCCGCGTCGGTAATTCAATCAACATGTGCCCTTCCTTTTGCACCTTCTTAAAAATTTCCCTCCGACCCCAATACTGCTCCCCGATCTACTAGCGCCTGAACTTCTCTCCTGGCACCTGCCTTGCAAAATAAAGCATTTGCTCGGCCCTGCGCCTTCCGTTGTTTCTTCTCTCAGCACCGTCACCTCCAACGACAATACTCGCATGGCCTCAATCGTTACGATATTTCTTTTCGTCCGTTTGGTTCGACCACCTTTCGCCCCAAACGTGTTTAGTTTCCTTCCTAGGTACTGATTCCCATCGGCCTTGCGCTCCTTCCGCCTTCGCTTGGTTATGACCCCGGGACCTCTTGTTCCATTCGTTCCGCGCCTGCTCGTTCGCCGTCCTCCGGCTTTGGTTTGCTGCGCCTGCCCGTCTTGCCCCTTTCTCTTCCTCCTCGGGGTTCTCTTTGCGCACCTCTACTGCGCAACATTATCTGCCGATATCGCCCTCCGTTGTATCGGTGGTTGCCATTTCCTTTCCCCGGATTGGGACCCTTTCCCCGTCACGCCCGCCCCGTTCATTGTCGTCGTTCGCCTGCTCGAACCGACTACTTTCCCCTATCAATGCCTCTAGGGTTTTCCCGCATATTATTCCATAGTAAGTTTCGTATTCCACTCGGCATTTGTCAATCAAATTCGAATAACTCCGCCGGGTTGAAATCTTCGTTTTAATACTTTAAACGCGCTGACTTTAGAGTGACAAAGTCGCTCATGGTTTCGGCGTTCCCTTTCGATATCGTTCCACATCAACCGGTATTTTAACTCGAATCGGTGGTGTTGGTTCCATACCTTTCTAAAATTTCTCGCGCCATTCCCCATAAATTTGCGGTGTTGGTGTTAATGCCCCCACCAGCTGCGCCTTTGAGCTAGGCTTCCTCGACAAACCTCAATTTCATTCCTTCCGAATGTTATTTACTTTAAAGTAGTTCTCGAGTGCCGTCAAGAACGAATATGGTTGTTCTCGCTCTCCCGTGAAAACGTAGAAAATTTCGGCAACGTTGCATGCCCTATCGCGTAACCATTGCCATTCAATCGTCGCGCTGCCACCTGCTGTTCGAGGTCGGCAATTTTGTTCATAATTCTTTATCGACCCTTTGTCGATCCTACCTCGCCAATTTCCGACTATCGAATTCTCCTGAACAGCCGTTTTAATATTCCTATCGATTTTACTGATCGATTCCTCGACACGACCTATACGCACGTCTTGCTGTCGCGCTACTTCCCTAAAGTCTTGCATTCCTGTCGATTTCGACAATCGCGTTTCTTGCAGCCGTACCGATTGTTGTAAAGTGCCCACGGTCGATTGAATTTCGCCTACACCTGTACGGGAGCTGCTGGTTGAACACCTCTTGAACTGCGAAACGAGTTTCGGGCGTCTCTTGCACCGTTTTCGCGCGTTTTGTTTCTAACCTAGTGAACCGGCAATTTCTCTACTTTAAATGCCTACTTCGTCTTGAATTTTCGACACTGCGACTTGCACCTCATTCTGCAATGTGTTTTAGCGCGGCATTGATACTTCTATTCTGCTCTAAAATTTCCCTCAAATTTATTCTCTATCTGTTTTGCAAGTTGTTTTCCAACCTCCATATCACTTCTCATTTCCTGCATTAACCGTAATAAATCGACAGAGTGGGTTCCGATGCACCTTGCACCTCCGAACAATTTCACCTGCAGCTTCCTGGCTCATATTTGTACCTTGCGTATCTGTCGCAATATTCCCCCCCTTCTAATTCTAATTCCTCTAGATGTTGGCCTCTTCATCCTCATCGCGAGCGAAATTGTTTCTGAATCCGACGCATCCCGTGTACTTAACATTTGCCACACGCGTCTCCATTTTGAATTGTACTATGTTTTTCTTACAATTAGTTTTGACCTTTTCACCTAGCCACTTGCGTACTTTGTAGTGTCCCAGTATTCGTCCTACTCCCACCCACGTTGCGGCGCCAATTATGTAATGGAACGTCTTGCCATTATCCCAAATTTTGAGTAACCGCACCAAGTTGCGGCGACAATATGAAATAAAACGACTATACCTTGAATCTTCATCTTTTATAAAATCTATACAAATTTATGCCCGCTAACTTTTGCCTCCTTTATCTAAAACTGTGCCCGTTACAGCTTTTCCTTCCCAAAGTTATAAAACTATTGGCGTGAGGCTGGTTGGCCTGTACAGGGGCCCCAACGAGATACTTGGGCAGTTTGGGGGTAGGTCACTGTTTATACAAAATCACGAAATCATATTATATATTACTGTCGAAACCCAAAAACGTCCGGCATTATTTATTCTTTTCTGGTTTTTTACTCTCTCCATCCGCTGGAGACATAACAACAAAACATACACAAATGCAATACAATAAACAACAAAAAAAATACCTGAAATACATAAAATCATCACACACTTACTATTTACACAATCGACAAAAAAAAACAAAACAAATCATTCACACTTGAATCGCATCCCCTATTCTGTCTGAATATAGCCTATTATTATTTCCGCAAAACTTGGTCTTTTACATTAAAATCTAATCTGTTCTTTCTTCCCATTTATCTGAACTATTAAATTACCAAAGTTATTGCACTTTCCTTTCGTAGAAATCGGCCATCCGCGTAACGCCATTGTTCCATGTCACCTCCGTAGTATAATGTAGCATCCATTAATTCATCTCCCCACAGCGTCCATCCATTTCACCACGTTTGTTAACGACAAATTTACTTAAATGAAGAATATCCCTGATTAAAACTACTCACTAATTACTATACTAGTTTCGTTAACTGCGACCGACAATATGGCGACAGTGTTCCGAACACTGTTTTTGTGAATATATATAAATATCTCTTCCACGTTTTTTCTTTCCATTAACTCGACAGTTACTAAACACGATATATTTCACTCTATTCACAAACTGAACGCAATTTTCTATCAAAATAAAATTTTTTGCGGAGCGTTTCAACATGCATCCGTATTCAAGCTATTTCACTGCGCTTCTCTTCGTCATTGTTGTGTCCGGATCGTCAGCTCTTATTCTTTTAACATCACGATCGCTGTTGCTTCTCCTACAAAATATTACATCATTTAATTTAGTTCACATTTTCTGTTCTGGCGTAGCCCTCGAAGTTTCCAAAAGTTCGACTGTTACCATAATTTTCTAAATGATTTATTCTGTTTTCTTAAAGTTTTGTTTGTATTATTTACGTGTTCTCTTAATTTTCGCACAAACACCTTTTTATTTACTGAACCTTAAAGCACAACAATGGCTATCATGGTCTGTTTAAGCTGAAATTTTTACTATACAAAAATGTTCATATCTTTCGAACGCGTGATGCGATTTCCCTTTAAATAACTTGCAAACGACTTCGCACATAGAAGCTACTGCCCTATCTTGTCCCAATTGTGAATTTGTCGCGTTTTTCCCTTTACTTCTCAAAAACTATTGCTACGCGACATCGCCTTCATCTTTTTACAGTTCATGTTAATGTTATGCATTTTCTATTTATTCTTTGACTTGTGCCTTATTCTTGGGGAATCATGGAATATTACATTATCTGCCTGTAAACGATTGCGAAACTTGTTTAATTAATTCGTGCTACCAATTGATTGCATGAGGAAGGTCAATAGAATTTTTCGATTTCATTCAGTAAAGTTCAAAAATTAGAAGTTTAGGACTTTAAATGTCTAGCATGCATAATTCAAGGGCTACAAAAGTTGGACAATTGGAGCCTGTAGTGGTGACTTCACTGCATTGTATTTGAATGACCACAGCTAGAATATGTTTCATTCATTCATTCATTCATTCATTCATTCATTCATTCATTACGACTATTTTTCAATATTCATTTTAACTATAGTTTATTAATTTCATTTTAATAGGCTAATAGAACCTTCACTACCACGTATGCGTACACTGTCTGGGAACCCTTTATATGAAGACTGTAAGGCGTGAGTTCTTTGCGAAAGCAGGTTGGCTTCTAGACGAAGCTTCTCTACTCTTTGCTTGCATTCCTGAATAACATGTTGTTAGGGTAGTTTGGCGTTGCTTTTAAAAGGAACGCTGGTGCTGGTATGCCCATTTACATGTTCAACTTTTGAACGTTTTTATTATTATTATTTATTAAATAATAAGAAACGATTCAAAAATGGCGCCCAACCCTCCGTATGGAGAGGTTGTTTCAATATGTTGAGAACAACCAATCTATCCAAATACAATATTAATATTTACATCATCATTTTCATTTCTCATTTCCTGCATGTTGTCTTATGTGGTCATTGGTCCTGTAAGTGGAGTGCATGTCTTATGTCTAGAGGTAAGGAGGATATTAAATGGCGGCACTTGTTCGTGTTGCTCTGCTTTCTATATCTTGGGACTCTACTCGTGTACCAGCTGCTATCTTACTAACCAAATAGAACTACATTGGCGTTTTTGGACAAGGGAGGATTTAATTTTATTGTAAACGCTCAGGTGGCATTGAGGGGATAAGTAATAGAAAATGAAAACAAATTTAAAAACTCTTCCCGGAATAGCCATCGATGTTAATATTGAAATATTAATTTTTGCCATCTTTATTAAAACTATTTACTGTCGCTTAATAAACGAAACAGACTATCTTCGGGGCGTGAATGACTTACAGGCTAATATAAATTTTTTCCCTCAAATTTTTAAATTTATTCTTTTGAAAAACTGGAAATTCGGAGGTTTTCTTTTGAAAGTTATTTCTAAAATCCAGAAGTGTGGATTTTGTCAGTTGAACGTCAGTATGAATTTTCTACTTTTTAGAGGACTTGTCAAGTTGTCACACGTCATTTCCAAGTTAGTCTTAAGTTTATTCTGGTCTCTGGCACCTTATATATTCGCAGCGGTTCGTGGATCTGTCCCTGTCGCGTCTGCGGAGAAATCCATCTTCCTCGAAACAGGGTCCCCATAAGCCTTGCTTTCCGTCGCACGGGAATCTGGGTGGCTGTCTAAAAAGATCGGGGCTGTTGATTTTAACACCAACCTGACGTCTCCTGTCCCACTTTACGACTGAGGTGGTTCAGGCAGTGCCTTTGGCCTATGGTTCGAAGACTCCTCCAGACAGCGAGAATTCTAGTATCCGGCTGCTCTGAACGGTAGTTTTCCATGGTTTCTCCGATCAACACCAGGCGAATGGCGCAGAAGTATTCTTAACAAATCGACCGCGCGACCGATTTTTTCTACCTCTTCTTTGTCCTATCCTCTCCCCTTACACACACACACATACACACACACACGAACATGTACTACACTACCCCATGTGTCGGTAGACCAGTTGGGATCTTTGAGATTTTCCCACTCGGGGCGGTGTCCCGCTGATACGTGTCCCGGGAGATACCTAGATGGAGAAATCTCCCACAATCCGAATTGAAGGTTGTCGCCGGATCTCCCCATCTAGCGGTGGAAGAACACCACCACTACCTCCAGACGCAAGACATGCACTCCACTTACAGGACCAATGACCACAGTTGTTGTCACGCCCGGAATAATCAATGAATCAAATTTCACCTGCAGCTTGGTGCCTTCACTACCCTCATCGCAAACGTCTTCCGTATTCCTTGTCGCTCTGCTCGCTGTCAGGGATCAATACCACAGTCACGGCTAGACATGACCATCCATGCGTGCATCACCTCTATAGTTAAGGTACAGAATGGCAGGGTATTAAGAATATTAAGTGCAAACGTCCATCCTTCAGTGGCCGGGTAGAAGTCACTCAAAATGGCACAGGTTTTCTCATCTCGCTTCCCTAGATATTACTACCTAATTTCTGTGTTGTGTAATTTTGTTAAGACACCTGACATTTAAGTATCTTCTTTTAAGTTAATGCCAGAGTAATAGATAATACATAAAAAACTATTATACGCATCATATCTACATCTTAAAGTGAAAATCATATACATTGTAAGGGTTTGTTATTTTAATGCTATTTTGTGTCTGCCATTTCTTTTGTACACTATATTTTAAGCGGATTATCATATAATGTTTTGTGGATTTCAAATTATCTAGTTTTTACGTGATTTGAGTTATATACGTAATTTTATATTCGCAAATTTGCGTTATTTGTAACAAAAGCCTACTCACACAACAGCATTTAAGTTTGATCGCTAGTGAAATTTATCGTATCTCCTGTTCTACGCTAATCAACCTGTTCAGTGAAATGTCACCGATCATATTTCCCCACACCATAACTCAAATTGCGTCGCAGTTTGTATTCCATCTTCCTTCCAGTTTCATTTAACTGTAATCTTATTTGAGGAGCATCACAACGCCGATTCCCATCCTTTTAGTTCCTTCGTTCACTCCGTCGCCCTTCTGCCTGTTCTCTGGTCATTTAATTATTCTTCTTTACCACTCTTTCGCGCAGAGAATGGTATTTTTGTAAACGAGAGTTTTTCGATTTTTATTGTCTACAATCGCGTAGATTGAGAAAATTCTTGGCAAGTTTGAATGACGTCACCAGGCATAGGGAAAGTAATTATTTTACGTTATTACATTTAGAATCTTAGCAGAAGGGCACATTTCCAAAGCAATAACGTGGGACCGTTAAATATTAGGGCAGTATGTCAAACACTTTTGTGAGTACTTTTAATAACAAAACATCTTGAATCTAAAAAATATACGTAAACAATTAAAACATTTCGATAAGACAACTCTGGGATATTCAAAAATGAAGGTCTAAAACGAATAAAAATCCGTTCGTTTACCGTTTCAAATACGTTTTCTATAATTCGGCAACGAAAATACCTAGTTTTTGAAATGTTAATCTCTTGCTTTTTTAAATTTATTATTATTATTATTATCATTGTTATTATTATTATTACTATTATTATTACTATTACTATTTTTTTTATCATTCAACTATTAATAGTGAAATAGTTGGGAAGGGATCCTGAAACTCAGCAAAGCGTGCGCGGATATTTTCTCCCCCCATACGTCGCATACAGTTTTTGACTATCATTTAATATACACGTGTATAAATTATCGAATATAGTCTTTTGGTTTTAGTATCTTCTCAGATATTTTCTTTTAATTTTTTTATTTTATTAACTCTGTTTTTTTATTATCTCTTCATGATATAATGTGTTAAAACTATGACCGTGTTATGCGCTATAAATGTTGGATTACATTATAATGAAATACTATAATTTTTTTTTTAACCTTTTTTTAAAAAAACGTCTCTTGCAATCCTGGAATTTCTACGGAGAACCTCTTAATAAATTATTGGTCTCGAAAGCACATTATGCAGTGTGCTCATCCGAGCCATTTCCCTCAGTTTTTCCATCGGCAGCAGCCGGGTCGCCTCGTCTCCGCCGGTTCTCTCTGCCACTGTAATTTCAATTTCGGGCTCGCTGAGTGGGGATCCAGGTCTGCGGATGATGAATTACCAACTTACTCTCTTTTTAACGTCGCCCGCCACACCAGAGGGGGGTCTC
This sequence comes from Teleogryllus oceanicus, assembly GCA_964035755.1. Taxonomy (NCBI): domain Eukaryota; kingdom Metazoa; phylum Arthropoda; class Insecta; order Orthoptera; family Gryllidae; genus Teleogryllus; species Teleogryllus oceanicus. The sequence continues at coordinate 16,396,442 of CAXIVR010000006.1, read as the reverse complement.
AGAGCGGAGTCCCTTGCAGTCTCCTAGTTACAGTGTACGGAATCGTGTTGGGATGATAACATGTTACGAATATTCGTCATGAATTCACGACATCGCCCAACATGAACATTGTTTTCAGTTTAAATAAATAATAAATGTATGACATTAGCCGGATGGATCAAACTGCGTTCGGCCATGAGTGGTGGGTTTTGCTGCTACTTGATTCCTCTAGTTTGAGGACTCACAGATATGTTAGACTAGTGTGTGGTTCGAGGTGCCTATTGTTTTCATACAGGTTAATTTTCTTCGTTTGGGAAAAGAACCTTAAACTTTGGTTCCCGAATGTTCAATATGCAGCCAACATTTACACGATTGGGTGTATTGTGTTCTTGAATGATAATTTTGAATAATCTTTTTTGTTAATTAAAAACAATTTTTATATCGTTGTAGGAAATTATCATGCTTTGTGTTTTAAAGACATGAATTAGGTGTGTTCAGGACAAAAGTGTAAGTAAATTTTAATTGAATAATCGTGAACATTCACGCAAGTGAAGGGAACTTGGTATTTATGTACGAGTAATAGAATGTGTTACATTGTTGCATCTCGTTTCGAGTATTGCAACTTTTGTTGCTTGCGTAGCGTTTTTTTATTTGAATATTGCAACTTTTATTGCTTGTAGAGCGATGATGTTTTCTTTTTTGCCAGACGATTACAACAATCTATTAACTATTATCTCAATCTATAATTACTCAATAAAACTACGGGTTTCGTCAAAAAAATTTGTAACCTCGTTTTCCATTCACTAGATTTGTCCATACTTCACATTTCGGTATTTTTTCGTGAAAATGACTGTATATAAATTACAGTCACATCCTGTGAAACCATGAATTTTACAGCAACGACTGAAACTATGAACTATGAATATGAGAAATATGAAGAACTATGAACTATGAATAAGAGAAAATCATGACGCACTTCGATTAGTAATTCTTTTGACAAATCTTTTTATTCTACCTGCTGTGAAGAAGTTTCACTTCAAAATTGCATTAGAAGTTTCACTTCAAAATTGCAGTGATTTTTGGGAACTAAAAAGCTCAAAGCCGTAAATTTCACGTTTGAGTATTCCATGCGTTTTAAGACATACCCGCCATTTATGACCTTTTCACGACACCTTTTGCAGGATACAGATGGATTCTTAGCAGAGTACGAAGGCTTCACCAAGTAGCATGTACCGCTTTACCTCCAGTTCAACTAGCCTGCTTCTTGTGGCGCTGAAACGAGAAAGCCCATTAAGTTTCTTTGGTCTGCTTCTACATAAGCATTCTATTTTTTCTACACAAGCATTATAGTGACTTCGCAGTTATGTATGGGATACTTGGGGACTGTCACGTCACAAAGACGTCAAGAAATCATCCGTGTCTTTCGCGAGATTCGAAAATTGATCAGTCTGTATACCTATCACTTCCATTACCGTGTAATGTCTCAATCGTCGGAGCGTCATTGTTACGTATCCTCGACTTCCCGTCTATGACTTCTTTGAGAAAATAAAGGTCTTACACCGTAACAATTTTTAAAAAATTCAAGACTTATAGTTCATTAGTTACCACAGTTACCATTTCAAGAACTCTTTGAAGTTATTACTGTCAATATATCTAGTATAACATGCATCCTTTTGAATAAATCCAAATTCCAGTGGCGTTCCAGTTATTGTAGGGTCTTCTATCACAATACCCCCGTTGCGAAGAGAAGATAACTGTCAACGGAAATCCGCCATGTTACAACCTGCTATTTAGGGCGGCATTATTAATCAGGCGAAAGCTGTACAATCGGTCATATCCATTAACAAACATTTTTGTAGAACCGATTGGTTTTACAATAAACCACCGGAATTCATGTGAAGGTTCATCTCGCCAGCGGCGAGGGCAAGTTTCAAAGAATGATCTGTTTTAAGCAGTTATTACATTGCTATCTGGATTACAAGAGAATGTCCCATCCTGGCATACATCTTAAGCGATTGAATAATCTCCGAAGAAAAAGAAAACACAATCGGGAGGATGACTTAAGATTGATCATAAATAATAAGACACTAGTGTTAAATGAGTGAGAAATGAAAGCAAAAAAGAAGGAAAAACTAATAGAAGAGGACAAGAGGAGGAAGAAAGAGATGATAATGAAGAGCGGTATGAGGAAGTAAGGAGGAGTTGTCGGTAGAAAAAGGAAGTGAAACTGAGCGTTGGGCGCACTGCGCGCGTCGCAGCCACCTATCGGCGGACAGCCCCCGGCGGAGGGAGACGGCCGCAATTTCCCGCCCGGCTCGCTAAAACGGAAGCGATGTAACTGCACGGCCGCATCCTCCCGCCCGCCCGCTCGCCCGCTCGCTCGCCCGCCCGTTCGCCCGCCCGTTCGCCCGCCCGTTCGCCCGCCCGTTCGCCCGCCCGTTCGCCCGCCCGTTCGCCCGCCCGTTCGCCCGCCCGTTCGCCCGCCCGTTCGCCCGCCCGTTCGCCCGCCGTTCGCCCGCCCGTTCGCCCGCCCGTTCGCCCGCCCGTTCGCCCGCCCGTTCGCCCGCCCGTTCGCCCGCCCGTTCGCCCGCCCGTTCGCCCGCCCGTTCGCCCGCCCGTTCGCCCGCCCGTTCGCCCGCCCGTTCGCCCGCCCGTTCGCCCGCCCGTTCGCCGCCCGGTTGCTCTCCGTTCGCCCGCCCGCCCGTCCGTCAGCGAAGCTGCCCGCCCGCCCAACAAGTCCGCTCATCCAACAGTCCGCCCGCCCGCCCGCCCGCCAACATTCTGCCCGCCCGCCCGCCAACAGTCCGCCAACCCAACAGTCCGCCCGCCCAACAGTCCGCCCGCCTGCCCGTCCTAAAGTCCTCCCAACCGGTCGTTCAAAAGCTGCCCGCCTGCTAAACAGTCCGTTCGCCCACCCACCCGCCCACCCCCCGCCCACCCGCCCGCCCGCCCGCCCACCCGCCCGCCCACCCGCCCGCCCGCCCACCCGCCCGCCCACCCCCCGCCCACCCGCCCACCCACCCCCCCCCGCCCACCCACCCGCCCACCCACCCGCCCACCCACCACCCACCCACCCGCCCGCCCCCCGCCCGCCCGCCCTCCCGCCCGCCCGCCCGCCCGCCTAGCGACCAGCTGCTGTAATCGGTAGTTTTCCGTGGTATCTCCGATCAACAAGAGGCGTATGACGGAGCAGTACCCTAATAAACGGGCCACGAACCGCGCTCGATCTTTCTTACCTCTTCCTTGTCCCATCCTCTCCCCTTACACACATTTACACTAACATGCACTACACTACCGCCGGTCGGGGGGTTAGAGGTTGTCCCGACTAGGGCGGTGCCCAGCTGGTTTGAGGAACCTGGTTGGGAAAACCCCGCTAGACGACAGTAGGTCGACGCCGGATCTCGCCATCCAGCGGGGAAAGAACACCGCCACCTCCCGATGAAAAAGCATGCACTGCACATACGGAACTAATGACCCTAGTAGTTGGCGCGCCCGGAATCGCTAACATTCAATCAATTCACTACGCGCAAATTTTGTTGAGTTTCCTTTAGGCTAGCTGAGGGAAGTACAGAACGAGGGGCTTGTTATTTTGTCAGAAATACTCTACAGAATCAAATCTGCAGTTAATTTTTCCATTCAAATACGTTTTATATCATTCGAGAGCGATGTTTCTATTGTTTCAAATGCTGTAACCACTCTCCGTTGCTAATATTTTATAATTCAGCTACTTATAACCAATGAAAGGAGAAGGTATTCTGGAGCTCAAGAAAACGTGCACAGATTATACTTCTACCCCCTTGCATCATACAGGGTTTTTTTGAGATAAATGAAATAAATAAATAAAATATAAAACGCTCTTACCCCGATTAAATGAATACTCATCGTTACAACATCATTTCACAATACTCTATTATTATTATTATTATTCTAGGAGATAAAGGTCAGCGGCCGCCTTTTGAACAGTCTATCACAAAACAACAGCGTCGACTGCCATTTGCACAACGGCTGTCAGTAGCATTCGCTCGTTATCCGCCGACATTAGTTTCCTAAGGTCCCGCTCCGAAATGGCGGCGCATCTCGGCCGGGCCCAAACGCGGCGCGCGGTCCACGTGATTAACTGTGCATGGGGTTAATGAGGGGTGGTCGATGCGAGAGCACCAATTATCCTGATTAATTGACAATTATTTAAGCGAAACACAATTTGCATCGCGGCGCCCGGCGAAATAGTATGCCCTCCCCTCAGGGGTGAGGGGGGGGAGGGGCCATTTGAACCCGTGGGGAGCAGGGTGGATGAGGAGGAGGAGAGGTCGGCGAGGGCGTTGGACAATGGACAGGGTTGGGTGAGGCGAGAGCGCGTGAGGCTGTTGGCCATGGTATTTTTGAAGACCGTAAAGTTTTAATGCAGTTGTTATTTACGCAACTAGAAGAGAATGTGTGTCTTTCGCATACCTACGAATGAAATGTTGGCGGACGAGACGCCGATGTGCACCGGGTCTGGCATTTTGAAATGAGTGCGGCAAAGACACTTTAGTTCGTGTTGCGTGCATTATTTTTTGCAATAATTCATCCAATTGTACACACCGGGAGCGGTAGCTCAGTGCATCAACTGATGCCACTGCAGCGCCACTGACCGGGAGGTCCTAGGTTCAAGTCCTGGCGGCGGCAGGATTTTCGACACTAGCTTTTCAGCAAGGTCGAATTCAGTCGCTGTCTGGAGGAGAGTTCTAGCGGCCGGCTGCTCTGATCGTTAGTTTTCCGTGGTTTCTCTGATCAACACCAGGCAAATGCCGGAGCAGTACCCTAACAAACGGGCCACGGCCCGCGCGTCTGTCCACAAGCTTGAAGAGTTCTAGCGGCCGGTCCTTGTCCTATCCTCTCCCTTACACACACTTACACTAACATGCTCTACACTACCACATGTTCCGGGAGACCGGTCGGGAGCTTAGAGCTTTTCCCGGCTGGGGCGGCGCCCCGCTGGTGGGAGAGTCCTGGTTAGGGGGAAACCCCACTAGCCGACGGTAGGTCGGTGTCGGATCTCGCCATCCAGCGAGGGGAAAATCACCATCTCCCGAGAAAAAACATGCACTACACTAACGGGACTAATGACCGAAGCAGTTTACGCGCCCGGAAACTCGAAAAAATCAATCAATCAATCAATCCAATTGTACAAATTTATAATCTGGGAGTCATTTCTAGAATGCGAAGCGGCAGACAAGTTATCGTGTCAGTTCAGTGATTTGTTTACTCTAGTACAGTACTCAAATCTCTTGTGTGGCCAGGAATTCCTTGAGGTACGTGTACGGTAAATTCTCAAAGTAACACTTTCCATTAAAATGTAGTGGAAGCAGTCACAGTAAAGTCGAGAACTTGTTTCCATGCGGAGTGCTGAAAAGGAATATTGCAAGGAACATTGTGTAATAAATGCAAAATAAATTAAAAGACTGCTTTTATTTTTTGAGAGCTTAAATCAAAACAAACAATTAAGACATATCTATTAATATTATACCTTAGTATCAATGATGGAGTTGCAGTAATTCTGTGCGATGAACCACTACAGATTGTTGGGTTAGAAAGATTGCCTTAACTCAGAAGCCACTAGCAGCACAGAGTTGTATTATTTTACTATGTGTATACTCTCTGATCTAATTTTCCCTAATAAACTACTCGAATATTGTTTTATTTATAGGAATTTATACGATCCTTTATTAATTTTAATAAAGATAAGCGCAACTAGTGTGTTGTAATATCGTTGAATGTAGTTGTTCATCTGTTGCCGCAAACACATTAATTTAGCTCGCATTTCTGTGTCTGCGCGGTTTTATTACCACACAATGATGATCAAGTGAAGCAAACACTACTTTTGAACCTTTTGTGTGAAAAATTGTCGAAGGTTGTTAGAATGGTCTTTTATGTTTTGTTTAATTTCCTTTCATGACGAATGTTACACATATTTGTAAAATGACCGAAGGCATACTTAAACGTTCATTTAAATAACAATAACTTCCATTATATTCGAATTGTCGCGTTCAAATTTTGACGTTTGATAATTACAAAGTGAAACAAAACTCCATTCGTAAAGAGTTGAATTATTTCATCCGGGTGGTGCCATTGCTGTGATAGCACTCTCACAAATTGTTTCCGAGCGTAAAACCGATACAATGAAAAAAAGAATATCAATTCAAATGAAAGTGGGTTTAGAACGTATCTCGCGTTTGACAAAGGATGGTATGTCTGCTTTCAGAGAAGTTTGTTTTGTAATTTACGAGATGACGAAAGTTAATTATCTCATAGATGAGATGATATGTTTGTTGATAACTTTTCTTGGGTATGCCATTTCTTCACAGATTTCAATTCAAGAGGTCTATGCACGAGTGTTCTTTATCTTCCTTTGTGTTTAAAGTTGATTTAAAAAGTTCAATTTTGGTGTCATTTTGTCATGTTTATAATATGTCATTATATAGCGTTTTGCGAAAACCTTTCCTACATTTTTTATCGTAATGTGTTCTTGCGGAGACATTTGGCAAATTTGCATAATTTCGAAATGTACTCGGCCTTTGACAATGTAGCCCATAATATTCTCTATTAATGGGTTTCTTCAGGCATGAGACGGCATTTAAAGGATTTCAAAAACATTACATAAATACATAGTTAAATACATGAACAAATAAGTTGATAAATAAGTAATTTACAATTTACATTGATTGCCTAAAGGATGATCCGGTTGTGGTCGTTTGATTGTTTCTGCCAAAAACCATGAAGGCGAGTATATAGAGATAATCGGGTAGTTTGTGTAGATATTTTGCGTTGGTATTTTTAATTTCTTTTTTCATATCAAGAATCTGGAAGACTTGGTCTATTATTGACAATTTAGTCACGTACCATGAAGAATTTACAAATTTTCTCAAAGTGGTAATTGGAATCTTCTGTTTGTTGGAATTTCAAGCGGTTTCCCATAACTAGGCTGGGCGATAGGGGAACACCGCTAATTAGAGAATAGCGAAAATATTCACAAATACAATGTTGTTGTTGTTGTGGCCTGAAGGAATTAGATATGAAAATGTAGTTTTCTTCATATCGGTTGCGGCCCCGTATATGATTAAGGCAGAAGGGAGTTCAAACTTCTTTATACTTGTAATAAAATGATTCTTAGTTGGCTCCGCCTGAGTGAAACTATGCGCTTAAATTTTAATTCTGTTAATTCTTTAATACTCTTAGAAAGGTTTTTCTAAATCTCAAGCAGAATTAGTTTGTTTAAACAATTGGTCTCGGATGTTCCACTTTCTCCTGATCCGATCATTACGAAATTGAGAACTTGGTAGTTGATGGCGTATATTATTGTCACATTTTGACATATTGAGAATGTATTGAAAGAACTTGAATTGAATGAAATGAAGCAAAAAGCATTGTTGAAGCAAGGTTGCTATGTATATAGATGGGATAGAGGAGAACTAATTTATATTAAAAACATTTCAACTGCTTTTCCTTAGCCATCACTGCGTTCGAACAAAATGATGTGCCATTGTCACAAATATAAATTTAATAGAAAGTCTCTGACTATAGCTAAATCTGCGCCAGAAAAAATTTCAAAGGTTGTAATAGAAAAAATGAACTATATACTAGAAACAATCCGGTATCACCATTACAATCCGCATAAACATATGGTCAATATTATGTGCAGTAAAACGGAGAACATATTTGACATTGAACAAACATTGTCGCCGGAAGAAAGAACAAACTTTAAATATGCGTCCATAACATCTGTGATCTGCGTTGTTTTTCCCTGTACAACAATTTTGAGAATCGACAGAGAATCGTTTGGTTTCAAACCTAAATGACGATTGTTATACTTGTAATGGAAAAAATTAAGTGACATTCAGCAACAGTGTACAATTCAGGTAAGTTGTATCATAATTTGTATTGTTTTGTTACACTATATGTTACTTAGATCTTCAATAATAAATATAATGGATTATAAGAAAAAAATGATAATTTCATCATTTTTATAAGATTATATATATATTGTAACCGCTTGTCATCGGCTACACTCATGACAAAAGAAATATTGAAGTGACAATACCCGACATCTTGCCCTACAAATAGTTCCTAGAGTAGCGAAGAGATGGCGTTACCTAGAAACAAATTTCTGAACGTACTTTCGCCCTAGCCAATCAGAACTTTTGTAGAAATGCGAATGTGGCATGAGGCTTGACTCGGACGAGATTGTCTTTCTTTCCGGATCGAGACGCTGAAGTGATTAGATGGGTACTATTCCACCACACAACCGACGAGGGACACGTGGAAAATACCAGAAATGAAGCTTTATTAAAAGCTTTTTTCAGTTTTAGTTTTGAGCAGTTACTTATTCTACTTTTATTCCATTTCATTTTTATTTATGGGATTTCATTTCGAAAATTCTATTGGAGAATTTTGATAATTCCGAAAAGCATAGTTTATCACAGGTCGTATGACCGTCGTCGTATGACTGACAGGTCGTATGACTGTCACAGTCGTCGTATGACCGTCGTCGAGTGAGGACGTGCCGGAGCGCAGGTAGCAAAACGAGGCTTATAGCAGGTGTCTGGTGAGCGGCGAGTTCTGAAGCTACAGTGAATTCCAGCAGCTTATTTTTAGGCAAGTAAACTTTCTTATACTCTCTTCTCCCAGTTTTACTATCTCTGATATCACAATATCTTACTTCTGTATCTCCGGAATTGTGTTATTCTCAAATTTTTGTTAAATTTATTTTTCTTGTCTATTGATTTTATCCCGTCTCACTTCTTGTCCGTTTCTGGTAATATATCTTTCTTTCTTTTATTTAGTTAATTTTTTTCTACTCTACCCTTGTTTCCTTCTCGGTCTATCTTCTTGCCTAGAACCTAGTGTTTTTGCTCGTTTCAACTCGTACAAACTATAATTTGTTTTAAGTGTGCTTTTATTTATTTTCATTTTTATAATACTCTTGTTGTCCGTGTTTTCTCGTCATGGGTCAAGCTGCAAAAAACCTCCTCGAGAACAAGAATTTCATCGCTCAAGTGAGCGAATCTGTTGCTGCCCGCATAACGGAGAGCGTCCAAGAGATTAATCAGGGTCTCATCGAGGCGCTTCGGGACGAGCTCTCGAAACTTCGGGAGACCATCGAGCAGCAGAACCGCGTCATTGACGAGCAACGCCAGGAGATCGCAGCGCTAAGGACGGCCCACATGGACAAAATGGACGAGCTGGAACAATATCAGCGGAGAAATTCTCTCCGCTTGTTTGGAATCAGTGAGTCAAACAACGAAAATACCGATACTAAAGTTATAGAGTTGGCTAAGGATATTGGTCAGTGTTACTCTTGACGACATTGATAGGAGCCATAGAATAGGACCTAAGACTGATGGCAAGTGCCGCCCTATTATAGTGAAATTAGTATCGTATAGGAAAAGGGCTGAAATATTTAAAAATAAAAGAAAACTTGCAGGTAGTGGAAAAGTTATACGAGAGGATTTAACCTCACGTAGGTTAGAAATATTGAGAAAATGTATTTCAAAATTTCAGCTTAAAAACGTGTGGTCCTTTGATGGGGCAATATATGTAAATACCACACAAGGGAAAAGACGCATCACCAGAATGTGTGAAGTTGACTCGCTACCTGTAAATGGCGCGTAACCTTAGAATCTGTTTTCAGAAGTCTCTCTTATACTTAGATTATTGTTTATTATTTAATTTTACTTGTAATATATTAATTTTAATTTCTTTCTGCCTGTAAAGTACACACTTTCAAATACTATGTCAGAAATTTGGCAACCTGTAGATGACGAAGTCTTGCCGGAAACCGCGCCCCTGGACATACCTACCTGGGACATTGGCCCCTGTCCGGCGTTGTTGCTACCTACCCCTCGAAGCCCTGCTACACTCTCTGATCTCAACGCGTCCATTTCGCACTTTCCTCGTGACTTGTCTGTCTTTCACATTAACGCGCAATCTCTAAAGAAACATCACGCAGAAATTTGTCATGTTCTCTCTGAAGCTAGCTCACACGTATTATTAATTAGTGAAACTTGGTTGAAATCTACTGCGCCGTCTGATCTTGTGTCGATCCCTAAATATAAACTCATACGAAATGATAGAAATATAATAAAAATTAATTTAAAAGAGAAATCCGGTGGGGGAGTGAAACTTGGTTGAAATCTACACAGCTTTGTTGATATGGTAATTGGGGGAAAACATCTACTTGTCGGGGTTGTATATTGGCCTCCAAATACGGGACGGCTGTCAGAATTAGAGGATTCACTTTCAGAATTTTCAGATAAGTATCAAGATATTATTGTAATGGGGGATTTTAATTGCGACTTAAAAAATCCCATCACAAAATCTGCCACTAACTTTATTCATACTGTCAATTCGTATAATTTGCAAATATTAAAATTGAATCCTACTCATAGCTCATCTAAAGCAGAATCGTGGATTGATCACTTGATTGTCTCAGATATTTCCAAAGTATTGCTACATGGTCAAGTTCCTGTTCCGGGTATTTCAAACCATGATTTACTCTTTGTTGTATATTCGGCTAAATGTACTAAATACAAAAACAAAACAATCAATTACCGTGATTACAAAAACTTAGATTTTACAGCATTTCAAGTAGACAGTGAACATGCACCTTGGCACCAAGTTTATCAACAATACTCATTAGACTCGAAAGTAAATATGTTCAATGAAATCATAACGAATCTTTTAACAAGCACGCTCCATGGAAAACTTCGTGTCACGCGGCCTGCTGCTCCATGGCTTACAATGATAAAAGTTCATATGAAAGTTAGAACTCGCATATAACAGTTTTAAAATTACTAAAACCGATGAAAATGAAAAGGAGTATAAAAACTTAGAAATTTCTGTAAAACAACATCAGAAACGCTAAGATTCGTTATTATCATAATCTTTCCAAACAAATTCCAGTACGAAGGAGTATGGAACACTTTGAAAAACTTAGGAATTTGCAAACGTAAATCAAATGACAGTTCATTAGAAATTCCTAGATGACCTAAATGACTATTTTGCTTGCGCTGCACATAAAATAGACCTATTATTAAAGAAAAGACACTTTACTCTCTGGAATCACATGCACCTCGCACCCCCTGTGACGATAGTTTCTATTTCAACAATGTTGACTGCCAAGAAGTCGAAAAAATTGTGAAGGCACTCAAATCAAATTCAAAAGGCTCGGATGATATAACGGCAAAGCAATTAAAATTGGTTTTAAAAGATGCTCTTCCAGCGCTTACTCACATAATAAACTTTTCTTTAACAACCGGATATTTTCCCCAATTGTGGAACAAGCTACATTCGTCCTCCTGAAATGTTTAAATTCGTTAAATCTTTGTGATTATCGACCTATCAGCATATTACCAACATTATCCAAAGTCCTCGAAAACGTTGTACGTCAACAAATAAACAAGTATCTCACCATAAATGATGCTCTCAATAATTTTCAATCTGGTTTTAGGAGGGTAGAAGTACGCAAACGGCTTTGCTATGAGTCATCGAAGACATTCGTCAATCTCTGGATGAAGGCAATATAACAACGCTAACGCTTTTAGATTTTAGCAAGGCCTTCGATTCAGTAGACCATGACGTGCTTCTGGCAAAATGTAAATGTCTCGGTTTTTCTGATTCTACCTTATCGTGGATTTCAAGTTATTTTAGTAATAGACAACAGGTCGTAGTTGTAGAAAACACTTTCTCGTCACCTAAACCAGTTTCACATGGAGTGCCACAGGGCTCCGTACTTGGTCCACTTTTCTTCCTTATCTATGTAAATGATATACCGTCAGTGCTATCAAGATGCAATCATCATATGTACGCAGATGACCTACAGATCTACGTCAGTGGGAAACCTTCTGAAGTGGCTCAGTTAATAAGTAAAACAAATCAGGATTTAGCCTCTTTACATGAATGGTCACTGAGAAACGGCCTTAAGCTAAATCCATTAAAATCTCAATCAATTATAAAGATCTACGTCAGTGGGAAACCTTCTGAAGTGGCTCAGTTAATTAGTAAAACAAATCAGGGAAACCTGCCTACTGGATAACACTACTGTTCCCCTATGCTCACGAGTAAAAATCTCGGTCTGACCATCGACAAATTCCTAAATTGGGAACCTCATGTTCGGGAAACTTGCCGCAAAGTGTATGCTTCAATGTACTCACTCAAATGTGCTTACAAATGCCTTCCACCCAAAACCAAAGAACTACTAGTAAAATCCCTCTTACTCTCTGCTTGATTACGGTGACATTGTGTACGGTAATGTAAAGAAATCAACTGCTGACGCTCTCCAAAGAGTTCAAAATGCGTGTGTTAGGTTTCAATATAATATCAGAAAGTATGATCACATATCGGGATACTACAAAGCTAATAACATACTAAACTTGAAAGCCCGACGCATGTTTCATAGTTTGTGTCTTTTCTACAAAATATTAAATACGGGTGTACCTACTTACCTCTCTCATAAAATTTCTTATCTTAAAACAAGAAGATTCGAGAAATCTTGCTATGCAATATTCCAAAAGCAACACTAACTTTTACAATAAATCTTACTTAGTAGCGACGACTAGAGAGTGGAATAGCCTTCCAGTAAATGTTAGGAAATGTAAAAGTCTGCGATCATTCAAAAAACATTTAAATACTATTTTTCTGAGCTGATATTGTATGATGTGAAAGTGTGTACTAAATGTGTTTAGAATTGTAAGGTAAATGTAATTTTTATATCGCTTTTAACAGTTTTTCTCCATTTCTTGTATATTCTTAAGTTAGTTCTTAAGTGAATTCAAAATTGTAAGTTAAATGTAAATTTTATAGGGCTTTTTAACAGTTTTGTTCTTTTGTTTGTTTTCTTCAGTTAGTTCTTAATTTAATTAACAATAGTATAATTAGTCTAAATTAAGTATATTATAGGGTTAAAAGGTTTTTTTGTATTATCTACCAGTATTTTTCTAATTCATTATTATCTAACTTTGTCATGGCTCTGACTGAATGCGTCTTTTCCCTTGGTACATGATGTTGAAATCTAAAATCGGCCCTACGCCGTCGTCCTGGCCGGGTGGTTGTGTGCATTTCTCATATTGCTTTTTATGATTCATGAATGTATTTTAGATTTTTGTCAACATTTGATACGTATTGCTAAATTAATATCTCTTAGAATTTATATTTTCGGGCAAACCTTTTAGAGTTTTCCTGAGTCAGTAATGTTTGTTTTGTTTTTAAAATTATCTTAATTATATTTTTTTTGTTACTCAATGTTGAAGAGCATGCACACTTCCTTTGTTTTCCCTGGTTTCCCCCGGTCGCTTAAGGCAAATGCTGACGTTGTATTCTTGTCACGTTTGTAGCCCAGGCATGACATCTGTAAGTTGTATTATTTACTTATTACTAAGATTATTATTTACTTGTTATTATTTACTAAATGTATCTATTAATTCAATTCTTATCTATAAATTTATGTATTACGTGGTTAGGCGGAAGAGCGGGCCTGATGGCCCGAGTCTCGCCACATAAATAAAGTCATTATTATTATTATTATTATTCAACAACTGGCTCAACTTTCACTAAAACAAAGTTATAATTTGGAGTTTTGGACTCGCATTCTAACGCGACCATCACCTTCGTGTAAGCTGTGGTTTAACTGGGCTGTACAACGAGGAGAAGGCGTACGGAAATACTCCGATTCCATCGCGGTAGGCAGCGCACAAACCGTCGCAGGACAACGACGACCTTGGGGCGTGAACGTCACTCGACAGCCGTCTGCTCAGCGCGGGATCAGCTTGGAGAATTCGCCGGTCGTGAGTCACAGAAAAGCAGAAAGAATATTTACTAAATTGCAGCTTGGAAAACTTTCAAGATAGAATATGATTGCACAAATTAAAACGTTGTAATATGAGCTTCCCTCAGTAACAGACATTGATCGGACAAGTTTTACTAAATATTAGTCTTGATAACCAGTAAATTTATTTTTGCAGTCGTAAGAGAAATCAGATCTAAATAATTTTTATGTTTATTGATAAAAGTCGTCCTTGTGTGTAATTCTTTATCTAAATTCATACATAATTGACTTGATGTTATTTGAAAGCATTTAAGAGGAATTGTCTATGTAAAAAAGGTTTTGAACATGAATGAAAGCTGTTAAATTGTTTCTGGTAAAACGTTATTTCATGAACAGTCAAGAGACTTTGTAAGACAGAAGTTTGCACTGCGAGGTCACGCAGAAGCTGAATATTAAGTGTAAATATTGAGTGTAGTATTATTTAAGATTGAAAAGGTATTAGTGAATTTTGGTATATTGTTTGTATGTATTTTTTTTACAAGATGGTTATTTAAATTGTGAATTGTGGGTTTCATTAAGAGATAATTTGTTTTGAGAAGTGTACATATGTATTTACTGTTTGTTTCGTGTAAATGTAGATCAGAGTCACTATTATTCTACAGAAAACTGCAGTTTAGGTAGGAGTTAGCTACCATTGTGTAATCAAAGGAAAAGTAATCACGTAGGAGAATATGTGAACGGAGTGTACGAAGGATCATATTGGAAAGAATATATGTTACTTGTTCTTTAAAACTATGAAATTGTGTTTGTTTGTTAAATGAATATTAGTTAGCAAAGACGAACCCACCACCGATAGGGAATTATCCATAATTTGAGGTCTTCCCAGGTTTGTGTGACGGTGTAATCACACGTCACAAAACAAGTAAATAACAGATTTACTTCTGTAATTCGGCGTACTACGAAATAGTTAGGTAGATACGTGACGGTTACATTTTGGCGCCCAACTGGTTGGCTCGAATTATTAGAATTTCGTAGGCTAATATTATTAACGAAACCAAAATTTGTTAATGAATTTTTTTAGTCTGAAACTTGAGTACAGAAGTTTAGTATTAGGGTGTGAAGCATCAGTAGTTCTATTATAAATCTGAATTTTCATTACGACTGGTTAAAAATGGCAGATAAATTTGATAGAGCTAGGAATCTTGAACAGATCTCGTCAAGTAGTGAGGAGGAAAGCGAAACTGTAGTGAAAACAACAGAACAACCTAGGGGAGAGCATGAAGTACAGTTAGGAGAGGACGGTAATTTACATTTAACGCCGAAACCTTATCCGACGGAATCAACATCTACTTCAAGAGATGAAGTTCCGACGGAAGCAGATATTCTTAGAGCTAATGATATGATGGCTAGGCTCATGGCACAGTTCATGACTCAAATCGAACACAAATTTGATTTCGTTAACGCTCAATCAAGTCAAAAAATGAACAACTTGCTGCACAACTAGATAAAAAACAAAACGAGCAACAGGAGGCGAGTACAGTTGAATTAAATCAACAAATTGCACTCCAATTAGCTGAACAAAACGAGCAGATTACAAAGAAACTAGAAGAACAGAGGCGCGTATAGTTGAACAAAATGAGCAGATTACAAAGAAATTAGAAGAACAGGAGGCGCGTACAGTTGAACAAAATCGAAAATTAGCAGAACAAATTACAGCTAAAATTGAAGAACAAAACGAACGTATGTCAGCTAAGTTAGCGGAACAGGACGAGAAATTAACTCAACTTTCTAGAGATCTTATTGAACGGACTGAAGCATTAGAATTAAAATTCACGCGGTCATCCGAACAATTAAAAGCCGAAATTAAGGAGGACCTTGATGTTCAAATACAACAGATCACTTCCAGTTTTAATTCTAAGACAGATTTAATTGAAACTAAGGTTACTCAAGTTGAGAATAAAATAGACAAGACGGTCGAAGAGCAAAACAAGACCATCCAAATTATTTCTAATAAGCAAGTAACCATTAGCCACGATGTGACACAGATTAAATCATGCGTACGAGAAAATAGTGAGAAAATCCAAATTTTAAACCAGACAAAACAAGAAGTAGAAGCGAAAGTTGATAAGCAAGTAACCATTAGTCACGATGTGACACAGATTTTTTGTGGGGTAGGAAAAAAAAATTTACCATCTTCTTCTGTTTTGCATCATTCGAGCACCATTACTATTCCTCCTGGTTTAACGTTTAGTGCGTTAGGAAAAGAAAATCCGTGCATGTTTATAAAGGCGGTAGAAAATTTCTTTATGTTATATAATTTTCCTGAAAGCAAGAAAGTCAGAATTATCTACCAAATGTTACAATCTAGTGCAAATTGCGGGCTGATACATTAGATCCGTTACCAGCACGTTTCAAGAATTTAAGGAAAAAATTTTTCAATCGCTCTTGGGAATTATGAGACCCAAAATTAACTTTAGGTTAAATTTGATGTATGGTGGGTGGGGGGCGAAAGGGGACGGTTAGCATGCAAGATTATGCAACAGAGAAGTTAGCAGGTCTTAGTTTATGCACGCCACCCATTTCAGAGAATGAAATAGTATGTTTATTGATCAGACATTTCCCGGTAGGCATACAAAATTTGTTGAAGAGTCAATTACCGATGTCTTCGGAAAACTGATTTGCCAACTTGGGTTGTACGATGCATCATATGAAATGACGGAAAATTTAAAGCGAAGTCATCACCCACTTCATGTGTTATTGTAGTTACCGCGCAAGAGGGACACGGTAACGGCAATAATAGTAAGCAAAAGGTGAAGAGACAAGGCTACAACAGAGAGGAAGAGAATAGTTCAACCCGACCGAAGCAGAGTAAAAATTCAGCGGAAACGGCAAGTCAACCAACCAAAGTTTTTATCTCAACTACGACTAATTCAAACAATGGCAGATATGAGTATGGACCATCGACGTCACGTGATTCTAACCCATTGATCACGGAATTAAACTAGTAAGGTTTGTCTCGAATGGTCGCCCCGAAACAAACCATTCTTCCATTGATGTCGAAGAGGTGACTTTCAGGTCCATGGCAGTTATACATTCCGCTTTGGAAACGCAAAAAGATTTATTTGCAAATGTAAAGATTACGAAACTCAAATGCCCATTGATAGAAGTAGAATGCGAAGGGAAAAAGATCCTAGCATTAGTCGACACGGGATGCACTTGCTCGGTAATAGTGGAAAGTTTGTTAGATGAACTTCAGGGGGGGCAGAGGCAAAACCGCAATTCCCTATGCGAAGTCGTATCTGATGAAAGCGAATAAGAAGAAGTCGCGGCCTATCTACCGACAAGTACTATTGCAGCTGACAATAGGAAAGAAGGTATACGAGACTGTCTGTATAGTAGCGAAGGAGTTATTGTACCAACTGATCCTGGGAGTGGACTTTCTATAACCATAAAGTAATCATTGACATGGCGAGAAATTGTTTGCAAATTCAGGAACGGCATAATTCACTATCATCCATTTGATGAAGATGAACATCTAATATACCATGCGAACTGTATCAAGGTCAACAACCTTCCCACTTTGTTAGAAAATGTTGTAAGAAATAATGATAACTTAAACCGACAACAACAGGAAGAATTGTTAAAATTGTTAATGAGATATCAACAAGTTTTTGAAAAATGTGAAGAGCCCATTAAAGATTTTGAATTTCATATTGAGCTAACTGATGAACGGCCATATGCATCACATAACTACCCTACACCAGTTGCATATCGGAGAGAAGTGGATGAACTTATTCAGTCCATGTTAAACGATAAAATCATTAAGAAAGAAAGGACTCCATATTTAAATCCAATAGTCATTGTCAAAAAGAAGAATGGGAGCTTACGCCTATGTTTAGATGCTCGAAAATTGAATGCGAAAACGATCCCGTACCGAGATAGACCTCCCAAGATAGAGGAGATGTTAGCGAAACTTCAAGGTGTTGGTGGATCAGCAGTACCGATTTGACAGCATCTTACTGGCAGATTCCTATAGCTAAGGATTCGCAGAAGTATACTGGCTTCGTGTACAGGGGTATAAGCTACGTATATCAGCGAGTTCCGTTTGGTTTAAAAAATTCAGCTGCCGCATTAATCCAATGCTTAGATAATATTATCAACAAGAAATTGTATCATGCCTCATTAGTGTATGTGGATGATGTTATCTTGTTTGCGACAACGTTCCAAGAGCACTTATGTCATTTAGAAAATTTGTTTAAAATCTTGATTGATAACCACCTCCAGTTAAACGTAGAAAAATCTAGTTTCTGTAGGAAACAAGTGGATTTTTTTAGGTTACCAATTAACTACTCAAGGTTTAAGTATGAAACCAGAAAAAATTATAGAAATTGACAAGATTCAGGCACCGAAGGACCGGAAGCAGTTGAAAGGGTAATGCGAGAGCTATCCAGGTTGTTTCGAGTGTATTGTCGTCAGCGACATACCGACTGGTATTTACTGGTGCCTTATATCAACCAGTGGCTCAATGCGGTACATCATGACACTATTGACATGACTCCATATGAGGCCCACTTAAAAGGAGAATGCCGCATGTATTAGAACATCTGCGAAGACCCGAGATCACCATTACCGAAGTCACGGATGAAGAGATTGCGCGACAGTTACATCGTAAAGCAAGAAAACGGTTAGACCAAACCAAATATGCACCATACATGTTTACTGAAGGACAAAGAGTTATGCTACGTCTACCAAAACCGTCGGACGTACAGGCAAAACAAATTTCGAAATTCTTCGCATTGTATGAAGGACCATACAGGATATCGAGAGTTCGACTCCCGAATGTTGCGGAACTAGTGGATGACAATGGACGCAGCATCGGAAGATTTAATTTTATAATTTAAAGCCATTTCAAGAATAAAGTAAAGAAGACTTAAGCAGCATAGAATGCAAGGGGTATGAGAAATCAACAATCCTGTAAGAAGATTTTTTCGGAATTTTCTATCGCGAGAAAAATCTTTTTTAAGGGAGGGGCTTATGTAACCGCTTGTCATCGGCTACACTCATGACAAAAGAAATATTGAAGTGACAATACCCGACATCTTGCCTACAAATAGTTCCTAGAGTAGCGAAGAGATGGCGTTACCTAAAACAAATTTCTGAACGTACTTTCGCCCTAGCCAATCAGAACTTTTGTAGAAATGCGAATGTGGCATGAGGCTTGACTCGGACGAGATTGTCTTTCTTTCCGGATCGAGACGCTGAAGTGATTAGATGGGTACTATTCCACCACACAACCGACGAGGGACACGTGGAAAATACCAGAAATGAAGCTTTATTAAAAGCTTTTTTCAGTTTTAGTTTTGAGCAGTTACTTATTCTACTTTTATTCCATTTCATTTTTATTTATGGGATTTCATTTCGAAAATTCTATTGGAGAATTTTGATAATTCCGAAAAGCATAGTTTATTCAACAACTGGCTCAACTTTCACTAAAACAAAGTTATAATTTGGAGTTTTGGACTCGCATTCTAACGCGACCATCACCTTCGTGTAAGCTGTGGTTTAACTGGGCTGTACAACGAGGAGAAGGCGTACGGAAATACTCGATTCCATCGCGGTAGGCAGCGCCAAACCGTCGCAGGACAACGACGACCTTGGGGCGTGAACGTCGCTCGACAGCCGTCTGCTCAGCGCGGGATCAGCTTGGAGAATTCGCCGGTCGTAGTCACAGAAAAGCAGAAAGAATATTTACTAAATTGCAGCTTGGAAAACTTTCAAGATAGAATTATGATTGCACAAATTAAAACGTTGTAATATGAGCTTCCCTCAGTAACAGACATTGATCGGACAAGTTTTACTAAATATTAGTCTTGTTAACCAGTAAATTTATTTTGCAGTCGTAAAGAAATCAGATCTAAATAATTTTTATGTTTATTGATAAAAGTCGTCCTTGTGTGTAATTCTTTATCTAAATTCATACATAATTGACTTGATGTTATTTGAAAGCATTTAAGAGGAATTGTCTATGTAAAAAAGGTTTTGAACATGAATGAAAGCTGTTAAATTGTTTCTGGTAAAACGTTATTTCATGAACAGTCAAGAGACTTTGTAAGACAGAAGTTTGCACTGCGAGGTCACGCAGAAGCTGAATATTAAGTGTAAATATTGAGTGTAGTATTATTTAAGATTGAAAAGGTATTAGTGAATTTTGGTATATTGTTTGTATGTATTTTTTTTACAAGATGGTTATTTAAATTGTGAATTGTGGGTTTCATTAAGAGATAATTTGTTTTGAGAAGTGTACATATGTATTTACTGTTTGTTTCGTGTAAATGTAGATCAGAGTCACTATTATTCTACAGAAAACTGCAGTTTAGGTAGGGAGTTAGCTACCATTGTGTAATCAAAAGGAAAAGTAATCACGTAGGAGAATATGTGAACGTGAGTGTACGAAGGATCATATTGGAAAGAATATATGTTACTTGTTCTTTAAAACTATGAAATTGTGTTTGTTTGTTAAATGAATATTAGTTAGCAAAGACGAACCCACCACCGATAGGGAATTATCCATAATTTGAGGTCTTCCCAGGTTTGTGTGACGGTGTAATCACACGTCACAAAACAAGTAAATAACAGATTTACTTCTGTAATTCGGCGTACTACGAAATAGTTAGGTAGATACGTGACGGTTCCAATATATATATATATATATATATATATATATATATATATATATATAAGCCTACCCCCGACGCAGGTTTTGGACCTTTATCGATCAGGCGCACCTCGCGGGCGATCCCCTAATGCGCCTGGGATTTGGCTCACTTTCTCCGCCAGCTGTCGGTCTCAGTTAACTATATCCGAACTGTGTGGATGGGGAGGGATATTGTCGGAGGGATTTAATTTTGCCGAGCGTCCGCCAATGTTCTTTTACATGCCACAAGAATGGCATTGCTACTGTGGATTTTCCGCCCTTCGAAAGTTCACGCACCTCGGCCGGGATCGAACCCACGCACTGGCGGTTCAGACGCCTGTAAGCGAACTCCTCACACACCAATGAGCGCAACCATCACTGTGTACGTATGAGCATACTATATTTTAATAATTTACAGTTGGTTTTTGATGGTTAGTGATGATGTTACCTAGTTGCGAGTTTAATCTTTAAAGTTTCAAGTCCAATCTTTTTCTTTTTATTCTCAGTGTGTCTTTAATCGGGAAAATCACTTCCAAAGTTTTTATTGTTTAATTGATTGGTGCACTGTTGATACTATAGTAACGTAGGTAAACATTAGGTTGAGTCAAACTAAATTGTTGTGGAACAGATATTAATTGATTGAATATAACATATAGGGTATGATTTCTACACTTTGTAATATATTCAAAACTAATCTAATTAGTACAGACACTGCAGACAGACGAATACAACTTAAAGCCTGGTACATTCCTTAATGCGTGCTTAAAGTTCAATATTAATAGTGGCGACTAGCGAAAGACGTGTAAAAACAAAATGTAGGTTAGAATGATGAAATAAATTGAATAATGAATAAAATCATAATGCCGAAAGCAATGTCTATAAACAAAGACATTTTTAAGAAACAGTTTCGAAGATTCATTATGCTTCTTCATGTTCACAACATTTGAATGACTTTGGAATAAGCCACTTCACCCACAGAAAATTTCCGCTATTCGTAAATGCGAATGTCTCGATTTTAGTTAAAGTACTTATGAACATGAAGGAGCTTGCTTCAACATTCGTGTTCATTGTCTTGGGGCAGAATCAAGGTTCACAACATTGAGCAAAATCGAGATATTAACGTTATGGAGAAGTGGGAGGGACTCTGGTGTTGAGCTGGCGACCTACCTTGTTACTGCCCGAAGTCTTTCATTTGTAGGAAGGAAATTGATATAAACAGCATCAGAGATCGTGGAATGCCTACAGCACTACTTCGTCTTTAATGTACACAAAAATATTCTTCCATTTGCGTTTTAAATGAGTAACTAGCTTGGAGGCTTTTCTTGACGTCGCTTTTCAGAAGGAACATAATGTTGGGAGAATTTATGATAATACTGAGGTCCCAGTTTTTATTTATAGCATTGTGCATAATTCATGCTATTATACATTATTCATACATTATTGTTGGTTTTACAGAATGTTTTGAAGAATCACAGTAGTTATATAATGTTCAGAATTGAATAGTATAGTTACAAAGGGATGTTCATGTAAGCTTCGGAAATAGTATAGATTGTTGATGTATCAGATAGGTATATTCATTTACAAAGTAAATTTTAACGCTCTGGCTAAAACGTGTGGTAATAATAAATTTAACGAAGACTTAATTCAACTAATTCATTTCTATTACTATTATATTATTTGTTTTCACGACCTTTTGAGGATATTGAAAGTGATTGTGAAGTCCTTTTGCTTTCCTCAATTCAAGAGGAAGTTAAAAACCGTAATTTTGTTTTTAAAAAAAGAAAAACAGTCTTTTAGAATTGTTATTAAACATTTAGTACAAATTGATGATACATAGGCTTTGTTCCAGATTTTACAGCTCATTACAATACTGGTAACTGTAGTAGCAAATTTTAAAAAATGGAGAATTGGTCAATTTTGACCTAAACTTTTTCTGAGACTACTGCTTTTCAGAAAGATATTTGATTCTTCATTCATTTAAAAAAGCTTGGTCATTTTTAAAGCTTTCACTGCAATACTGTGCGACATGCTTTGTAGGCTACAGCAGAACTCTCTTGCCACCCTTCAGAAAAAAAATTTCGTGGTATGTAAATCGTTTGTTAATATTTTTTCCTTTTTAAAGACTACTGCTTTTCAGTAATATATTTGTTCTTTAGGATTGTAAGATAGGAGCCAGGTAATTCCAACTGATCCATACTTAATTGAACTCAACCCTTCATTTTATTGTCCATTAATATACGCATATATAGTATTGTCTCCAAACTAGTTAAATAAGCGTCCAAAGCATATATTCCTTGCCAGTATGGAGCAAATCTCAGCATAAACTATTAGAGAATAGGAATTTCGAATGAATCTTTATTTAAATGAAAGACTGAAGTTGTAATTGAAGGTTAATGGTATATTAATAAAATATTTTTAAGTCGCCGAATTTAAATTAAATGGACTGAATCCTTCTCAACACAGCATTTTTAATGGAACATGATCGCCAATTTTCAAAACCAGTCTTTGCGAGGCTGCACCTATGTAGATCTGGAGACTGCTCAATCGTTCAATTATCATGGGAACTAGTCTGCTCCTTCGGTTTAATGGTTTTCTGCATATAATCAAAATTTGAAACGGCTACTCCTGTGATGTTCCATTATTTTTATGTCGCCTCTGTGTTGAGAAGCGTTCAGATGAAACCAGTCACCGGGAGAGGTGGCTCAGCGCAACAACTGATGTCACTGTTTTGCCTCTGAACAAGCTGTTCTAGGTTCGAGTCCCGACAGTGGTAAGATTTTCGACATTAGCTTGTCAGCTAGGTCGAATTCAGTCGCTGTTTAGTGGAGAATTCTAGACGCGGACTGCACTGATCGATAGTTTTCCGTGGTTTCTCCGATCAACGTCAGGTGCATTTCCGGAGCAGTACTCTAACAAAAGGGGCCACGGGCCGCGCGCGATCTTTCCTTCCTCTTCCTTGTCCCATCTCCCCTTACACACACACACACTTACACTAAGATGCACTACACTAAAACACACGCAGGGGGACCGGTCGGGAGATTACAACGTATTCCGGCTGGGGGTTGGTGCCCGCTGGTGGGAGCTACCTGGTTGAGCGATACCCCGCTAGCCGATGGTAGGTCGGCGCCGGATCTCGCCATCCACGAGGGGAGGTGACTGCTATATCCCGAGGAAAACATGCACGACACTTACGGGACTAATACCTCAATAGTTGTCGCGCCCGGAATAACTAACAACCAAGCAACCATGAAACCAGTCCGCCGGCTATTGCTAAAAATAACTTTCAGAACTTTTTGAAAATACACTTTTTTTAAACACACAATTATTTGAAAGCATTTTTTAAAGAAATTTACTATTTCATTTTTTATTAGAAAATCATTTGGCCACAAATGTAATGAACGTTCTTTCTAAATAATGAATGTTGCTCTTACGTTTTCAAAAGTTAAACTACTGTAATTCCAAATCAATAGTTGGGTAGAATCATAATGGGTAATATCAATAGTTGGGTAGGTTGGGTAGAATGATAAGGGTGCTGAAGAAACATCATAAAGACGGGACATGGACCACGCTCGTCCTCTTCTCCTTCGTTCTGTGCTATTTTCCATTGTAAGGGTTCGAACGAGAAGCTGATCCTTCATCTTCCATGACCTAGATGTCAATGACTAGAATTGGAGATACATATTACGATAGCTGAGAGGTGCCCGAGAGATGTATATGCTTGAAACTACTTTGATTTTTTTTTTTTTTTTTGCCTTCGTGCTATGTTATGTGGAAATAGGAATATACTCTTAACAGTTTGAGTATCCAAAGGTTAAAAATGGTTTTTAAAAAACAAACGTATTTTGAAAATGAAGTTTTTAAAAGTGTTATTTTTAAGGATTTTGTCTCCTAGAGGCCGTTTACAAGTATTATAAAAACCAAACTTATATACGGCTCATTAGTTTGTACGAATCAGATCATCCGGGATATTGATTTATTAATCTAAATCTCTACAATCTACAATCTAATCTCTTCATACAAATGAAGCTTCCTTCTTGAGGATCGCTCGCATCACATAATTTATTCTATTGCAGCAATGAGGGAAAATATGAAATTGAATTCTGATTTCAAACGTTTTTACCAATTTGGAAGAATCGGCAATTTTCATACATTTCCAGAATGCTGTTAGTTTTCGTTTCTATTTAGAGAAGAAGGAATAAAAAAAATACCTAAAAAACTAAAAGCATTTGATAGCAATGGTAAATATTGTGTTATTTCCCTGAGATTTTGTATCCCTCTTTTTAAATACAATTTAAAAAAAATTGAACAAATTCTACCTTGGCAAACTACCGATCAACCTCATATTTTGGCTTATAACAGGTGTATTCATTATCATTGTCAGCGCTCCGACTCCGGAATTGTCGGTATAGTTGACTCGTTCCCGTGGCTGACTCACTGGCTGCCCCCAGGGATGACTGTCGGACTGACTGGCTGAGACTCACTGCCTCTCAGCCCTTGCCTCTACTAACAACATTGTCGAGAGGCAATAACATTCTTCCGTTCACATTTTCTACCTCCAAATATTCGCGTTATCATACAAAAAATCACGCTCCTGGCACTTTAACACTTCTCCACGTTTGCACGATGTATGGGGCGGAGCCTTCACGAACCTCTCAGCCTCGGACCAATGACCTGAAGCGCTCAGAAGTCACACGAACTGGCCTGACACGCAATGGCAAAGGCACATTTCATTCGCACTGATACTGCCGATAACAGGAATCTGCGCGCTTTTCTGGCGACTTCGTTGTGAGTCAGATGAACGGCAACCCTGAACCCTGGCTGTGAGAAAGTAAACAAATCCTTGCAACCTGATTGCTTCAGAGCAAGTTACACGACGAATCATGTGGCGTGAGAGTCGCTTATACGCTGCAGGTATTGTAGTGAGCCCAAAGAGACTGCACTGCCCTGTTGCGCACGAAGTATGAATGCTCCTTATGTATCCTCGTCACTTGCAGAAAAATAAAACACACTACAAATAGAATGAAATTACAATTTCAATGTCATATTCACAATTTATTTTATGTTGATCCATTTACAAGGATACCAAATCGTTTGAAGATCATTTTTTCCAATGTCTTAAAACAATTCCGCAAATTTGCAGGGCCTTTCAAGTTTCTTTCGACCGGCTAAGGTGGCCCAGGGCATAATCTGATGTCCCTGCAGCGGCTCTGCCCGGAAGGTTCTGGGGTATGACCACCGGCGATGGTTGAATTTTCCACATTAGCTACTTAGCTAGGTCGAATTCAACCAATGTCTGGAGAATGCTAGCGGCCGGCTGCTCTGATCGGCAGTTTGTCCGATCAACACCACGTGAATGCCAAAACAGTGCCCTACCAAACGGGCCGTGGACCGCCCGCGATGTTTCCTTCCTCTTCCTTGTTCTATCTTCCCCCTTTACTTTCACACATTTACACTACATGCACTGCATTACTAAAAATGTCTGGAGATCAGTCTGGTCTTAGAGCTTGTTCCATCTTGAGTGGCGTCCGTCCAGTGGGTGGGAGATACATTGCAAGCCAACGTGTAGGTCAGTGCCGGATCTCGTCGGATGAACTTAGCAGTTGACGCGATCTGTCAAAATTCTTCCGGGGCCCCACGGCTCACTTTGCGCACGTCTCTTCTGAGAGGAAGAGAACATGATCATTGATCACGTCCATCGCCAGGGCTGCCTTTCCACCGCCGGCGGCCCCGCGCAGCATCGATTGGCGCACCCGGACCCTGGGCCCAGCCCCGCCAACCGCCACCCCTCCGACCTGCTCCCGCCCGCCCCACTGGTCGTGCTCCTCTTGCGCTCCGCCACTGTATTCGCTTCGTCCCGGCGCGCCCCGCTCACTCCCACTCCGGCCCGCTTCACACAGCTAAGTCCCGCTCCGTCCTACTCATCTACGCTTCACACCCTCAGTCCTACTCCGCTCCGCTTCACACAGCTAAGTCCCGCTCCGTCCTACTCATCTACGCTTCGCACCGCTCAGTCCTACTCCGCTCCGCTTCACACAGCTAAGTCCCGCTCCGTCCTACTCATCTACGCTTCACACCCCTCAGTCCTACTCCGCTCCGCTTCACACAGCTAAGTCCCGCTCCGTCCTACTCATCTACGCTTCACACCCTCAGTCCTACTCCGCTCCGCTTCACACAGCTAAGTCCCGCTCCGCCTACTCATCTCCTTCAGCTCGTCCCGCTCAATCCCACTCCATTCCACTTCACACCGCTCAGTCCCACTCCGCTCCGCTTCACACCGCTCAATGCTATTCCGCTCCGATTCACACCGCTCAGTCCCACTCCTCAGGCTCGTCCACATCGCAAGGTCTTGTTCCACACCGCTCCCCTCCCCCTTGCGGAGTCTCCACTGGCGCGCGCTGCTTTTCCGCTGTCAACTCGCGTCAGACGCGTGCGTCGTCGACACTGACTTGATGTGTTTGAGCAAGCGGACGCTTGTGGGTTACGCGGCTGCCGATACGGCTGTTCCCAGCCGGCGCGGTCGACTTTGAAAGACAGCTCGCAGTGTTCCGGGTTCGAGCATGATCGTGGACAACCGGTATTGCTTGAACGCTGCGGGATAAGTATTTTCTTAAAGAGACGATGTTTATGTGTGTTTTTTTTTAATTTTTGGAATTATTTTATTTTGGTGTGCTAAAGAACATTCAGCAACCATCTTACCCTGCATTTTCCCCGAGATGCGAATCCGCGCATTCCATTTGGGGAAGGAGAATGATCTTGTGATTAAACGTAATAATACATTGCTCAACAGATAAAAAGTACTTTTTACCTTCATATTCATATATTATTCTTAGAAATCAAAATAGAACTTGAGGTAATAATGATATAACGCGTCTTTTTTTCTTTCTCGTCTTACTGAGTACTGACATAATAAAGACAAAGTATTGTAGTGCTGCGACAAAAGCCGGTGGTTTATCGTTAGAAAACTCGAATTGTGAGGTCCTGGTAACGAAAATGCGGTTTTTATGACTGTTTTGAAGCCACGATAGTCTTTACAGACTGATGCTTTGAGGCTGTACAAGCTTTAAAGTCGGATACCCAACGCAATATTTTTCACTATGGAGTATGCGTAAATTAAGTCTGTTACACAACTCATGTGGCTAAGCACGTGGCACAGGATTAATGTTGCTGGTTTTTAATATTTACTGGAGGAAGTGAACATAAAACTGCTCATAAAAGCAGCACCTGGTTCCTGGATGATATAATATGAACGCAGTACCTCCTACTTCACGCGTATAAAATGCAATAAAATCCCTATGCGGGTGACACAGAATATCAGTAAGGGTGTAGCCTAAATGTCTCTATTCGGAAGGTCGCGGGTTTGACTTTTGTTCTGAGCATGGATGTTTGACATTATTTGTACCTATACGATGTCTTTAATGCAGATAAAGTGTAGAGAGTAAATTTTCTGAGAGATTGTGATGAAAACACACACACATTTATGATGTCATACAATTTATGACCTCATAGACATATTTTTGCAGTATTCGTAGTCGTAACATTTAATGTTAGTATAGTTGCTCTTCTTTGTTATTGAAGAGTATTTCTTGAGTTGACCAAGAGTTAGTCTATCACGTACCCAGAGTAATCATTCCTCAATATCCTGTATCCAGTATTATCCAGTATCTGTTGTCTCACATATTATGTCTTGACATTAATATGTGATTTCGTGTATAAATGTAAAGGAAAAATTGTATAACTTTGAGCATTCGAAATTAATGGATCATAAAAACATGTTTTTGTTCTTTACTTACATTATTTTCTTTGGAAATTAGATGCACGGTTATTTTCTTTCACATTTCATGTTAATGATATTCTGTTATAGTTTAGAATAATAGTTATAGCACGACATTGTGTAATGTACTCAGGGATACGGTGTGATATAAATGGATGAGCAACGAAATTGATACGGTGTAGGGATACGGTAGGTAGGGATAGGGATACGGTGTATTACAAAGAGGATGAGCAACGAAATTGAAGATAACTAAGCTTGTTCGAGCAGCGGCGTAGAGATTAACGTGTGAGAAATATCACAGATTATTAACAAATATCACAATTATTACTATATATACTAGTTGTCGCAAATATCACAATTATTACTATATATACTTTTTATCACAATATAACAATTGTAAATTAAAATTGAAAAAAATATTTGAAAATTGCTTAAAAGTTAAAATATACGGTGACGTTGCAATGAAACCGAAGGATGAATTCCGCTGGGCTAGAAAGTCTAGAGCCGTGTGGTTCATGTAAAAATCCAGACATGTCTTCGTGCTCCCATCTGTACAAATATTTCAGAAGTTGCTAGCCTCAAATTCTTTCCGCCCCACCACTTGGCACTGCTCCCCGCCCCCTGCTTTCCCTCGATGAAGCTCCATGTCGGCTCACTCCGTCTCAGTCCCATTTGCCTCTGCTCCACTGGGCCGGTCACCTACCCAGCTTCGCCCGCCCCGCCCCCCCCGCCCCGCCCCGCCCGCCCCGCCCCGCCCCGCCCCGTCTCACAGCGTCACGACCAAAGCCCTAGCGTTCCTAGCGCTCCGGCATAACCTGCCTTATTCTACTCTCACGCTACTCCACTCCATCACACACCACCACGCCCCACTTCCTATTCCTACTTCACCCTACCCCCCCCCGCTCCGTGCCCCCCCCCCCCGCGCCACGCCACCCCGCCCCGTTGCGCGCCAACCCCGCTCCGTCCCGCCCTGCCCCTCTTCACTCCGCCCCGCCCCGCCCCGCCCCGCCCCGCCCCGCTCCACCCCCTTCCCCTCCGCCCCGTTCCGCTTCGCCTCTTTCTGCTCTGTCACTATCCATTCCGCTTCCGTTCTGCCTGCTCCACTCGGCCCCTCCCTACGCCGCTTTGCCTAACTCCTCCTCCGCCGCCGCCGCCGCTGCGCTACGTTGCACCGCTCAATGTTTTCCCTTTAAACACGCCGGCTCACCCGGGCATATTCTTCCGGCGCGGCGCGGAGCGGCGCGGCGAGAGGAGACCAAGTGCGCAACACGGAAACCTCTCCCGCGGCGAACAACGCGCCGCTGCACGCTGTGGGAAGTTGGCCGGCAGGTGGCGCCCACAGCTCCCGGTCGCCTCGTTAAACTCGGCCGTTCCCGGGGGGCCTGCGCGGGGCTTATGGTCGTTTCGGTTAGTTCGCCAAGATTTTTTCTGAACGGGATTGTTTTCTGTTTTGTGAGAAATCCACGGAATACATAATATGCTGAGGGGCCGTCGGTTACGTAACGCTAAAGACGGAGGGTGAAGTTTGCGACAGCGTTTCGATGCCTTACATGCGAGTAGAGGGGTTGTTGGTTTGGTGTTTCGTAAGGCTGATATTTCTTTATTTTTTTAAGTTTCCGACATTTGCTAAAATAATTATATTTTTAGACCTTTACTAAATTTATTATTATAATAATAAATAATATATCCAATATTCGTAACATTGCAATCACCATCCTGTAATGATAGAGTAGTGTGGGCCTTTCGGGAAGGTACTTGGAGAGGAGAATCCCGGAAAGCCGAGGAGGTCGGTGCCTCACACCGCCATCTGCCAGGAAGTAACATGCACAACGCCTGCGGGAATAATGACAGTAGCTGTTGGCGCGCGATGGAAACATTAATCAATCAATCAATCAACCGATGTGTCGGGATTCCAATAATTGAGGATAATGAAAGCCTCGTTATTGCGGATTTAGAACAAGTTATTATAATAACAATTGTTGAGGCTGCGAAAACTGCTATTCGTCTTTGACCTTTTGACACAAGGGAATATTCCGTGCCTGGACGAATCTAAAATAGTTTTCCTTTCTACTTGTATTTTCATACTCTCGTGTGTAACGAAAATCATCCAGACCTCGCGCGCCAACACGCGTTCTGTAGCAACAGGCCGCGAGATTGTCTATTGAAAACAACGCTACCAACGTTACAGGAGTTAATCCAGCTTTTCATCTAGTCGGTACGCGCCTATTTCTTAGCTTTTTACGCGAGTCACCAGGAGAGTGTTCGGTACCTCTGATTTTAAAACAAATGTGATTCCGTCTCATCTTAAGTGGAAAGAGATGACTTCTGAGAACAATCGTCGACAGTGGCCAGTGTTTCCTGAGCTTCTTAGGTCTCCGCTGGCTATGGCGCCCGAGATGTGGCGCGTCCCCGCATCGAGGATGGAGGGGCGTCTTTCACAGTTTTGAGACACTGTCCTCTTTAACCCAGATAGTTCTGAATTTTGTTTTGAAATTGAGTTATGTGATAATATTATTTTGTAATAAGGTCATTAGGAAGAAAGTAAAATCAATTTTGAGTTTGTATTGTTGGTTTTTTAAAAAAACGACAAAAACGAAACATTTTTTTTTGAAATTGAGTTATGTGATAATAGTATTCTGTAATAAGGTCATTAGGAAGAAAGTAAATTCAATTTGGAGTTTGTATCGTTGTTTTCACAAAAACGAGCGTCCTTCCAGAAGGATGTCAGGACAATAGGACAACGTTTTGTCAAGGTAAAGACTTGGAACATGCAACTTGTTTGAGCATCGGCATTTTCAAATAAACGTGAACAAAAGTGAGTTTTATGGATACAAACACAAAATATAACCAATATTAACCCCCAAAATAGAAACAAATCACTGCAATATATAAAAAAAGAATAATATAAACTTGTTTATTGCTACTGTATGATGTGCTACATTAGCTGCAAACACGATGGGGTTCATCACATTTTAGAGATATTGTAGGAGCCATTTTCATATTTCAGTTACTTCTTTTGTTTTCTCGTTCGTTGGTAATTCAGAGTTATCTTCCATCAAATCTAGAATCTCGTTATGCTCTCTATTAGTTGTCACTTTTTTGTTACGTTCTCGTAGTGCAGTAGCAATTTGACCGCGAAATGTCAAATAAACTACATCTTGCAGTATTTTGGAGTATTTTCAAAACACAATTTCTCAATAACTGTGAACTATAGCGTCCAAATAACTGTGACAGAGCATATGTACTTTATAGAAATATGTGTCACCGTCCGTTACAACCATGCATTATTCACGAAAACACATTATTTGAACAATGAGTGACGTCGTCCTTCCAGAAGGACGTCAGGGTTATCTGGGTTAATAGGCCATAAAATTACTTATAAATTAACGTCGCTGACTAATAAATTAAATTGTTCATTGCCCAGGTTCAAGGCGTCGAAGACAATCTTTCTGTTGTAGTACGTTTAATAATTGTTATATAATATCGTGAGACATTGAAGCAGAGTCGAAGAAGCAATCAGCATTTCTTTGTATGAAAAGTATTATAAAAGTGCTTTGTATTATACAGAACTTAGAAAATTAACTGTTTGAACTTTTAATTTATTTTGAAAGTAACTCTGAATTTTCGAAAACTGCTTAGTTACTAATGGTGCGAGAACGTATGTGCTGCTAAAGCTCCACTAGTTGTTTAATTGAACGATGCGCTGTAAACATATTGAATAAAGCGAATACGGAGTGCAGCGAACGCTCGCCTCAGGTGAGATCTCCGTTGCCGGAGATCAATAGAGGGCCACTGAGTGGGGTCCCGGCCAGATGTGAGGAGGCGGTGCCTGGGCAAAGCACAGCGGAACCTGGGAGGGGACGGAACAGAAAGGGGTTGAGAACGAGACCTTCGATGGGGCAAGGACTTGGGCGGGATCGTTTTGGGGATTTGGACGGGTTCGTTTGGGGGACTTGGCGGGTCGTTGGGGGACTTGGACGGGTTGTTTGGGGGACTTGGACGGGTTCGTTTGGGGGACTTGGACGGGTTCGTTTGGGGGACTTGGACGGGTTCGTTTGGGGGACTTGGACGGGTTCGTTTGGGGCTTGGACGGGTCGTTTGGGGGACTTGGACGGGTTCGTTTGGGGGACTTGGACGGGTTCGTTTGGGGGACTTGGACGGGTTCGTTTGGGGGACTTGGACGGGTTCGTTTGGGGGACTTGGACGGTTCGTTTGGGGACTTGGACGGTTGTTTGGGGGACTTGGACGGGTTCGTTTGGGGGACTTGGACGGGTTCGTTTGGGGGACTTGGACGGGTTCGCTTGGGGGCCTTGGACGGGTACGTTTCGGGGACTTGGACGCGGTCACTTACGGTACTTATATTGGGTAGTTTTGGGAACTTCATTGGGGTCATTTGGGGGACTTAAGGTTGTCATTGGGAACTTGAGGGGTCGTAGATAGGGACCTGGTAGGGATTGTTTTTGGGGACTTGGAAGGGGACGTTATTAGGGACATGGCAGGTGACGTTGATGATGTCTTTAGCGGGAGGTTGTGGGGAACGTCGGGGAATGCTGACCGGTGCGATGATGGGGTTGACCACGGACGGCAGCGGGGAGGAGGGATGGGCGGCCCGACACCTTGCCTTGCTCTGCGGGCGCCGCTCGGGCGCGGAGCGCGGCTGCTTCTGTTTCTGCGGCTGCGCGCGCGCGGCGTGTTTGCGGATCCAGGAGCAATATTGAGTTTAATTACGTCGCCGACTCGCGGTGCGCGTGCTCGCGAGCCTGCAAGGTCACCGCACCCACAGACGCGCGCCGCCTCTCCCTCCTCCGCCGACTCCCCCCCCCCGCGCGTCTCCGGGAACCTCTGTTTGTGACCTACCACAAGATGAACGACCGGAGGGAATGTTGGGAAATTTGATAACAAAACTCGCGAGCAGTAATATACAAAACGTACTAAATATACAAATATAATATTAACAATAATATGAATAATCATAATATTAGCATTAGTATTAAAGTAATAATTTTACCAGTAATGCCAATGACTTAGTGATATATAATTTGATGTTGAAGAATGCTTCCATGATCGAACAGGAAATGAAGATACACTTAAAATAGCATTAAAGCAAAGGTTGCAAATTCGTGTTTTTTCTTCCTGCATTAATGCTATGTTGAAGTTGATAGTGCTAAAATATGTTCGAATAAAGATGATAACCGAAATAAAAATGTAGTTAAAAAAATCAGTAAAATGCAATGTAATGAATATTATTGGTCGTTATCTCATTTTGTTATTGCACGTTACATCTCTAAATTAGCGATTTATAAGTGTGATAATTTGCAGTGGTGACAAGGAACTCTTGCCCACGGAGTACGAATCTCATGTCGTGTTTTCTCCTGACCATACACTACCCATTACATAGTTGTTTGGCGTATTGCCTACCCACTTGGCACCCAAAACACTACAGAAACCCCACACCCTCATTGGAAGAAAATCCTTGCCTGGTCGATCGAAATAGAGATCATTTTAGCATCGTGAGGCATAATATACACAATTTTTACATTTTCAGTTATTGCTTTTTAATAGATTATTTAATAAAAATTACCTTCAAATAGCTATAAGTTTTAATTCACATCATGATGTCACTTATTTTGATTGGTGTGTCGAATGTTTTCCGTGAATATGTCTAGCATATTGAAATGCAATAGACTAGTTAAAAGGGAAATCACCCGTTTAGTAGTTTCAGTTTTAAACTTCGTGCGGATTCATGTTTGTATTTGCAATGATTTAAATAAAGAGATTTTAACTATGATAAATTTGATTTCATAAATTATTTCTTTGTAAGTATTAATTGATATTGGCCGGATAGGATTCGTATGTGAATTATGAAGAATGCGATATGGAAGTAGTGTATATGGAATTTTAGAACAAGCTCCCGCCGATTAGAGTGGGAATACTTATAAATATTCTTAAATATAATAATAATAATAATAATAATAATAATAATAATAATAATAATAATAATAATAATATGTGGAATAATTGTTTGTTAATTGTAACATTGTACTAATTAACGTTTTTGTTCATATTTTTTCTAGGTAAGTACCGTCGAAAATCCACTTTTCCTGACTGCGTTGCAGTTTCTGGTGAGTTATTCTTAAAACATATTGTATGTATTATGCAATTTGTTGCATCTGTACCTACAAAAGTCAACTTATTGTCATGCAACCGACATCAATACCTCAAAAAGTGTAGGAATAGATACGAAATTTTTACGGGTTCTTCTTCAGAACATTATCGGAGCGTCCTTGAAAAGTTAGCTAAAGATTTATATTACCCAAATGCGGAAAATAAACAATTTAAGTAATATTGGTAAATGCACCACGATCATTATTTTTTCCCTGTCGCTAAGAGCACATTGGTTCGTAATATATTCCAACAGAAACCTGTAGCGGTGCAGCAGTGTTGGTACCTAATAGATTCGCTAGATGCCAGTAGCAGTGCATAAGATAAAAATCTTTTATATAACAACCATATTCCCTAAAATAAAATGAAAGTATTAAATGAAAGTATTTTACTAAATTTTGAACCAATTACCTTAAACAAATAAACTTAAACACGGTGTTTATATAAAATTGATCATTTCCTGTTGTACAAGGAGTGAATATGAAGAAAGCCCCGGCAACACGGGATATTTTGCTAGTCTTGTATAATATCTTAATTTTTTGACAATGATTGCATAATATTTGAAACAATAATATCTCCAAAATATGTTTACAGCTATTCAATTAAAGAAAGAATTGTTGAATATTATAGAACCTTTGTAATGGAAAGGCAAATTGTCAAGTTTGTTTTGAAACAAATCCTAAGAATATTCTCCTATATTTGCATACTGGCCTTTCAAATATTGTACAGAGGGTGGGTGAAAACATATTAAAACTTTACTTCTTGAGCCTCTTTTTCCACATTGATCTTGCAAAATTTGACGCACACTAGAATGTACGTCCGAGATTAAAATCTCTAGTAGTTCTAATCTCAGAAGTGCGGGGTCGTTGTAGTGATCTCTCTCTCCTTGTAATAGCCTTTCTTTTGGGTGCATCCTCTTGTTTGCTCTATTTCTATGTAAATATGATGGAACGTGTCGCGTTCCAGCTCAGGTAATGTCGCACAAGTGATAAACCTTTCCACACATACCTGGCGCTTCAATATCGAGGCCTGGGTCAGAATCTGTGCGCGCCATTTGTGGTATCGCGCATCTCTATCCAATTTACCGTTCTATTAATTGAGACGAAGGGATACACCATTTACATACGGCAAATAAATCTTGTATTCCATATTTAGGAAGGTTGAACTGCTACAGAAATAGTATCATACGGGTTTGTTCGTAAACGCTGTTTGATTGAATTCTATATCATATTTGCTTCTTTTATAAACTTTGCTCATAACTTTGAAATAACTTTTAGTAGTGTTTTTGCGTGGAATTTTCATATTAATACACATGTGTACTATTGTAATTTTTTAAATCTATTATAAAAATAATTTTGACCCATATTTCATCATACATGTTGTCAAGTAGAAAAAAGGCGTTTTAAAGCGATCTTATCAAGCATTCAATAATATTCTGATTTGAGCCCTTTGCGCGCAAGGTTATTCGGTGAAGAATTTTTGAAGAAATATTCCCGATTGAAATGAACCTGCTTACAAAACGAAACGGTAACACAGCACTGATTACGCATTACTCTAACGTAATGAAACCCATTATCAGTCTAATAAAAAGTTATAATTTAACACTCCGTCACTCGCGCTGTTGGATAGAGTCAAACAGAAGATTCTTTTCTTGTTAAGAAAGGAATGTTAGCTTTCCACGTACAAAAACAATGCTTCTATTCCACGAATGATATCTGGGAAGGATGTCGATAAACTTCTTATCTCTATTATGCGTAGTGTCGCCATACCCTGAAGTAAAATCTTAGTGCCTGTTTGATGAATCCAACATGCGGGTACTGGCGTATAGAACGGTGTTTTTGTATAATTGATAAAAATGATATTTTTCTGTAATATGAGAATATTTAATATTTTAAATGTTGTGTTGATGCATTTTTATTCGTTAGTGTACTAAAAACATAAATGTTAATAGTAAATAATGTGGGCGTTGGACGTAGTCCAACGCGCGAGTGCTCGTGCTACGAATGGCCGCACGAATGATGGAAATATAATAAAATCTTCAAAATGGTTTGCAAATAATTATTTACGTATCTGTCCATGGTATATTCAATTATAATAGCATAGATATATAAGAAAAATGTATAAATGATGATAATGAAAAAAATAAACTTCATAATGGGTGTGTTGGACGAAGTCCAACGCGCGAGTATTGGTGTTACGAATGGCCGCGCGAGAAATGGAATGTTAACATTTCTATATTAACATGCATGCCGACATTCTGCAACACTCATTCATATTGAAAATAATCATTCGTGTCTCCTTGAATTCAGCTTCTCAATAATATTAACAAACAGGATAGCAAATATCTCATAAAAGTATATATTATAAGTAGTTTTTTATGTGATAGTAATTCGTGTAAGCAACGCTTTGAAGCAGATAACAAACAGGATAGATACGTAAATCCGAGAACCATATGTTGGATCAGTCTCGACTGCGCAGACAGGTTCTAAGCTCACATCATGTGTGATATGGTCGACTCTGGTTGCCTCTAATCTTTTAATACGTTCTTGCAGACTTGTTCGTAATTAAAATGATGGAGAAATTTCACAAAATTTTTATTATCGGAGTATTATTCATATTATAGGTTGATTTGTATTATTATTTCGTCCGTCTTCATGAATATTTTGAATAGTCCATAAAAAATGTTAAAATAAATGATATGATTACAGCTCGCACTTACAGCTCTTACAGCTCGCATTTCGTATATTGTCAAATAATTTCATATTTTCCCCTAAGACTGACGGAAAGCAAACTAATAACAGATATTCTGCAATTTACGTTCTAATATCTTTATTACTGAGATTATTTACGGTATTTAAAAATCACACTTTCACAATTATTTTCAACAAATTGTATAGTCGACATATCTTTCAGAAAAGCGACAGAGAGCAGTAAAATACAGAACCTCGTGTTAACAAGAATTTAATCCAGTCTGAAACGTTTACCCCTGCTGCGCGGAAATTTGAAGCAAACACAAAGATAGTCACTACTGCGATTTTGTTTCTCCATTTCAATCTAAAGCTAAATAAACTACGATTCAGAACGGTTTATTTTCTCTGTCTTTAATATTGGTTGGAAAATACTGTATTCTTTCTACGTTATTCTACGAAACAGTATTTCTCTCAGCATTCTCAAGATTATTGAATAAGTTATTGACACATCCCTGAAAGTATATTTACTTAATTGGAACCTTCATCCAAGTTGTTAATACTAGAAGAACATTGTTTAATGGGGATAAGATTTTTGGGGTTTGAATACAGGAGGTGAAAAAGAGAAGTGTGAGGAACTTCTACTTTCTGAATACAAGTGTATATCCCAAGTAATATAATGAAAGTTATGTAATGCTACGGCTAAAAGGGCTGGCTTTTCAGAAAAAACTTGATTTGTAGCTCCCCTGGTACGGTACCTCCTGGTTGGTTGTTAGTGATTGCGGGCGCATCAGCAGCTTAGGTCATTAGTCCCGTAAGTGTAGTGCATGCTTTTCCTAGACAGCTGGCGGTGATCTCCCCCGCTGGATGACGAGATCCGGCGTCGCCCTACCGTCGGCTAACAGGGTTTCCCCCTAGCCAGGACTCTCCCATCAGCGGGGCACCGCCCCAGCCGGGACAAGCTCTAAGCTCCAGATCGGTCCCCCGGAATATGTGGTAGTGCAGTGCATGTTAGTGGAAGTGTGTGTGTGTGTGTGTGTGTGTGTGGTGTAAGGGGAGAGCATTGGTCAAGAAAGAGGAAGGAAAGATCGCGCGCAGTCCGTGGCCCGTTTGTTAGAGTACATGTCCGGCATACGCCTGGTATTGATCGGAGAAACCACGGAAAACTAATGATCAGAGCAGCCGGCGCCTAGAATTATCTTCAAGACAACAACTGAACTCGACCTAGCTGAAAAGCTGTGTGTTCGCATGCCAAGAATTCCTCAAGATCTTGTGTGGGAAGCAGTTTGGATAAAAAATTATTTCGACTAGATAACATTTTTCGGATATTCAGGGTTCTGAACATGGTGATTCATATGTTTAATATTGAAAGAATAAAATGGTATAATACATTTATCCTCGTAGAGTTCCACGGTGAAAAGTTTACCAGTGGATTGAACCATTCAAAACCGAACATCAAGCATGCAGGATAAGAAAAAGAGAGAGATTTCCAGCATTATAAACCACCGAAATCAGTGTTTAGCAAATGCGTCCTTTATTTTGTAAAATCGATGTATGTCTATAGTTGATGTGGCAAACCATAGACACGCTAGTCAAGTTCTGCATATGTGAACATGGAGACGTACTATGTAATTACATACTTTTGTTGCAAGTCAATGAACATTCAATTACCGTCATTCAAGCTCCTCAATATCTGCATTTCGAGATATCGTAGAATCCAGAGACATATGAGGGACACACTGATGATTGTTATTGTGATGTCGAATGGATAGGCGGGATTTACAACAACAGAAACTACTTTAGTAAAACTTGCATTTATTCCATAATTCGCCAATACAAGGCAGTTCGTCTTCTTTAGGTAGTTGATTGATTGATTGATTTTTTCGTGTTTCCGGGCGCGTCAATTGCTTTAGTCATTAGTCCCGTTCGTGTAGTGCATGTTTTTTTCTCGGAAGATGGCGATGATCATCCCCCACCGGATGGCGAGATCCGGCGTCGACCTACCATCGGCTGGGGTTTCCCCCTAGCCAGGACTCTCCCACCAGCGGGGCACCGCCCCAGTCGGGACATGCTCTAAGCTCCCGACCGGTCTCCCGGGATATGTGGTAGTGTAGTGCATTTTAGTGTTGGTGTGTGTGAGTAAGGGGAGAGGATAGGACAAGGAATGGGAAGGACAGATCGCGCGCGGTCCGTGGCCAGTTTGTTACGGTACTGCTCAGGCATTCGCCTGTTGTTGATCGGAGAAACGACGGAAAACTACCGATCAGAGCAGCCGGCCGCTAGAATTCTCCTCCAGACAGCGACTGAATTCGACCTAGCTGAAAAGCTAGTGTCGAAAATCCTGCCGCCGTGGGAGTTGGAACCTAGGACCTCCCTGTCAAAGGCGCTACAGTGACATCAGTTTATGCACTGAGCTACCGCTCCCGGTCTTTGGGTGGTATCCTGCGTGGAGTGAGGGGAGTGTCCCGCGGCGTGCGACCTTTAACGTTACGAGCCACGCGGCGTGTGAGCCGATCTCGGCCCCGAGGCTCCTCGTACACGTACGTAGGCGGCGGGGCTTCCTGTCTCCGGTCGAACTCCTCGCTGCTGCTCGTGGGCTCGCCTCGAGCTGGGCGGATCGGCAACGGCCTGGTGCTCCGCGCGGCTCGCTCATAAGGGCGCATAGGCCTCGGCGCGAGTCTAGGCTTTCGGGGCTCGCTGCCCTGCCGGGAGCCGCTCGTCCGCCCGTTGTGATGAGGCCCTCCGTGATTGGCGTTTTTTTTTCGTTTTCCGGGCGCGTCAACTGCTTTGATCATTAGTCCCGTTAGTGTAGTGCATGCTTTCTCTCGGGAGATGGTGATCTTCCCCCGCTGGACTCTCCCACCAGCGGGCCTGCCCGGGACAAGCTCAAGCTCCGACCGGTCTCCCGGAATATGTGGTAGTGTAGTGCGTGTCAGTGTGTGTGTGTAAGGGGAGAGGATAGGACAAGGAAGAGGAAGGAAAGATCGCGCGCGGTCCGTGGCCCGTTTGTTAGGGTACTGCTCCAGCATTCGCCTGGTGTTGATCGGAGAAACCACGGAAAAAATTACCGATCAGAGCAGCCGGCCACTAGAATTCTCCTCCTGGCAGGACTGAATTGGACCTAGCTGAAAAGCTAGGGGTCGAAAATCCTGCCGCCGTGGGGAGTGGGAACCTAGGACCTCCCGGTCAGAGGCGCTGCAGTGACATCAGTTGATGCATTGAGCTACCGCTCGCGGTGATTGGCGGGGTCTTGCTCGGCGGTGCGCCGCCTTCGACCGCACTGCGCCTCGCGGCGGAACTCGCCAGTAGCTGCCGGGACCCTGAGGGGAACGCAGGCGGCCGTTCTAGTGGCCCCGGGTTCCCGAAAAATTTAATTAAATTTTTTTTAAGGTGGCATGTAATATTATATACATTTATGTTACTGTTACTTTTAAAATTATTATATATTAATGAAACTGTTGCGGATGTCTTATCACAACACGAATCCCTTTCACACTAATAAAACGATTTGAAGAAATGCATCTGAAATACAGACTGTCGCGACCCGTCCAGCCATAACACTGACGGTCGTGTACTCCCGTCCACGTTGAGCAATGTTATGACGACGTGTCGCCCCGGAAATAAATAAAGAATAAGAAGCGGAATGATAAGCTGGCTGATTAGAGACAACGCAAACGTCTGCTGATAATTTCCTGTTAATCATTTTTGTATTAGTTCATGTGCTACAATATATTCGATTATTATTACTGTTGTTGTTGTTATTATTATTATTATTATTATTATATATTAATTTCTTCTCAAGAAAGAAGAATCAATTGAGAAACACAGCAGATCCAGAACAAGGTAACGCTAGCCTCACAGACATTACTGAAGTATTAAATACTTAAACGTATTACGAAAGCCAGTTTTTATTTGGCGCATACGGAGAGTTGTGTAGCTGTGTGTACGACTCAAGCAAACATAATTTATGTGATAGTGCACAAACCAACTAAACTAATTACGAAATAATAAAACGAAAATATAATTATCTTAAGACTGGTAAATGCACAAAACTGCTTACTGTGACCGTCCGTTTTCTTAGATTCCGAAAACGTGTCACATACCGCCCTAAGAAAGCGAGGGAAAAGAATATTTTGACCGCGCGCCAACGCGGATGAATATTTGAAATGCTAATTAGAATTTAGAACAAAGAAGACCGCCACCATGAGACCGAGGCGAGACCGGAGGTCGGATGAAAGAAAAAGTTCTTTCTGAAGGTAGCAGCTGAACTGGGCGGACGTATGGAAAACGGTACGCCAGGAAGTGACATTGCAGCGGACTTCAGATTTGCAACTTTGAGGAAAACTCTTCTAGAAGACCAGAAGAGGTAATTATTCTATTATAAATTGATTTAAACATAATCTTAGAAGAAAGATAATAAGAAATGTTATGAATTTATAATGGGCGAATTAGAGAGAGAAATTTTGAATAGATGGCAGTAATTAATAGCTTGCATTCATTTCTCTTTCCAGTTTTTTCTCTCACATGCTTTTCTTATATTTAAATACTCTCTTGAAGTTGGTGCTCGTATGAAAAGGGGTGATCTCTGGATTCATTTCACTCTGAATATCCAGTTGGTCATTAACCGTAATCGAAAATAAAGTAAAATTCATGAGAGTATTCAAGAATATAAAACTTGAACGAAGAAGAAGGCGATTTCTGGGAGCAACTGCGTTCTCAACCGAGGCCACGACGCTTCAAGGCCGAAGCAGCTCAGTGAAAAGGGTATAAGGAAGCACAGCGGACTGCTCTACGCGGCCGAGAACAAAGTAAGGTCGTTCCAAATAAACTGTTTTGTAGGGATAGGAGTGATTCAGTTTAGTCAAAAAGCTTATTCTGTATCTGTCACGTAGAAAGAAAGGAGGTAACAGATTTACCATGCTTAAAGATAAGAAAGTAAAAGTACATTTGTTTCCGACTTCTAATACGTGAGAACAGAATCAATCTTTTCTTTCAAAAGGATTTGAAGACCTAATATTGTAATATAGTGATTAAGAGTTTGTGTAAGAGTATAATTATAATAATAGTCATTCTCTGGATTTTAGAGAGAGAAAGAGTTTCCTTTTTGTTGTAAAAGTAATGTTAAGTCAAAAGTATTAATTTTGATTGTCAATGTGTGTTTCTTTCACATTTTGTAAAGTAATATTTAACGATTCTTTCGAATTTCTGAAAGTGTGTTTGTTAAACAATTGGGTTGTAGATGAAAGTAGGAAATTGTGTATTGTGTTATTAGTGTGTTTTTTCAGTCAAAGAGTATTCTGTATTTGATTTTTCTGTGTGCCATTGTATGTATTTGTCATAGCAGCAAATATTTTTAAAATATATTCTGAATTTAGTGAAAGTGATTCTCACCTGAGTTGTTTGTAATTTTGCATCAATCCATAAACGATCTTCCGACCCTGCCCCTATTTTTTATTTATGTGTCCACACTGGGACGTCTATACTGAGCTAGTCGACCATCTGGTGAATTGTGTTCGCCCCCCCCCCCAAGACGTCTCAGGTCGGGTGCTGGCCTTACGGCTTGTCCGGACGTACTGTGGCTCGCATTTGGCGCCCATAAGCGGGGCTCGATTATTGGATGCATTTACGACAAACTCGATTTGGGAATAACTGAGACCAAAATTTGGTGTAACTAAAATTACTAGTACAATTGAATCACAGTTCACTAAAATTTCTGACCAGGTTGCAGAGTACAAGTGTGTTGAGTAAAAGTGTGTTATTTCAGGAGTGTTTTTTTTTCGAAAAGGATATTTATTATATGAGAGTTTTATCAGTTTCAAATTGTGTCTGGTATTTCTGTGGAAATATTGTGTGAGAGGTGTATGGTGTCTGGGAAAAGAATTGATTGATTCTAGGCAGGTAATAGATTCAAAATGGCAGATAAGTATAACGTGGCTAGGATTTACCTACCGTGGAAGGAACTTCTGAGGAATCAGATAGCGATAGGGAAACTGGGGGACAAGCACCAGGTAAGATGATCGTGGAGGAAACGACAGGAGTAGAACTAGGAGTGACAGGAGAAACTAGCGCGACCTCGCCGACAGAATCACAGCCAACGCCAACACGAGATCAGGATGAGGAGGAACGAAACCTCGAGAGGGCTAATTCAATGATGCAACGGTTAATAGGTCAATTTATGCAACAATTAGATGTGAGGTTAGTCATGCAGGATGAAAAAACAGAGGAAACCATAAAAAAATTAGG
This sequence comes from Teleogryllus oceanicus, assembly GCA_964035755.1. NCBI lineage: Eukaryota > Metazoa > Arthropoda > Insecta > Orthoptera > Gryllidae > Teleogryllus > Teleogryllus oceanicus. Next base: position 16,353,108 of record CAXIVR010000006.1, on the reverse strand, counting down.
GGTTACTTTGGAAACTAAACTAGAGGAGAACAAAGTTACTTTGGAAACTAAACTAGAGGAGAACAAGGCTACTTTGGAAACCAAATTAGAGGAAAATAACTCGGCAATAAATGCATTGGAAACAAAATTCACGGAATTCGACACGAAATTAGAAGAAAATAATAGGAAGTTAGAAGAAAATTTAAAAGCACAGTTTACTGAATTAGGAGCAGTGGAAGGTCGAATTTAGAGCGAGGTTCAGCAAGAATTAGCACAGGAACATGAGAACTTAGAAAAAATTCACGGAGCTGGACTTGAATTAGAAGAAAAGGTTGATCAAGTAACGAAGAATTTGAAACTAGGATCGAAACACAATCGGATCTTATAACTGCCGTATCCGACAGGCAGACTGAGGTAGAACAAGGAGTAGAAAAGTTCTAGAAATTAGTTACTGAACAAGTTCAGGTTCAAGCTAATAAATTAGATAGTGGAATAAAGGCTCTTTCTGAACAGGATGGCGTTCTCTAGCATCAAATTAATGCATATAAGAATGAAGTAGTAGAACTGAAAAATCAATTAGAAAATTTACCATCAAGTGGAGGAAGTGTTCAGCCCACGTATGTTTCATTACCGTGTACTCCTAATTTCAGTGCAGTGGGAGATGAAAATCCATGTGTATTTATGAAAGAGGTAGATAATTTTTTTTCTTTAAATTGTGTTCCGGACAGTAAGAAAACTCGAATCGTTTATCAGATGTTGCGGGGTAATGCACGAATCTGGGCAGATAGTTTAGGAGAGTTTCCCAAAACTATGGCCGAACTAAAAGAAAATTTTATTCGAGATATTGGAATAACGAAACTCAAATCAATTTTAAAGTTAACGTAATGTATGGTACGTGGAAGAAGGGTACGATGTCCATGCAGGAATATGCAACGGAGAAATTAGCTTGTTTCAAATTATGTACTCCGACGATACCGGATGAAGAATTGTCTGTTTATTAATACGTCATTTTCCTTCCTCGACGCAAAATTTGTAAAATCTCTTACCAATGTCCATGAAAAATTAATAACGCAGCTAGATTGTATGATGCCACTTTCTGTATAATGAAAGGTTACAGAAAGCAAGAGCCAATGCTAATGGTCGTAAATGGTCAAGATAGCAGACAGCAACAACATAATGTAAGCAAACCAGAAACAGGAGAAACTTACAAACCGAAACATTACCAAGAAAAACAAACTTATGCTAGACAAGACAGGACCTCGTCTAGGGATGAAATAGAAAAATTCTATTGATAGAGTTTTCCAACCCAAAATATGGACCAAGTACATCTCGCGGACATGAGTCGGAAAATTAGAAAGGTTTGTTTCGACACGCCATCCCGCCGCAAACCAAATAGCACAATCTAGTGAAGAAGAGGTGGCGATATTATCAATCGAATTAATCTCATTTGATGATGAACCGTGGAACGAAGAAGAACAAATGCAGATCGGATCCCGGAGGCAGTGTCCGAGAATTAAGTTAAATGTGAGGTGTTGATACTTCGGTATTAGTAGACACAGGTTGTGCAACTTCCGTCATAGCTGAAAGTTTGTTGCATGAATCAAAGAACAAAGGTGGAGGTACCTCATTGCCGCTCGTGAAATCTTTTCTGATAGGTGCGAATCGGAAAAATCAAAACCAATAACAAGACAAGTTTATTTGGAAATAGAGATAGGCAAGAATAAGTATCAAGTTGTGTGTCTTGTAGCGTCAGAACTTTTATATCCACTCATACTGGGAGTCGATTTCATGAAACAACACGGAGTTGTTATCAACTTAGAGAACAATACTTTAACTTATAAACCGAATAATCAGCAGGATCTTGAATTCGATTCATTCACGTGGAATTATTGGGAGGCTAATTGTTTGGAGGAAGAAGATGTGAACCTACAAATTCGTTCGAGTGTGCAGAGAAACGATAATCTCAATGCATATCAGAAAAACAGTTAACTGAAGTATTACTTAGGAATCAAAAGGTGTTTGCAAAACAAGAATCCAGTAAGATTTTCAATTCGAAATAGAATTAACAGATAAAACACCATTCACGGTTACCAATATGTCATTCCAGAAAACATAAGGAAGAGGTGGATAGCTCATTGCTACATGTCACAGATGATATCATCATGAAGTCCAAAACCTCTTATCTAAATCCGATAGTGCTCGTAGAAAGAGTAATGGGAAGATAAGGTTGTGTTTAGATGCAAGGCGATTGAATCAAGTTACCTTACCGTACAGAGACAGACCGTTTGCGTGTAGAGGATTTAACTAATCAATTATCCGGCATCAAGTGGTTGAGTTCAACGACTCACTGCATCGTATTGGCAAATAGCGATAGCACCTGAATGTAGACAATATACAGGATTTATTCACCGGGGAATTTCGTATGTCTTCAAAAGAATGCCATTTGGACTCAAGAACAGTGCATCTGCGCTTGTACAATGTCTAGACAATATCATTGGCAGAGATGTCCAGCGATGTTTTTTTCTATATTGATGACGTGCTTTTGTATTCTAAGACATTTGAAGAACACATGACTAAGCTAGATATTTTGTTGAAACGTCTGATTGAAAATAATTTACAACTGAATTTGGAGAAACGTAATTTCTGCACTAGACAAGTTAAGTTCCTGGGTTATGATGTGACAGTTAACGGAGTCAAAATGAATATGGAAAAAATGCGAGAGATAGATAAAATTGCACCGCCAAAAAACACGAAACAACTTAAAAGTTTGTTAGGTTGCGTCAATTATTACGCCAGATTTATTCCTAATTTCGCCATGCACATTGAAATATTTCTTCCGTCTGCGACAGCACACTAGATGACAGTGGGAATACAATCGGACAGTACAATTTCCACAGTTTGCGACATTTAAAGAATGAAATAAGTGGCAAAATGATGAAACAAACAAACAGATAAAGTAACCGACAAGAATCATGTAAAAGAAAAAACAAGAGGGGGAAAGAAGGAGGAAAAGAAGGAAGATGAGGAAGAAAAAAGGAGTAAGAGTACAGAGGAAAAGAACAAGATTGCTCGACGTTCTAGAATCAAGAAAAGAAAGAGCATAAATTTTAGTGAAAGATTTTACGGCATATGAAATCAAATCCCGCAAAAACTTTTTCCGAAAGAGGGTTATGTGACCGTCCGTTTTCTTAGATTCGAAAACGTGTCACATACCGCCTAAGAAAGCGAGGAAAGAATATTTTGACCGCGCGCCAACGCGGATGAATATTTGAAATGCTAATTAGAATTTAGAACAAGAGGACCGCCACCATAGACCGAGGCGAGACCGGAGGTCGGATGAAAAAAAGTTCTTTCTGAAGGTAGCAGCTGAACTGGGCGGACGTATGGAAAACAGGGACGCCAGGAAGTGACATTGCAGCGGACTTCAGATTTGCAACTTTGAGGAAAACTCTTCTAGAAGACCAGAAGAGTAATTATTCTATTATAAATTGATTTAAACATAATCTTAGAAGAAGATAATAAGAAATGTTATGAATTTATAATGGGCGAATTAGAGAGAAATTTTGAATAGATGGCAGTAATTAATAGCTTGATTCATTTCTCTTTCCAGTTTTTTCTCTCACATGCTTTTCTTATATTTAAATACTCTTGAAGTTGGTGCTCGTATGAAAGGGGTGATCTCTGATTCATTTCACTCTGAATATCAGTTGGTCATTAACGTAATCGAAAATAAAGTAAAATTCATATGAGTATTCAAGAATATAAAACTTGAACGGGAAAAAGAAGGCGATTTCTGGGAGCAACTGCGTTCTCAACGAGGCCACGACGCTTCAAGGCCGAAGCAGCTCGGTGAAAGGGTATAAAGGGAAACACAGCGGACTGCTCTACGCGCCGAGAACAAAGTAAGGTCGTTCCAAATAAACTGTTTTGTAGGGATAGGAGTGATTCAGTTTAGTCAAAAGCTTATTCTGTATCTGTCACGTAGAAAGAAAAGGGAGAATAGATTTACCATGCTTAAAGATAAGAAAAGTAAAAGTACATTTGTTTCCGACTTCTAATACGTGAGAACAGAATCAATCTTTTCTTTCAAAAGGATTTGAAGACCTAATATTGTAATATAGTGATTAAGAGTTTGTGTAAGAGTATAATTATAATAATAGTCATTCTCTGGATTTTAGAGAAAAAAGAGTTTCCTTTTGTTGTAAAAGTAATGTTAAGTCAAAAATATTAATTTTGATTGTCAATGTAATGTTCTTTCACATTTTTGTAAAGTAATATTTTAACGATTCTTTCAATTTCTGAAAGTGTGTTTGTTAAACAATTGGGTTGTAGATGAAAGTAGGAAATTGTGTATTGTGTTATTAGTGTGGGTTTTTTTTCATTCAAGAGTATTCTGTATTTGATTTTTTTTGGTGTGCCATTGTATGTATTTGTCATAGCAGCAAATATTTTGAGAATTTATTCTTTATTTAGTGAAAAGTGATTCTCACGAGTTGTTTGTAATTTTGCATCCAATCCATAAACGATCTTCAGACCCTGCCCCTATTTTTTTTATTGTGTCCACACTGGGACGTCTATACTGAGCTAGTCGACCATCTGGTGAATGTGTTCGCCACCCCCAAGACGTCTCAGGTCGGGTGCTGGCCTTACGGCTTGTACCGGACGGTACTGTGGCTCGCATTACCTACAGGCAATTAGATCAACAGGCATTTAGAACGAAAGTTAATTACTTACTGTCTAACCCTATTCAATCTTGAACAGAAATTAAATTATTTTAGAAATTATGTGACAGTTTTTGAATGAAGAAAGTAATTTGTTCTCTTGGGAGGTTGTATTAAAAAATGCTTTCTCTTATCGGTGACATTTCGGACTCGAGGAAATGCCATTCGGGTGGGTTCGTCTTTCTGCTAGACCTTCCGCATTTGCAATATTTGCCCCTTACCGGGTCAGCGGATATAATTTACGTATCAGACACCGACAATCCGCCAATACACAAAATTTAATCAGAACTCCCATTATCATAACGCTGCTGCAAAGCGGATAGTGCGCAAACATTTCATCTCCACCGCCACCATCTCCACTGTCCCCACCGACGCGTTAAAGGTCAGGAGCCAGCGTCGAAATGTGGCTTTTTCTGGCCGGCCGCAAGTAATCCCTTTTGCAATTTTCGCGAGTCTCCATCGCTCGTTGCGGAGCGCCCACGCGGCGCGGCTTCCGAGGCTCCAGACACAAAGGGAGAGACGAGGGACAGAGAGGTGAGGAGGTGAGCGACAATGAAGAGGGAGGTGCGGGAGGGGGCGGGGCGAGGGAGGGACGGATGGGAGAGAGAGGGAAAAATAGGGTGCGGATATAGCTAGGAATAAAAGATCTCGTCGAGAAATCTGTTCAGAATTGAATCGAAAATGAAGAAAAGGCATCTTTGAGAAGATATCAAGATTGTTTTGTTAACTCACTCCCAGTTAGGCAACTGATGTCTTCGTGCACGTACCAGATCTATAGAGGATGTCCTAAGGTTCTATTATTATTATTATTATTATTATTATTATTATTATTATTATTATTGTTGTTGTTGTTGTTGTTATATAATTGAGGAGTTTGTCAGCTATAGAGATTCGATTCTTCTCCACAAGACGAGTTGATTTTTACTATATTTAGCGTCAGCATCCATCTAGTATATTCTGATTGAAATCTAGAAAAATGTTTTTTTGTTGGTTTCAGCATCAACAGTGCTAAATGCCAGGGGATTACTGTTCTACGTTTTCTGGATAACATGAAAAATAACAATTTGATTCATAAGATTACCGATAATCAAATAGTTTTTTGAATGATCTGTTAATCGTTTTTCACGGAACTCCGAAAAAAAACGAAAGCCCGCCAGAATCGTACACTAAGCGACAATAAATGTAAAGGAAGTTGCTAAAATAATGTGATGAGAATTGAAACGCGGGACAAAGCTGGACTGCAGAAAAGAATAAGTTGCCCCCAGGGCGGTCGTGAACCGCGAACGGGCCGGGGCCGCGGGCCCGGAAGGCCGGCGCTCAGTGAGCAGCCCGGAGAGGGACAATAATTTCAGGGGGCGGTGGCCGCCCTTTGGGGAGCGGTCATCGCGGGGCGGCGGCGGGCGAGCACCGCCGCGGCCCGAGTTGGAGCGCGACCGGGCGGAGTTGACGTCTGGCATTCTGTTTGAATCCGCGACATGAATCGCTAATCTGTTCCATCGTGGCCCTTCCGGGCGAGGACAAAGGTCGTTGCGGACGGCCACCGGAAGAGGTCAGGCCGAACGCGCCGAACCGGGTGGGGTTGGTTGGAAGTCGTGGACGTTCGTTGGGCGAGGGGAAATGTGCATTCTGAACTGGCGCCGTGACGGACTCGGCCAAAAGCGAGTAGGAAGTAAAGCGGGGTGAAAAGAGGAGAGACAGAACGTGTGTGAAGAACTACCTCTACTACTACCTCGTCGAAAGAGGTGTAAAAAACAGAAATATAGTGTTTATGCATAAATAGTTGTTGTTTATGGAAGCGTCATCTCGTTCTTTGATTGATAATTTTGGACGCATTAAATGCTAATGCGATCATATTTTGAATCAGTTTTCGTCGTAGTGTGTGCCTTACTTAACTTTTTCACTTCATTTATCCCCCTCTAATGAATGTGAAATAAATAATCTTTTTAAGAATCGTAGCTTTTGCCACGACTTCATACTATAAAAACGTGTCTGAATAGAGGAATGAACTGTATCCTCGAAGGATAGATGAAGTGTTTTTGCAAATTTCTTTGTGAATTAATCGTATAGTAGTGACAGCTGTGCTTTTGAGAAATCAGGCTGATGCAAAGGATGCACCCCCATAAGAGGCCTAGTATCGTTATCGTTTGTTCTCGTTATTGGCATTACCGGAAATGACGTTCTCGAACATAGCGATCTTGTCCCCGAGATCCATCGGAACAGAGTGTCCACCTGCCCGGCTCTAGTAGCTTTTGCAGAAGACTCCAAGGAAGCGAGTGACCTGAGCTTGCGCTAGGGCAGGCTCCACCCGCAAATCGTGATGGATCTGGAGAGCAATTGAGGCGGGTGATGAGCGCACGCAGGAGCGGGGGAGGCGGGAGAGTGGTCCAGACTTTGACCCTCCTGCTCTCACCACCTGCTTGCGCGGGAGATTGCCGCAGGAGTAGTTCGTAGTTCTCGGGTGGTGACGATTGTTTGCAGCCCCGGCGAGTGTTGGTTGGAGAGGCATTAGCGAACTCTGCGACGACTAACGAGATTGCACCGAGTCCTCCCCGACTCCGCCGTCGCTCCTCGCGCTTCTTTGTCTCCCACATCCCTCCGCTGGGAGCTCTGGAGATCGCAAGGGTGGGAATGGTCTCTCGGAGTATGACAGGAAGACGTTACAGTTCGTATCTAATTGCTATTTGGTGACCGCTTTATTTTCTCCAATAATTTTAGTTCATACAAAAGTTCAGAACTTATCAAGGTGCAGTTTTATCCGGGCAAGAACAGTTTCCAATACTTAATTATTTTAGTGTTCCCAACTACAAGTTCATACAAAAGTTCAGAACTTATCAAGTGCAGTTTTATCCGGGCAAGAACAGTTTCCAATACTTAATTATTTTAGTGAGAGAGTTTAAATAAGTTCATTTTTATAGCGTGTGTTACCTTCAACTCAATCACAACAACTACATACGGTAGCTGTGAATATTTTTAGCTTATACATCGTATTTTGTTTTTCAAGCTCAATATTGGGCGGATTAAACTGCTTCTGTTTGTTAACGACGGATTGAGACTCACGAAATACATAAATAAATATTTTTGTAGTGCGAGGCGGGATGGAGGCCCCTTGTTCTTAATCTTAAAATTAATTTTGTTAAAAGATATTTCGTGTTGAGAGTATACTCCGATGTAAGAATATATTAAAAATTCCGGTTGTTTCATTTTTCTTATTTTATACCTGATTATTAAAAAAGTGCATCTTATATCAAAGTATACAACTACGTGTTCGGTATTCAAATAGGATTTGAAGAGCTTTTCCGTTGTGGGGATAGAAAAAGGGGTTTCTCATATACAATTCAAGGTTGGAACTAAAACTACAGTACATTGAAAGTTTTTTTTCAGATCAATTTGCAGACACTATAACCAAAAAAAAACTGTTAATGGATTTTATTACACATTACGCACAGTGTGTGATATATGTTCGTATATCTTTGAAAAATCCGGCGGTGCTAGCCGAATTCGTTTACTACGCTCCGTGAAGTCACGAAGGTTAAGCGAATTCGAGACTCGCGTGTTCGTGGTTGGGTGACCGGCCAGGAACCCCGGGATCTAACGGCGCCGAGCCCCTGGCCGAAGGGATAAAAGGCTCTGACTGCGACGTGACGTGACGAGACTTGACGAATATTAAAAAATTGCACATTAATGGAGGATTACTCTCCAGTGCAAAGCGCTCAACGCCCCTTAAGGGGCTTGGAGACGCGTTGCGTCAAGGTGTAGACGCAACAATTTTTTTTTAAAAAATCGTGTGTAGTTACGTGTTTGTAAAATCCATTACTGCAGTACACTTTTTGTTTTATTTTTTTACGACAAAGTATTAGTTCATAAATAAATAATCAAAAAGTATTCTCGGCGATCGAGTAAATCTAAAAGTGTTGTTGGCGTTCGGGTAAAATTAATAGCGTTCTTCGCAATCACGAAATCGAATTTACCAGAGAAAAAAACTGTTAATATACATTTAACGTAGAAAACATGTTGTTGTGAAAGTAAAAAATGATTTAATTACACTAATATGATAAGACAAACTGAAAGAATACATAATCTAATATATACTTGTAGATATCCCATCAGAAGATTGATTATAATTAATCAAAATTGCCCAATAATTTTGAATATAGATTATTTTGGGAGTATTACTTCGCCCCATATGTTAATTATTTTGCACGAAAAAAATGTTCTGGGAGATAATTTTTGCATTCTCAACTTATTAGCTAAGTTTTTCAATGAACTGGCGCATGTGCAGTTTCGCTTCTGGTCCCAGAAGGCGTATTATTTGAAACTCCGGAATCGCTCATAAAAAGGAAGCGCATAAATCGGGACCTACGAGTCAACAAGCATACTGAGCGATTTGCTAACTTCTCGGTTCTCAGAAAATGTGTGATTCATTTGGAATGCTTTTCGCGTGCACGCCAGCGCGTTAAATTAGATTCATCGAACGGCATCTGTCACATTACACAAGACAACGTGTGCTAATGCATAATCATTCAGAATACGTATGGTAGTATGTGCTGAGGCGCATGTGACTTGTTTCGAAAGTCCATAAAATCGATTGCACTAAACATTTTGTTCTGTTTTAGTGATTGAATTTTCTGGTGTAAAAACCATTTAATACATTTCTTTTGTGTCTCGCATAAGTATTTGTTGTGGTTTTGTAGTCATTAGGTTTTGTTATTTCGTATCCCAAGACAAATTGTTTCCAGATAATGCTGTCAGGATTCCTAGTGACATAGTCTATTTCAATCGACTGCGTTTGATGCAATAGGATAGTGCGTGGAAATGAAAGGTCCATTTTAGCGCCTTTTGTTACAGTAACATATCTACGTTAGATTGAGATACATGTAATGCTTTGATGATGAAAATGGCGATGAGTAATTTATGATTCACCAAGTTCATGTGAAAATATACATACACGTTTTACGCCAAACTGAAAATCTTTCAGTTTTCGTGACTTCGTGTCGGAACTCCTATCACTACCTACATCCATCTCGTTGCTATACGCCTGCACTCCCTCGCGAACAACAGCCATCTGCACTCCACCGTGACATGCAGCGATCTGCCTCTTTTCACTTTGCAATAATATTTATTTTCTGATCGTCTAATGATCCATTGTCTTTTTAACTCCGACGTTATTTTGTCTTTTGCGCATCGTGCTAATCTCTTTATTATGGCTTCTAATATTAACTTACGACACCATTTTTACTTATTTGTATTTCTTTATTAAAAATAAAGATAATGTCATTGAGATTACATGTCTCATCTCTATGTACATTATTTTATTGCTGAAAATTGGGGTGTTCAAAAATAACTCTAAAATTGTTAATAAAAATAACAATTAACTTGTTTAATTGATTTTTAACCCCGCCTAATTGTATCTCATATGTACGTGAGGGCTACTAATCTTGTGTAGTGAGTGATCTACTCGATGATGTGAACATTTCAATGGGACACTCGTGTCACCGAGTGTTATTACGAGGCAACTTCCTTGCTAATACTGCTCTGGGTCATCCATTCTACAAACCAACAGCATACGTACCTCAAACCAATGGCATGTATTCACGGAAATTAGTACTTTTCACGAGCAATTAAACATGTAGATAAGTAGAACAGACGTGTGGATTGCGCGTGCCATTTTTTTATTATTTAGGAACACTTTAGTAGTAGGTACAACAGCCAAGCGACTCGATGATTGATTGATTGTTAGTAATTCGGGGGCAGTCAACAGTCAAGGTCACTAGTCCCGTGAGTGAAGTGTATGTTTTTCCTCTGGAGCTGGCGGTGATCTTGCTCTGCTGCATGGCGAGATCCGGCGCCGACCTACCGTCAGCTAGCGGAGACCAAACCAGGTATCTCCCACCAGCGTGGCACCAGCCAAGCTCTAAGCACTCGACCGACATGTGTGGTAGTGTTGTAGTGCATGTTAATGGAATTGTTGTAAGTAAGCGGTGCGGTTAGGAAAAGAAAGAAAAAGGAAAGCTCGCGCACGAGCTCCGTCCCGTTTCTTAGTGTACTGCTCCGGCATTCGCCTGGCGTTGAACCAGGCGTAACCACAGAAAACTACCGATCAGAGCAGCCGGCCGGCAGATTTCTCCTCCAGACAACGACTGAATTCAACCTAGATGACAAGCTAGAGTCGAAAATCTGCCACCGTTGGGACTCAAACCTAGGACTTTCCGGCCAAAGGCACTGTAGTGACATATCTGCAGTGCCTATTTTCCCGTTCCAAGTGCCATGAAATAAGCCATATCTGTAGTTTCGTGGCAAATACGATAGAAATTTGGCTATATCTTATGTTTATTTCAATCGATATTTTATGCCAATCGTGGATACCCAAGGACATATCCTAGCCTATTTTGAAAATGCTCGAGAGATGCGAGATGAATTAAAATAGGGTTTTTGTTGCGAAGCTAACTTAACGTGTGTTTTATTAATCTAATTGCTTTAGCTGTTTGCGGTCCGCAAACGTGAGCTGACGAAACGGGTCCCCCTGGGGATCGAGGTTCGTCCACCGTGCTGGTGCAAATGACAGGGGAAGGGGGAGGGTCGGACGGCGTTGGGGATTCGTGATTGGATGGACGGCGGCCGCGCTGATTGGCAAGTGGGCGAGTCACCCTCGACAGCCACGTCGGCCACAGGCCGCGTCACAGCAAGGAACGTAGCCCGCGACCTGGCTTCAGGACACTAAGAGATAATTGCACATTTCGGAGCGCACAGGAAATGTTCTCTTTCGTTTGAGGGACAAATCTATTCCTAGTATACATGATTATTCCAAGGGAATGGACCAGCTGAGGAGGCTCAGAACAGCAACGTATTTCATCGTCGAGCCTTTCGCAGGGAGGTCCTAGTAGGGTTCAAGTCCCCATGGTGCGGTGGCAGGATTTTCGATCTGAATGAGATTGCTTCATCGAATTCAGCCTCTGTCTGGAGGAAAATTTTAGGACTCCCTCCGGAATTACGAAATATTCAGTAAGTCAATTCAAAGGATTCTGACAAAAATACCACCGGGCACTTCCTTGAAATTTATGACGAACATTTTATGACGATTCGTTTTACTTTCGAAATGCTGGAAACATGCTGTGAAAATTCAAAAAAAAATGGAGACTCTTTTACCTTTACATTATTTCCGGTCGCAAAATTTGAACTGAGAATCGCAACACGCAAAAATTACACGCGGAATGGCTCTGAGTCATACACAATATTTATTTTAAGTACCCATGCATACCAGTTTCCCATGCAGCTTTTATTCTTCAAATTACATGAATTGAGGTGATGATAATAATTTTATTTTCCCTTATTACCTTAAATGATGTACACAGCATTCCAAATAAATACTCAGATTCTGCTATATAATTGTCAGTAGATTAATTGCTTTATTCAATCATTCATGTGGGTCTCGCCCATCCAGTTGCGCATTATACAAAACGATCAACAAAGAAAGTAAGTATTAAATTAATTTTAATTATATTTTATTTATTTAAAGTCAAAAACTGTTAAAAGTGTAATTGACCATCGGAAGGGAAAAAGTCTTCATTTCTTGCTCAGAAGCAAAGCAAAAGAACTTTCTCTTCATGTGGATGCAGAGAACAATAATTGGAATTGCCTTCATGACCACTTTTTTAAGTACAGTTTTTTTTTGCAATAAAACTGTGGGACAAAGCAAAACTAATACAATAAATAATGGGATGTACATCTTGCTTTGCATGTTGCATCAATGAAAAAAATGCAATTCAATTCCAAAAAATCAAGCGACCTAATACACATAATAATTGCTGTTTGAGATGACTTTTATTTAACTAGATGCAGAGTAAAATGTGTAAGAATTAATGCAGAGTAAAATGTGTATAAATTAAATTTCTTCTTTCAACTTTGGATTTACTCGTTTGTCTGAATTAAGAAGTACTACTAGGTCAAATCCACATCTGGTGATAGATAAAAGTATTTTAGTTCCTTTAATATTTTCAGGTTGATTAGAAACGTGTGCAATGACACGGGTATTACGAAGGCCCCGGATTACTCTTTTCCCTACCGGTACCCCTTATTCTGATATGCCTTGACAGTACCATATACCAGTGGTTGTGGCCAACATAATAAATGTTACTAACATTTAGAGCATTTAGAGAAGTCGAGGAAAATCCTTTTTGCCAATGAACATATTATGCCAAATTTCATACCAAGAAGTTACACTTACGGCATTTGTCCATCATTACTAGGCAACTCCTCATGGGACGGTGTTCGCCGGGAAAAGAAACCCTATTGACTGCTTCAGAACGTGGCCTGCCGAACATAGGTGCGCTAATAATCAGAGCCAAATTTCTCATGTGTAACTTCGTTAATTAAAACTTCCCATCACATGTTTGTTGGAAGAAATATAAGATCTTTTTCCCCTTTACTTTTCGTCGAAGTTTATAACATTTATCCTGCAACACACTGTACTAAACTGAAAACTCTAAGGGAACTGAAATTATTTTAGTTTCCTTAGAGTTTTTCAGATTGATTAAAAACGTGTAATGACACTGATATATTACAAAGGCCCCGGTTTGATCTTTTCTTCCCCTACCGCCACCTATTTCGATGTACCCCCACTTCACCACGAACCAATGCCGTCACCCTTGCCATTCGCCACAGCGCCACCTTCACCGCGCACGGCACTCCGTTACCGCCGCCGTCGCCGCCATCGCCGACAAGCGAAGCAAATTACTCGCTGCGTAATTAAATGATGCCGGGCCGCTTCTTAAAGCAGCTAGGGCGGCGGGGGACGTCGCCGGGGTTTGCCTGGGCCTCGCCAGAGACCTGCGCCTCACCGACTGATGTAGCTCAGAGACAGGCAGCGTGTGAGTTGTGTCTGCAGCGACGCTGACCGGGAGGTTCTGGGGCCCGATTGCCAACCGTGGCGGATTTTACACCAGTTGCGAAGCTAGGTCGAATTCAGCCGCTGTCTGAAGGAGAATTGGAGCGACCAGCTGGGCTGATGGGTAGTGTTCCACGGTTCTTCCGATCAATATCCGGCGAATGTCGGAGATGTACCCCAACACACGTGTCACGAACCGCGCGCGATTTTGTTTCTTTCTCATCCTTGACCATGCTGTCACGTCTAACAAACGCACTTACGAAACTTTAATGCACTATTTAACCAGAAAGTCACGCCGGGAGACGAGTCAGCGGGCAGAGATACTTGAAAGGGTAAACTCCACAAGATGTCGTGGAGGTCGGCGCGTGTTCTCACGCTCCAGCGGGAAAGGAACATCGCCACCTCACGGGTTGTAGCACGCGCTAATGCGGAACTAATCTCCCGAATGGTAGACACACCAGAAACCACTACTAATCAATCAAACTAGAGACACTCAATCAAACAAGTGAGTCTACCGTCCATGTGGTTGCCTCACGCCTTGTTTAATTGCTTTGCTTCAGGCTCGCTGAGCGGACCCTTGGATTGATTGATTACTAGTGTTTCCGGGCGCGTCAACTGCTAAGGTCATTTGTTCCATAAGTGTAGTTTTTTTTATGTTACGGAGATCTTCCCCCGCTGGATGCTGAGAACCGGCGCCGACGTACCATCGGCTAGCGAGATTATCCCCCAACAGGTATCTATCACCAGCGGGGCAAAATCTAAACTCTCAACTGCTTTCCTGGCATGTACGTTCGTGAAGTGTATGTAAATGTAAGTGTGTGGAAGGGGTAAGATAGGACAAGGAATGGGAAGGAATGATTGTGCGCGGTTCTTGGGCCGTTGGGTGGGATACTACTCCGGCATTCGCCTAGTATTGATCGGAGAAACAACGGAAAACTACCGATCAGAGCAGCCGGCCGCGAGAATTCTTCTCCAGATAGCGTTAGAACTCAACTCAGCTATATGGCTAGTGTCGAAAATCCTACCATCATCGCACAGTCGGTAAAGGTTTTTTAGAGTCAGTGAATCCGAATATGTCATTAAAATTACAAAATTCAAACTGGCGTATCCAAAATGGCTGACATCATTCAGAAATAAGTAGTGAAATTGAAGTATTTCTCATGTAGTAGAATCGGAATTCATGATTAAAATAGCACATTTCAAAATGGCGGTTCCAAAATGGTCGACTTCGTTTAGAAATAAGCAGTTTAAGTGTGTTAAAATTTTATTATTATTATTATTATTATTATTATTATTTCTTCATATGTAGAATCCGTATTTATGATTAAAATTACAAAATTACTGTGGTCGGAATCTCGAAAAAGCAGGCCAAAACTCGAAAAATGAAACTCATTATTTTGAAGTTAGTAGCGCCCTATTTACAAAATTTGGTAGCAGTACTGACTACTATTACACACGACAAAAGTACTCAACTTATATTAAATATATATTAAATATATATTATATATATAATATATATTATATATATTATATATATTATATATATTATATATTATATATATTATACATTGTTGAGGTTTATTTCTATATTATAGTATAAGGAGAAAATAAACTATTGACGTAGATCAATAGTGTTTAAATAAATAAATAATTTTCAAACAATTAATATGTAAAAATAGTCATTAAATATTTTTTACTTTATTTGTACTTTCACCAAAGGGATTTCAACTATGAGTTATAAAATATATAAAATTTGAAGCTTTTTACCGTTTCACTGGTCAATACTACCTTATTTTACAACTGAAATAACGTTATGGCCGCAGTACCTCAGTGAAAATTAATTTGTTGCTTTCTTCTATTTTTATTTTTTTGCGATAACTGAGGGACTATTGTCTGAAATTTTCATTTGATAGCAATTTAGCTGTCGCGTCAAATCACTTGCAACAAAATCTGAACCCTTCGATTAACTCAAAAGTCTCGCTTTAGCATCATCCTAATAGTCAAGTCTCAAGTGAGCGAAAGGTCAGATTCAATCTTGTCTACGTAAGTGTTGCGGGTTCTGCCGGAGTTTAACAAGCAATTTCCGGACCTTTAGCCCTCAGTCAATGTTGACTCGAGGTGACTTCCGGCTTGAACCGAACTTGCCAAGACATGAGGACTACACCAGAAGCAACGCCCGCGGGATTTGAGGATGTTGGTAGTTAGTGCGGGGAATGGAATTAATCTCATTACCTCTTTTAAAGTGTTCACTAAGGATATTTGTACTTTGTACTCAGGTAATTTGTTTGGATATTATTCAAGTGTATGTGTGCATTTGACAGTTTAGGTTCGAATCCAGCCGACTTTTGCCTGCTGGTGGTGTTGCCAGGCCTTGTTTTTATTTATTATCCATGTCTGGGGGTAACAGACACATGTGACAAGTATGATTTAGTCCCTTCATCGCATTTAGCATTCTTGACGAACCTTAGCTTTTCTTTCGTCTTCAGCTGTAGAAATAATATAAAAGTTTTAGTGTCATTATGCATTTAAACAGAGAACGTAGAAATTGCAATAGATACGCAATAATTATTCATCTGCAAAATTCAAAATTTTAGAAGTATATATTTTTTGAGTTAGGGTGCTGCTCCGGCATTCGCCTAGTATTGATGTATGAATCCACGGACGTCTATTGTTTAGAGTAGCCGGTCACTATAATTGTCTGGATGATGATTGAATTCGACCCTGCTGCCTCTGACCGGGAGGTTCCTGGGTTTGAGTCCCGGAAGTGACATGATTTTTCACACGAGCTTGTGAGCTTGAACGAGTTCAATCGCTGTCTAGAGAATAATTCTAGGCTGCTCTGATCGGTAGTTTTCCGTGGTTTCTCTGATCAATGTCAGGCGTATTCCGGATCAGTACCCTGACAAACGGGCCACGGACAGCGTGCGATCTTTCCTTCCTCTTCCTTGTCCAATCCTCACCCCTTACACTCATTTACACTAACATGCACTACACTACCATACGGACATATCGGGAGACCGGGTCGGGAACTTTGAGCTTGTCCCGTGGGAGATACCTGGTTGGGAGAAACCCCGTTAGCCGACGTTAGGTCGGCGCCGGATCTCGCCATTCAGCAGAGGAAGATCACCGCCACCTCCCGATGAAAAGCATTCACTGCACTAACGTGACTAATGACCTCAGTAGTTGACGCGCCCGGAATTACTAACAATCAACCAACATTGACCCTGCTATCCAGCTATTCTCGAAAACGTTGGCCGCCGTTTGAATTCCAACCTTCGGAGCTCCCGATCAGAGAGACCGCAGAGACAAGTGTTGGCACTGAGATATCGCAGCCAGTCGGGAGCGACAGTCCTTTTCCTGGGGACTTCCCGCGGATCCAAGGGCTCTAAAGAGGCCCCGGCGGCGGATCGACAGAATTAGCCCCCGCGTCCCCTCGCCCTCCCTGCCCGGCCCCGCCCCCGCCGCCGGCGGACCGAATAAAACGCCCAATTTCTGCGGCGCTTTGAGGCGCGCGCGGCGGCGGCGCGTTTGAGGCAGATAGCGCCGCGTTATTAGCCCTCTGGGGGCGAGACCCGGGCGGTCGGGGGGTGATGGGAGGGGGTGTGGGGGGAGAGGGGAGGCGGACCTGTGGAGTCTCACCAGAGCGGCGCACTCGACCACGCGGCGTGTTTGCCCTTCGACAACAGAGCGCCCGCCGCAGCCGCCGCGCCCTCCGGGAGGTCCCGCTCGACGTTGCCAGAACAGAACGTGATAGAATGTTCTTAGCTACACAAGCGATTGCAGAATAAATGTTACTAAACTTCTGCGGCATCTAGATGAAGAAAGTAACGTTTTGCCTACGAACGTGTGATGCCAAATTGCATACAGTGAAGTTACACTTATCTTATGTTTACGTCATTGTTAGGCAACTCCACATGGGGCAGTGTTCGGCGCGAAAAAGAAATCGTATTGACTGCTTCAGAACGTGGCCTGCCGAATATCAGTGTCTTCACACTCAAGGGAAGTTGCATAAATGTAGTTCGCTAGTAAACATATTTAGTAAAACTCGTCGTATTTGGTTGCTTGATGTAACGCTCAAGATAGAAACACTCCCTTACACTTTTACAAATATTCGGATGTGCCCCTTTTCTTATGCATCGATAATAGAAATTCAGAAACGTTAAGATTTTTTCTTGGTAAATTTTATGAAAATATATATTTTATATTTTTCAGAATGTTATAAAATTTTCTCAGTCTAAAGAATATTGTGAGATATGAAAGAAATTAAATAGTCATCTTTCAGTGGTTATGGTTTCATTTCATTTTGTAATAAAATTTCATTGTATTGGATAGAATGAATGTCTGACATTTCTGTTTAGGCTGCAGAGATAAAGCAGTTTCATTGTAATTCTTTTGAAACGTCGATAGTGAAAGACACAGTTTACCGAAAAGCTCAGTTTCCAAACATTTGGATCAGTGACACGAATATTCAAAAAATGTTTATTTTTTAATTAGCCCCATTAAGAAATTATTATTTTTCCTCACTTTGTTTACATTTGAATAGACGTTAACCCCTGCAAAAGCGCATTAGACGTAGCTGAAAAGCGGGTCACGATGTCTACAGAACTTGTGTGCTCACATAATCTACACTTGGTTTTGACCCTGTCGATGTTTTTACGAGAGATCGAAATAACTCCAGCTTGATAAGTACTATGCATTTGCAATGTGCTGCTCACGTGACGTGCTTTACCGGCATGTAGTGTCGTTTTATTTCTACGTTTATATACAGGACTCAACGAAGGATTTCAAGGTCCAGCACTGGTCGCTCGACCATTTCAGAAAAAAATCATACATTAAATACAAGTTCACTTTCCTTTTGGTTGGTGAAAACAGTTTTATTTATTTATTTTTATTTTACGTGGTTCACAATTGGCGACTATTTATATTTTAATCCGCGCGCCATTTGTTGCATTTGTGGATTACGGTTTTGTAAATTACTCAGTGATAGATTGTTTTAGCTTTTTAAACTAAAATGAATTTGATTCAATAAACTCCAAACTCCAAATAAAAGTTATATTTATCTACATAATATGGCTTTATTTGGTTATTTTTGTAACCGAATCAATCTATCGCAAATGATCAAATTTCGATTTTCAGAGAATAACTTTTCAAAGAAGGAATAGAATTACATCGTTAATCTTTTATCGTTCTTTACACATAACAATGCAGTTACTTTACTGTAAAATAAGTGTCGAGCAGTCTTAAAAATTACATTCTCCTGAAAATTGTCATCTTGTATTTTTTGGAGTCTGTATTCTGATGATGCGCACTTCTCTATGCAGCTCCGAAGAGCAAGATCCGCTCCTGTTACTGCTCTGCTGGATGTTTGCGCAACGACTGGCTGGCCTCTTGGGGAGGGAATGGTATTGGATTGCAGGCTCTCTTCCTGCAATGAGGACGCGGTCGCAGTCACTTGGCTTCGCGGAAAGGAGATGGGAAAAGCGGTCGCCTGGATGTCGTGTGGAGGCTCTAAGATTCAAATGGTCTGTGACGGCAGCCGTCGATCCAAGATAAGCCTCGAGAAGCAGCCCGTTGCTTGGGAAACAACTGTCAAATTTGATAATAGCTGCGGATACGAGTAGGGAAATTTGAGGAGTTCCTTTAATACAATTAAAAATAAATTGAAAAACAAAAAACGACTGAGTGTATGAGGCTTTTTACTTTTACTCTTTGTACTATAGATGATTAATTTTGAATAAAAAAATTGCGATGTCTGGATGTCTGGTTGCGTTGACGGATGTACATAAGTGGTTCCATAAGTTTATGGCCTGACACTCATCTACGGGAAAACCTTCTCAGCAGTGTATATTCTTATCTCTAATTGTTGTAATGAAATAAGTTTGCTGCCGACATCTCCCTCAGTAGTTTTATGCAGAGAAGTAGTACTTGAAGTGGGTGCGGTGCGTCAAATTTCATGCGGTTTAGCTTCTTCACATCAATGCACCTGTGCTTATCCCTGAGACTGCAAAGAATATTCTGAAGGACTGCGACTTCAAGGCTTCAAGGCACTTTGCCCATTCACACTACAGTCCAGAGAGGACATCTTATGTATGTCTATGACTTATCCAACGTTTACCGCTTATCAAAACGGAAGGAAAACTTTCGAGAAAAGAGGGCAAAAATTCGCAACATTTTTCAAAGGTCTAGAAATGTAAATATACAGATGTGAAAAGTGGGTTGGAGTAAAGAAATATTAAGTTGAAAAATTACGTAATTTTTTTCTTTGAATCCAAAATTGAAGTTAGTGAAGCCAGAAAATTATGGAACCTACCACGTAAGTATGGGTCACACGTAACTCTGGTAACTTTTGAGTTGAAGCTTGATAAATATGTCAGTAGTAAGATCCAGTTGTTTCTTTCAGGAGATCATTAAGATATATTAATGTGAGCCCAGTAATTTAAATAAATCCTCTGTGAAATTTTTTAATTTTTCTGGTAAAAGGCTGTATATTTATATCCCTTATTGTTTACGAAGTAGAACTATATGCATTCAAAAAAGGTAGAATTCAGGTTTTTATTAAAACTCTGAAAATTGAATGTTCAGTTTTGTTTTTGAACAGAGTCCACATCTCTACTTTTAAAGCCAAACATTTCTTTTCCTAAGATTTATCCCTGAACTTTAGCTCTTTCAATACTGTCGTGCACCTTAAAATATGTGAGTAGTTGTTGAGTAACAGTCAAGTTGAGTGACTTGTAACACTAAAGGCCCCTGCACACGAGCGTGGCGTTGACGCGCGTCGTAGAATAATACTATTTCTTATGCGAAACGGTACACGAACGCTTTGGCCGATTCGCATGAGAGACAATGTTAATGTACGATGCGCGTTTCTTAACGCTTAAATTGTTCTGCAGACATTTGTTACCATGTAGCGGCGTATAGGTTTCCTTCCATTACCAAAATCCCAGGAAAAAACGGATATAAGGAAGTCCTTAACACATTAATTCTCTTAACCTAAGTAGGCATACCTACTTAATTAAAAACGTTTTATTTGATTTTTAAATATTTCTATCTTTGATTCTTACAGCATCGTTCTAAATTTAACTGTAGTTTCAAATTTAGTTGATAACCAGTGTATTTTTTATTACTTCAAAGCTCTCTATACAAGCGTGAACCCGCAAACACAATTGAAAATACTGCGTTTCTGATTCACTTGTATGTTGTGTTTATACATTAAATTTATTTTTGTGGAACTAAGCAATACGTTATTGTTTGTTTATATTCCCTGCTTTCATGAATAACGCCTATTTTAATGTAAATTTCGATTATACAAAGAATGGTAGGTAAATATTGTCGTTAAGAGGAATACCATTTAATGCCATGGTGGGCCGATGAATCGTTCGCTTTCCGAACCACAACGAGCAGTACGAAATGACTGCTTGTAATTGGAAATGCAATATGAAATAGGGTTGGAATGATAAACTCAATGCGTAATCCATAGACAAATGATGAGGTAGTGGTCATATATGCGTGAAAGGTCGTGTTATATTGAACTACATTGTGTTCATATGTATCCATAGTAAATAAGAAAGGTCAGTACGTTTGTTCATGTAAATGTAAGTAGAATATTTACAATTCGTGTTTTGCGATATTTCGAGATAATAAAAAACCTAGACGAACCTCCTTTTAATTTAGATACACAATTCTGTGAGGGGCCACAAGAAATACATTATAGACATTTGAAATACACATTTCACATTTTTGAGACGTAACTGTTATTGATATTTTCAACTTATACTCATCAACTTAATTTGAGTCTAGTAAGAAGTCGAATATTTTGGATCCCAGGAGGGAATGTGGGACTGAAGCTTTTGAACGAACACCTCTCGCTGAAGCTGAATGACATAAAGGTTGAAAGCATTTTCTGTTGAAGATGAAGAAAACGTAGAAGGGAATTTCAAAAGGAAGAAAATTACTTTTTATTATAATCAACGACTTATGAAGTAGGCTAATAGTCAAATCCAGCAAACAAATTATCGATGATTATACATACATATGTACTGTGACCATCCGTTTGCCGAGATCTCGGAAAACGGAGCACATCAATATTCAAGAATAAGATGAGCTGTTTGAACGCGCGCCAACGCGCCTGAATACAATCCGAAAATGAAAACTACGAACTATATCCGTAAGGGAGCGTCTCGGTAGAGTATGCGACACCGAGAGTCGGGAGAAAGAAAGCTTTCTTTTCTGAAGTAACAGCTGGAGAGTGAGGACCTACCGATCACGAGAAGGCGGCACCTCGTACTGCTACGGACTTCAGGACTGCATCTACGATAAAAACTCTTCAAGACATTCGAGGAGGTAATTATCATATTACAAGGCATTAAAACAATTCATCAGGAAAAGGATGAAAGTATAAGTGACGCATTTAAAATCTTTGTAAGAGAGAGGAGTGTGAATAGCATGAAACTAACGAGGCCATTCATTTCTTTTCTTTGCAGTTTTTTCTTATTTTATATTTATTCTTCTTATACGATAGACTCAGTTGTCGTATTGTAGATTCTTTTAAATATGGAATTAAAAGCTAGTTACATTCTATAAAAGAATACGAAAAGAATAACAACGGTACTGGAAAGGGGCGACCGTGCGGTTCTGCAGAGGGGCGGCTTTGCTCCCGACCGAGCTGCAAGGACAAGGACATCGAGCGACTGGAAGAGTCGACGCCGTAGATTTCTACGCCGTGAAAAGACACAGTAAGGTCGTGCCAACTTGAACAATTTGTAGATATTAGAAGGAATAACTTGTTTCGGAAAGAAAGTATTAGTACAGGTTCTTTATACTGATATTCTGTGAAAAATAGAATCAATCTTTTTTTCAAAAAAACTTAGCTAATTGTAAAGTTGCAACTAGGGAATTTACAACTGGAATGATTAGGCAAAGTTTTAAGTATTCTGTGAAATTGATTTAAATGAGAGAAAGGAAACAGTGTAGTTAATTATTGAGAGTGTAAGTTGTTTTCTTTTTTTCAGCAGGACAAAACTCTTGTATATGTAAAGTGTTTTATGTTCATTGACTGTAACAGCAATTTAATTAGAATATACTTAAGTAAGTGGAAAGTGATTCGACTTGAGTTTCTGTGTAAATGCATTCAATCCACAACGGCCCACATGACCCTGATCCCCGCTATTCTAATTGTATTTTTTTATTTTGCGCCCACCTTGAAAACCCATTCTGAGCTAGCCGGCGGAGGGGTGGGTCGCAGTACCAACGAACATACAAATATACGTATCTACGAACGTACGTAAATACACTCATACACATTTACCAACAAACAAGTGTATAACATAATCCGATTTTGCGTTTGCAATATCTAATAGTTTACAAGACGCATCAGTTGTCTTGTTGAAAGTACGTGATGGTGCGAAAATATTTCTTTTCATAAGTCTCTTCAATTTGCTCCATGGGTAAATAATTAAATTATTTGAAAACAATTATTTTCATTTTGGTTTTAAGAAATATTTACTTATGTTGTCAGCACATCTCGTGAAGGGGGAAATATTTAAACTAACTTTGTCGTTTTGTGTATTGCCAGATATGCGAGAATCATTGCGAGTGGGTAACGCCGAATATGCGTTGCAAGCGCTGTTCATTGTAGCGATGTGCATCTACTGCAATTCACTGCCGCTGCAGTACGTAATTGCATGGCGTCGCCTGATTTGCCCTTCTCTCAACATCCCTCAAAATTGTTGCATTTGCTCTGCTGTCTGTACATCGGTGTTCGTGTTAATGCAATATTTTAAATGGTTCAATTGCGAAATATTTTAGTTCATAAGTTGTATTCTCCGTATGAATTTATTTGCGAGATAATACAATGGCTTAATTCGAAGCTGTCCAACAATCATATGTACTATCCATCAAGTTGTTCATGGATTTTGGTCCGTGAATTAAACAATATTATTTCAGTTTACAGACGTTTCGGAGTTTTATTTATCCATCATCAGGGCTGAATACATCAACAACACGATTAGAACAATGTATATCACACTAATTATTACCAAATACAATGGAAGAACCCACTACCAACCACAAAAAGAATTTTTTAAATTAAAAAATTACAAAAAAATACAATAGAAACATACCTTGAATAGGGAATTTATAAATAGTAAACATTCTCCGTAAATCAACACAATTTTTTTTGTTGCTTCCTCCAGGCCATGAGGTTTTGTGTTCTTATAAATGGTAGAAAACGCC
This sequence comes from Teleogryllus oceanicus, assembly GCA_964035755.1. Lineage (NCBI taxonomy): Eukaryota > Metazoa > Arthropoda > Insecta > Orthoptera > Gryllidae > Teleogryllus > Teleogryllus oceanicus. The sequence goes on along the minus strand of CAXIVR010000006.1, from coordinate 16,329,297 downwards.
CTATTTCCATCGCGCATGACCGGTTGAGTTCAGTCCTGGAAAAAATGTAGCCACAGCAGCGACTTCGAGGGGAGGTCCTAGGGTTTCAAATTACGGAGGCCGATTTTCCACACCAATTAGATTGTGGTTCGCATTCGTCCGCTGCCTGGAGGAGACTTTTAGCAGCCGTCTGTTGTGATCGGTAATTTGCCGTGGTTTCTGCGGTCAATTCCAAGCGAATGCCGGAGCAGTACCTAATAAACGGGCCACGGACCGCGCGCGATATTTCCTTTCTCTTCTTTGCTTTATCCTCTCTCCTTACTTACACACACATACACTTGCATTTACATACGCTACACTACCCCAAATGTTGGGAGACACGACGGGAGCTCGGCACTTGGCACGACTGAGGTGGAGCCTCGCTGGAGGAGACTCCTGGAGGCGGAACACCCCGCCGCCGCCAGCCGACTTGTAGTTCGACAAGAACGTCTCCGCCGCACGTTCTTTAAAATTCATTACACTTACGGGACTGTGCTCATGGCAGGATTTGTATCGGGTTCGAATCAGTCCTTATCAAATTGTGTTTAGAAGGAATAGAACGGGGGATTGCTAAGCTCATATACTGTTTTTGCTGGTTTCTTTTAATATACTTTGATAATTTCACAGCTAACACGTGTTAGAAAATGAAATAATTGTATTGTATATTACTATTTTGTGTGATATAATTTTTACTTTTTCTCTACGGAGTAGAGAAAGTTACGTAATGCTGCGCAAAAAAACGGCGAAATTTCGGCAGAAAAACTCTTATTACAAGGGGTAACGCAAAAGTGGATAATTCTAGTTACTCAATTTTGAAAAAACTCCTCTATCACGAGGTGTAGCCAGAATCCATAATTTGTGCGTCCTTGATACCGAAAAATCAAATGATGGTAAAACGCCTGTCTGTCCGTCTGTGAACAACAGTAGCGGCTAATCTGTTCAGCAAATTTCTACCAAAATTGATATTCCTCAATCGATCTGGCTGATGTCGTGGCCCCTTGAATTTGAAGCCAATATTTTAATTTTGAGGTGTACTTTACACGAAACCCCTGGGACATTTTCAAATTGTTTAAAAAATTTCTCCAACGTTTTTGATTAAATTCTTTTGTTGGATAGTGTGAAGTACATTTAAGAGATTGGTGTAGGTCTCACGTTCGTTGAAAACCCCGATTTTTCGTCAATTGCGTCTTCATTTTTTTCGGCGTCTTGCTACAGCTAAAACATTAAAGGTAGAGATTTTTCCCCTTAATGAAATCTGTTCTTAAAGATAAAGATAAGATAAGATTAAAGATGAAGGTAAAGTTCAATTTTCCGAAAATTTGAGTACTTTTTGCGTAATTTTGCGTGTGTATATGTGTGTGTGTATATATATAATATGTAGAAATCCTTCGGAAGACATTCTGTTATGGTTAGATTTCACTATCCACCAGGAAAGGAACACAACATCCTGTAATAACATTCACTACACTGAATGGACAAATTACCGTAGCATTAGACATGCCTAGAAATATTAATCATTAATCAATCAAATCGTGAAATTTCGTTGAGCAGCAAGCTCAAACGACTTTCTAAGCAATAACTCCTTCTGTTTTATGGGCAATTCCACGTAAAAGAAGAAACAACGGTAAAACTGTTTGAATCGATTGATGAGTCACACCCGTAACGTTGGAATCGCCCTTATATAGATACCACGGTCACGTGGGTGGCGGCCGAGGGCGATTCCGCGCTGGCCAGGTGTGGGCGCGTTCAAGCGAAGCGGGCACACCCTTCCGGGAGGCGACTTCCGCCGCGCGGACGCGTGGGCGCCCCCCACGTTGCCCCCCGGGTGGGCGGGGCGTGGCGGGGGCGGGGGCGCGGGTGATTCCGCCCACGGGAGCCGCGCAGACGGCGCCGCCCGCAGTCAAGGGCGCCGCGCCGCTAAAATTAGCGCGCGCCAAAACACGGGCAGCGCCGCGGCGCGGCGCGGTGCGGCGCGCGGGCGGAGGGGCGAGGGCTGGGCGGGCGAGGGCTGGGCGGGCGAGAGGGAGAATGCAGGCGACGGCGCGGAGGACGTGGGTGGAACATAGTGACTTGACTGATGTCATTTATCCCGTATCCCGACTGACTGATGACATTTATGACATTTATGACTGACGATAAATGACTGATGACATTTATCCCGGCGCGGCGACTGCAAATGTCATTTATCCCGTATGTGTAGTGCGTGCGTTTATTATGGCGGTGATCTTCCGCAATAAAATGTCACTGTAGCGCCTCTGACCTGGAGGTCCTAGGTTCGAGTCCTGACGGCGGCAGGATTTTCGACATTAGCTTTTCAGCCAGGTCGAATTCAGTCGCTGTCTTGAGGAGAATTCTAGCGGCCGGCTGCTCTGATCGGTAGTTTTCCGTGGTTTCTCCGATGAACATCAGGTGAATGCCGGAGCAGTACCCTACCAAACGGGCCACGGACCGCGCGCGATCTGTCCTCCCTCTTCCTTGTCCTATCCTCTCCTCTTACACACACACACTTACACTAACATGCACCACACAACCACATATTTAGGGAGACCGATCGGGAGCTTAGAGCTTGTCCCGACTGGGACGGTGCCCCGCTGGTGGGATAGTCCTGGTTAGGGGGAACCCCCACTAGCCGACGGTAGGTCGGTGCCGGATCTCGCCATCCAGCGGGGGAAGACCACCACCATCTCTCGAGAAAACAAACATGCAGTACACTGACGGGACTAATGACCAAAGCAGTTGACGCGCCCGGAAACACGAAAAACACAAACCAAACCAATCCGCAAGAAAAGGTGGTGGAATGTGGCGCCGACCTAGTCGGCTAGCGGAGATTTTCCCCAAACCGTATCTCCCTCCAGCGTGGCACCATCCCAGTCGGGACCAGTGCTGAGCTCCCAACGTGTCTCCCAACAACTGTGGTAGTGTTATGCTGAGAGGATAGGGGAAGGAAGTGGGAGAATAGATCGTACGCGATTCGTGGTCTCTTTGTTAGGATAATGCGACGGCATTCACCTAGTGTTGTTCGGGGAAACCATCAAGGCTACCAAACAGAGCAGCCGGCCGCAAGAATTCTCCTCCAGACGACAGAACTCGGCCCAGCTCTGTAGCTCGTGTCGAAAATCCTGCCACTGTCGAGACTCGAACCCTAGAATCTCCCGGTCAGAGCCACTGTACTAGGATCCCGTAGATAGATAGAAACTGTGTTACAATTCAGCTAATGTTGCATGGTGGCAGAACACAGACCAAGTTTTTTTTTTTCCTTCATCCCCTACTTAGCCCATACAGATGACATTTACAAATATATACATATGCAAATACATAATATTCACTTGTGGCTTGATAAGCATATATAGCTTGGATCAAAAATCCCCCACCGTCGGGACTAGTACCTAGTGGACTTCTGGTCGGAGCCGTTGCAGAGGCAATGGTAATGCTGGTCTGAGCGAACTCAGTCGTTATTTTGTGACTTTTTAAAAATAAAATAAATGTGGACTCACAGATGTGTTATCACACGCTTTTATTAACACATTTCATAATATATACTCTAAATGTTGTTGTTGATGATGATGATGATGATGATGATGATGATGATGATGATACAAGTCCATTGAATCTCTAAAAGGTGAGGGCCCTCCTGTCAGAAGACAGGGGTGGTTCTGCTTATGTCCTTAGGTGAACTAGTCCTTAAGAGATTAGTACTAAACATTAGTAATGTTTCAAAAAAGTCATTAGAATCAATTCATGTCTTTTGCTCTTTACTTCGTTTTGTTGTACGAGTCGCAGTCGATCTATCAAAACGACGTCGTTCCGTCGTCTGACATGAGGAAGCGTGTGAGTGTAGTTATAGTCAGCGAAGCGCTGCTAGCGAATTTTTGAAGTTCGAAGATCAATAACTGTTTTTGAATGAAAGAATTAGTGAATCAATTTTGGCAGATTTCCTCTAGTGAGAATGGTAGTTTTTGCACAGCGTGAATCCCTGTATGAACCCACTTTTGAAAATATGTGCATCCGCAAACTCAGCCTTTACGAAACGTTTTATCGATATTCTAGATTGCCTGTACTCGTTAACTTTTTCCTGCAGCATCTGAAAAATCTTGGTGTTCTTCACAAAATAGAAGTTACTGCTTTTATAATTTCATAATTGGTAAAACTAAGGTTTTACCAATTATAACATGTTTCATTTTAAAAAGTATGGTATATACAATACTCTATACAGTTCATTTCATTCAATTTTATATCTAATGACCTAGCAATTATTAAAACGACCCAGTAATTATAAAAATTACACGTGCATATGAATGCGTGCACGCAGAAATTGCTTTTGGGGATTTCATTTGCGGTGTGTGCACGCTGGCTGTTTGTTTTGCTTCTGAGTAGATAGGCACAAATCTCTCTACATTCATTTGTGAAGAAAATCTTATTTAAATCTTTCACACATATATATTGTGCGTGTGAAAATCTATGTGTCCAATGAAATTTTACTACCATCACATTCACTTTTCTAAATATGGTATAGTTTTCTTGAAAATTATGTTTTTCTCTCTACTGTAATCTGTATAATGAAAAAAAAAACCCCAAAATTTGTGCGTGTGAAAATCTATGTGTCCAATGAAATTGTGTCCGAGTAACGCGCATTGAGTTGGTGCAGGCCTGCAGCACGCTTCCTCCCGCGGGTATTCTGCACTTGATCATCTGCCCGCGAGAGCGCCGAAGTGCAAGTGGGGGGGGGCGTTGGAAGCTTTGCGGGGAGGGTAGAAGCCAGACGTTGCACGACGCGGTGCAAAGATTAAATGTCGGGCTGTCTAATGCAATGATCCATGTGTGAAATCATTTTCCTATTTATTTATAGGGTGTTTTCTGAGACCATTTCGCCCATTGTGAATCTGAATAAAAGATATGCTACGAGTAATTATATTAGCATGGTTCTTGTTAAATAGAATGCAAAGAATATTTTATACGACGTCATAAAAGATGAATAAATAGTGTTTGTTGATTTGATATTAAAAAATATAATGTATGCTTGTAAGAAATTAGTGCAGAAAATAATCATGTTGCTCTTGAAAAATGAGATGTTTTAGCTTTGATAGAACCATCGTGTTGAATTAAACATAGTGAATGAAAAATAGTATATTACTATCATCATCATCATCATCATCATCATCAAACAAGATAAATTCAATGTCATAATTTGTTTAGCAAAACACTAAATTTGTGATTACATCGTAGCGTAGCGAATTACATTATCAGCCCTATAAGCAATTAAAATACTTGGTGACCACGTCAAATACATATAATTCCTTCATATTTCACACTATCATCATCATATATATCGACAACAAACATTTCCATTATAACACAAAGGCATTATTACTTGGAGCTGTATGTGGCCGTCATGTTGTCGCCGATTGCTCTTTCACTTGACGCGCTATGGTTGGAATTGCGCATTGTGATTGGTTGCCCTCCCTCCTAGCCAGTCTCATCCCCGCCCTTCGTCCATTTGCTCATTGCAGCCGAGTTGCCGCGCGCGGCTCCTGAGGCCATTGAAAGTGCAAAATGCTGTGCAGGTCTTATTTCATGTTTTACTACTGCGATTTTTGTAGAGGAAGCAGAAATTGCTTTTCTTAAGACTGGTACTGTAGTGACAAATGTAAGCGCTGTATACTGAATTAAGTTAGGTTTGATGTAATGACTGTGAAGCTGAACGGCAGTCGGCTATGGAAGCAACAGGTTGCAGATAAGAGAGCCGACGTGCTTAGTGTTGAAAAGATTCGCAAGGAATAATTTTAAAGAATACAAAAGATAAGTCGCCTTCGGATATTTTTTAGAAAAGTATTAATTTAATGATGACAGTATTGATGTTATTTCTCGACTTTGTCTTTGTCGAGATTTATTCATTATTGAATTGATGCCTTATTTTACGTGGCGAGACTCAGGCAATGAGACTTGCTATTCCGTCTTACCACGCAAATTTCGCTACGCTTCTTTCACCAATTAGCGGAGAAAGAAAGTATTACTTGGGCGATGAAACAGGCAATTTGAATTTAGCTCAAAGGCTTCATTTAGGCTTGAGGATCTTCTACAAGTCGTATATCTACTAACATGGGACAGCCGATTTTACTTCCCCGCCGAAGGAAGGCGTACAAAGGATTTTTTCGCCCTTAAAAATCCACGGCATTGATGGGAATTGACCCCGAGAACTTGGTCTGATAACAGTCTGACACGCTAACCGTTACACCGTCGACTGCCGTTACTCGTATCCGTACTTACCCACGGATTCGGTGGTATAACGGTCAGCGTACCGGACTGTTGTACCCGAGTTTGCGGGTTCAAACCCGATCGAAGCCGTGGATTTTTAAGGGCGGTGCCCTTCCATCGGAGGGGAAGTAAAGCCGGCTGTCCCATGTAGTAGATTTTCGGCATGTAAAAGATCCTCAAGCCTAAAAGAAGCCTCTGAGCTAAATTGAGATCCGCCTGTTTCGTCGCCCAAAATAATACCTCCTTTCTCCGCTCGGTGGTGAAAGGAGCGTAGCGAAATTTATGTGGTTAGACGGAAGAGCGGGCCCGAGTAAAATAAGGCATTAACTAACTAACTACGTATATACACTGCCACACATGTCGGGAGACCAGTCGGGGTCTTAGAGCTTGCCCCGGCTGGGGCGGTGCCTCGCTGGAGAGATATCCCCGCAATCCTGATCTTACCCCGCTACCGTCACCTTCCGGGAGAAGGCCCACACTACCATTGCGGCACTAAAGATCTAAGTATTTGAAACACCAGGGATCAATAAGCACTTACTCATTGTGAACAGTTGCTTCCCTCTTTTCATGCAGCTCCTCGAAATTCCCAATTGCAGAGATTTCAAAACCGGAGTCCCGCGCAGTGACCAGGGTTGCGGGAGGGTCAGTTGGTGGGCGTGGCTCAGCCTCGCGACGCGCGTCATGGGCAGGAATAGCGCGGGCGGGTCCCAGTTCGATGCTCGCCCGGGGCAGTGACTCACTTCCAGGGAGGGGCACTTTCAGGTGAGCTTTTTTCTTTGCGCGGTGAGTCACGCGTCACCCGTTCTGCCACACGCGCGTTTGACCGCGTGCCACGTCCAAATTACGGGAGACCTCTAGTCTCCTGCTAAATGAACAGAACTCGGTGGAAATGTGTGACTGCCGAGCCGTGGAGGGATTTTTACGGTTAATTAGAGCTAAAATACGAAAAATGTGGACCATCATTTTCGATATATTTAGAGGTGCCAGATACCAGTATTCGTGAGTATAAAAACTGTCTGGAGCCAAATTGAATTGACGTCAAGTAATTAGTTTGTTTTTTAACTATAATCTCTATTTTTGTAGTTTCTGCTACTCTAAGATCAGTTCCATAAGTGTGATGTATAAGAATGGCTCGTATTAAAGAAACTCTTTACACAAAGTACTTGATGATGTAAATAGAACGTGTAAGAATAACCATTACAAAGTATGGTTTTGAAATCTAAGTCAACAAAAAGGGAGTACTAAATACTGCATCGCAACTGATATACGATTTCATGTGATTTATTATTCAGAAATAATCTCCATTTACTATTTCATCTTATCTTATTACCGTCATAAATACTCAACATTTTTACCTTCTCGTATACGTACAAGTAAAATTCGGAGTAATATACGTAGTATAGTGAAAATTGTGTAATGCTGCGGAGAATCGATTTCCAGCTTTGAACGGAAATACACGTTTTGGGGTCCCCTGATACCGAAAAAGTGTTTGTATTTTTTTTCAAAACGTCCGTCCGTCCGTCCGTGAACACCACTAGCGCCTAATTTATACGTACAATTTCTTTCAAAATGGATATTCCCCGGTCGATCTGGCTTGACTGCAAGCGCTGGGATTTTGAAAAACACTTTTTTTTAAATTTGAGAAGCTCCTGAAACATTTTCAGTATTTTCTCAAAAACGACTTCAATTCTTTTCTTTAAATTTCTTATAAGAATGGAGTAAAATACACATAAAGGTGGCAGAAGTCAGATTTTCACTGTTAACTCTGAATTTTTGAAGATTGCAAAGATTTGAATTTTTCGGCAATTTCCTACCTGCATAAAATTGATGAGAGTGATTTTCTCTTCAAGTAAATTATACATACAAGTTATTTTATTTATTTAATAGGTAATTATTACAGCCAAATTAGAAACTTGATCCAATGTGGCTAGGCCGAAGGCCTTTAAGCCATTACAATACCTACATTCTACCGAGTTCTAACCTTTCGCCTTCTGGTATTCACCCCAAATGGTCTCTCCATCGCCTCAAAGCCGCGGAAACGAGACCATAAGGTACGGCTGAGGAAAAACCCTGAAGGGAAAAACCTGCCGTCAGAAGCCGAGTACATGCTACTCTATCCGGTTTTTAGACTATTTATTTGGCGCGGGCGTCAGGCATTCTCCTTCCAGTGTTTGGCCTCCACCGCACCTGAAAACAAACAGCACCACAGAAAATCGTCCGCACCAACGCCTCTGCCCTAACCTTTCCGATTCCCACTTCCCTTCGCCCCCTAATGTGCTTTATTTTAGCCGTTTCCTTTTATTTTATTTTAATTTAATTTATTTTTAATTTATTTAACTTATTTTAATTAATTTAATTTTAATTGATATAATTTTATTTTTAATATTTCTCTCCAGTCTAGGCTCTGCTCGTACTAACCACTGCTGTTTTCCCACTCCTTAATTTCCGTTTCTCTAGTGGTCGAACCTTTCCGAGAAATGTTCCTAATTCTTTCATGAAGTTAGCTCTTTTATCCCTAGAATGTTTTGGGCGAGCGTTACGTTCCTATGTTGGAAGTAGTAATTTCCATTCCCATCCATTTTCCTCTCCAAGTTTCGGTCGCACTGCAAATTAAAGGATCTGGATCCAGTCTTCCCTATCACCGCAAAGCACACAGATGCCATTACCATTCGAGTCCTTTAATCTACGTTGCATCCCCCCCCCGCCCCTGAACCAAGCGTATCCCCCTCTTGCGTCCTTCTGCAGTGTGTTTACGTAACGTTCGCAACCCCATAACGGACTCGCGTGAATTTGCGCAACTAGCGAACGTTTTTCGGCCGTTGCTGCCAGGATCTCTTGCCTTTTAATATCCGCAAGTCTATCCGAAATTAACCGTTCTATGTCACGTGTTCCCTATCTCCCACCATTTCCGGAGAAACGTCTCCAGACCTGAACGTTCAGTAGCAGTTTAATTTATACGACCAGTAGCGTTGGTTGCTTCCTGTAACTGCCCCGAAAACATCTATTTATAAGTGAGTCAGCCTGTTCACCTGCTAATTTAATCCAAAGTTTAATGGGTTTCATTTAAAATCTTTCCAAATTCCTACACTACCGACCTCTCTTAGGACTCCGGCATTTGCTGCGAATCTAGAGACTCCGAGAATTAATTTGAAATAATCTGTTTCGACGCTTTCTAGTCGATCTATCCTATCCACTCCCCAAATTTCTGCCCCATAATTCATTGCTGGGAGAACTAGCGATTTAAACATCGTCTCGACACCTTTAAAGGCAATTCGGAACCCTGCGCACTGCGCAAACGATTTCTTTGAGCGCAATTCTTCCTTTACTGTGCGCCGCCACTATGTGATTACTCCATCCCCATTCATGAAAATTTTGCCCCAAGATATGTAAATGATTTTACCAGTCAATCTCCTCCTGAGCGTAAAACCATCTCTCCTTGTTACCCCAGATAAATCCATTCTTGAAGACAACTACTTTGGTTTTGAATATTTACTTTTAATCCCCATGTTTCACTATACGTTTCTAGGATATTTAAACTTTTTGTAAGCCGTCAATAGTCTCCGAACATAAAACTAAATCATCAGCATATAGTAGTCCGGAATGTTCAGGCCCTCAATTTCCGGCGCAGATGTATCCGCATCCTGTAACCACGTCAATAAATCGTTTATAAACAAGATAAACAATAGCGGTGAGAGAGGACAGCCCTGTCTTACTCCTACTGTCGATTTTATTTTTCGCGTTGTACTTCCATCACCGCACCTGACACAGAAATTTACGTCTTCGTATATGCTCTGCAACACTTTTAAAACTTTACGTGAGACGCCTAGCTCATTAAGTTTTTGCCATAAAGCTTTCCTATTGATAGAGTCAAAGCCATTTCGAAATCTACAAAACTGCAATATAAGTGGCCCCGTTTACGCGCAAGCGCCTGCTTTACTAGGGTATCTAACACAAAGATATTGTCAGTAGTCGCGAAGCCTCTCCTAAAGCCTGCTTGCAATTCTGATATTTTACTGTGCTTTTCCGCCCATTCACTCAGTCGCCCGTTGAGTATTTTACAAAATAGCTTGCTCAGAGCTGGTAAAGACTAATTCCGCGATAATTTTGTGGGCAATTCGTATTACCTTTATTCTTAAAGACTGGTTGGAGGATCGCTGTACTCCACGTTTCTGGATACGATCCAGAATCAACTATTGCATTAAATAAATTTAGAATACTCTCTGGGTCTATGTCCGACAATTCCGAAATAAATTGTGTCGGAATGCCGTCCGCGCCGCCTGCCTTCTTATTATTCATGGCTAGCATAGCCCTATTCACTTCATTCAGGTTATCGGTTCGTCTAATTCAGGGACATCCCGGTCCGTGATAATATATATCCCTGTTTCAATATTCGCTATTTCGAGCGCCCGTGAAAAGTACTGCTCCACGCGTCTGGTGAAATCGCATTACTTACATTTCTTTTATTACGCAGTGATCTTATAACGTCCCAAATTGATTTATTATGATTGTTTCTTAAAATTGCCTCTATTCTTGCTGTCTCACTCTCCTGCCAAGATTTCTTCGATTTCTTAATTGTGGCCTCGTATTGCCTACGTAGTAACAAGTAACTATTTCTCGCTTCCGCAGTTCCCTGTTTCTGAACATTTTAAGGCTACTATTGGTATTGCCTACGTAGTAACAAGTAACTATTTCTTTGCTTGCCTTTCCGGTGACCGCTCCTCTGCGCCCACCCTACCGAGTTAAGAATAGCCTCTGCAAATTCCTGTCGCTTTTCCTCTTTCCATATAAACCGTCGTCTTGCTCTTGTGGAGTTTGTTGCTCCCGCCCGTGCCACTGCCTGTGGCAGTTCAGTAGCATTTACTGCTAAATGAACGCACACAGGCAAATGGTCGGATTCTGCCCGTAATTCGATTCCAAAATCTAATAAATTGTTTATTCTTTCATGAGACAACAGAGCATAATCTATTACACTCACTCCATTCCCACTAATAAAGTTAGTTCCCTTCAGTATCCTGTCCATAGTTGCCATTTAAGATTTCGAGATTAAATCTCTGCATAATTCTAACAATTCCTGACCCTCATTATTGATGACTGAGTCTTTGCTTTTCTAGAATTAGCTCTCGCTTCTTGCCGATCGAACTCCGAAAATACTTCCTGCTCATGGCCAATTCTAGCATTCATGTCACCTAAGACTAGTAAATCAGTATTCGGATACCTTTGCTTCAACGAGTCTAAGAAATTATTGATTTCACCAAAAGCTTCTGGAGAATAATAACGCGAGCCCTGCGGGTGACGGTATATAAATACAATTGCGAGGTCTGTATTTTGCATTACTAGTCTAATACAAAGAAAATTGTCGGAGTTTGTTGTAATTTCATAAATAAATTGCACTAACCTATCCTGAAATATGCACGCAACACCTCCCGGGTACCTACCCCTTTCCCCTCTACGTTTTTTAGTTTTGCATATGACTGTAAAACCAGACACATTTAAAGTCTCACCCTCCTTCCACCAAGTTTCAACGAGACCGACAATATCAAATGTGTTTATGTACCCATGGAAGTCTTGATTTCCGAGCTTAGAGCCTAGACCTTTGATGTTCCAACATCCTATTCTTAAAGCCTATTCCTGCCTATTTGGCGACCTGCTGGGTCCCGACTCACCGCGAGCTTCCTGCTGCTGCACGTTTGCCGCAGCCATCGCCCTCGTAAGAGGTCCTCGCTCCAGGCTGTCAGCCGCAAGCGTCCGGGACTCGCCGAGTGCTCGCCTCGCCAGTACATACAAGTTATTATACATAATTAGTTCTTTCGTTAAAGACGTGCATTTGTTTGAAAATTTTAATAGTTTTCGCGCAATATTGCGTGCAATATGTGCAATATTAAAAAATAACAAAGACATTTTTTTTCAAAACGGCTCAAAATTATTTCTTTAACTTTTGGAAGTGATAGTGACAAATATACACTATAAAATGGCATAGACACCAGTTTGCTCTATTCTTTTGTTTTTCACAAAATACAAATATGTATTTTTTTTTACTTGTCTCTCTTGTCCTCAATATTTACTTCAGCGGCAATTAGTTTACATTACTGCATTTATGAGTAAAGGTACTTTAAATGATTTCTTATAAAGTTTTTCGAAAACATGAACGAAAACGAAAAAGTTTTCTGGGAAAACGAGCTCAAAACTTCACATTTCAGAAACACTTAAGTTCCATTTTCTCAAAAACGTCTCAAAGTTTTTCTTTAAACTTCCCGTACTATTAGTGTTAATTGCATTGTTTATGTAGACATACAATTCATTTTGTTGTATACTTTTGTTTTTTAAAAAATCATATCAATTTTATTTTAATGCTCTCATGTCTTTAATATGCTCATTTGCAGAGATTTGTATACATTATTGTATTTATGAGCGGAAGTGCTTTAAATCACATCCAATAAAGATTTTTGAAAACTCAATAGTTTTCTGTAAAAACAAAGTTTCAAATTTCCCATTTATAGTAACGCTCAAACGCCATTTTCGTAAAAATGGTTCCAAATTTTTAATTGAAAATTTCCAAAAAAGACGAGATTTTACCTTTCTCTAATATTCTTAAAGTAATATTTCTGCTATTAGGAAAGCGAAAAAATTAAGCATATGTGAAAAACGTTTGGTCGACAATTGATGGCAGTTGGCAAGAGAACGTGGCATGACCGAAAAGCTAGCCGCGGCCAAAGAAATTAGGTAACTAACTAATGCGAGAAAGTCTGCGCCATTCTGTAGCACTTCTTACTAGTGCACCTCTGTGGAAATTCGAATGATCTTCTGGTAGATTTGACTGACGCGTGCAACAATGCGTAATGTGTAATGTGAGCGTGTTATATACACGCTTGGGTATCCACATGAGAGATGCTCGCTTGTTTGTGAATATTTCTTTTCTTGTTTTGTTTGCGTGTGCGATTATGCATTCGTTCTCTTGCCTTGGTGTTTGCAGTGGATTTGTGCTTGCAAACGTACTTGATTAGAGTACCTCGCCGTTCAACATGCATTCTAGTAGTGAATGTTGCTGACATTATTAAATGATCATATTAGTTGATGGATTTGCTGGTAACAAGCTAATTCATTTGGAACAATTTTCGCATGGGATGCTACGTTATGAAGATAATTGAAGCTTTAATCGCCTAGAAGGGAGAGTGTGGTTTGCGGATTTTTATTAATTGAGTGGGGTGATGTTATGAAGTTCCCAAGTGAGGCTGGTTCTCGAAGCAAGGAAAGCGAGATGGCGTAGCCGGTTTTTAGAATATAGCAGTGTTTGATTTTCCTTATATCTCAAAGATATAATTTCCCCTATCTGTTTTTTCAGAGACATGTCTTCAAATAAGGCCTTGCACTATTTTTCTAAAATATATTTTCATATAATTTTGACTGAAATATACGAATTTTCCTCAAAAATGGCTCTATTTTTTCTCTTCGATGGACCATGGATGTTAAAAAAGGTTTTTTTATTAATTGCAAAAATACAACATGGATGGATTTTTTAACCTTAATGATATTTGTTTTAAAAAATAGATCTTTAAATAAGATCTTACACAATATTTTTAAACTAGTAGTTTTCGTGTAATTTTTGATTGAAATATATGCACTTTATAATTTTTTCTCAAAAACTCCTCCATTTTTTGTTGTTTTTTCACCTCGGATAGTGCAAAGGATGCTTTAAAAAATGGTGTGTATCCCATTTTCGGCGAACTCTGTATTTTTGACAATTGTAAATAAAAACTTATCGGTGAAAAACTATAATATTGATATGAGCATTCCCTTAAAGCAATCTATTCTTTAAAACTAGATCTATAAATAATATAAATGGAAACTTTTTGAATTTCTAAAAATTGCAAATGCAAATGTTCAACTATTTTTAAGCGTCGGCGAATTGGAGTAAACCGTGAGGCTGCTGGTGTTCGCGTAATGTGACTCGCATGAAATCTCTAAGGACCTAAAATCGAATCCCAATGCAGAGAAAGAATGCTAGTGGGAGCACTTTTCACGTTTATATATTATTATAATGTTTGGAAGCCGTCGCAAATAATGCGGTGTAGCAGTACCATTAGAAGAGTTGCGTCCTGTAGAGGATTATTGTGTGTAATCGTTTCCTGCTCGTGAGTTTTGGTTAGTGTGATCGCTCACCTCAAAAACGTCTTTGTTACTTCAGCATTCGTCCGGAATTGATAGAAAGACAACACAGAGAAGAAACTGTCCTTAAAAATTCAGGCAATGAACTCTGGACGACACAGTTTCTTAATTGACGTTGAAAATCAGCCCAAGTTGGAACTTGAACGTAGCATTTAGCTGGCGATGAAGGTGCAGTCGAGGGCTTAGAACTACCGAAGCAAGCGCATGCAGTTGTCAGGTAAAAGTTACTCGGTTATATTACAGCAACTGTCGGAAAAAAAGTGTTCGTCTTCCTGCGTTCATTCTTTAACTTGGAAGCCTCCAGGGCAGCTCTGCGCCGGCTCCTCCCCCGACCCTGGCCTCCCGGCTCATCTCGTTCTCCCTCTCTTATGCTGCGTAATTTAAAAGGAATAAACTCGCGCGAATCTCTCGTGCGCCGGACAGTTAATCTCCGGAAACGGCCTTCCTCTCCGCCGTCCCCCTTCCTCTCAACCTGCCCTCACTGCAGCCCGTCTCACCCCTTTTCATCATCTGCCACCCCTTCCCCTTCCCATCACCTCTCGCTTCCTCCCCTCTCTCCCCCTCCCCCCCTCTCCCCTCCCTCTCTCCCCCATCCTTCTCCCTCCCCCTCCCTATCTTCCCCTGCCCCCTTATCTCTTTATCCCCTCCCCCTTCTCATCGCCATCCGCAACATCTCTTCACATCTCTCGTCCCGCTCCGTCATACTTCTCCCTCATTCCCCACTCATTTCCATCTCCCTTATTCCCACCCCTCACCCCCATCTCTTTCAATCCCTTCCTCTCACTCACTCCTCTTGCTCTCCCCGCCCCCGCGTTGTGACCTTGCTCCGCAGAGGCTGCGCCGCCTCCGTGCGGCGTCTTCGCTGCTCGAAACGACCTCGGAATTTTTAACTCCGCGCGTAACAAGCGCTATTCAATATTGCAGACGCCATTGCGTCGCTAGACAATTGGATTACGGTTTCCTAAATTCAAGAGGGTACCCTCGCCTTCGCGACATATGACTGCGATGGATCAAAGCCAACACGCCATCTTTCTCTCCACATTCTTGTCCACCACCCTCCACACCACCAACATCACGCGATGTATGGCAATACCCTATACTTTCGGAACTAATAAATATTGTAGTGACCGTGCTCCTAAAACACTATATAATCACTCAATCAACCGAGACACTTGATCATATTTGGGAGTCGCGTGGATTATTTGTTAGAGCAGCTATTGAAAAATAACATACTATAAAAGTTTTGGGAAGAAAAAAGGTACAATGGCTGTTCTCGGGGACAATGTGGATGCTCACATATGCCAGCAGGAAATATACAGACAAAATATCGAGACCCACGTAAAGCATAAACCGGTTGGGTGAGCTCATTTCCAGCATTGCCGCTATCTTTGCAGCAACACTGGAAGACCGTAATTTTCCAGCCACCACGATGACGGTTTTTCAAACGTTGTCTGGAGGAGAATTTTGGAGGACGGCTGCTCTGTTCGGTAGTGTACCGTGGTTTCTCCGATCAATACCAGACGAATATCGGAGAGACCTTATAAGTAGGGAACGGATATTCATGTAAATACATATTTTTACAGGGACAAGATACCTGCATTCACTAATATTTTTTACACTTAACACGACATTCTGAACTAATTGGAGCCATTTTTATTTTAAATATTTTTACATATTTTGGTATAATTACATATTTTTACATATTTTATCTATAGCTACATATTTCGTTACATTTTAATAAATTTATAGGTCGAAAATTAACATTTCACTTGTGATGTTCGAAATATATGTTACTTGAAAATTAACTTAGTTACTGAAATACTTAAAAAAATACGCAAAGCCCTTGTATTAACGCCGGACAATCGCTATTAATTGCCAAACGTATCTCCCCCCGCCCCACTGCTTCTTGGAAACAGCGTGATCGGGATCAATGATGAGCGGATGTAGTATGTGAAGCCGAGGGAATTTCAACCACGTGCTTACTCGTGTTTCATAGACCCCATGCGTAACTCGATAAAAGAAAATCAGATCATTGTCTTCTCCCTTTTCTGGAGTTCGGGTGGGAGTATGCTCCCTTTACCCCCCCCCCCTCCTTCTATCACAGGCTACACGGTACTATTGAGCTCCGACTCCTCGTTAACAACATTGTATATAATACCAAAGTATTATGTTTCGGAAGAAACTAGCGAATAATTGCTTCTGTAGATGTAAACCTTTCATTCAGCCTCTCTGAATCCATGTAAATTTCTGATCGACAACGTACTTCGCTCGGTAAACCCTTGAAGAATGGAATTGTAAACATTATAACGAATATTTATTTCACATATTTCCTATTTTTTCTTACATATTTTTGAAAAAATAAGTACATATATATGTACATATTTTGCTTTTTTTATTACAATAAAATCCGTTCCCTAGTTATAAGAAACGACCCTCAGTCCGCGCGCGAAATTTCCTTCCTCTTCCTTCTCCTACCATCGCCCTGTACTAACACATACTTACAGTTACATGCATTTGACTACTATGCAGTACGTGGATTTCACAAAGTCGGGGCACCAGCGGCGAGCTTTGAGTTGGTCTCGGCCGAGGCGATACTCCGGTGGGGGGAGGTAGCGTGGCGACGTGTGAGTTGGCATCGGATCTCACCACCGAGCGGGCGAGAAGCGCAGCCACTTCGAGGATCACAATCACTACACTAACAACACTAATACCATACTACTCGACGTGCCTGGACAATGAATCAATCAATGCTTTCGCCATGTCGGTGCACAAAGCGACCAAAATTGGTATTTCGGAGGTAAACTGTTTTATCGTCAGCGATCCGAAAACAATGGAACAGTTTCAATTCTGACTGAAAGTGCAAATATTTTATTATATTATTATTAGGGGCGGATTTTAATGGAATTTCATTTTGCAATCAACCCATTTTTCATCATCAATCAATGAACCTATTGTGTCGGCCGATTTCACGATAACTAAAGACAGAGATTTGCTGGTAAGGAACGGTTAAAACCCAAAATTTATAAGCTGAGGTCACTTGAAGAAACTTCGATAACATCAGTGACGTATCCAACAACTCGAGTTGTTCATATGAACTGTTTTTTATAATTTTTTTACGTCATTTTTCTTTGTTTTCGAGTATTATACAAACATTGTAAAAGCATTTTATTGATAATTTTAGGCAATGTTTTAGGGCATCAAAATCCGCCCCCTAGTTATATATTGCACTTTCATACCGCCTGTATTCTCGTTCCCAGCATGTCACTGTTGACGACAAGCGAAAGCAAGGCACCAAGGAAAATATTTAATGATGTCCGCCATATGCATGCCATATACTCTTGTTTTGTAAACGCGTTGTTGCAGTATTACCGAACACTAGTTTTGTAAAATTATTTAATTTATTGGTGTTACATGCGATTATTTTATTGCTGTTCGTGTGGTGTGCGTGCTAGTATTCGGAAAACCGTTTGGTATAGTTTTGTTGAGCGGCATTGTACTGCTGTTGGTCACTGGTAAAAATAATATTTTCTAAACATATTCCTTCATTTACTAAAAAATGAGTTAGTTTTGAGATGTGTAACTTCTCTTGTGCCTCGGAGATATGATGTGGTTGCCTACTTGTATCATCCACGTGGCAATCTGAAAAATCATTCCATTCTTAATCTTTCCCTTATCATCATGATCAGCATCATCATTTACCCTTGCGGCCATCCTTTCGTTCCACATACACTAGTGGTTGGATGGGGGAACTATTGTTTTGCATCTGCTCTGGAAAGGAGTCACACGAGAGATTTTTTCAAACACACAATTTGATACAAATCACAAAGCGAAACCCCATTTCATACTTTTTCAGTGGTCACATTGTTTTTAAATACAATTGAATGAAATGACACATAATGTCACCAATGAAAATAAGCTCTTAAAACAATTTTAAGCATATTTTGTCTAATAAACTCTTATTATCCTTCATATTTTCCGGAAATTCTATCGCATTCATTAAAGACCCACTACAATATTTGTATAATATATTTTTTCTCTCGTTTATCAACCTATAGTTGTATATATATATATATATATATATATATATATATATATATATATATATATATATATATATATATACTCATTGTAATGAAAAGACAATCGAATAAACCGTTGGCCTGAACTTGATGTTGGATTTAACTTTGCGTTCCAATAAGACGGGAATATGTTCTACAATCTAGATCTACCAACAAGTTGGATTCATTCTCGGAAGAACAGATGTTTCGTTTCAAACTTGTGAATCGCAAGGATGTCTGGAGGAAACAAATAAATAGCAAGAATATAAAAGTAACTACCCATCTGAAAATCTGGATGAGCGTAGAACCCCGATATTCATTTCACTTGGAAACAATTCTGGATCTTCCTTTTGCTTAAAAGGATTTATCTAAATTAATTTTCCGCTTTCTTGGACAATTATCATCGTCATGTCTCATTTGCTTAGTTTGGAGAATATAAGGTAAATATTGTAGGAATGTAAGTATTGTAGGAATGTTACTAGGACTCGATATGATACGACGTTCAGGCAAATCTGTACGGCTTGAGAAAAGAAAGATGTATAAAACTATTATCACTATGTGCTAGAACGTTTCTGCGAGAATTCGTTTAATTGTTTCATCGCGAAATAGATTCTGCTTTGGCATTTTCGTATTTATTATTATTATTATTGTTATTATTATTATTATTATTATTATTATTATTATTATTATTATTTTGGGATGTTTTTCAGGATTGACATCCTGCAAATTATTTAGTGGAGTACACAACTCAATTCCAGATGTGTTCAAATGCAATTTAGCATTTGCAAATGCAGTTCATTTATACTGATATTATAATTTAAAACTAGTGATGCTAAAACAGCATGTTCTTTCTCCCCCTATTTGTACGCAAAATTACGCGATAAGTTTTCAAGTTTTTTTTAAATCAATCTTTAGGAAACAGATTTCATTAAGGGAAAAAATCTTATCTTTAATATTTTAGTTGTAGGAAGAGGCCGAAACAAGTTTCAACTTTTGCAATTTTTGAAAAATCAGGATTTTTAACGAACATGAGACCTGCACCGTTCTTTTATTTTAGTTATTCAAGATATTAAGAGCATTCGTTTTAGTATTCGAGATATGAACAGAATTAGTTCAGTTATTCGAGATATTAGAAGAATTGTTAATAAATATCAAGAAATTATTTTAATTATTCCAAATATTAAGAGAATTATTTTAATAATTCGTAAATATAGGTGTGGATAGTATTAATATAATTCGAGATATCTGAGAATTAAAAATATTGGGATCATCCAGGCGCTGTCAACACGTGTGGTTTGGACTATCCCCCTCCCATGGGACTACGGCTTTTCGCGGCGCGGCCCGTCGCCTCGCCGTGCCTGGCTTTTTTTCATTTTCCCCTCGTCAGTAGCCCTGGCGAGGCGGGAATTTATTGCAATTTGGGGTTACATTAACGCCCCAACCATGCGGTTTGTGGAGCTTCGTGAGGGCTTTATCTTAAAAAAACTAACTATATCTAATCTTAATCTACTTAAAACTAAACAGTGCCTCTTTGGGCTCTTCGTTTTAATTACAAGATTTTAAAGAATAAGTAAAACGTTCTGTTTATTGTTCATGTTCTTGTCATTTTATTTTTGTTCATTCACTCGCTCATTCATGCTTATTCTATATATACAAACTCATTCACTCACACATTCATGCCGCACTTCACTACACTATCACTACACTATATACACTATGTACACGCGCTTATTTTTCCGCACGGCGCCGACTTCACTCAGGCGTCCGTGGCGCCGGGACGTTTTCGAACCCGGGCGGCCCAGGCCCGGCGGGGCGCGTTTCCGCGCCTCCCACGCGGTTTCCGGCTTCAGGAAGCGGCGACCGCCTCCCACGCACTAGCTGCTCCCGCGCGTCGGCGCTGGCTGATGCCTGTGGGCGTGATCCCGCAGGCGTGATCCCGCTGCCGCGCGGGCTGCCCGTCACGCGCGCGTGCCCGAGTATTAATCATAATCGAGTGTATTCGCTCCGATTAAACTACGATATTAAAATTAGAACGTTGTGAATTACTAATTCATTTACACGGCCGGTGCTTTAATCCAGTTTTACGCCTCGTTGGAAATGCATCGCGTTTAATTACCCCTCGCTTTTTGCCCGTTCGTTCCTCATCTTGCAGGATACGGAATGTAGTCGCTCCAATGGATGTGTTGTCTTTTAATTTGCAACGACCAGACGACAGGTTTTGAAAAGACCGCTCCCAGAGGACTGAACGACGAAGTCTCGTCTGGGAAATACAGCGTTCTAGCTCGATTCTCTTTATAGTTCATGTCCTTCAGTACAAAAGCAGAAAATTTCAATGGTGAGGGCCTAAAAATGTTTAAATGACAAGCTTTCAGTTTGCTTCCCGTTAGCAGGATTGAATCGGCGGGTTGTCGAATCTGTGCTTGTGTACGGAGTTAAAGATTCGCCACGCGAAAGCATAGCGGTTTATACTTGCAGCTCAACAGTTTCTGTCCGTGTCGCTTCGTACAGTGTATGTTTTCCAAGTGTGGTGACGTTAGGGTGTGTACCACTTCTGTCGTCACTGGGCGTGGTGTATCATCATGTGCAACGTCATATCCGGTTCGTTATTGTGTGACGTACTAGGATGAAAAAACACAGACGACTGTTCTGATTGATATTTACAATATATTTACAGTATATTTACAGTTAATGTACAAAGATTACAATACAAAAAACTAACCCCATGGCAACCTTTCAGTTCTCTTAGCCGCGAAACCCCGCGACCGTCCCTAGGCCTCGCCCAGAACCACTGCTTTGAAAGCAGCAAAAAGCAACGCGAGGTGCGAAGCTGTCGGACATAGAGTCCCGTAACTATACCAGTTACATGGCCTGTCGCCAAACCGATCTTCGACCCGAAGATCACGTGCAATGAATGCACTGGAGATACCTCTCGTCTTTCGACACCCAGCGTATCCCGCCAGGCGCCTGTCGGCGCGGCCTTAAATATCCGTTGGCTCGCCCCCACCCTACAAGCAGCGGGCGTCATACGGCTCGCTGGCCAGCCCTTCCACGGCTGCAACCGACATCTCATAGCCTCGCATCCGCGCGCGTCCCTTTCAGGGAATTTCCAGCCTGGATTCCTACGGGTTTTCCAGCCGGCGCAGCGAGGCGCCGTGGCTTCCACCCCCATTGAGCATCCGGCTTAGCGCGGGTTTCCCCGAAGCGGCCCGGCGCGGCCCGGCGCGGCCCGACGCCGCGGCGCCGACCCACGCGACGCTACAATTGGATGGTTTGCATTCCGGGAATCTGAAGTAATTGTGTTGAAAGGGAACTTCAGGCAATGTAAATGTTAAGGTACGTATACCCATTGCATGTAACTGGCTACCAGTGTTCCGAAAGTGAATTCCCTCCTTAGATATTGGCTCTTCCTTAAAACTTACTGATGTCCTATGTTGAACAATAAATATTTCCAAATTCTACGAAGTATCTTCTTCGTAACCAACATCCTTTTGTTCAAAATGCAACGAATTAATACAATTAAAAAACACAACTTTAAGGTAACATTTAGACCAGAAAGAAGTATGACAAAGTTTTTGTATGTGTTGGAAAAATAAATTTACATTGAAGAAATTGTATGAAACCCGCATTATTGATCGTGGTATTGTCGTAACCACTGCAACACTGATATTTTTGCGATTTTGAGAGTATAATGGATTGAGATTTTAATGATAGTAATGTGCTTAGAGTTTTGATAATTTAAATCACTGATTTACACTGACACTTTAACACTCCTAAATCCCGGTGAAGGTTTTGAAAAAATATCACATTAACGGTAAAAACTTCGAAAATGAATTAAAATAAATTGTTGATCTAAGTATGAAAGCGAGTTTTTTAAATAAAACGAAACACAATATGACATGAGTAACATAACAGGACCGGTAGTAGTAGCTCAGTGCATCAACTGTCGCTGCTGCGCCCCTGACCGGAGGTTCCTGACCGGGAGGTGCGAATTCTGACGGCGGCAGGATTTTCGACACTAGCTTTTCAGCTAGGTCGAATTCAGTCGCTGTCTGGAGGAGGACAGACTACTCTACTCTGATCGGTACTCGGGTACTCTGATCGGTAGTTTTCCGTGGCTTCTCCGATCAACACCAGGCGAATGCCGGAGCAGTACCCTACCAAACGGGCCACGGACCGCGCGCGATCTGTCCTTCCTCTTCCTTGTCCTATCCTCTTCCCTTACACACACACTTACACTAACATGCACCACACTATCACATATTCCGGGACACCGGTCGGGAATTTAGATCTTGTCCAGGCTGGGGCGGTGCCCCGGTGGTGGGAGAGTCCTGGTTAGGGGGAAACCTCACTAGCCGACGGTAGGTCGGCGCCGGATCTCGCCATCCAGCGGGGGAAGACCACCGCCATCTCCCGAGAAACAAAAATGCACTACACTAACGGGACTACTGACCGAAACAGTTGACGCACCCGGAACCACGAGAAAAATCAATCAATCAATCAACATAACAGGCGTTAGCATATTCCTTTAAATCGTTGCTATGGAGCTTAGAGCATGTTTATTTACATCAATAACTAAGAAACCGTTGACTGGCATTAATCGTCGTAACCGTTTTTCAGCAATCGTCTGTCAGTTTCCGGCGTCGGTGCGTGGTGCCCGCGGCTGGACAGCGCGCCAGCGGTCGAGCAGCCTGGAGGCGAGTGGGGGGGAAGCGACGAGGTGACAGCAGGTGGCGGATGGCGCGCCGGTGATGGATGGTGCGCGGATTGCTTATTTGCAGTGCGTCCCCCGCCCCACCCCACCCCGCCCCTGCCCGTTCTGCCGCCCCCGCTGGGGCGTTGTCACTCCACGCGGCCTCGATGCTCTCATCTGCCAAGTTACTCAGTGGCCCACTGAGCAGCTGCGTGTGCTTCACGGAGGGGAAGGAAGGAGGGAGGGAGAGAAAGTGGGGAACAAAGCATTTGTAGGCTAAGATCCTGACGAGTTATTTGGAGCCTGAAACGTGAATTGACAAATGCAGTGTGTACAGAAGGTGGTTTAGGAAAAGGTGGTGTGACGTTTTAAAATAATTGTAGCGTTAACGAAGTGCGTCTCAGAAAAAAGTTACCAACTTCCGCTGCGTTTAGAGAGATTGAAACGATGAGTTTTTGCCAATGATTATATGTCGGATTTCTGTATACCAAAGTCATATTACATTTGTCCATGAGAGGATAATTCGTGTATGCTGGTGTTCGGCAGAGATACGAAATCTCTTTGAACGTGATTTGACAATCGTGACTGTGATAGAATATGATCTGACGAACACTAGTGCGTGGGAATTGCCTAAAATTCAGAGCCCAATGTCCTACGTACGAGAGTTGTGCCGAAAGGTTTCAGCAGAATTAAAAATAATGAATTTATTAAAAGTCTAACCATTACTTTTTTTTTTCAAAATACTCTCTATTAGCACATGTACACTTTCCCATGCTTTGGAACCACTTACAAAAGGTGTCACTCCATGTTTCTTTAGGAATGGTGTCTATAGCACCAATGTAGTGTCCACAGCTTCTTCATTCGAAGAAAAACGCTGTCCTCGGAGCTTTTGCTTGGTTTAGTGGAACAAAAAGAAATAATAAGGGGCCAAGTCGGGCGAATAGAGTGAATGGGGCAACAATCGCACATGTTCATTGCTGAGAAAGGCGATTGTTCTTGCAGACGTGTGAGCTGGAGCATTGTTGTGGTGTAGCAAAATGGGCCCTTGTTTGTATTTTGGACGCTTTGATGTCCATGTTGTGATGGCTTTCGACAAGCATTGTGTCACATACCGCTCAGCAGTCACAATGCGTTGATCGTATAGGGCCTCAGTAGTCAGATGACCTTTCTTTGTGAAAAAAGATGCAATCATTTTCTTTCTGCGGCTGCGACCCCTCTTCACCTCGGTGGGCGGGTCCTAATCTGGAAAGAACCTAACACATGACTGTCTTTTCGTTTCGGGCTCATACTGGTAAATCCATGATTCATCGCTTGTTACAATGTTGAAAACGTCCTTACACCGGTCTCCATCAAATGTTTGTAGCATGCATTTGCACTAGTTCACCCTTGCGGATTTTTGCTTCTCTGTCAATGAATGTGGCACCCAGCGAGCACATTGCTTGGTGAATGTCAAATGTTGAAGCAAAATGGTTTGTGCTGCAGTCGACCCAATATTTAGAGTCTGTCAGAAAATGTCAAGTCTTCTGTCACCATTGTTCTCACAGCGTTAAAGTTTTCTTCTGTCACTGCCGTCGCTGGACGTCCAGAACGCGGTTCATATCCCATAGAATGTCTTCCTCTCAAAAATTCTCGAAACCAATTTCCCACTGGTGCTCTAGACGATGCAGATACACCAAAAAGAGATGTCAAAGAACGGTGGAATTTCTCTGTACTTAAACCCTTTTTAAAATCGTACAAAATCATGGCGCGAGACGTTCATCTCGCAGCGCGGCACGTTTGCCACAATGGCTGTTTAACCCTTCCGTTCGCTTGAGTTTCCCACCCCATACCTCCAACTCTTTGGGTTCAAGGCCAGAAAAGAGCGCACTTTCAGGCCCTGCGAACCCAAGTCTTCTCAAATTTCTCGTACGCTTGCTGCGAAAATCTTTCGGTATGACCTCCGTATAACCTTTACATATGAAATTTTCAACCAGATATTTATTGGTTAGAAGTGACCGTCTTCGGCTCCTGTATATCCTAGAAGTTTCTAATATTTATTCTCGTATAACGTATCAATGGAGACGAGCTTGCTTGGGAAATTTTATGGTGCTACCACTTACAAATGTTGCTCCATATCAATTATGGAGGCCAAGTCTGGAATCTCGCGCTGTCTTTCTGGTCACATGAGCCAGGTGACTTTGTCAAAAGGGGTTATTTTAAGAAAAATAGCTGTACGTTTTGTTTATAATAATATTAGCAATTTTCCTAAAGAATATTATCCTTCAGTAAGTTCAGTTCAGTCTGTCTTAACATCTTTCCCGTTTTTTAAATTTCGCGCACAAACTATGTTGTTATGTGAGATTTTATTGACTAAATTTATATTTGTACCTTATCAGAAAAGGACGTTCAGTGAAAAAGAAATTAGTTCGACTAACGAATGTGAAAAAAACGCATCTTTTTTATTTTCGATAGTTGACAAAAAGGTTTGGTTATTTCACACAGGTGTAGAACGCCAAATATGCACCTGCAAACAAGAAGGACAACGAGGAATATAAAACTATCAAATATTTAATTTCTTCCCTGATTCTAAATGTTTAGTGAATGGAAGAATTCGGTTGCTTTCAGCAAGTATTTTACATTTTTTAGTCCAACTTAGTGACGAAAAACTTGGTGACGAAACTTGGTGGTCCAACTTGGTGACGAAACGCGGCGGCGATGGTGTAGTTTGCGGCGGCGATGGTGTAGCGGTTAGCGTATCGGACTGCTATACCCAAGTTTGCGGGATCAAACCCGATCGAAGCCGTGGATTTTTAAGGGCGAAAAAATCCTTCATACGCCTTCCTTCGGAGGGGAAGTAAAGCCGGCTGTCCCATGTTAGTACATTTACTGCATGTAAAAGATCAAGCCTAAATGACGCCTCTGAGCTAAATTCAAATCGCCTGTTTCGTCGCCCAAGTAATACCTTCTTTCTCCCATGGTTGGTGAAAGGAGTGTAACGAAATTTGCGTGGTAAGACGGAAGAGCCAGGCCTCATGGCCTGAGTCTCGCCACGTAAAAATAAGGCCAATTGAATTGAATTGAAAAATAGGGAAGAAAGTAATAACGTTTTTATAAAAGTATTTCTTGTTCGACAATTCAGTCTTTCAAGGGTTTTAATAGCTCGCTCTTAGCACAAACGCTTATTTTGACGTTCATTTTGTTTTAATCTTTTATTGCACTGGTCACATCGAAAGAACATAGAATATATATGTTATTTTGGAAATAAACTGTAATAAATATTATTAATTTATTGAAACTGAATTGTACATACTATGTCGTGGGCTGTTCAAAGGATGTTTTCTCTACAAATATGCAAAATGAAGAGAATTATATTGTACTTAGACCCACTTCTGAAGATTCTGCCACATTCACTTGTTTTCGAGGTTTTCGTTCAAATGGAGCGAGAGTACTCATTTACTTTACTCATGAATGAACTCTTAACTGCAATGTATCCCCCTTTCCCCTTCCGAAACTCCGACAGGGAAGCAATTGGCAATGCCTTCTCAGGCAATCCAAACTGAAAGGAAAATACGTGGGATGAGGGTGTGAAGTCAAGCTGACCGCGAGATGCAATCGGACAATTCCCCCCTGTGGCAATCGGGAGTGGTCACAGAACCTGCAGCCCGCCACTCACCTCTATGGGAACTGGGGATCTACGGGGGAGTTTCTAATTCCCCGCAATGACTTTTCGTATATGGGACCAAACATGCAATTCCACTCACCGGGGATCGCAAAAGGCGTCGAGAAATTTATATACGCCGTCTTTTCCACACTTTTTTTTATCACACGTCCTCCTCCGACATTGCTCCTACCTTCACCATCGCCTTAAGATCCTCTGTCATCTGTGTCTCCGAGGGTCACCGAGTACTTTTCTTTGAAGGTTAGCAGCTTTTTGGGTGATGTGAGCATTGCGTCTATGAGTAAACATTTGCATTGCATAGTTTGTATATTGTGTTATACGTATCTAGTAATATGTTAACTGACTCATATTATTCTTCATTATTTGTAAATGACTAATAATAATAATAATAATAATAACAATAATAATAATAATAATAATAACAATAATAGGGTAAAGTCGGGTAAACCAGGAGGCCCTTTTGTGTAATTACAGAAACCCTTAACAAAAATTTCTTATTATTCATTCACCAAGTGTTTTCTTTTTGTTTATTATTTCTTTTTCACATAGTGTTTTCTTATTACTCATTCGCCAAGTTTCACCTCTCATTCCTTGGCGTTTATTATCGGAAAACGTCATAAAGATGACATTTTATCAATTTACAGTTACTAAAAGAAGGCGTTTTCCTATTTACCCGGTCTTTCCGATTTACAAATGTCAGAGTTTTGCATAAAAAACGGGGAACTCCTACTTTTCAGTAGGCAGGAAACGTGAATGGACCATTATTATTTGCGGTCATTGTGATATATCTTAATATTTTGCTTTGAAAATTCTTAAATAACTCTTTTACACATGTTTACAAACTGTTGTTTACAAACTGTGCATTTGCACTTATCACTGAATTAGCTATAACTGACTTAGAGTCCATATCGTATCCTCTTTTAACTGTAAAAACTCTTATCACTCCTATATCTTATAGTTTCTAAACTGTTCTCTTTGACCTGTCTCTGGGTTACACTTGTCCAATCTTCTTACTATCGCTGTTCTTGTCATAGCTTTTCATTACATTCCAGAGCACTCATTACACCAATAGTCATATTCCTGATAGTCTCATATAAACTGCTTATCTATCATCCTGCCAATATTGATAGCGCACGTCAGTAATCCAAGAGATAGCGAATTTCCGAGGTAAACATTCCGTAATACGAGCGGCGCTCATAACCTGAAATCTCGTTGCGGTCGGAGCCCCTTTGCATGCGCTCCGAGGGAGGTGCGGAGTGGCTCTGCGCACGAGCTCCGCTGGCAGTCCATCAACAGGTGGGGCGATCTCAACCGGCGCAAGGCTCGGGCTGGGGGGTGGCGGAGGAGATGCCGTGGCAGTGCTGGCGATGGGAGTGCACCGCTAATAAACACGAGGTTTGGGGCATAAGTCATGGCAACTATTTTTTTCTGTGAGAATACCAGCCTGGGTGGAAAATGTGAAATATACACATTAAAAGATAAGGTATGAACGACTGCATGGTCGTTTAACTACGCTCCTAAATTGTCGTTCTCGTATTTATTAAAACATTTGAAAGGACAGTACTGGTTTTATATTTCAAAGCATTTTAGTGTATACGGGTTCATAACATCCCAAAGGCATTACATCCCCGTTTTTAAGGCCCGAGTATGAAGGTGCATTATTACTGCACATGCTACAGTCACACGTCGTCACGGGCGTAGCTGATCTCTGGTTGCTACGCGTCCTCTCAAAA
Source organism: Teleogryllus oceanicus (assembly GCA_964035755.1). NCBI lineage: Eukaryota > Metazoa > Arthropoda > Insecta > Orthoptera > Gryllidae > Teleogryllus > Teleogryllus oceanicus. Next base: position 16,300,725 of record CAXIVR010000006.1, on the reverse strand, counting down.
TGACAACCGGGAGCCGACAACAAGCCAAAAATAAAATATTGGAGTTGTACATTTTAGAGAAACGAATGAAGGAGCCAAAATTTATAATTTTAATAATTATTTACATCCTAGCAGTTCAATAAAAGAGCCGATTGACTCATACGATAGGAATGCTTGTGCTGAAAATCATATGAGTAAAGTGGTCATAAAGAACGTTTTCTGATTCGAACGAGAATCAGTGTGCATTTTTGGGGAGCAGCGCCAGACCTTCGGCCGGGTGGTCCGGCACTCAAACAGAAGTCCGCCACCACAGACAGCACGCTCGGGAGATCCAGCATCCGCCAACACTGTCTCCACACTCACTCCCACCATACCGCCCCCGCGGCCACGCCGCTTTACTGATTGATTGATTTTTTCGAGTTTCCGGTCACGTCAACTGCTTTGGTCATTAGTCCCGTTAGTGTAGTGCATGTTTTTTCTCGGGAGACGGCGGTGATCTTCCCCTGCTGGATGGCGAGATCCGGCGCCTACCTACCGTCGGCTAGTGGGGTTTCCCCCTAAGAGGAAGGACAGTTCGCGCGCGGTCCGTGGCCCGTTTGTTAGGGCACTGCTCCGGCATTCGCCTGGTGTTGATCGGAGAAACCGCGGAAAACTACCGATTAGAGCAGACGACCGCTAGAATTGTCCTCCAGACAGCGACTGAATTCAACCTAGCTGAAAAGCTAGTGTCGCAAATCCTGCCGCCGTGGGGAGTGGGAACCTAGGACCTCCCGGTTAGAGGCGCTGCAGTGACATCAGTTGATTGACTGAGCTACCGCTCCCGGTCCGCCCCGCCGCCCCGCCGCAGCCGAAGCCACCCCATCGCTGCCGCCCCCCCCCCCCACTGCCGTCACCGCCGCAACTGCCACCGCTGCCTCCGCCGCCCACACCTCCGTCACCAAAGCCGTCGCGGTCGTGCTCGGCCCAGCCGCTCGTCCCGCGACCGAGATTTCTCCCGGCCGCCGCCGCCGCCGCGAACAAATGAGAGCGGCGCGGCCGGGGCCGGGGCGGGCGCCGCGCCGCGCACGCGCGGGGGCGGCTGCGAACACGCGCTCGTCTCAGACCAGACGGCGGTTGCAACAGGGGGGAAGTGAAATTTCGGTTTTCGTGATTAGTCCGTTCGAATGTATGGATGAAAACTGAAGCAATATTGTCAGTAAAAACTACGTAATGTTCTATTTATTCGACAGGCTGAGAGGTCCTGATTGTGGGAGATTCTTGAAACTAGCTAGATAGTCGCAATCGGCGTGACTGCATGAGAATTATAACGGTTATCTGGTCTCATAGGTAGTTTTCCGTTGTTAGTTCGAACCACGCCGGGCAAATGCCAGAGGAGTGCTTTATCAAACGAACACGGACCGCGCGCGATCTTTCCGTCCTCATCCTTGTACCCCTCTCTCCTCCTACACACAGCCTCTCTTACATGCACTCCTCCACCACACTTGTTGGCAGACGAGTTGGCAGACTTCGACCTTGTCCCAGCTTGGCCGGAGCTCCGCTGAGGAGATGGATGGCGAATAAAACCCCGACCGCTCATATGTAAGTAGGCGCTGTTTCCCCATCTTTAAGCAAGAGAGAAAAACCGCCACCTACCTGGATTTAACACGCATCGCAGTTACAGGACTTTTAGTCATAGAACGAGGAGCGTCCGGAAACACAAAATAATCAATTTCTGAGTTAATCCATTGAGATGTTTCTAGCATTCAACAATATAACTAAGAATGATGTTACCACGATTCTATCATCGCATATAATCAAAAGTTGATAAAAGAGCGGGCAACCGAAACTTTTTTCGACCCCCAGGATTGCTTATATAGCAGTCGCGTCCAATAAACGCCAGCAACAATGGATTACTACGACATGTTTTGGGTGAACGCGCGGGGTCACGTGCCGTCAACGAGGAATTCAAACACGCAACGCGCGAGATGCTTTGTGTGGACGCAGCATTCTGGGAAATGGAGCCGTTTCACACGGCCAAGCGCTCGAGATTGGTGCGAACCGTTTTCAACGATTCGAAACCAAACGAATGTACTGTGATATACCAAAATGACGAACCATTTTTATTATGAAAATGTAATTTTATTTTATGTAGAATATAGGGATGTCAATAGACGATCGCGAGGGGGTCGCTATGTAACAAATAAAAAACCGGTGTTAAGGATCATTTTCGTAAGGTTGAAATGACAGAGCAGAGACGGAATAAGCATTGTTTTGAGAGACAAAAGAAAAAGATAAAGGATTCGGATGCTTCCGAGTTTTTAGAAGAACATTGATTCGCTAGAGCAACGCGATGATGAGCGGATCGGCTCGTGATATATTTTACTAGATCGAGGAAAGACTGTAATTGACAGTTGTTTAAATTAACTATCGTTTATTATATTAGGATAGTGCGTTCTTGTAAGAAGAAAAATGCGTATCTAGGCGTCCATTCGAGACGATAGTGAGGGAAGTCACGGATTATAATAGTATCGCCGGGAGAATTTGGAACCAGACACGGACATTAGGCGAGGACTGTATCCAGAAGCAAGATTCTGCTGCGTCGACGGAGAAGGTTCTACGGGGCGCCATCGAACGAAGAAGTGAAGAGCGCGCGATGACCCATGAATAAATAAAAAAGGTTTTATAACTATTGTAATATAGAAAACACTGGCCATAACCAAAGATGAATTAATTTTGATATCAATATAATAAATTCCAATTTGTTAAGTTGAAAGGAGCATTGTTCGTTACGTGCAATCCAGCATTTTAATAAGATTTTCAGATTCCTCGCCACTCCGTATGGATGGCAGATTGAATAATTCGTTTCAGAGTAAATAGCATCAGTGATGAACTTCGAACCCCAATTATCTGAGCTAGCACAACGTAATTTGGAAGGAAAGTAGTGGTTGAAAACCGAATTGGTGCGGAGGTATGGCTTGGACTGCACTGAGATGGGAGATTAATCTGCCGAGGATACCTTTTTCAAACAGTTTTCCTAAAGAGGGCAGAAGACTAATTGGGCGATAACTTGACGGATCGTTTTTTGGCTTGTCTGGTTTCAGAATGGGAATGATGTGGGCGTGTTTCCATTAGCGAGGAAAGTATGACAGACGAAGAGATGCATTGAATATTGATGTTATATGTAAAATGGCTGTGAATGGAAGGCGTTTAAGTACGTACGTTGGAATTAAGTCGTGACCACTGGAAACGTTTGCGGTAGCGACAGATAAAAGGTTCACAATTTCGGTGGGAGATATGAATTTTGGACATCTTGGGACTGTTGTTCTAGTTCGGCGGATTTCTTCGAAGAGTAACAGATCATAAAGGGGATTTTCTGAAGGATGGGGAGTAAACGTTGTAGCAAAGTATTCACCTAGTACTTTGCTTTTATCTGCAGGAGAAGTAGCTACGGATGCCGCGGTTGTTAGGGAGGGTACATTGGTTTGCGCAAGAGGCGGCGAGTGATATTCCACAGCGTGTGATCGGTTGGGTTGGCGGTTTGAGTTTGGAAGTGTAGATATTGGGCGTTAGATATTGCCAAAAGATGTCTTACTATTTTAGTGAGTAGGTTTAGGTACGATTTTAAGAATGAGGAACGATGTTTTTGCCAGTGATTACGTATGTATCTTTTGTGATATAATAGTCTCTGTAAGATTGGTGAAATAGGTGGTAGTGGATTACGTTGACGTATTGGGGGAGCTGTTAGGTCTAAACTATCGAGAGGGTGAGGGAGTCAATGGCTCTATCAATTTCTTGAGAGGTTTTCAGTGATGGAAGTAGTGGCAGAATGCGGGAAATCGGGATCTGAAAGTGAGGCCGTTGTCTTTTTGTAGGCAGTAGAGCTGAGCTGGGCGATTTTCATTTAATGAAGTATTCAAGGAGAAAAGAAGAGGTCGATGGTCTGAAGGAAGAGCGATTTGTGGCTCTACAATAATATTGTAGCTAATGTTGCTTGAGATACCGAAGTCGAGAATGTCTGCTCGTACTGAAGATTGGTAGGGATAATAGCTGGGAGAATCAGGAGCATGCACTGTTAGATTTAATCTTTCAATATCTGGAAGAAGAAGGATGCCGGCAGGAGAATTTGAGTCTGCTACCCCATACTGTATTCTTGGCGTTCCAGTCCCCAACAACAATTGTAGGTTGATTTGATAAAAACAGTGGATCGATGTCGCCTGTTTTATAAGGAATATTGGGGGCTTATACACTGAGGCCGCAATGAGGTGGGATAATGGGAGAGAGAATTAGCTTCTTAAGTGTCGGCCCCAAGTGAGTACGTCAGACTGCGAGGTGTAGCGGTAAAACACATGGTGAGTTAACTCGGGCCTGAGTTCGAGTCTCGAAACACTTTTGCAAGTTTATATCGTAGTGTAGTATTGCGGAACAAATAATATGAGAACGTATGTGCCGATGTAACCCCACTAGTTTTCGACAGCATTGGTGACAGCTGAAGGCAGGCTCTTCTCTGCACCGAGACTCGCGCGCCGGAGACTCGCAGTACCGTAACAAATGGGTCACGGACTGAACGCGATATTTCCTCCCTCTTCTTTGTCCTGTTCTCACCGTCTTACTTCCGCACACACACGCACACTCATGCACTACAAAATCACACATGCCGCGAGACCAACTGGGAGCTTAGTGCTTGGCCCGGCTGGGGCGCGGTGCCCCGCTGATGGGAGATACCTGGATCCACACAAAGGGAAAATCCTCGCAAATAGACGTAGATTGGCGCCGGATCTCGTCATCCAGCTGGAGAAGATCACCGCCCGCGATAAAATGAAAACATACTTTAATTACAGGGCAAATGTCCTTAGCAGTTGACGTGCCGTGAATCAATCAGTACTAGACAATACTGAAATTGTGGAACAATCCAATTCTATATAGATTTGAAGGTTTCTTTGATTTATTATGAGATAATCTGTAGATTGTATTCAGTGCAGAAATATGATCCTGCTTGATATAGTTTGTTCAGTCACCTTCTTGTATACACATCGTGAACCATTTGACTTTTTTTTTCAAGCCATTTTGCATCTACGTAATAGTATTTCACTGCAATGTGGTGTGTCGTTATCGCTTTCAATATCCACCCATTTATTTGGACTGGCTCCTGTGTGATACGAGCAATTTGGTTACTTTCGCAACCCTTAAAATTCTTTGATTGAGCCCAACTTCCATATAACGCTTCCCGGTTAATGGCTTTTATCATGCGTAGCTCAATTCTTAATGAGCTTACAGCTCTTATTTAAATCGTCATAAAGCGTTTTAAACCCCGTAACTTTTTATTTCCCTCTTGTCGTGGGTCTCTCGGTATCGAAACTGATAGCAATATTAGTCATTTGAGTGTAGAGAATGATCTTTTTTATTCTGTTTGTCTAATGTAAATAAGGTAATCGCCGGGACATTTCCTTCCACTGAAAGTTGACCCTACTTAAAAAGCGCAGGTGTGCCGTGAGGGGGCCGTGGCAGGGAGGGCGCGTTAAGGCTCCCGCGGGTGCCTTTCACTCGCAAGTCCACCGTCACCCCGCCACGGCCCACCACGACACACTTCTCCCCCTCCCCACCCATCCTCCCTACCCACCCCGCCCACCCAGCCTCCCTTCCCCTCCCCCCTGCCCATCCCCGCCACTCCATGTCTCTCCCCTTTGCCCCTCCCCTCCCTGCCCCTCTCATCATTTGCTCCCCCATCGCTCTGTCCCCATGACACCTCCAACAACGGATACGGGCACATAATTAAACCGTTGAACTGGTCAGTGTCATTATGGTCATTCATTCATTATGGTCAGAGTCATTGTGGTCATTAAGATTGAACATTACCGCGAGCGTCAAATGCTATGGTCGTTAGTCCCATAAGTGTACTGTATGTTTTCAAGCACGAGAGGTGGCGATGTCTCGCCCCCTCCCTCGCTGTATATCAAGTTCCGGCTCCGACCTAAAGTTGGCTTGCTGTGTTCTCCTCTCCCAGGGTACTCCCACCAATGTGACACCGCCCCAGTCAGCACAAGCTCTAAGCTCCCGACACGTGTGGTATTGCAGTGCGTGTACGTGTGTGTTAATAAAGGAAGAGAATGGACAAGGGAAGGATGGACCGTGGCCCGTTTGTTACGGTGTTGCACCGGCGTTCGCCTGGTGTTTATTCGAGAAACCACGGAAAAATATCGATCAGAGCATCCGGCCGCTTGAATTTTCCTCCAGATGGCGGTTGAATTCGACATTGTTATCCAATACAGTGTCGAAAATCTGCCATCGTTGGAAATCCATCTCCAGAACCTTTCAGTCAGAGACACCACTGTGATATCAGTTTAAGCACTGAGCAGCCTTGGTCGGTGGTTAATGGGAGAATCAGCAGTCACAATTTTGAAGTTTTTCAAGATATCCACACAACAATTTCCTCGGAGCAATCCTCTTCTTATTCAGTATTATAGTTTTATATTGTCTAGCTTTATGACAGGATAACTCCTGAGTGATAGTCTTGACTCTTCATTAATTGGCATGTGTTCGTCGAACATAAACGAGCTGTATCTCAAAACTTCAACAGTGTGACCTATGGCTGTCTCTGTTTGAGCCCTATAATTTGTGTATTGATAACGATGTACAACCGTTCATCAACAATTAGTCTAACAGTATTCGGGGTCCTAATGACCGTCCTGAAACAAATCTTCAAACAACAATTCTTCTGATGTATTATGGTTTTTAGTGTGTAATTTTAATTTTTCCCCCCTTTTAGAGATACTCGTATACTGTGCATTCTTTAAGCATATCATATGCATTTTAGAATAACAATTTAAAATATCTCAAAGGAGAGTGTCTTACTTCTACTAATTAATTCCTGTAAAGAAAGTTTTATATTCAAAATATTGGTAATTTAGTTTATCAACAGCGTACGCATAATGATAATTTGCCTTTCGTTACGTCCACTTGAGTTCTTCTATTAATGGACTTCCCATATAATTCTCAACAACTTCATCACATGCTTATGAATAGTATTTAGAATTAATGTGCACGGACCGGGACTGGTAGCTCAGTGCATCAACTGATGTCACTGCAGCGCCTCTGACCGGGAGGTCCTAGGTTCGAGTCCTGACGGTGGTAGGATTTTCGACACTAACATTTCAGCTAGGTCGAATTCCGTCGCCGCCTGGAGGTGAATTCTAGCGGCCGGCTGCTCTGATAGGTGGTTTCTCCGATCAACACCAGGCGAATGCCGTAGCAGTACTCTACCAAACGGGCCACGGGCCGCGCGTGATCTTTTCCTCCTCTTCCTTGTCCTATCCTCTCCCCTTATACACACACACACACACACACACTAACATGCACTACACTACCACATATTCCGGGAGACCGGTCGGGAGCTTAGAGCTTGTTCCGGCTGGGGCGGTGCCCCGCTGGTGGGAGAGTCCTGGTTAGGGGGAAACCCCAGTAGCCGACGGTAGGTTGGCGCCGGATCTCGTCATCCAGCGGGGGAAGATCACCGCCATCTCCCGAGAAAAAACACACACTACACTAACGGGACTAATGACCAAAGTAGTTGACGCGCCCGGAAACACGAAAAAAACAAACCAAACCAATGTGAACGAAGAATGGGCCCCGAAAGAAAACGTTTTAAAGATTGCGGAAGCATCCAAAATGACAAATCAGGCACGTCATTCGGGGAGGGGATCAGTTAATTAACATAATTCAAATGGAATGAAGGCAAGAGAAAGTATGTCCAAGAAATGTGAATAAATGATCATGAATTAGAAGAGCTTAGTCAACAATACTGTTTATGCTTGTACATGACTGACAAATACTGAGAATAACAACAGTTGCTTATAGCCATAAGATGGAAACACAATGTGAAAATACGTAAATACAGTTTTTGATCTTTATGCAGTAATGCAGAACCGCTTCTCTTATAGAACAGCCTGGAGTTCTGTTACTTGTTTAATGACTGCGCACTGCGGTCCTCAATTAGATGTTTGAACCTCCGGACATGTATAAATGGCCAGCAATTCGTTCATGTCAATCTTGATTCAAATGAATGACATATCGTTACCACATTGTATTGATGTTATCTTTTACATTCATTTGTTGTCACTGTACTAATACAAATTAAGTTCACGTGACACGCAAATGATTGAAGCTTTTGTTTCTAATGAGCTCAATATGTCATTCATAATTAATAACTTTTCACGTCTGTGAGTGTTTTCTGATAGTAGGTTTGCATGAGGTTTGAGGGTGTTTAACCATAAAATACTACGTTACCTCATGATCATGTTGAATTGAGAGTTATTCAGCTTACGAACGTGATATGAATAGCCTCATGCTAGTTTGAGTTGACGGCAATTCAACGATACGTCTTCTCCACTCCACAAGGGAACGTTTCTTCATTTTATTTTCATCAAGTGATTTTCTAAGAAAGAGAAGAAAATATATTCCCTAGTAGAAAAGTCATCTTCTTTAGAATCAGTGTGAAAATCGTTTGAATGCAATATGGTTGGTTTTGAAAATACATGTCATTTTACTGCACAACTCGTATGTAGTAATTTTCTTCTAATTTTTTTTCTTCCAGTTGTCGGTAACATTGCTTCTGTACATATTCAACAAATTACCTCTGATCAACCGATCAATATTAATCCGAATGTTCATTTCTGAAAATTCCGACTTAAAATTATTAATTTAGAAAGGTATATATCGTGATATTTACTCCACCAATTGTAAAGATTGATAGCTTAATGGAAGGCTAAAAGAAAAAAAAACTTTTATGTGTGCTCTACTGCTCAAGTGGGTTACTCAATCGGCATGCCCTGGCTCAATGCTTATCTGCGGGCCACCGGTATAGCTGTTCTGATCGGTAGTTTCCTGTGGGATTCTCCGATAAACATCAGTCAAATATCGGAGTAGAACCCCAACAAACGGGCTACGGCGTGCGTGAAACATTTATTTCCTTTACTTGCCCTATCGTCTCTCCCTCACACACACATGCACTACACTACTTCATTTGTCGGGAAACCAGTTGAGAGCTTAGAGCTAGGCCTGACTAGGATAATGCCCCACTGAGGGAGATACTTGATGAGGGAAGTCCCTCGCAATTCGACGTGTATTACGCACTGGATCTCAAAACCCGACGGGTGAAGGCCACCACCTGCTCCCGGAATAAATAAGTTTGTACACTAATGGGACTAATGATCATAGCAGTTGACTTCCCTCAGTCAAGCGAGGTGGAGAGAAGCTGCGCTCGGGCGCGATCGGCTTAGTTTAGTGTACGCAGGGAGCACGGGAACTTTGGAGTAAATGATCCAAAACTAAGCAGAGAGCATGTAGTATATTACTCGTATTTTTTGAAACTTAAAAAATACACTAAACATCATCGTATCGCCCCGAGGATTGAGATTAGATTCTTTAACAAAAACAACCAGGAGTGTCTCTTGAAATGCGGAAGTATCGCTTAATATTGTATAAACAGACGCCCGGCCCTCAGTTTTCAACGAGGGTTACGGAAACGGCCGCGTGTCAAAAGGTGTCAAAAGGCTACAAATAAAAGGCGGCGAGGGCGGCGTTGATGGCCTCCGCCTCCGGCTGCGACCCCGGGCCCCGGCCGCGCGCGTTTGGGAAGGTGAAAGGTTACGAGGCGGGTGCAGGACCAGCAGGACGTGCTGGCGGGACGTGGGAGCGGTGCGGCGCGCCGGGGCGATCGTTTACGGATCCAGGAGCTCGTTTCCCGGCGCCAGGGAATGGTCGGTTGGGTCATCACAAAACGGCCGCATTTTCGTATACGTAGTAGGAGGGTACAGTCGGGCCTCCACATATCGAATTGTCTATTAATCGAATTATATATAACTCGATTGATTGATTTGATTGATTTTTCGTGTTTCCGGGCGCGTCAACTGCTTCGGTCATTAGTCCCGTTAGTGTAGTGCATGTTTTTCTCGGGAGATGGTGGTGATTTTCCCCTCGCTGGATGGCGAGATCCGGCACCGACCTACCGTCGGCTAGTGGGGTTACCCCCTAACCAGGACTCTCCCACCAGCGGGGCACCGCCCCAGCCGGGACAAGCTCTAAGCACCCGACCGGTCTCCCGGAATATGTGGTAGTATAGTGCATGTTAATGTGAGTGTGTGTGTGTAAGGGGAGAGGATAGGACAAGGAAGGGGAAGGACAGATCGCGCGCGGTCCGTGGCCCGTTTGGTAGGGTACTGCTCCGGCATTCGCCTGGTGTTGGTCGGAGAAATCACGGAAAACTACCGATCAGAGCGACCGGCCGCTAGAATTCTCCTCCAGACAGCGACTGAATTCGACCCAGCTGAAAAGCTAGTGGCGAAAATCCTGCCGCCGTCAGGACTCGAACCTAGAACCTCCCGGTCAGAGGCGCTGCAGTGGCATCAGTTGATGAATTTTAAGAATTCTGAAACTTTTCAGATTAATCATTTATAGCACGTTCTTTCTTGTGCATTTACAAGTATATAAAATGTCTAAATTACGCAATCAACGAAAAACCACACATTTCACATCAAAATGGAAAAGTTCATCGTTGAGCCAAATTGCATGAAGCTGAGCGCAAATGCTAAATTCCTAACACGTTTTACAACTCATTTCAAATGGAAAATTGAATTTTATGGTACAAATTTCGCCAATAATTCATGCTCATCAAAGCGTCATATGCATGTTGCAATTCACTTCCCATGTAGTGCACTTTTATTGTTTTTGTTGTTCAACAAACCATTTTTAAATCATCGGTGGAAAACGACTACATCGGTAAAATGGCTGTATCTTGGAAATGAGACCAGTGGAAAATTTAGAGATGGGGAGAAGAATAAAATCAGTTATTACAATGTGACGATCACACGGCACACTGTTATTTGTGTGTTCCTCAGTGTGATACTATGGCTTGGAGGGAAAGAATTAAAAGAAAGAATCGAGATATTCTAAGAATGAAACTTTTACGAAAATGTTTATCTGTATGCACATCATTTTTAGAGGTAACATCATAAAAATGTTTCTATACAACGCGAGGTTTCCTGAGATGAACAAGAAGAAAGCTTTAAAAAATTCTAGCATTAAAAAGTAATATTAAGTTTTGAATAAATAAATCACCTAAATGGAGCCTAAGCTCTGTCATATCGGTATTATGTTAACTTTATTGAACAAATGACAAACAGAATTTAAGACAAATTTAGTCACTTCATATGAGGAAATTTGCCAACTCTTTTAGACAAACAATGTTGAAAATGATTCCTAATGCATTTGAATAGTTAGGTACTTTATATAGTATACAACAATCAATATGTCAAGACAAATATAATCATGATTTACATGAGAATATTAGTCAAATCAAACTATAGGTGGTAACAAAGAATCATCATCATGAAAAATTTCATAGTTTTTGTGAAATAAAGATTTAACATATTATTTATAAACTTTTGTATTGCTTTACTCTGATAATATGTATGAAATCTTCATTATTGATGATTATGTAAAAATTGAATTCATATAATTTTGAAGCATTTCCTTTTCAAATGCTTTTATTTCCGGAAATATAGAAACGTATACATTTTAAATTTCTAAATAATATTTGTGAAACTTATCAATGAAACCACATCGTAATGTGGATGTTTGGGATAGCGTCTTCGGCACCTCCTTCGTAAAAGACGTAAAACAAACCCTATAAAGAAAATCTAAAAATTCTCAAATTAATATTTCAGCGTATCTTTGACGACAAAATTTAGTAGGAAACATTGCGCAACGTGTGCGAAGTATGTGTAACGATTCGCAACTGTCTTTCGTCTTGACAACGTCTTTGTTTATTATTTAAACAATAGTGTTAAGACACTGACTGGAATCAATTTACGTTTGTTCTAGAACGATATTCAATTTACGCTCCTTTACTAGACGCATTTCGTTTCGCTCACGGCGTGTTAAAAAATAGTATACGCAACACGAGCACGAGGTAATTCCCTTACTCGTCTATTTGTCGACCTCGCTACGTTCGGACAACAAACTCGACTCGTGCGTGAATACCTGTTCGCGCTCTTGTTACGGAAACTACTAAAAAGAAATTATTTTTTATCGTTTGCTTCAGTGCCACGACTGCAATCATACACGCTTTGCGATGTTTCGCACTGTATGAAAATATTAGTTGTTTCGCACACGGAAAACAAGCACGAGAAAACTGGTTTAAAAAAGAGTTTTTAAAAATTATTGTTATTTATTACTTTTATACATTATAAATGTTATTAATTCCTTTTCATTATTTAGTATATTCTTATCCTATCACGTGATTATTATCCTAGCAGTGGTTCAGATTCTTTTTATGTGCTGGGTCCAATTTTAAGGAATGGCTTGCGGAGGGCCGCGATCCGAAGTGGGTGTAAAGCCGCCAGTTTGCTCCATTTTACCACGCCCAGTTTCTTCTTTCCCGACCTCAGCGGACCGTGGCCCATTTCCATGGGGCGGCGCGCCCTCTCGCTCGCACGCGTCGTCGCTTGTACAAGGCCCCCGCCCCGCCCCGCCCCACCCCGCTGCGCGTGCTGCGTTTTATTGCCCCTCTCGCCTCCGCGGCTGCTCCGGCGCCCTCGGGGCGTTCGATTCGCCGAGAGCCCCCGCCTCCGCCTTCGCGCTCCATCCGCCTCAACGCAACGGCGCGCCACTGCGACGCGGAGGCTGCGGCGGCGGATGTGCACGCGATGGAGGTGGTGACGGTGGGGACCAGGATAGGTAGTGGTCACGAAAGGGCTGGTGATAACGTTGACGGTTTGGGGTTATTCCCATTGTCAACGGTGGCTATGGTGACGGTTGCTATGGTGACGGTTGCTATGGTGACGGTTGCTATGGCGACGGTTGCTATGGCGACGGTGGTTATGGTGACGGTTGTTATGGTGACGGTTGCTATGGTGACGGTTGCTATGGCGACGGTGGTTATGGTGACGGTGGTTATGGTGACGGTGGTTATGGTGACGGTGGTTATGGTGACGGTGGTTATGGTGACGGTGGTATGGTGACGGTGGCTATGTGACGGGCTTGGGTCGGTAGTTATTGACGATGGCTATGGTGGCGTAGACTATATTGATCATAGGGGTGGCCATAGGGTGGCATATATAACTGTGGCGATGGCTCTGGTGACGGCGGCTATGATGCCATTGATATAAGCATTGGGGAGGTGGTGCCCATGGTCACGATATGGTGATAATCGTAGTTCTCATTGTAAAGGTGGTGTCGACATTTGGGATAGGGCTGGTGAAGGAGCAGTCGGCGTTGGAAGAGGTGCTAGACAACTGTCTTAATGGCAGTAAGGAAAGCCAGACAGACGCCGAGTCGTTAAGAGCAGTGTTGTAACCGAGGAGGCAGTTGCAGTGCTCTGGCATCACAAAATCGTTGGAGGTGGCTGCAGCAGCAGCAGCAGCAACAGGAACGTTGGTGACACCGGTGACGGCACAGTGGTGAAAGACGCTCAGTTGGCGGAGGAGATGGACGTGGGGCGATGGAAGTGGTGGCGATGAAGGTGGCGGCGGCGGCGTCGCGGAAGGCGCCAGGTCATGTTTTATTCAGGTGGTGAGGTCTTCTCGGGTGATGACGCCGTAAGCACCAAAGCCACTCGCCCCCGGCGCCACCCCAGACGCGAAAGTCGCCTCCGCCACCTCCTCTCCCCGCACCGCAGTCCTATGGTCTTTCACAGTGAGAGAGCGCTGTCCTCTAAAGTCCTTCCCATCCGCCCTACTTTGCGACGCTTGTTACTCCTAAGCAGACTAACATGTAATACATTTCGGAAGTCACACTGCTTTTGGGGACGGGCTCGACGAATTTTGGTAATAATGCACACCCTTCGGGGTAGTATATTCATAACAAAGTAATATCGGCGTTTGTTGATATACATGTTCAATGTTTCCACAATAAAAAATCTTATGACGAAGGATCAAATTTGAATTAGTCGTATTATTTTAGCATGGCTGTGGACGTTCGTTAAACACGAAATTCCCCAAGCATTGGGTAAATATCGAAGGGTTGCTGGCGACCTCTCTAAAATAATACATCTGTAAATTTAGTCTAACGTCGAGTTATTAAGTGAATAAGTGAGGAAGAGTTACTTTATTACCTAGAGAATTGTCCTAATTTCATGTTCAGTTAAATAATTTTTTTGGATAGATTGTTCTCAATTGAACCGTTCTGTTTTCTTTTTTGAAAAGTAAATAATCGATACAGAAATTATTAATGATATGTTTTATAAGAATATCTTACCTTATTATTCATATCGCATAATTTCTATAAAACTAAAATGGTAGTCAAATGTATTCCATCATGCGAAATTTAAAGTATGGATGGTAAAAAATAGGAGTGCATAGGTAATATAGGGAAAGACCTCACCTCCATATCTATGTTAGTGGCGAAGCTAGAGTCATGCAGTTGGGTATTCTGCAAATCTTATATCACACTTTTTTGTAAATTAGCTTCATTTTAGCTAGATTTTTCGTTTAGCAAACACTTCAATAATTTGTTCTTTGAAGCTGTCGTTTCTGCAAAGTTTATTTAGCAGACACTTCTCGATAGCCAGTGTACTGGAATGACCGATCCTGATATATCCCATGGAATTCCTCAAAAATGTCTTTACTTTCTTAAATGTGATCATATTCCTTTCAAATAATGCTTTGTATAAAGGGAAAGTTACATTGAGTTGTATCCACCGAACCGTCTCTTAAAATTTTTCTAGACCCATTTGTCCAACAAATACTTCAGCAACAAATCTGCAGCCATGTATTTTGCGTTATCAATGTATGCATTTGTCAGTTCGTATCGAAGCTGCTCATTGTCAAAGAATGGATATTGTTTTAATAGGAAAAGACACTTTTCTGAATGAAAAGAGGCTTTGTAGGTCGAAAAGAGGTTTTCGTTAAGAAATTCAATGACATGAAAGTTTTTAAAATCTTGAAACCTATATTCCATCTGAATAACCACTCTATCAATAATTTTAAAAGAAAGTTTTGTCTTTCAAATAATTCTGATCCTGAAAATTCATGTTTGCTTCGATGCAGATTTAAATAGTTTCTTCATATCTAACACGGCATAACAGTACGTATCTCTACTAGTTCTATCTCCATAGCATATTACTTGCCACATACTTCCACATTTTTGAACGAAAACTGCATTTGGATATCGTGAACCGTTTCAAAGTTATGGCAGTGGCCCACAGTCATTGAGACATTCTCTAAGTCACTAAATATTTAACTTCATTGATTTTTCAGAAATAAAACACCAACAAAAATCACACAAACAACTCACTATACTTTCCCACGACGTTAAATGATGAGGTGAATGTGCCTGGCCGGAGCGTGGACGTTCATCGGGGTATAAGTGTGTGCATGCTGAGAGCCTAGGCTCCTTGCCCAATTTAAAAAAAAAACTATCTATAGAACATCTGAAAACTTGGATTTTAAAACTTTCTTCTAATTTCTACTTTTCTCTTTCATCTTGCCCAGCCACTCCTTTGTACACTCTAGGTAAATCAGCCAATCTTTTTCCACGAATAAAATCAAGATATTCTAAAGACCTACTACATCTTCCTTAATTAGCTGTAAAGCAGGTTCCAACATTTATAAATTAAATACTTATGTTTTAATTCAAATTGTATGCATTTTTTCTGAAGGACCCTTCCTGGGTATCCTTAGCCGTTATTGTGTTATTGTAAATATTAGTCTTCTACCATTGTTCATACATGACGAAATGCAATTACAACAAAATTGTATATTATGTATCATCAAACCCAGGAAAGACATAATAATGTCGAACAAGGAAATAAAAACTTAAATAAAAAAAGGCTCCTTGCCCAGTGAGTGCGAAAGAGGAGATAGCGCGCTTCGAGCGGGCGCACTCTTGTGCGCATGCGCGGCGGAACCAGCCGGTGTCTATCCACTGGCAGGCTCGCCGCTCGGCTACCGGCCCGTCTAATTTCCTCGCGCGTAATCGGGGCAAAAGGAGTCGAAAACATTTAGATTTCTTGAACGATTCAGTAAAAAAAATATTGAAAAAATGGCACGACAAATATTGTAGAAAAATAATTTGGGTATTCTAAGGCTCTCTGATTACCCTTCACCTTCGCCACTGATCTATGTTTGTTTTCGTCGCATGATGCCGTGAAAATCTAAACTTCTCCAGAATTATTTATCAGTATTTTATTGGCGGGATTGTAACACGGAAAGATTTTTTCATGAACTATACGATATGGACGAATTCTTAACGTACAGAACAAAACTTACAATTCTCAAATGCGTTTCAGTTCACGAATGTGTTTATCCTCTGTTCCTTTACAATTGAAAATTCATAACCGATTTCTATAAAACTTGGCACCACTCGCCGCGCCAGACACGCCAATGACAAACGGGGCTTTGGTCCCAGTCACCAAAACGCGTCAAATGCACGTCGTTTCATTTCATACGGAGAGAAATTCCACATTTTGATATGAAACGATTCCTTCTCATGAAGTCGTAGTCTCTACCTATGCCTTCAGTGGTGGAGTTCAGCTTTAGTGCTGCACAGTCTTTCAGTTCTCTTCTTTAATTAACTTTTATTCGGCGCACACCTAATTATCTTCAGGTGTAAAAAATTTCAAATGCCAGGACCATCTGTAAGAGAGATCCACTCATACCGATATTCGCTAAGTATTATAAAGAGTAAAATTCTGTTGCTCACATACGTTGAAGTGATGTGAAGCATACTTTGTTTATCAATGACAGAAGATATTTTTTACCCTAGAGCACGCATTTTCACGAATGGTCGAGAAAATCTGTTGCAAAGAAATCCAATAAGAAAAAGTTGCTCAATCGTCAAGACGAAATAGAAAAATATGAAACCAGAAGTGTGACTGGAGGCCTGGACTGATCTGACTGAAGTTCGAAACTCCATGCTGTTTAAGTTATCCAAATTTTGCCGTTGGTTTTTGAATCACCGCATCTATGGTGTGTGAAATATTTCTCCTTCTGCTTTTTTCTCAGGGAACTGCTGTTTCACACGTCTCTGTATAAGGACACAATGCATTGAGAAAATTTATTCTTGCGTAACCATCTGCTACAAAAATGTTTTAATGGTTTCGTAATTAGAATTCCATTTAGAGGCCTTGTCTGTTGCTGGCAGATAACGCTAACAAAGAATTCAAGCCATCTGGAATTTCTCGATATCCCTGGTTCTAAAGGAAGCGTATAGAAGGGATTATTCTTTCAAGTGTCTCTCTCTCTTCTCTTCAGAATCATAAAGAATTTTGCGTCATTCATGTGAAGTAGTGGAATTTCTGAATATGTCACGTAAGTAAACACATTGAATTTCGGATTATTTTTATGAATGGAGAGTTGGACTATTTCCAACGACTGCCTTACAAAATATGAAGTTTCCAAGAGTAATTTTAAGGGCTTAAATAATTTCTGGGTATAAGATGTTTTCAGAGAAATTATAAAAGATGCTTATGAGTATTAATGTAGAAGAGTTAACAAAACAGGAATGAATATGACCAAAATTAGCCTCGCTATCTCATTCAAGGATATAACTTTCTTAATAATAAATGTTGGCAAAAAGTGTTTATATGTGCAAAATGTCATTCTTTCTGCGAAACAATGCTAGTTTTCAATGGGCAACAATGATAAATAGTAGGGGCTGTAACTATTTTCTCTTTAGTACCAACGTAGAATTATATGATTAATGAAAATTGAAATGTCTTATGAGTAAAACATGTAACATTAAATTTCGAACGGTTTGTACCTCGAACAACAACACAATCAGCATAAATGCAGAAAATATACACAATTTTCTTACGGGCTATCATAGGCGATGTACGTTAACCTAGACACATTATCTTGCGCGCGCGCACGGACACAGATTCTCAAGCACATACTTGTACGCTTGCCCTACATACGAGTTCATAGATACATATGCGTGCTCACACACACACAGACACACACGCGCACAAACATGTATGTCTGCTCATGCATATAAAGGCGCACGCATCCACATGTAAAAACGCGTCCATCCGCACATTCATGTAAACGCACGCACGTCCCCACGCACGTGCAAGCCAGTATGTGGTACACGTGCAACTCCACTATACACATTCACAGCTGCACACACGTGCACTTACCTTACACGTGCAAACGCCTACAGACACACACAAATGCCCCACTCAGACGTGCACCTAACTCACAAGCCCCTCTCACATGTGCCAATACCTTACATTCGCACACGCCTACAGACACACACACACACACACACACACACACACACAAATGCCCCACTCGCACGTACACCTTTTTTTTCGGCACCACTACCCCCCCCCACTCACACGTGCTCTTACCGTACACGCGCACATGCCTAGAGACACAAACGCTCCACTCAAACGTGCACTTACCTTACACGCGCATACGGCTACAGACACACACGCGTGCGCGTGCGTGCCTCACTCACTCGCACACGAAACGCCGCCGGCCGATGCGTTGGCGGCTAATCCGCGAGCGCCTACATCGCAAAGGGTTCCGGCGTGCGGCGAGGGCGCGCTCTTCCGCCCGTCGTTCAGTTTCATATCTCCCTCGTTGGCGCGCGGGCGAACGCGTGCCCGGCGTCAAATCGGAGGCGCCCGTGGCCGCGCGCTGATCCGATTAGGGGCGAGGGCGTTGGCGCGCCGCCGCGATACCGCCCCGCCCCCTTACCAAATGCGTTTATCGCATTAAGCACGATTAATAGATTTTCGGAAGCGTTCACCTTTTATTTAAGCGTCGCGCGGCGAGAGTTGTTGTAATGAATGAACTGTAATCCCTTGTCGTTTACAGGGTGTATTGTAGTATTGTTTTATTGGTTTCGGTTCATTCAAAGATTATGAAAGCCGAATACGAAATATTGGAATATTACGACGGAATCACATGGTTCTTGGACCGGTAGCGGTAGCTCAGTGCATCAACTGATGTCACTGCAGCGCCTCGGACCGGGAGGTCCTAGGTTCGAGTCCTGACGGCGGCAGGATTTTCGACACTAGCTTTTCAGCTAGGTCGAATTCAGTCGCTGTCTGGAGGATACTTCTAGCGGCCGGCTGCTGTGATCGGTAGTTTTCCGTGTTTTCTCCGATCAACATCAGGCGAATTCCGGAGCAGTACCCTACCAAACGGGCCACGGACCGCGCGCGATCTGTCCTTCCTCTTCCTTGTCCTATCCCCTTACACACAGACTTACATGCACTACACTACCACATATTCCGGGAGACCGGACGGGAGCTTAGAGCTTGACCCGGCTGGAGCGGTACCCCGCTGGTGGGAGAGTCCTGGTTAGGGGGAAACCCCAGTAGCCGAGGGTAGGTCGGCGCCGGATCTCGTCATTCAGCGGGGGAAGATCACCGCCATCTCCCGAGAAAAAACATGTACTACACTAACGGGACTAATGACCAAAGCAGTTGACGCGCCGGGAAACACGAAAAAAACAAACCAAACCAACCAAAAATCCTTTCACAATATCGGAGAATTTTAATGGAGGTTTTTCACAGGGCTTCTATTCCCAGTCGAATGTCCCTGTTTGGCTGAAAATAGAAGTTCATTTGCTAGGCCATCCTGGAAGTTTCCACCAGAGTCTCCGGAAGGCGTCGGATGCTGTGTGACTTTGTAGTGAGTGTTTGAAATATTCGGTTGTAAATGTCCGCGTTCTCCCGTTCGGGAACACAGCCGAACACGAATCCAGTGACTGTGTGTTTAGACCACCGTAAGTAGCCTCGTGATCTTCATTTTGTGGGACAACTTGACTTAGACAGGAAAGAGACTTGTGTTCTATACAGTCGTGGCCTGGTCAACAACTGAAGTACCACGAAAAGTATTTCGAATGCAATTGCGAAATACCAGTTGCTATGAAATAATGAATATTTCTACAAATAAGTTTTTATTTTAAAGTCCTTAAATTATTAATTAAAAGTGTACAATTTAAATGTCTTTTTCGCAAATACGTCAACCTTTCACGGCGTGGAGCCAGTGCCTGGATAACCCGTTTGCTCTAAAAGCTTAACCGAGCATAGTGTACGAGCGAATGACTTTCCCCACGTACACCATTCGGAGAATTAGCGAAAGGGTGATCGCACCCACGATATGCCCGTAAATTATGCCCGATTCATTAGCATAACGTTAATTTTTTAAAGCATTCGTTGGCGATTAAAATTCAGGTATCAACCGTTTAATAATTGATGGATTTCGGTGCAAGCGCAAGCAAAAGACGCCGTTGGGATTATATTTGGCTGTTGCGGAAAGGGGCGTGCAAGCTTATGGCACTGTTAAAAAGCCACGAAAATGTTTAGGTTATTGAAACAAATTACTAGAGTTCTTCTAAGGTAAACATATTAGATTATTGAACGATTCTGAATTATTTCTGATAATCTATGTATTATCTTTAATTTCACATGTATCCTAATTTTGTAGCATTAATATCTGCACACATTTCATTATCTGTGGGTTTTTAGTGAGGAATTTAATTATTTCGTCAGGAGTACCGTCAATAATCGTTCTCTGTTATGCAGTAATGATTCGTCTCCTGATATTGGGATTGCGGTAAGGGATAAGAGCCAAAATCTATAGTCAATTATCAATTCAAATAGTGTCTCTCAAGCGAGAGAGAATATTTATTTACGACATATTTTCCTCAAATACTTTTTGCTAATTATATTAGTTTAGTAAAAGATGGTGGTAAGTATTTTGCAGATCTAGAAAAGGTGCTTTGTCCCCAATAGGTCAATACATATTCTAAGCAATTTTATTGTTGAGTAAATAAATAAATAAATCGCCTCCCATATTTTTTCAGTAGTAAACATAACTTTTGCGGCTCTCCCACGCAACCAATCTTTATAAATGAGGTCTCTAAAGTCAGGGAATTTAACGGAGTCGTGACGAATTGAACTTTGATTTTCAAAATATGAAGGATTCGTTTTAAAAAATGCATCCAAATATTCATGTGGAATGCAATCCGCAACACTCGGTCGGATGTTCGAATCTTGTGTTAATCACTCCTGAAGGAAGTGTTTTAGGGGCTTTAAACGCTAAAATTTTGACGCATGGTCTCAAAGAAACGTTCTTTACATTTTATTCTACATGTTGAGAACGTCTTGGGCATTCCATTACATTTTTCCTGGTTCGACAGTTCTCGATTTTACCCAACCTGTTCAGAGCCTATAGAATCTGCAACTGTATGTGAAATTAAACTAATTAGTTGATATTCCACGCAACTGAAATACACGGGTGTACCTCTCTTCTCAGTAATAACATTAAATAAGAATAGTTTGTACTGACAAGAGTGCATTGTATTGTTATCAATTACAAGGAGACCTAGAAGAAGTGACGGAGGATAAGAATGTCTTGAAGAAAAGGTATATTACAATATGGAAGTGGAAACCTGAGTAAGAGAGGGGGGTTTAACATGCAAGAGTTCTCGCACGGGTGAGCTTTTAAATAAATAAATAAAAAAATAAATAAATAAAAAAATGAATGAATGAAAAATGAATGAATGAATGAAAAATGAATGAATGAATGAAAAATGAATGAATGAATGAATGAAAAATGAATGAATGAATGTAAAAAACTGAATGAATGAATGTAAAAAACTGAATGAATGAAAACTGAATGAATGAATGAATGAATGAAAACTGAATGAATGATGATGAATGAATGAATGAATGAATGAATGAATGAATGAATGAATGAATGAATAAAACTTATTGAAGTTACAGGAAACTGTGATCCACCTTGCGAAACAAAAGGAAGCAGTTCTCAGGTTTTTGTTTCTGAACACCTGAAATGAAAGCAAACGAACTGGCTTTCTATCTTAATTGCATAAGACAGTGGCCTCGGAATGATCAGATTGAGCGTCTTGAAAAAATGGAAAAAGGCAACCTCGCGTTGTTTTGTGTGGAAGTCTTCTTCCCTTCCGCCCCCCCTCCCGCGGAGGCATTGGAGGAGCTCTCGCCGCCTCTTAACCATTCGTTGCGTCGCGTCGCGTCGGGAGCGCGCGGGATCTTGTAGCGCGAAGTGGCCCCGCGGGAGGCGGCCGGCCGCGGGCGGCGAAAGGCCGCGATTCAGCGAACTTGGGGAAAACTTGTGCGTTGAAAGGCCTCATCAGAGCCCTCGCCGCCGCCGAGAAAGCGCTGCGCCGCTGCTCTAGCCGCTCAGGGGCTCAGCGCACGCGGAGGGGGCAGCTTCGCGTCCGCCCCTTTGTTTTTTCGAGGGCGAGGAATTGCCGAAAGGGAAAAACTGTGCGAAAAGCGGACACGCGCCAATTTGCTTATTGTACGTGTACTCCCTGTTTGTTTTAGTCATGTTTCCCCGTGTGGTTTGAAATTACTTAAGTCTGTGGATGGATAGAAGGATGGCCATATTAACTGCAAAAAAATAACATGTGCGGATTATAATTGTTGATTTATTTAAGCAATACTTGTATTCAGTTGGAATAGGAGTACTGAACTCGTGTGAAGAATAACGGAATTAATGTATTAATTAATGATGTTTTGACTTCGAGTGAATATTCGTGATAAACTCGTGAATTTAATAACACAGTGAACATTTCAAAATTGTATGAAATATATAGAACTGCTGTTTAAGACGTCACTTGAATTGATTGATTTTAGTTCGACATATTTATTTTCGAAAAAAATACACATTATTCATTTACATTTCTTGTCAGTTGTCACAACATTTAAAATTCAAAGTAATTTAAAATAAAAAAAAACAATTCAACCAGATTTTAATTTAAATAATCGTCCGCCAACCAAATGGGAATATTGATAAAAATATGAACTTGTGTAATACGGGCGCTTGGTACTTGCGTTTCCTGCACTTGGAGTTGCACTGTTGCTCAGCTGAACTATGAGTAATTGAGTTAGAAGAATTGTTCTCGAACAGCGAGCCAAGTGATTAGAGGAATATTCCATCTGCGTCGTTGAGGATGAAGTTAATATTGGAAGAAACAGCATTTTTTTTCTTACTCGTAGGTCTAGTAGCTATTTAGTAATTCCAATTACTTGCGAGTCTTGTTGAAAAGACAACCGTTATATTCTTTAAAATAAATGTTTAATTATAACTTGAGAGTTAGGTTTGAAAGAAATGTACTGTTCTTATTTTCTTCCTTTTTCAGTCTAAATACATTAACTCAAAGACACCGATCTGATATAGTTACACAATTAAAAATGTGCGAATAAATCCGCCGTTACTTTGATATATTTTTAAAAACAGCTAATGTATGGTCAGTATAACTTGACAGTCAACCTTTTACAAAAAATGGTTGATTTAATTTGCATTCAATTTTTTTAATAAAATGTGTATCTTTAGAGCGTTTCGCGGTAAATGATTAGTTAAAATTTTTGTGTTCTTTCTTCTAAGAAAACAGTATGTAGTATTAATAGATCACCAAAAAAGGTTTTTCGCAGATTTCAATTTTTCCTTTGTTTTTATCGTCATGACAGATTCGATGCACTGGTTGGCTCGTTGAATCTTTTTGTTACAACAGCTCGTATTCCAACTTCCTCGAAACGCTTTATTACAAGATTCTTCGCGGAACGAACCATCTTGAGGGAACGAATGTTAAAGGATAAACCGAGTTCCTGAAGTGCTTCCGGCGAAACGCGAAGCCAGCGGGTTGTGGCCAGTGGGGAGGGGGAAGGGCGGCATGAAAACAAAAGAAGAGCTCGGGGCGAAATAGCGGAACGATAAGTCCGGAAAATGCTACGGATACCCTGAATCCGGGAAAATAAGGGAAGTACGAATAATCAGTAAGAAATGGTCGAGATTCATATATTATATATGCACGCAATTATGTTAGAAAAGTGAATATATATTCTATCCTTCAAGGAGAGCAGTGACGTGTAGTAATGAGAGTAAGGATTGAAAAAGAACGTTTATCAGATATGTTGGACATTGGTTTTCATTTGAATAAGATTTTGCAATTACGTTAACAAGTGAAAGAAATAAGATTTTTTAAACTTTTATGTTGTTTATATATATATATATATATATATATATGTGTGTGTGTGTGTGTGTGTGTGTGTGTGTGTGTATGTGTGGTGTGTGCGTGTGTGCGTGTGTGCGTGCGTGTGTGTGTGTGTGTGTGTGTGTGTAAAGAAAACAAAGACTCTTGTGTCTGTGTCATCGTTTTCTTATAATTCGAATCTGCCGTGCTAGCAAACAAATGAATGATAGCTGACACCGCATTGGAGGCACCTGGCGACTGATTTCAAAGACAGGAAGACAATTGATGAATGATGGCATGTGACAAAAAGCTCGCGTTCTAAGCTATAATTTACCTGAAGTAAAAACTTCAAATGTTGTTTTCTGCTTTTATTACAGAAACCAACTGACGCGGAGATGCCAGATCTTCTTGTAAAAAGGTGGCAAATTGTCTACCAAAGCTCTTTCCTGCTTTGTTTTGGTTTTCGTACTCCAGGAGAGTCAACAACTATTTAAGGCTTTGAGCATTCCATATGTACCAAAATAGTGCCTTCCAAAGTTTCCAAATGATACAATTGGCAAATGCTGATCACTTGATGAGTAATGTGCTGCTGTAATTTAGTAAAAGGACAAACACTGTATTTCAACGCAGAACACAAAAATTGAAGCCAGTAAATTGACATTTCAAATATGATTCTTATTTGGATGTATGAAAAAGATTTTCAAATTTATTCTCTTGAAGTGACGATGTTATTTCTGGAAATGGGTATGCAATCCGCAATACATATATGTATTGCACGATGGGACATGCGAGGCAAAGTGGAACAATACAGGATCTTTATGAACCAGTGGAGTCGTTTTCTGTGGCGCGCTCTACCCCTGCACATTCCTCCATGGACTAAAAGACACCCTGTTGCAATGATATTGAGATGGCTCGTGGGCTGGCGGGACCAGCTAGGCGTGCTTGGTGGAGAAGTCAACTCTGATGTTCGCGTTGAATGTATCCACTGTTTTATTCAGTAAATATTATCATAAGTAATACCATGAGTGCGCTGGAAATTGCCGATAAACTCCCGACTCGCGACGCGAGCAGGGGATTATTCGGGGTCGATTCTACGAACGAAATTACGTCCAACACAGTTCCAAAATGCGTCTAATATTGAAAATAACAGGAAGTTATGTTAAAATCAAAGAGGTTGTTATAGTACATATGCGATTTACTGGACATCGACATAGCGATCGATGCATACCGCCTTCTAATATAGATGATTTACAGTTTATGATTGGTCTGAAGGGAGAAGTGTTAAGAAATATCGAATAGGAAAAGCGATACTTGTTTTGAGATACACCGCCCTGATTGGGGCATTGTGTATGTTTAGTTCAACACTATTAGTTTTGATTTCACGAATGGAATAGTGAATGTAAATAGTCGATTCTAGAGTATTTCAATGGGAGAGATAGCTCAGAGTAACAGCTGATGCCACTTCAGTGCCTCTCGCCAGGAGGTCATAGGTGGCAGGATTTTCTACACAAGCTAGATATCTAGGGCGAATTCAGCCGCTGTCTGGAGACGAATTCTTGCCAGCTGTAGTTTTCTGATTAACACCAGGCAAATGCTGTAACAGTACCCTAACAAACGGGCCATGGACAACGCCCTATCTTTCCTTCCTCTTCTTTGTCCTAACCTCACCCATTACATAAACTCCGCTAGCGGACGGTAGATCGGCGCCAGATCTCACCATTTAGCCACCTGCCGAGAAAAAGTATGCACTTCACATACGGGACCAATGATCTTAGTCATTCACTCACCCCAAATCACTAATCAAGAATCGATTATTTCACATTTCTCTTAAAAGTGTTTCCCCAAATTTTTATCGCGCCATGGCGAAATATGGCTGATGATAAAAATATATAGTTGTTTCATTTAAAAATTGAAAGATGATTAAATTTCTCGAAAACTAAAAATATTTCAAACAATACCTGTACAGCATATTACTTGCCTCATGATTCCCCATTGTTGAGAGAAAACTGTATGTCGATACGGTTTAGAAGAGAAAGGGGTGGCCCATAGTTGGTGGGACGCCCGGTATATTATAGCGCCATGGGCTTGACTTCCTGCTCAGAGAAGCACTTTGCAAGGTATGGGCATGAGCGTAGCGAAAAATAGCCACCCGAACAATGAGCGCCGCACCGGACCACAGGGGCTTCTAGTTGGGGGAGGTAACCGGCGCCAGGATGTCGCGCCCGGTGAGCCAGCGTCCCAGGTAGCGCGTGGGGCTGATGACGTACGAGGTCACGTGGTTCCGCCCTTATAAGGCAGCAGCCCGAAGCCACGCATAGGTAACACTTCTTGGTTTCCGCGCAGCAATACTGCAACAATTCCTCCGCTCAGGCTGGTGCGGAGTGCTGTGTGCACGAGGTGCTCCGATGGGTTCAGGCACGGCAGAGTGGTTCTCTACCACTGCAGGGCAGAAGGTGAATCTGCCAGGGCTCATCAGATGTCGAGTGGCGAGACAGCCTAGTTATCCGCTATCCGCTGGCCCCGCCGCAAGGCGCATGAAGAGAGATAGGCTGAAGACAGTCACGACAAACGCTTCAGAGCGAGGACCTGTATCTTCTGTAAATACTTATGTAAAATAAACTGTATGTAGCCCACTCGTGTCATGTGTTCTTGTGGTGTCAATCCCTACCCATGACGTCACAATATTTGAATCGAATATCGCGAATCGCTGTTAGGAGGAGAATTGTAGGGATCGACCGCTCAGTTCTGAAGTTTTCTGTGATTTATCCAGGAATTGATACTATGCGAATGCTGGACCAGTACCGTAACAAACGTTTCGGCTACGGGCCATGCATCATCTTTCCTTCTTCTTCCTTGTCCTATACTCTGCCCTTACATACGCACACCACACACGTCGGAATACTAATCGGGAGCTGAGAGCTGACCTGGGCTGGAATGGTGCCCTGCTAAAGGTCACTTCTGGAAGCGGAAATGCTCGCAAGTTGACGTGTAGGTCGGCGTCGGATCTCCCATTCCAGCGAGAGAGAGAAACACTCACCTGCTGGCATAAAGACATTCACTACTCTAAACGGGATTTATATCCTTAACAGTGGACGTGCTCGCAAACATCAAGTAAGCAAAAACGAGGGGTGGTTGCTGAGAGAACGGAGGGAGAAGGAGAAAGGCGTGGCGGGGATGTAAATGAAATAACTCATATTTTAATCTTGAGATAATATTCTGAATTTTTCCTGTCTAATAGCTTATTATGTCGTGTTCTTCAGCTACTGAATATATAATGAAGAGTATTAATTGTACATGTAATTATTAGTTTTAATTCACTATGCATAGTTGTTCATTACATTATGCTTATTACGTTAAGAACAGTGCAGTTGGCGCATTGTCAAGTATTGCAAGAGTGTACATTGATTCTCTCATTTTGTTGGCACCCTTTTCGAGAGGTTGTAAGAAAGGAATTTCACATCTCATAGGCAAGTATTCAGTGATGACCGGAGTAATGCTAAACGGATGCAAAACATTGAGCAAACTGAGAGTTAATTAAAGTGCATTACACATGTCGAAATGATTCGCCTGCAGAATAATTTGCTTTGCGCGAGTATTCAAACAACACAATTGATAGAATTCCACCGTACGCGTGAAGATATAAAAAAACTCTGACAATTTTTTAGATGTACACCTCGTACAAAAAGAACACTGGGTGTGGGTGTTGATGTCATGCCACCCTGCCTCAGGTACACCTGATGTAATTATTTCACTTTACGTCAGCTCTCCGTCCCGTGGATCTCCCTCGTATAGCATTATAGTCCTCCCTGTGACACGTGAGAATCTCCCTCCGCCCACCCGCATGAAACATTCAGCCGGCGTCATTTAAGCCTCACTTGAGCTCGTCCATCTGAGCGGTCGGCTCTGTCGTTTATTGTGTTCCATTATTCAAACTCGTTAAAACTGCATGTGTCGCTGGAACGAGTGGTGTAGGATTCGGCGCGCAGACTAGTAAATGGATTATGTTTATTTTACTCGTCCACCTCCGGGGAATTCGACACAACAGAACTGTTCCCTCTAGAACTCCCGAAAACTGCCGTAAGCGACATGTTGCGTTATAATCATTTTAGTATAGATAGATTACTACAAGAATTCGCCGCTTTGACAGCTACTGCTTGGTGAGTGCTGTCAACATAAATGAAGGTTATATCCATACACTGGTTTTGTTAGTGCGCTCATTTACAGTTAGATAATTTGTAATTGGCTTCATCACTATCTCTGGCAAGGTCATCGCCGTGCGTGACTTTCATTTGTTTCCCGATCTGTCAAAGTGGTTCTTTCTCAGAGTAATTCCTCTATATTTTGGATACTGCCATAATAGCACGTTCGAGGTTAACTCTCTCTCTCTCTCTCTCTCTCTCTCTCTCTCTCTTTCTCTCTGTGTCTATCTCTCTGTCTGTCTGTCTCTCTGTCCGTCTGTACTGATATCACTGCAGCGCTTCTGACCGGGAGGTCGTAGGTTCGAGTCCTGACGGCGGCAAGATTTTCGACACTAGCTTTTCAGCTAGGTCGAATACAGTCGCTGTCTGTAGGAGAATTCTAGCGGCCGGCTAGTCTGATCGGTAGTTTTCCGTGGTTTCTCCGATCAACACCAGGCGAATGCCGGAGCAGTACCCTACAAACGCATTCTGTCCTTCCTCTTCGTTGTCCTATCCTCTCCCCTTACACACACACTTACACTAACATGCACTACACTTCCACATATTCCGGGAGACCGGTCGGGAGCTTAGAGCTTGTCCCGGCTGGGGCGGTGCCCCGCTGGTGGGAGAGTCCTGGTTAGGGGGAAACCCCACTAGCCGACGGTAGGTCGGCGGCGGATCTCGCCAGCGGGGGGAAGATCATCGCCATCTCCCAGAAAAAAAATGCACTACACTAACGGGTTTAATGACCAAAGCAGTTGACGCGCCCGGAAACACGAAACAATCAATCAATCTGTCTGTTTCTCTGTCTCTCTCTCTCTCTCTCTCTCTCTGTCTGTCGGTCTCTCTGTCTGTCGGTCTCTCTGTCTGTCGGTCTCTCTGTCTGTCGGTCTCTCTGTCTGTCGGTCTCTCTGTCTGTCGGTCTCTCTGTCTGTCGGTCTCTCTGTCTGTCGGTCTCTCTGTCTGTCTGTCGGTCTCTCTGTCTGTCTGTCGGTCTCTCTGTCTGTCTGTCGGTCTCTCTGTCTGTCTGTCGGTCTCTCTGTCTGTCTGTCGGTCTCTCTGTCTGTCTGTCGGTCTCTCTGTCTGTCTGTCGGTCTCTCTGTCTGTCTGTCGGTCTCTCTGTCTCTCTGTCACTCTCTCGTGTTTCTCTTTGCATGTTTGGCTCTGGGAGAGTAATTACCAACTGCCTCACTGTAATTCGTGTATTAATTCAATTTTACATATTACCTGTCCATTCGTATTACATTTTAGCCCAATGCATATTTTTATATATTCATAAATTGGTTAATAATTTCTTGGTATGAAGGCAGATTTATCTACTTACTATCAGGCACTCCATTTACTATTACATTTTTGTCTTTTTTTTAATTTGTTTGATATGCGTTCTCCGTCAAATTCGATTGAAAACCTTTGACTGCTCTACACTAGAATTCTCACTTCTTTCTAATTAGTAAATTGTATTATATCCTGAAGCTAATTGGTAACTTATGAGGGTAAAAGTTGATAAAACATTTTGATGAAGTATGTAACATGTTGATGAAGTATGAAAAGAGTAATCACGATCGTGCGTGTTATAAGAGAAGACAATTATGAAGCTTCACACATGGATTCACAAACTGCCTTCCAATTGCATTAATATATTTGTACCATACACAAAAGAACTTTTCTCTTGGAAGAAATTACCAAACATCTCGGCAAGATACATTTTTTTATCCGTTCGATGTAAATGTGTTTTTTGGAAGCCAGGATGTGTCGAAGTGACTTAAATCATTGTCTGTTCATCACTACGCAAGGAAAATATTGAATCGTTTTAAACGTTATTTTTAATACCTTATGACGAGATATTGTATATTTAAGTTCCATTTTAGCCGCTTAAAATAGGTAATAATATCTTTAATCGTCAGTCTAGTCAGACATGGAAATACCTGTTCACATAAACTTTAAATTCACCAGATTTTATTAAAAACATTAACATGGTTTATTAAAAGTAATACAGACAGAAATATAAGTGTCAAATAATCTATTACGCTTAATCTGTTTATACGCAGAAAAAATGTATTTCAACATTTGTAGCTGGTATGTATTCTAATGTGGAAATAACAGACAGTGATTAATTGTCTCATCTTTTTCTGATACAGTGCGCGAGCAAGTAGTCGGATGTTTTTATTTAATACATACCAGGCGTCCAAAAAACAATGTACCATTTTCAACAGAACATTCACGCGCCCTTGACGTGATATGAGAATCCTTTATATACCAAAGTTTAGTTAATACATCGTTTTTATCCTTCATTACAAAAGGTCAATGCGGACACACTTTGTGACACAACAGATAGCTAGTCGATAGTCCTTACTTCCCGTACTCCAATCATCCAATCAACGTGTCACTTGTAACGGCAGCAAACGCTATTGAGATCTGCTCTCGCAGCTCGAAAAAATCTCTATACCAAGAGTCTGTCTTTGATGAAGCTTCACAAAAATGAATCACATGGTGTTACATCAGGAGACCTCTCAACGGGGCCATTTCAACAAGGTTTCTCCATAAGGACCATTGCGATCTATCCAGCGCTATGGCATGTGTTCACGTTATGGGATATAATACACTCACGTCATTATGAGAGTGATGTGGAGCTCCACCACAGTGTACGTTTTAAATACTGTAGTGCAGATCAGCAGGTTTTAAAGTCCAAACTTTTTAGGAGTCTTCATACAACGAAAATATTAAAGATGGAGATTTTTATTTGTAAAATCTGTTCCTTAAAGATAGATTTTGAATTACGGTCATAAACAATTTTTCGAAAATTTGAGTGGTTTTCCCGTAATTTTCCGTGAAAATAGGGGCGAGGAAGTACGTGCTGTTTTAGCACCATTAGTTTCGGCTCGTTAGGGATGCGCGCGCATACAGTTGGCGATCCTATTGGAGACAAACTACGGATTGCTGCCACTGAAGTACTGTACTCGTATACGGATTTGTTTCGGAAATTGCGTTTGTTGAGAGCTGGTTGAAAAATTAAAAACATAGTTTGTGTTGTTTCTCGACCTTGTTTCTTTATATTCCAAGGATTTCAAGGGCATGCCATTAAATAACACATAAAATTACTTATACCATCGCTTGCATTTGACATGTGTCGGAACATATTTGATATGGACCGACTGTATTCTTAAGCAGTTACCGTTTACGCATTAATAACAATGCATGTGTCGAAAGGAGCACGCTTTTCTGCAATTAAATGCAGCAATAATAAAGGAAAGAACCGTAACTTTTATTGTTGTTCTTACGTTTCCAAAAGATCTAGACAGGAAAGTGGGTAAGTTGTTCAAAAGCAGAACATAAATGGTAATACCTCCTAAATACCCTTATTGACTACTGAAGAGAGTACAAAGTTGTTTGTCATTTTAGGCGAGTACCTGGATAAGTTCCTGCTTATAAGGCTTGCATTTCAACTTCTTGGGAAGATCATTCTCATACTGTTGAGCAGGGTAATGATTAGTCACGGTTCTATCTCGAGACGGACCTCATGAGACTCACGAACTCTATCCATCGAATTCGAAGTAAGGGGAGAGCTTTCGGTGATTTCACGTTTGCACAGGCAACCTGTCTCCAGGAGTTGTTTGCGCCAACGCTTAATTGCGTCCTTGTCAGGTGCACAAAGAGTCGTTAGGAGTTTCATTCAACTAGGATAATAGATGTCTTTGTATATTCTACATCACAAAATGCCTTATGTTCGATGATGAGAGCCGTCCTGGAAAAGTGTGCTCACTGGAACGGTGGGTATTTCAATTCAAACGTGGGATATTTAATAGCTATCAGTGTCCTTTACAGTTCTCTTCGTCCTCTGGGCACCTAGAAAAAATAAAGATAAGAGTGTAATCATTTTCGTGCACTCTGTATTTCAACTTCAGTGCCCAGGAACGGTTTCGAGTTTCTTCGGTGTAATTGAAACCGCGCAGAATATATACTATTTTACTATTTCACGGGACGAATAGGTATGTTTAGGGCCTAATGTTGGCACATAATTTTAGACACCATTCTGTTGTTCCTTTATATAATAAAGTCAATTTTAATAATAATAATAATAATAATAATAATAATAATAATAATAATAATAATAATAATAAAAACTTTTCCCCATAGCACGTCATACGCAGTTTTTAACTGTTTTTTGACGTAAAATAAAATAAAAAAAATTTTTAAAAAAATGAATTTCGAATATTCGAAATCGGAATAAGGTCAAGTAGATTTTCATTAATAATACGATGTCTACAATGAACATTGATTGAAATGTATTATTTGCTGTAAAACTACAAACTTTTTAGCGGCTTTCTGAAAATAATGAACTATATAATATTATTACATTTTTTAATATTCCTGTGTACATGTGGCCACAAAGCATCCCACATACGTACTTCGCGGCGCAATGCGCCTGCTCCGAACATCGCACATGATGTTCAAAATTTGTCGATAAGTCGTTAAGTATGATAATCTCCGTTGTAACATGGGGCGAGTGGCTTTTGAACAATGATAACTACAGGGCTAACAGAGCTAGTTCGCAACGTAATCCCCTGTGCCGATGTAGGCCGTGTACAGAGATCCTCGTGGTGGTGTTGACTCTATAACTGACCAGGGGGCAGCGACAGAGAGCCGCGCTGACAAGAGCGACATCCTTACTGGGTGACCTCAGAACCAACTGATGTCACTGCAGTCCTTCTGACCGGGAGGTCCTAGGTTCGAGTCCCAATGGTGCTGGATGGATTTTCGACACTAGCTTGTCAGCTAGGGCGAATTCTATCACTGTCTGGATTAGAATCGTGGTATTCCGTGGTTTATCCGATGAACACCAGGCGAATGCCGGAGTAGTACCCTAACAAACGGGCCACGGAGAGACCGCGATCTTTCAGCTATCCTCTCTTTCAGCTATCCTCTCCCCTTACACATGCGTACACTAACATGTACTACACTATCACTCATGCCGGGAGACCGGTTGGAAGCTTAAGGCTTGAACCGGCTGGGGTGGTGCCCCGCTGGCTATATCTTAGGCTAAACCGATGTCAGGTGACAAAAAAACAACTATCTAATAAAATTCGGAACATTTGTGAAAATGTTTTGGTGCCCTCTTAATAAGTGCACGAAGGCACATCTAAAAGACCGAAATTTTCCTGCAAATATTCAGGAAAATATTAAAACATTAATGATCGTGGGGTCCGGAAAGACCCCGCAGCTATGGTTCGTGAGTTAAAATGAAACTCTTGTCATCGATGAATTAAACTATTACGTTGTCACATTCTTAGGTATTTGTGTGTGTGTGTGTGTGTGTGTGTGTGTGTGTTGTTTGTGTGTTCTTGTGTTTTTCATAGAAACGTTTGAACCATCCGAAGGATTTTACCCAAATTTTCGCACAAATACTTTCGGGCAGCGATTAAAAACAATGCGGGGTACAGATCTTTGAATGTTACCCGTAATGTGCTTTTTTCCAAAATTTAATTTAATACAATCCGCAAAGCATCTAACTGTGCAGCTGTTGCAGCCGGGTGACGCGGGGCGGGGCATGGTTGGTTGGTGGGGTGGGCGATGTGGGTCCGGTGGACGGAACAGACGGAGCTGCAAACGGGGGGGGGGGCGAGTGTGCCAGGCGGGCGGGCAATTGTGCCAGGCCAGAAGACCAGATGGTAGAAGGGAGCGGGCCCGGCCGCCGAGACGGTTGAAAAGATAATTCTGTTAAATTAATAACCGCGTAACGCTGGATAATCAGCTAGTTGGATGATGATTCTAGAGACCGGGAAATTTGGTTAGTTTTGAATTGTTTCCGAGCACATCGATGACAGAAGTGCGTTTCTGAGTATCATTTGAGATGACCATTCGCATTTTAGATGAAGGTACATATATGTCAGAACATCAGAAACTGATAACATACTACATCGAACCAAAATACTGTTAAACTGTTAAATAGTTTGTATGTATTAACAATATAAGAATACAGTTTATGTTTTTAGCAATGTAATTTTGAAGCATTCATTTTATTCAGGGATAATTTACTTTCATTTATAAATCCTATTCAAGTATTCTTCAACTTTAAGTACTTCTTTCTAGCTTTATATGTTCTTTATCATTAATTCCTAATCGTTAATTACTTGTCGACTGTAGGGCATATTTTTATTTTTGTCAATTGGAATCAAATATGTTTTGTTAGATTCGAAAAGATCAGTGAGAAATAATATTAACAGTTATCGTGGTCTTTTACTTGTTAGAAACTGACGGTTTGTGCAAAGGATTTGCGCCACCAGTACTAAATCACGAGTTGTTTCATGTTCATGTACTTTGCCTTACCCATGGCAGTTTGATATTATGCTGCGTAACTTTAAACAGAACCGTAGAGGAATGTCTATTCATCTTGAAACATGTTGCTTTAAGACTTGCAGGGCGTGTGTGCTATTTTAACCTCGGGATAGGTCTTGAAGCACACAAGAGAGAGCATTCCATTCGTTCGTTCAGTTCTCGGCAACGACGTGTGCTTGGCGTGAGTGGCGTCGCTGCACCCCGCCAAGAATCCCTGTTGGAGCGGCCCTGGACGACCGTCGTGGCTGAGCGGATTGACGCTTCGTGGAGAATCGATCTCGGATATGTGCCGGAGCCGGCTCAGCGGTTTGCTGCCCCCCCCCCACGTAACAGAATGATGCGTTTCCTGAAACCCTGTTATTGGGCTGCGACAAGAAGTGTTGCGATACTTCCGATACTAAAAAATCGATTCTGTGTCTTTTGATGTTGATACTACGTCGATTCTGGGAATGTCTAGTAGAGAGTTTTTTGCACCAGTACCTAAGCCTACACCATTTTTTAATCTGTGCTTTTATGTAGTTCAAGTTGAGGCCCAAGTAGTATAAAGTAGAAATAGAAAGCCCAAATAGTCAATAAAAGTGTTATTCACCAAAGTGCTTCCCGCTATACAAAAACCCTCTGTTGGAATATCGATTCAAATTTGTCGACGATATAATAATTCGATAACTGCATTCGGTACAATCAATGTCTCGACACTTTGTATTTATTTCCAGTACTGTGCGTCGAAAATGTGTATTTCTTCTCTACACGTGAGTAAAACATATTGTTTTCCGATTATAAGTGTGACAAGAAACTATATGAATTTTATTTAAAAAATAAAAATTCTTTGAATATCAACATACTAAGTTATGATATTTACATTAATTACATCATATCAAACGACAGGAATCTATATTGAAAGTATCGTTACTTGAAGTTCAATAATTTCCGGCTAGTAATATTGCATTCTTTCTGGTATTGTATTCTATCACGTATCGCATATCCCTAGCTTTATCTGTTAATTCATGACAAATTAGAATTTCTACTTTTTTAGATCACTGACAAAAAATATACACAATGATTACACAATACACACAATATACACAATATTCATATCATCCACACAATTCAACGATTTGACTATATTAAAATTTTCTTCCTATTTACCCATGGAAACGTTAGATGCTTCGAAAAGAGTTAAAGGCATGTCTTTTTATTTTTTCTTTGTAATTGATTTGATCTATTTCTGCCCCTTTTGACTTTTTCTAGATGTTTACTTTCACTTTTAGTTCCGTTTTCAATTTTTACCAATTTATTGAATTATCTGTTTTTATATTTATCTCTTCTTTTGTCTTCTATTTTTTTTTAACACCAACATTTTTTCTTTTGACGAGTTCTCAATTATTTTTTTCTAATAATTAATTTTCTCCTATTCCAATTTTTTTTTTTATTTTCCTTTCTTAGCCATTCATTTTTTGTTCTATATTGTGTCTCCTTCGTTTTTTCTCCAAATGTTTTCATTCCCCACCTCCACCGCCATTCCTCTCGCAGTACTTCTTGTGGCTCCTCGCAGACACCCTCAACGACGTCGGAAGTTAAATTAGCGACCGCCACTCGCGATCGCGTTTGTTGACGCAGGCGTTTCGTTAACTTTTTAATACCGGCGACGTTTGTGTGCTTTGCCAGCATCCAGTGCTCCGCAGCCTGCGAAATTTCGCCAAGATGCGGACGGGTGGCGGGGGAGGGGCGGGGCGGGGCGGCGGTTGCGGCGAGGGGCCTCAAGTCGGCTAATTGGGGCCACTCCGGAGGACGGCGAGGCGCAGGCGGAGGTCAGGGGCGGGGGTGGGGCTGGGGGAGAGGAAAGAGTGGGCGGGGGCGGCAGGGAGCGGGGAGTAGAAGAGAATGGGGCCGTTTCCGAAAGTGGGGTGAAAATTAGAATAAAGTTGTTGGAGCAAGCAACGGCAAGGGAGTGAGGTAAATGGCAGGAGAGGTGAGCGGAGGCCAAGGCGACGAGGGGCGTTGGCACGGAAATGTGGAGAGAGCGAGACGTAGAGGAGAATCGGAGGCGAGGACGAGGGTTGGGAGCGCGACGAGAAACCAAAGGGGGGGGGGTTGGGGGAAGGAGCTAAGGGAGAAGCGAAGGGGGTGATGAGGCGGGGTATGGAATGGGTAGCGGGGCGGAAAGGTCGGGGGCGGGGGCGCGACTGGAAGCGGAGGCGTTCACCGCCGAGGACGCAGAGGGCAGCGCTGGCGCTGGCGCTGGCGGGGGGGGGCAGGGATGGATGCCGTAGCGAGGAGGAAAGGCGGGTGAAGGCGTGCAACACAGAGGTCGAAGGGGGCGGCGCTGGCGGGGGGAGGGGTGGGAAGGGGGGGGCGGGGCGGAAAGGACGTCTGTGGTGGCGGAGGGGGCGGAGGAGCGCACCACCGAGGAGGACGGAGGTGGGCAGCGCTGGGTGAGGGAGGGGGCAGGGGCGGTTTCGGAGGGCGCCCTTGAGTCCTCTCAGTGGGAAGCGCGGCCGCCGAGGTGCCGTGGTGGCTGTGCCCAGACGTGTTTGCGACGAGGTGAAGCACCTATTCTTTGAGATGGAGCAGCGTCTGCCGGAGTTGATGTTTGCCCTCGCTGACAAGCGCTGCTTTGCGGGAGGAACAGTTGCCAGTTGCCGGGGAGACGTTTTTTCGGAAAGTTGGGCAGAAATTCAGAGATGCTGCTTTTCTATGAGGTGAATGATGTTTTGAACACTCTTGCAAAGGATTTTTTTTCACATTTCACCAAAAACTTTATTGTGTATTGATTGGATTAGTTCGCGGTACACGTGAGGCAAAGTCGATATCGCCTTGCGCATGTATCAAAAACGTCATAGCCACATAACAACATAGTAAAATGCAAAATAAACAAAACACTGGGATGACATGAATCAACACGGCTTCCGCGTCGCATTTTATGAATGATCGCATGCCTATAAGTTTCCACGACTTCAAACTAAAAAAAAATGCACTTGTAGGAAAGTGGATTTCAAAAATGTCAGACTCAGCTCCTGTTGTTGCCTCGTCCGTTAAAATTGCATTCGTACGTCAAGTTCTCACTTTTTGTACTTGATACGTAAAAATTTATTATTCTACAGAATTTGAGCTTCAACCGTTCTGTCTAACAGAATAAAGGGAAAAACCTTATTTTAGGAAGTGTATAATGTGTGACAATCTCAAATCAACTGCTGAGTAATTATATAAATGAGCCAAATTAATATTTTTAATTAAACAAGAAATATTATTTTTTCTAACGACTGTTGGGGATTATTAGTTACTTTCCATCGCTTCATACTGTCTATATTAATTTGCTATGCATTTTTATTCTTGTATCAACAAACATTCATTTCCTACATTTTTAAATTCATATCTTTCTATCTTGCGCGTTCATTTCATATCTTTCTTTCCTTAATTCTTTCGATCAACATAAACAAAAATCAGTTATGTCGTTTTGAATACAATAATATTCTGAGATCCTCTATTTCTGCTTACTTTAAAAAAATGATTTGTTGATTGATTTAGTTATTACATATTCGATTTTTATTGAAATAATTCATTACAGAATAATTGTGATGGAAACTTAATATAAGTAATGTAATATACAGAGTACCAATATATGTGGATATGCAAGTAAAATTGTAAATAATCGTGGCTGTATGTATTCAGGAATTAACAAACGTCAAGTATTTTGTTGGTACTGGATTCGGGCGAGGAAAGTCTGATCTTCGACGGTTGTAGCATACGAAGGAAAACGAAGCTCCGGAACAGTCTGCGAGACGAGTGCCGCCTCGAAAGTGAAACGAGTCGTTCGACGTGTTAAACGACGCGTGGTGCAGCTTCTCGTTCCTTTCTGTCGACTTGTGTGTGTGTGAGTGTGTGTGTGTGCGTGCGTGTGTGGAAAATTCACGCTCACTTTGGTTGTTTACAGTGCTTCTTCCGCTCAACAGCCTCTGTCTGTCAGTGTGTGTTCCAATAAAAAACATGAAAGAATGAAATCTTCACTAAAAATATATTTTCGCTCTGTTTCTGTAAAAACATTTTCCTTTAGAAATTTAAATCAGGTACGTCGATGATCTTTCTACTGTTTTAGGTTTAGTTCTATTTTGCTCAATTGCTCATCGAACACAAAAACCCTATTGCAACTCAAGAGCGTGATTCCGATACATTTCTACCTAACACTTGGCTCGCCAGCATTTATTCAGTAGGTACGGAATCAATAATATTCACTTTCTGTCATATATATATATATATATATATATATATATATATATATATATTTTAACACGCCCACCTACTACCTTCCTGCACGTGGGGAGAGCGTGATAGTATAAATGTTCGTGAAGCGAGCTTAAAATTCTCAAGAAGCAGGATCTTTTGGGTATGAGAACGGTCTGAACCCTTGACACAATGAATCAGATAAAATGCGAATATAATAAGCATATATTCAATGAAAAATTACAGTGGTACAATTATATAATAGGATTATGCACTTTAAATAGTTGGTCACTGAAAAAAAAACAGAAAACAAGGCAAATCAAAAAAAATTGGAGTCACCTCGACTGCCTGAACACACTTTCACCAAATAAAATTCACAATTTGCTCATTCCTCTTTTTGAATTTTTATCTACCACATTGTTTTACTCTTTATACTCTCTAGTTTTTCCGTGCACGGCTTTTAAAATGAGTTTTGCACTTGTTCTAAGGTATCCCGTTCGCAGGTGCTAGCCTTGGGCTTTGCACTCACTATAACATTGTGAACTTTAAAGAGAGAAAAAAATAAAACGTAACATACACGTTACTTAAATTTGACCCCTTTATATATCACAGAAAGCAATTACTTTTAACACAATACAATAAACTATGATTTTTCCATATTACATCACTGTACAACATGCCCTATGCTATCAAGGTACAATCGCCTTCAGAACTCCGTCTAGTCGCCGTCGCTGCTGCAATCATAGAGCTAGCTCCTACGAGGCGCGCCGCGATACTTATGTTATTCGCGCCTGGGGAAATTTTTGGAGGGGTGAATATTCTCCTCTTTTCGTGACCTCCCGGAAGAACATTATTCGCTAGTTCGGCCGTCAGAGTTCGAAAAGCTGTGGGTAGATGGCGCGTTTACAAGCCATCGCTCCGCCGCGTACCCTACTCCTCTCTGTTCGTGGGCTTCTTTTCGTAGCTGATGGTGGCGTTGTCTAATCCCAT
Organism: Teleogryllus oceanicus; assembly: GCA_964035755.1. Lineage (NCBI taxonomy): Eukaryota > Metazoa > Arthropoda > Insecta > Orthoptera > Gryllidae > Teleogryllus > Teleogryllus oceanicus. Next base: position 16,261,084 of record CAXIVR010000006.1, on the reverse strand, counting down.
GACGTCACTATATATATATATATATATATATATATATATATATATATATGTATATATCGATATGATAATTTTGTACCAAGTAGATGAAGAATTTTGACTTCAAATGTTCAGGAACGAATTCAAATGAGAATGTTCATATTTTGTTTTAATAAAATGGTGTTTGACGATACATTTTTAATGTGTTAACCATGTTGGATATTCCGTTGTTCTAGCAATTTATTTTGAAAAGAAACTACCTGGAATGCCATTCAAAAGCAGGATCTACTGCCACTGCCAAAGGTTCTTTCTAGAAATGTATGACGTAACATTATTTTATTTATTATACTGAGTCAACGTTGGTCATTGAGCGGCAACAACGTTTCATCGTGCTCACGGGTTTCGCTGTGCTTACAGGCGAGCTTGAATTGCAATGGTAAAAGGCAATGTACTCCAAGTATAATTAAATTATTGTTGGTTAAGTAGTTCTGTAGCAATTGAGGTTTAGTAATTCCTGTGACCATAATTTGTCCGTTCGACGGCAATTGATGTTCAAAAAACAATAATGGGGCCATTCTCCTCGTCCGTTTTTACCAATTGATATACAATAAACATAAAATGCATTGTATTTATTATGGTTATACTGCGCTGTGATGGCCCGCCTGATTTTCTTTGTACGCTTAATTAAAATTGTTTAAAGAAAATAAAGTAATAACAAAGTAATAATTAAAGTTAAATAAATAGAAAAATTTACCGATATTTTATATCACCTTACCGACAACTTATGAACTTGTAATTGAGAAGTCATTCTTCACGGACTTTGTCTCGCATAAAAAATGATATCGTAGACGGTATAAGAGAGGACCTTTCATTAGGAAAACACTCAGTGCATTCCTTTTTATATTAATCAGCATTGCGTCATTCCACTTTCAAATATATTATGTATAATCTCTATGTATTTTGTGCTCGAGAAAGGTCAATGTAAAGGGAGCGCTCAGGAACATTTCAAAAGAATGACATCTGAAATTTCTTGGAGTGAAACTCGTGGACGACGGGTCCTCTGTTGTCGTCATCGTGTTCCAGAGTGAATCCAATGTGTTCACGATGCGTTCCGCGCCGCATAGCCGCTAGGCTGCCCCTCCCCCGCGGCGCTGGCTCTTCACTAACCGTTCGTTCTCCGCTCCCAACCGCCCGACCGCCTCCTCTCACCGCTGCCACCCAACCCCTGCACGACACTCCCCCGTGGCAGCCTCCGCCACCACTCAGCTCTCCCCCTCTGTCATTTCTCTCGTGGCTGCATCCTTCCCCTTGATCATCCCTTTCTCTTGTCGACAAACTTTCCCTCTGTCCACCAACCTTACCATCTGTCTACCGCCTGCCTGCGTGGCCGCACCTTCCCCTCTGTTTACAACTTTTCCTCTGTCTACTACCCTACCCCCGTCCGCAACCCTACACCCTGTCCGCGACCGTTCCTCCTGTCCACCATCTTCGTCGAATATGCTACCATCTACGAGACACAAAACATTCTTTCTTGCTCGTTACCCTTCACCTTCACTGTTCCCCGAAATCTTTTCCCCGGCGCGCCATCTGCACCGCACCCCACGCTTACCGCTCACAAACCTTTCTGACTGGTCAACGCTCCGCCTCGCCAGCTACCTCGTCCGCCAACCTCCCCTACCACCCAGCCTTCATGGGGTCTTCTCACATTGAAATTTGCTTCCCTCTCAGAACATTGCACCCATCCCTTCGCCCCACCACCTCACGCCACCGTTCACTGCCTGCCTACCCACCTGCCTCCCCCCGCCCCCCCCGCCCGCGCCTCGCCCACCCGCTCGCCTACCCGCTCGCTCACCCGCTCGTTCGCCCGGCACCGCCCAAGCATCCGACCGCCCGACCGCCTGCTCGGCTCCCCCTGACACCATATTGTTCGTTGTTTTCTGCCCAGCCCTGTCGTGCCTGTTGTCTCCACCAATCCACCCCACCGCCCTACCACCTGCAATTCGTCCCCTGGCCTCTCAAGGTAGTCCTACCTCACTCCTTCCGCACTCCTTCCTCCACACACCAGTCTCTCATCCTCAGCCGCCCCGAGGCTCGAGGCTTTGGCCGCGGCCGCCGGAGACTCCTTCGCCCTGCCCCGCCCCGCGCCGCGCCGCGCCGGCCGCCCACGTCAGCAACTCTGGCGGGCAACAAGTAACGAGATAGCGTCTGCCGCTGCCCGATGGACCGAGGACGGCCACCGTCCTCTAATGCCGTTCTCTGACCGCCGTCATGTAATCTGTCTGCCGCCCTCCTCCTCGCCCGTGCCGCTGTGAGCGGGCAGCTTCTCGGCCGCTCCGGGGTAGGAAAGGGAATGGGAAAGGCAGGGCGGACGACCGCCCTAGTGACGCAAGAGGGATTTGTATTCCTTTGCGGCGATTAAGTGGACTGTCATTTTATACCTCGTCCAAGAAGAGTGAGAGGATAAACGTAATGCTCACGACGCAACATGGAGGCGCAGACAAGATACTTGAAAATAATGTACCCAGGGCACATAAGACTATTTAGGTAACCTCATTGAAATTAATTAGTGTGTTCCATTTATTCAGATACGATCATTTTTAAAAAAAATCATTAATCTAGAATGTCTTTCTCCACATGGTTGAAGAATTATTGTGCATTCCTTAGTATTTCCTACGTTTCACTACGTATACAATTTGTAGGGTTTCCAAAATGTGCGTTAATCCAAACACATTGCATTATTACAAATTTTGGTTTGAATATAAGCATTTGTGTGAACTTCGTCGCTGTATAGATGTAGGGTCAACAAGGGCTTCCAATCTAACTTTGTCTGAGTGTTATAACCGCACCTAACCTCCAGCCGCAATGTGATCACATTGGTTTACAGAATGGAATTGATGTTTGATGTTGAAATTATTCATGAACTTGCAAAGACCTGAAAGGGAACCTTTGTTGGGATAAATCTGAAGATTCATTTCATAATATTATAATCACTCGCGCACTGCAACTGAATGCAATGTATTAATGGCGATGTTATGCAATAGAGAATGACTCCGCAAATGAATTGTAAACACTCTGAAAGTTCATTGTATTAATTTTTAATGTCGTTCGTAATGAGAAAGTACAATCAAATGCACAGCACACATTTATGGGAGTGATGATGCGCAGTTCTATATCTAACAATTTTTTATTAAATTCATGTATTTACTTTAATGCCGTCATTACTGCCCCAAGACATTTTAAGAAAATATTTTAAATGTTGGGCAGTAACGGCTTGGTAAATATTTTGTACCCCGTCCTCTTGGCAATGTCTCTCCATGTAATTTATTTTCTTTTGTACGTCATGACTTTATTGGCAGATATATTTTAATATTCTCTAAAACGAAATAAGCTATTATCCGCATTTCAGAAGAAAACCAAACATTACAAGAAGCGTTATAAAAACAAAACTTGAATTTTAAAAAGTTGTTACAGGAGACATTGACAATTCGATCTTTTCTAATTGCATGAACATTTTATTTCGTATTGGCCAAAGTCCCCAAAACAAGTAAACATTTTTCAGTGCAGAAAACTACAGGAAATAGGCATCAGTAGTAGAAAGTTTGTTGGCTCTCTGTGGTGTGTGATGGAGGCAGAAGGCAATTAGAAGTAGTTATAAAACGAAGCCGCATGATAACACACTCGCTCGAGCGAGCGGCGATCACAGACCTCCAGGGGAAACAGAAAGACTACGTTCTTCTACCTTCTTATTTGAACATTCACGTGTTGATGTTTCTTCTAAAGTGAAATCATACAAATAAATAAAGTGCTGGTGTTATTTGGACTTCATCAATTTTTTGGAGGGTTTGATAAGATATAAAATGTTCCAGCTACGAAAAAAGTGTTTCATCCGCAGCGAATGTGTGAATGTATGTTCCAAGACTGCTCTCTTTTTGGGCTCGTCTCGTCAGAGGCCGCTCTCGTCGGCACGGCTGTGGAACGCTTGGCGGCAAATCCCTTCGACGGCAGTGGAGGGGGAGGCGATGTGGCGAGGCGACGAGGGTGGCGGTAGTGACGGCCAGGGCGGCGATGAGGAGGAGACGGTGACGAAAGTTGGAGTGACAGTGAGTAGGAATGAGGCGAATGCGAGTAGGCATGAAGCGAGTGTGAAAAGGAATGGAGTGAGTGCGAGTAGGGATGGAGTGAGGCGAGTAGGATGGAGGAGTGCGAGTAGGGATGGAGGAGTGCAGTAGGGATGGAGTGAGTGCAGTAGGGATGGAGTGAGTGCAGTAGGGATGGAGTGAGTGACGAAAGTTGGAGTGACAGTGAGTAGGAATGAGGCGAATGCGAGTAGGCATGAAGCGAGTGTGAAAAGGGGGATGGAGTGAGTGCGAGTAGGGATGGAGCGAGAGCGAGTAGGGATGGAGCGAGAGCGAGTAGGGATGGAGGAGAGCGAGTAGGGATGGAGCGAGTGCGAGTAGGGATGGAGCGAGTGCGAGTAGGGAAGGAGCGAGTGCGAGTAGGGATGGAGCGAGTGCAGTAGGGATGGAGCGGGGAGCGAGTAGGGATGGAGTGAGTGCGAGTAGGGATGGAGTGAGTGCGAGTAGGGATGGAGCGAGTGCGAGTAGGGATGGAGCGAGTGCGAGTAGGGATGGAGCGAGTGCGAGTAGGGATGGAGCGAGTGCGAGTAGGGATGGAGCGAGTGCGAGGAGGGATGGAGCGAGTCGAGGAGGGATGGGCGTTGCGAGGGGGATGCCGCCCCGGGCGCTCGTGGGCCGCCATGAGGACTCGCGCCCGTGGCGTCGCTCGGGGGCTGAGCGCTCTCGACCTCGCTCCTCCCCACTCCATCGGGCGCCGCCCACGCCCGCTGGCGCTGGAGAGAAAACGGAGGCGGAATTCGCGATGAAGAACGCCGAGGTGCACGATTGGATGAGTCCGAACCGCTAAATGAGTCTAAGGTAATTCAAATTCGAAACGAATTAGGATCTCGGTATCTTCCATATCCCGCAGGTTTTTGTGCTTCAAGGAATAAATATTTGACTACAAAAAAATGCCACTTAAGCCTAATTTAAATGTGATTTACAATATACAAAAACCTGGTTTATATTATACGAAAAGCGTGGTCTTAACCTCAGTCACTGTGGTCTTCGATATCGATGAATTGAATTTGCTACGAAGTACATTTTACTCGTAGCTCTTAGATCTGCGTCACATTTTCGGCGGATCAACATAGAACTCTTCAGCATATAGTAACACTTTTCAACTTCAGTTTTGTATTATCGTTACGCGTATATATCTATATATATATATATATATATATATATATATATATATATATATATATGCGTGTGGTGAATTACTAAGAGAAAGGTTTGATGATCACAACTCAAATTTTTCAATCTCAAAAAGCTAGCAGCTCCAAGCAAGCCAAGAAGAAAACACTGTTCAAGCATTGATGAAGCCAAATCGTCATTACATAAAAACTATAATTTTGTTCCATTTGACGATAAACCGCTTCATTCATTCCGGCAGAGGAGCGAGGCGTTTGCGGCGAGTGCTCCGCGTGGGTGCAGATAACGCGCCGGCGCGGTGGTGCGGCGGGCGCGAGCGCTGTGGGCGGGCAAAGCCACGCCCCCACGCCGTGCAAGTTCACTAACGACGTCGCCTCCGCTTCGGCGAAAGCGGGCCGGCCCGTGAATGGGGGCGCTCCTCATAAGACCGCCACTGCGCGCCGCCTCGTCTTTCTCTCAGCCACAAAGCGACGGCGTGGAGAGAAGGCCCCGCCTTATGGGTGGCTGGCAGAGATTTATTGCCACGAAAGCGATTGGGGGTGTTGGACGATGCGAGCTTGTGCGACCGGAAACACCTATGTTTTGTATCTCTTTCGACCAAGAAGCGGTTTCGACAAGTTGGGGGGTTTTTCTTGCAACAAAGCCCACAATCTTAATATTAAAATACCATTCGTACCCATGTGAAACTCAATTCCAGTTCGTTTATAGTTCTTTAAAATCGAAAATTTGTTCAATTCTGCAAACCAGTTTTGATGGTTGAGATCTTGAACGGTTCTAATGCCTGAATTTTAAATGCTTGTATCATCTCTCAACACAAGTACTTAATATTCTAAACTTTTATATCATCTATTTATTTAACTTTATTCTCGTATCCATGTATGGATTCCGTATATATATATATATATATATATATATATATATATATATATATATAATCAGATATCATTTTTTCAAAATAGGAAAGTTATTGTATTAAAAGGAAAAGTATGCGTATGTGCTGACAAATTTTGATGTTCTTTGCGTCATGTCAAATACTTGTTTTAAAAAAATATATGTAAATATGTACAAAATTGTATAAAACTATGTTCTGCGAATTGCTCTTCCATGAAGCTATAAAATATTATTAAACAAAACAATGCTTGAAATAACCATTGATGCACAAGATGATTTATGGAACAAAAATACCGACCGCGTTAAAATGAAACTAATTATCTACCAATGGATGCCCAAGAGTATATTACAAACACAGAAAGATCGAACGTTCATTAATTTTCACGTGGGAACATGTTGCATATAGAACGTTTGCCCTGTCCTAAACGGATGAAAACGAGAGAGGATCCTGGCAACAAAATGTTTAGCAAGTTAAAGATAACATTGCGACATACTACAGCATGTTTCCACTTTGAAAATTTCTTTAATATCACCCAGATGGCGATATAAATGTCTCGGAGAGCTATCCCGCGGTAACTCACTCCGCGGTAACCTTGTGGCGTCGAAGACGAGCCATTTATATTTTTGTGATCGTTTGATCCTACAGTTTGAGAAGAAATAAAGTCGCCACATATCTCATAAGAGTAACTACATTACTTTCAGGTAAAACCAAGTAACAGTACTTTGGTGGCACAATCCCATTTAGTATTTATCTGCAGATGAGTGAAACTGCATTAACAAATTGTTCCTTTGAAAGCAACTTATACAAAGGCCATGATATTATTTGTACACATACAATTTTATTGGGTTTTTATACAAACCGGAATATATAATATCTGGAAATATGAGTTACATATTAACGGAGGCAGAACGAACTTTGTCTCAACTTGTCAAAATTGCCAACAAAATAAGAAACAGAATTAAAAATAAATAACTTCGGCGCTCACTTAGCTAATCCCACCCGGCAATATAAGGCGATGTTTGACAAACTTTTAAGATATAACCACATTTGACTCACATTTTGGGATCGCAAATTATTTTTTTAACTGCTCCTCAAAATTGTTGGTGCAGGATTTTGAGCAGCAATTGCTCCAGTGGTTTAAATATTTTTGTGAAACATTTATAATATAATAATATTTATAACATAAATAATACTCCCAAACAAATATTCATACCCTATAAACAATTACTGGTACGATTTAGTCAAATATATTTTTATATGCGCTAGTTTTCGTGCATTTGGGTTTTTGACATGTTTCCGTCCAAAATTTGTTCCAGCTTCCGTACATGCACTCTGTTTTCGAACAGTTGCAAATGATCCATACCCTCGTCCCTCTACGTCTCAGTCAGGCATGATTATTCACGTAAAGAATGCCAAGCGTTAATGACGTTTTCATTTGTTTCTTGGTGAGTGAGCATCACATCGCCCATTTATTAGAATTCTAGTTAGATATTTAATGGGAAAACATCCTTTGTGTTTTATGTTTGTTCATTGACTGCAACTAAAAAATCTACATTCCTACAATATAAATTTGAAATTTACATTACTGAATGGCAATTTCATAAGGCCCGTTCTTACGAGAATTCAATTGAACTATTTTAGTGAAACAGAAGTTCTGCTCTTAAATGACAAAGATTTATGGGTGAAGTCTACAGCAGCGCAACTAAAGAAATCCATCAACTCTTTTGAAACAAAGGTTTTCGATAGATTTAATCAAATTTTAAGTGTCCAACTAAAACCGTTCAATTAAGCTTGCCTAGTGAGAACGCGCCTTTAAAGAGAATTGTTGTGTGAACAAGTTGAAAAACTCAAAATGGTGGGTTATAACTCTCTCCCCGATCAATTCATTTGTTTCGTTTTGATTGATTGTTTGATTATTTGGTTTCTGGGCACGTGAACTGCTTTGACGTGCCCAAAGCGTGCTCCTTACTCCCGTAAGGATAAGAGGGCGGAGAGGTAAGGAGAGGAGGGGGCAGGGGGTGAGGAAGGGAAGATTGCGCGCATGTATTGTTTGTTTGTTTTTTGGGATCAGTCATAACACACCTGGCATGCTGGCAGCAGCCGGGTTGGGTGAAGGTCCGAGGCACCTGAACGTCGCCTCGATCCTCCTTCCCCACCTTAAATCGCTTTTAAGATAATCCACCTATCTTGGAGGGACTTAATATGGGGTGTTCACATTATTTTTTTTTCTCTCTGATGGTCGGTGGGATCATGCGCCTATATTTCGTAAGTGTACATTTTATTTAGCTTAGCGGATCGCGCCCAGTCCTTGTCCCGTTTGTTGGGGAACTGCTCCGTCATTCGTCTTACATTGCTCGGCGTGACCACAGGAAACCGAGTAGTGCAGCCGGCCGGGAGAATTCTCCTCCAGACAACTACTGAATTTGATTTAGCTATCTGGCTACTATCGAAACTCCCCCACTGTGGGAACTCGAACCCTGGAACATCCCGGAGATATGCAGGTGCAACAGTTGTTGCTCTGAGCCAGCTGAACCCGTGTTTCGTTTCACTTCGAGGCCATGCCTGCGGTACCGGCAGCATATAAGCAACTCTGACAGTTCAATGCGCTGTTGCCACACATTACTACGCACATGACACCATCTCCGTCGCAGACAAAATAAATCTCAAAACCTTAACCCTCACTGACAGTCTACGACACGTCTTGATATCATGTTCATAGCATTCGTTAAATCCGAACCTTATCACCTCCACGACTTCGTGTCAGTCAGATGAGCGGCAATGCTGAACCCTGGCTGTGAGAAAGTAAGCAAATCCTCGCAAGCTGATTGCTTGAGAGCAGGTCACATGACGCACGTGGCGAGAGATCTGTCAGAGTCGCTTATACGTCGCCGGTTCTGTCGTCGCGGAGCTGCGTGCGCGTGGCGGCCGGGGCCATCCCCTTTATTGCCCGGCGGCGCAGCAGGCACAGCGGCGCGCGGTGTCGGGACGGGGCAGGGGCGAGGCGAAGCGGGGGTGAGGTGGGACGGCGCGGCAGAGGGGCGGGTTTGAGCAGGGCTGGGATGGAGCGGGGGCGGAGATGGCCATAGGCGGGCCCCGGACGGATCGGGCGGGCAGGGGAGGGGGGGGGGGGGGGGGGGAGCAGAGCAGAGCGGCGCGGCGGGCCCAGGATTATTCCCGCTCGGGGTACTTCTTGGGGGGGGCCCCGGCCCAAGGCATTACGCCCCCGCCCTCCGCGCGCACTCGTTAGGCTCCTCCAGGCCACGGCCCGGTCGGCGGGGGCGGGGCGCGATGGCTTCGGTTCCTAGCGAAGAGGGTAATGTAAGTGCTGAAAGTATACGAACGTTTTAATAACGTTTTTGTGTCAAATACGATTTTATGGATACTAGAGTACCCGTCAAAGGACTGTCGCATGTACCCATCCTCTTCCCTAATTTTGCGTTGCCATATTAAGCTTGTAATATATATTTTTCTTCAGGAGTCTCCTATTCCTCCATTACTTGTTCTATATGTGTCCTTGTAAGTAATAACAATACAATCCACACTTGTCAATACAAACTGCTTATTTAACTTTATTAACGAGCAGAGAGATATGTCCGTGTAATTCAGTCGCGCGTATTAAGTAATCAATTTAATTTCACATAGAGGTGCAGATTCTGCACATCTCTGAGCAGGTGGGGTAAAATCGAGAAGCATTGGACCAGCAACAATGTAATAGAATGTTCAAGAAGATCCCATCCTGTAAATTAAAGTTTGAGGAACCTCTCGCTGAGGCCATTAACCTTAAAATTTTAGATTTTAAGGGCTTAGAACGCTTAGTGTAGGAGTTATTTAACGATGTAGTTTCGAAAATTCTGCAGAGTGTTGCGTGTTGCATTTGAGATGAATACTTATATGCATTTTTTAAAACATATCTTTCATTTTTTAAAGACAAAGTGCAAATTCTTCACGTCTCTGTGAACTCCTCTTTCTTTAGAGACCTCATTTACAAAGATTGGTTGCGTGTGAGAGCCGCAAAAGGTACTATTGAAATAATGTAGGAGACGATGATTCATGCTCGTTTAATTCGACTTCGGGGGTGGGCGCTTGTGACGTAGTGGCAACCTTTCACGTTTGGGGCCCGGATTCGACCCCTGACCAATACATGAGGTAGACAAATCATGCCCTGCTAGGATTTCTCATACATCTCCCGTTTTTTCTGCTTCTTATTACGTCAGTAGTCCTTCATCAAGCGCCTCATAATTATTTCTATCATCATGTCTTTTCTTAATATTTTCATGACTCATAATTTGCAGCTTTTACCCCTGACGAGTGGCAGAAGGATATATACTCACAGCCAGGGTACCTCATTACTACAAGTAGAATAATCTATTTTCAACGTAGAAGTGATATTTTTTCTAAAAATCGTGATTTTGGAATTAAGTAAAAGAAATCAGATTTTTTATTTATATCAGATTTAAATGAAAAAATGAAACGACTGTAGTTTAATCGCATTATTGAAGGAAGAAACAACGCTACCAAGTGATCAGTAATATGTGTCTTCGGTAAATTTAATTGTTGCACAGTATTCTACATAAGCGGTGTCTTTTTATTACTACATTTTGTTTTAAGAATACACATACTTATAGAGCTTTAAAACACATGTATTTGCATGGTTTGAAATTTTCGACCATAGCGGTTTTTAAGCATAATGAGTAATAGTTCGCGAACATCTTCTGACCTTAATGAATTTTGAAGGGACAAAATCGTTTATGGTGTGAGAAAAAGAAAAGATTTTCAATTTTTAAAAGATAAGTATTGCGCTCTTTGAGTAGAACTGTCGATTATAATAATTAAAAATGAATTAAAAACATCCCCATGCACTGGCACTTTGATGGAACCGAATGTTATGAAATATTTTGCCACTAAATCATGGTGGGCAGTTATTAAAGAAATAGAAAAAATTAAAGGAGAATTGATAATTTGGCTTCTAGTGGCGGTTGCATCGATAGCCAATAAAGAACATGTTTTTCTACGATCAGATCAATGTATTCAATTCTTCGGAATTGTTTTGTAACTCAAAAAGTTTCCAAACTTGTTTTTATAAAACATTTGAACGTTCACCGTATTCTGTAAATGCTTTACTGTTCTATTGATTTTAATTTTTTTAAATTTTTTTTTAAAGAAAAGTAACAAAAATGAAACATTGCTTTTAGGGGAACAACTAAATATGTTCTGTTTGAAAGAAATGTTGTTTTTTTGTTGCTTTTTTTGGAAGGAGAAATTTTTTTTTCAACTCTTCTATTCACTCTGCAGATATTTAGCTAAAGCTTTTTGTGGTTGAATTTGAAATAGCTCTATATAACATGCATAATAAATATGAAATAGCACTATAGGTCTAACTAATATTGTACTGTTAGAGTATCTTTAAAGATGATTTGAAGTACGGAGGTTGTGTTTAAGAAATTGGGTAACAATTATTTAGTAATGTAAATGTCGCTTCATTTTTCCGAGAGAGAAATTTGAGAGGTTTTACTTCCAATTGAAATCTTTTAAATAAATTATTTTCAAAGCCTTACATGAGGAAGTATTTGATTGACCCAACAAAGACTTCGTTACTTCTTACAACTTTCAAATTTCAGTATTAAAATTACCTCAAGTCATCACGTCCCACATTAACCAACAACAATTCCTGAACACTTTGCGAATTGCGAATAAATAAAAAAGGTCATCTTCGTCAACATAGTACTGTGTTGTATTTATTCGCATAAGAACGTCACCAACCCCGAATCGGAATTCCCACAACTTTGCGAATTGCATGATTTGTAGTAATGTTTTGTGGTTTAACCAAATTTGGGTAACATTTTGTGGCTTGAACCCCTTTCTTTTTTATCCTTAAAAGTGTTAGTGTATATAGTAAATTACTACGTGTAATACGTTGCGTTGTCAGGATCCACATTTTGTCCTGGTAACCGAAAAATTCGTTTTCGGCAAAATATATGTCCTTATTGTCTGTTTCATGACGCAAGCCCAATTGAAGACTCTGAACTTTGAAACACAGTTGAACACTCCGAATTTCCAAAAAGTTACACATAATGAGAGAAAGTATGTGCTTTTGGACCACCACCATCCATATTTGCCATCCAAATATTGCTAGCGAATATCTGCGTGCTCAGTATTCTTTCATTTCCTTCCACGGTGCAAGCAATGACTGCTCTCTGCACACACATTGCCAATCTGTACAGGAAAACAGTGCACGCTCTGAATCAGGCAATACAAGTATATTTCGAGAGTTAATCGTACTTTATTTGATTTCTCCGAACAGAACAAAAACTCGTGATTTTTCCCCGGAGCCACGTGCGCATCGCGCAGTTAGAGGAACGGGGACACCGCTACGCAACACCAAAGCACTCTTCCACGCCGAATCTAATTTACACTCTCAGTATGCTCGACATTCTCTAAATTCGAATTTAATGCTTGGCGTTCCGAAAACGCACCGCGCTGCCATTGACGCATTGTGCTCTGTAATGAGGTGCATAACGCAGTGGAGTCGCTTGAGCATTTTATTGAAATTTCGGCGATTCATGTGCGTGCTTCCGAACACCCGCCGCCCGCGCTTCGCAGCGGCGAGTGGGGAATGAGGGAAGCCGATGAGCAAACAAATTTGCAAATAAACCTACTTCTATGTCGGCGGCTCTCGAAAAATAACGTTTTGAAATCATTATCGCGCTTATTGTTGCGTTTCTTGGTGCAACAAAAACCAAATATATTCCTAAATATAAATCGTGATTGATGTAAACGGCCTTACAATCTGCAATGAATTATTTTGGTAACCAATGAAGTCGCTAATACAAGCAAGTCTAAATGTATTAGCAATGTCTAAATAGATTACTGTAAAATTCATTCTAACAAACGGTTTCCCGTGTTCTTATTTTGCGACGTAATATTTTCGGTCTGTTCTCTCACTCGCACAAGTTCCGAACATCCTCGCACAAGTTCCAACATTAAGAAAAATATCCTTTATAATAAGGATATTTTTCGTTTATAAGAAGGATATTTTTCACAATTTCATTGTGATTAAAAAGTCTGAGGGAACATGTCTAGGAATATTGACATATTTTTGAGTCTGCTCGAAAGAAAAATCGTTAAGAACAGTATTATCCAGGTTCCTCCATGGTGTGTTTGAAGCAAAAAGTACTTCACCCTACTCCTCAGTAAACCTATCATTTTCGTTTTCCTCAGGCTTCAAATCTAGAAGAGGTTGCATTGTGTTCTTCGATGAACTTTTTAATGAGATGCAGTTTGCAAATGTTTATGCATTTGATTTTGTTTGGTTCAGTTCACATACTTTCAACAAACTTGGCAAAATATATTTTTTACCATTCACAGATTAAGGTTTCTCATCTGCAATCCAACTTCGCAAAAGGGCAGAACATGAGCTCTTGTCTTTTGGCATGCTATCTTGGTTTAATTCACACTCTCCACAAGTAACCGAGATCGTAAAAGAAACTGAACCAACACTCCAAAGCAGACAACCGGATCGGGTTAAAGCAGATTTCTAACTGGCCATTGATCGTAATTTTAGAGCCTATGCGAACTAAATTCATCTCTTCAACCTTCGGCTCTCCTGCTGGTGTGGCCTTGCCCTTCGCATGAGGTGACACTGACCACGGAACAGAGTCAGGGGATGCCATGTCAGGCCACGGCGCGGCGATGCTGCTTTCCCGCAGACAGGGGGACACGTCTGGATATCGACTTCCTGATGAAGTGTGCCGCTCTGTTCGCTCATAGATAATACAAACTCGAAAACCATTTCATCGTTTGCATTTTACGAAGGAAGAAAATGTAAAATATGCAAATTTATGCTCTTATAATGAAAATATGTTCATAATAAATATGCAAGAATATGCATTATAAAAATTTGTATTTCGATCCCAAACAATAAGAAATGAATTTGTGTGCTTGATCCATATCATTATGTTTAAGGAAAAAACATGCAATTGTGTAATATCCGCACCCGAGTTATAAATATTTATTTACGTCAACTCTACACAGATTTTTGGAGACAGGAGAAAATTAAAGTTATAAAATCGATTTGCTCGTAAAAATGTGTTTGGATTCTTTAAAAGTGATGTAAGAAAAATCGCTTTCAAACTAAGACTTCATTCTTGATTTAACCTAATAATTATTGTTCTTTTTCTTATGCTGTTAGAATCTTACAGAGAGGTTGAATTATAGAACCTGTGCCATCGGATTTGCATCCCCTTTTGTATTTTGAAATTGGAGTATTCTAACAGAGGAATTCTAGGAGGAATTCTAACAGAAGAATATTGATTCCCTATTGAAAAAAAAACACTATAAGAACCAGGAATATGCTACAGTATTTCATTCGTAATTTATAAGCGAGAAACTCGCAGATGACGGAAATATCCTCCCCCGTCTAAAAAGCATTTTCCCTTCCACATTCCTCTCGTACAGGGAGTGGTGTTTGGGTTCCGAGAAGCTGCCGCAGCCGGTGACCGGGCAGCTAGCGTTCCCCATACAGCCGCTAATGGCGATTGCAATATTAACTCTGGTTTTGCGGACGAGGTCGACCGACGCGAGGCCCTCCAGGGGGGGGGGGCGTTGCCTCGGAATGAGGCAGAAGCAGGGTGGCCACCTTTCAGGGGTGGATTCATGCAGCGCTTTTCAAGTGGTTGGTTTACTTGGTGTGTGCTGAGCAGTGCTTATTTGCGGGTAACCGGTGTGACCGACTACTTATCTAGTCAGATCAACGGCAAGGGCGAGGAGAGAATGCGATGGGGCGCGATCGGTTCTAGTCTAATAACGGGCGGTTTTGTCCCAAACTTGCATTTGAACAACTCTTAATATGGGTCCCATACGTTTCTAAATAAATACATTTGTTCATAAATAAGTGAAAATATTTTCTTATAAAATGTTTCAATTGCAAATTGTGCAGTTTATTTCCGTATTAATTTTGATTAGATATTGTTAATGTTTTAATAATATTAGCGAGCGTTATAATCTGATTTCAGGAAATCAAGGAGGACCCTAGAAATAAACTTGGCGCTGGCCACCACTTAGGGAAAGTCTGGATATCCGCGAGAAGTCATGGAAGTTACCATTACTGGGAAAAGACGGGGAAATATTATCAAACAATTCTTGATACCACAAAGTCGATTCACGGCAAAACATCTATCCAACCATCTGTCCATTTGCCCATCTACCCGTCTGTCCGCGTGTCCATTTGTGAGTGCTATTGTGATGCGAAAAAAATATGTGCTATTGTAGCACCACTTGTTACGATTAATAAATTGTACAAAAGACGTTCCAAAATCAAATTGTGTGCATCACAAATTCGTTTATTCAAATACTGTAGTTATATTGCGAATTATACCCGAGAAAAAAAAGATTAAATTTGTTAAGCCCGAAATACACGGTACAGTTTTCGTGCAGTCCGGACGTTTTCTGTATGAGCAGGTTTATAATTTTTATGCAGAAAGCCTACAGTTTCACTCAAGCGTCTCTAGCGGCAAAATTATTGACTAACGGTAATAGGCCATTTCGATTTTGTGGTTAGGTGCGTCAAAGTGCGATTGTGTGAAGTGATATATTGTAATAAACTTCTTTTTCACAATTCCTGCCTTCTTATTTTTATTCTCTATGCTCTTCATGGTTAATTAATCCCAAATAAAGATCATAGTCAGAACGCACACACAGAAATACCACCTCTGACAGTACTCGAGCGGCACAACTCAGTTGTTTCTCTTTAGACCCCTAGCGGCGGCTTGTGGCGATTCGTGCAGAAAACGTACAGACCGTGTGTGCGCTACTTATGGTTTGTGTACTTCTAGTTTGGCATCTTGAAGTTTCTGTATAGAAACTGAATGAGAATCTGCACGCAAACTGTACCGTAGGCTTTAGGATACTATAGGCAAATGTCCGGGAATTTCGTTTGGTGACGTTGGAGGCCGCACGGCAGAAGCCAAGCCCCACCGAGCCAAGGGTTGGCTGAGGCGCAAAGAACTGGCAGCTCGCGGGGAGCGCTCTGGAACCGAAATAAGCGCCCCCATTCATCACTGCCTGTCGCGCTGGAGCACTTCGCATCTCTGTGCCGCGAAAGGGAAATGGAGACGCACTGGCCGAACCGTCCCGGAAAGTGCTGGGAACATGTTCATCCACGGCCGCGCCAACCCTAGTGCCCGCGGTGCGCTGCGTTTGTGAAAGGGCTACGAAGATTTAGGCTTTTTTATATCTACAATAGTTATATATTTTGTTTGTATGAAACGAAAAAGTTTCATACGTGTCTACTATTCACTCCGGGAGAGGTAGTTCCGGATATCAACTGATGTCCCTACAGTATCTATGACTGGGAGATTCTAGGGGTCGTGTTCCGACGATGGCAGAATTTTCGACACCAG
The DNA here is from genome assembly GCA_964035755.1 of Teleogryllus oceanicus. Classification (NCBI taxonomy): domain Eukaryota; kingdom Metazoa; phylum Arthropoda; class Insecta; order Orthoptera; family Gryllidae; genus Teleogryllus; species Teleogryllus oceanicus. Next base: position 16,244,552 of record CAXIVR010000006.1, on the reverse strand, counting down.
CTAGAGAGGTCGAATTCAACTGCTGTCTGCAGGAGAGTTCTAGCGATCGGCTGCTCTTTTGGGTAGTTTTCCACGGTTTCTCGGATCAATACATGGCGAATGCCGGAACAGTACCCTAACAAAACGGGCCACGGACTTATTGTATTGGGCTATGGTTTCCCAACCTTGTCCTCGCATTCTGGAAGACGGACGTCGCCCACAAGTAGACGTGTAAGTTGTTGCTGGATATTACCATCGAGCTGGAGAGGGAAACAACCACATCCTGGCATTAATAACATTTATTTCTCCATCGGGACTAGTCACCATAGCACTTGATGGGCCAGGAAACACCAATCACTAGTAAATTGGTGAACCCTACTTCAATCCCTGTAACAGTGAAAACAACGGTAGGTTGTTAGAAAAATTTATTTTCCTTATTGCATAATAAATCATAACGAGAAACAAAAACATAATGGGAAACTATTTACAGACAAATATTGATAAAAGTAATATTACCTTAACCTACAATATAATACAGACGAAATACAATAAAACACAACATTCAATACAGTACGCTAAAAACAAAACTGAACTTCAATCTCAATTAATGCCACTTCGTTATTAGTTAAGCTTTATTTTTTATGTTTAAAATGTAATGATTCTTGCGTTTGGAATATAAAATTCCTCTATTACAATATTATTTTCGTGAAGCCCCTTTGTACTAATTGTGAATAGCGCGAACGGTGAGTTGGGAAACGCTGATGTATAGTACTCGTGTGATTGAAAATGCTCTTCATTGGAGTGCACAAAGTAATCAAATTTATCTGAAGAAGCCCCCAAAACAATAATAACCACAGTAACGTATATTTGACAGAGTATTTTACAATTTATTATAGATTTTGTATATAGCTTCTTGGTATTGGTAATGTAACACTACGTTTCATCTTGCAGTTTCCATAATGGAGAACTAATTGCAAAATGCTCAAGGCATCAGTTGCGCCCAGGCCGTCGATTGCGACGAATGTGGAGGGGAGGCGATGCTGAAGGGGGAGATTTGTTCTGGCGCTCCATGTCATCACTTCTCCAGGCGCGCGCTGTGCCGTGCTGTCGCTGCGTGCCGGAGCATGGAAGAGCATCAGGGCTCTCCGCTCCGCGGCGTTGCGTATGTGCTGTCGCCGCCGGCACGCTGGACACACGGGGCCAGCGGTGCAAAATCCTAGAATTCCAGAAAGTGGACAGAAGAACGAGGAATGGATTCGAGACGGTGTTCAAACCGTGAATGTCCATTCATAATATCAATCGAAGAACAAATGAAGTGAGGGATTATGAATATTTAGAAGTTAAGGCAGGAAAACGAAGAGTCTTACCGAAACGGTATTGTTCCTTCGTTGTTCAGTCGAATGTGCTCGGGTGTTTTAGTATGAAGATACTTCCAGGAAGACTGCGGATTTCTCGGTCCAATTAACGCATGAACCCAAGACACTTTGTTAGTGTAAACAAGTCTAAATTACGGAAGACACGAAAGCGGCGAAGGAATAGATGGGATGAAGCAGGATGTTGTAGATGAAAAATTGGATAAAAGCGAAGTTACCTGTAATTTAGATGAGGTTCTGCGTAATCGTACAGCAAGCAGACAGTCGTAACATTTCGGGCTTAATACTTCTGAGAAGCATGTAATTAATCCAGCATCGAGTTATTGAATATTTGTTTTATTGCATATTTTCTCCTATCTGCCTGCACGTAGGAGAAATTAATTTTGCGAAATTGATGCAAATATACACCGCAAATATATGTTTAAAAATAAAACCAATCACATGAACTTCCGCGATATGATTTAGCATTTTACGGTTTCAAACCTTTTCACAATTGTCGCTTCTCAAATACAATTCAATTGTTAGTCTGCGGTACACCTTACAAGTGAGATGTAATGTATACTTGGAAGAATATCTTCTGCTAAATATGTTGCGCTACCCTCTGACTTATATTCATTAACAATCTAGCCAATTTCTTTCTCTGCGATATTTAGCTAACAATGGCTCACATACATTTTTTTCCGGAATTTTATAATTGATACTCTAGGAGTACTGCATACATACTGAAACGTCTGAATGTGCCATTTCAGAATCGTCATTACGTATGAATTCTCACTGAATTTCAGTATTTTCTTATTTCATGGTGTAACATCGTTACATGATAATTACTACCACATATTCGCTGGCAAAAACGGATCATCACTGACTGACTCTACAAGCTCTAGACTGGGCTGTAGTGGCTCAGGGTATAAACTGATGTTACTGAAGTGCCTTTGGCCGGGAGGTCCTAGGGTTCGAGTCCCGATGGTGTTGGGATTTTCGATGCTAGCTGTCTAACTAAATCGCCCGCTGTCACGAGAATAATTCTTGCAGCTGGCTGCTCTGATACATAGTTTTCCATGGTTTCTCCGATAAATACCAGTGGAATGCTGGAGCAGTACTCTATCAAACGGGCCACGGACCGCGCGCCATCTTTCCTTCCTCTTCCTCCCCCTATCCTTACACTTTACTTACTTACACACACACACACACACACACACACTCACACTTACAATTACATGCACTGCACTGCCGCACTTGTGCGGATAACAGTCGCGAACTCAGAATCCACTCATCGTCCAGTGGGGAATACATAGGGACCATAGCAATTGTCGCGCCCGGTAACACGAAATAATCAATTTATACGCGTTAAAAATGTGAAACATTCATTTCGGACCACCTGTGCACTCCATCCTATGGACCGGGGCAGGAGGCTCAGCTGATGTCGCTGCAGTGCCTCTGACCGAGAAGACCTACGTTCCAGTCCTTACGGTGGCAAGAGTTCCGAGCCTAGCTAGATAGCTACGTCTCTGGAGGAGAATATTAGCGGCCGGCTACTCTGATCGGTAGTTTTCCGTGGTTTCTCCGATCAACGCCATGCGAATGCCGGAGCAGTACCCTACCAAACGGGCCACGGACCGCGCGCGATCTGTCCTTCCTCTTCCTTGTCCTATCCTATTCTCTTACACACACACTTACACTAACATGCACCACACTATCACATATTCCAGGAGACCGGTCGGGAGCTTAGAGCTTGTCCCGTCTGGGGCGGTGCCCCGCTGATGGGAGAGTCCTGGTTAGGGGGAAACCCCACTAGCCGACGGTAGATCGGTGTCGGAACTCGCCATCCAGCGAGGAAAGATCACCGCCATCTCCCGAGAAAAAATAAAAAAAACACTAACGTGACTAATGACCAAAGCAGTTGACCGAAAAAAATCAAAACATGCACTTACTTAACGGGACTAATGACGTTAGTACTTGACGTGCCCGGAATCATTGATCAATAAAACATTCCGTCCTTCCTGCAACCTCCCTCGTGTGCGGGGGAGCTTGGACGTGGTGAGCGGCTCGCGTGAGGGGCGTGGGGGTGGGTGCGGGGGCGGCGGCCACGCGAGTCTTGATCGAGGCCATTATGCGGGCGGGGGGGCGGGCGCTGCAGTGTTTGCGGTGTCCGAGCGGAGGCGTCCGCCTCCCGCGAGTCTCCGGATTTGTGGGTGGACGTCGCACTGGATGTCGGGGCGGACGACGCGAATTAGATAAATAGTGCACTGACCGTGGTGTCTATTAATGGATAGTTGGTCTGGCGCGTCACATGTTCAAACATGGGCGGTTCTCTCGTGAGGCAGTCCTGTAGATTTGGGTAAGTGGATAAGCTGTTCATTACCTAAATAGCATGGAAATAGATGAATCGTGCTTTTTTTTTATATCGAGCCATTTTGACAAAAACAACAGTGTTTTCTGTCGTGATGAAACACGCCAACGCAAACTCGTGGATATATTTTCAATCTGAATTGGAGGGATATTTTTAGAGAAATAAATAGGACGGTGTTTATTTTGTCCCGAATTAATACAGAGAACCCTCGTATGTTTTTCAAACATTGTATTTTGGATACATTCTAAATGCAGGTATTGCGATGACTTGTTGTGGTTCCTCATGTCTGCATATGAATCTGTCGAAAAACGATTTTTGCATTTTGACTCACAAAAATCTCTATCTTCTTTTGTTTTTAATGTAGATTGCGCCTCAGAGGGTTTTTTGAGATTTGCATTTAAAGTGTAAAGCACTGTAAGAAACCTCTATACTGTTATCTCGGTACAAGGACGAATGTAGTTCACGATACTTTGAATCCAAGCCACCCTTATTGTCCTCTTGCTACACGGAGATGATCATATCTTTCGGTAGCTGAAACGCACGTTAGTTTCTCCACCATGATGAATAATGAACTATGTGATATTATAGAAACAATATATTACTCACACTGAAGAATATGTATCGGGATCGTATGGGATTGGACACGCGCAGTTTCTGGTTCTTTTTTAGGCAACAACTCGCCCTCTCCCGGAAGACGCGCGAAATTGATCTAAGGGAAGCTCGGAGAGGACCAATCACAGCAGCCGACTCATAGGCCGTTGGACTGGTGTCCACTTTCGTAACTCAAATTTGTGACCTCTCGGTCTGTCAAACTGCAGTTGCGGTCTCGGAACTGCTGATTAACAATTCACATGAGCGAACGCTTTGATTTAACATAATAAATTCAGTTTGCGTATTTCAATTTCAAATCATTTATTACACTTTGTATTGTACAAACGAGCTCTATCACGTTCGAATTGAATTGTATTTCCTGTATTACACATCTGGTTCTCTTTTATTTCGTTGAATAAAAAAACTGTTTGATTCTGAATATTAAGAACATTATAAGACTCCCTCGAATACACTTCACAACACTTGTGTTTCTTAGTTTCAACTACGCAAAATTAAAGTCACACAGGGATTTATGGTAATAAAATGGTGGCTATAAATACAAAACTAGTGGTGTTCCAACAGCACATACTTTCTCGCAATATAGGAAAAAGTTACGTAGTATTGATGGTATGCAATTTCTGCGCTACTAACATCTCAGCTGTCACTTGAAAACCTTCAATTCAACTCATTCAAACAAAGTGCTTGTGCATCTATTTGCATATTTCTGCATTTAGTGCATCTATCTGCATTTATTTTGATAGAGTAATTTCTTACTTTTACAAATGAAAGAAACAAGAATAAATTAATTGGATATTAGTTATGTTGATTGTTAATAAATTCTGTTATTTTTATTATCTTATATTTTAAGACAAGCAGTAGAATTATTTAATACTTAACCAGTCAGTTGTATTTTATGTAATTTTAATTATTGAAATACTGCTATATAATATTGATTGCACAAGTAATATAAAACAATCTATTTCAATAATGGAAGTTTCATGAAATAAAATTGACTGTTAAAGTAGTAAATAATTGTATTGATTTTTTTAAAATATAAAATACTGAAAATAATCGAAGGAATAAATTTAATTGTTACAGTATTTGTAGCACATTGTACTGAAAAGCAAGAACAATTTCACTTCAGTTTGCCTTGATTACAGCCAGCGTGAGGTTGTTAAAACAATGGGCGATGCGTTTCGCATATACGCTTGGCAAATATTTTCTTAACAAATTCTTGACAAAAGCGCTCATTTCCATCTGTATTCAGAATTCAACTTGTTTATGGGTTAGGGTAGAGATCCGTGAATTCAAGAAAATACGCACAGAATACACTTCTCATAGAACATCTAATGTAGATTTAACTGTTAATTAAAAGCAAGTCTAAACAGAAAATTCCTAAAACTATCAAAACACGCAAACGTGGATAGAGAAAGTATGATTTTTCAAAACTAGCTTCGCAAGAATAACATAATTATAAAGTTTGGAAGCTCTGCGAAGCTTTAGTAAAATCATGCATTTGCATGGAAATTCTGTCTCCTCTCATTACATCTGAGAAGATTATATACAAAAAAATAATTATTATTTTACCGCACTTACAACACAAATTTTGCAAATAAAATGGCGTCTCAAACAGTTATAAAATGCCTCAAAATTGGAAGGAATTCTCAGAATACCCAACTGTCTCCTAACACTTCTCAAATTTCTGTCACGGACTGACAGCGTCTCAAATGACGGTCGGGGAATTCGAATATACCATTTCGATTTTTTTTTCAGTTTTCTAAATAATAGTGAGTGAGTGGAAAATGGGTTCAATACCACTTTCTTTACGTTCTTTTCTAAACATGTGAAAAGAATTAAAGAAAAAAATTGGACATGTTACTGAGAAAATAATTGTTTAAAATGTAAATATTGCCTGCAATTTGACGCAAAAATAATCATTTCGAAAAATAACATGATCTTATTTGAAGATCTGTTACCATGAACATTTTTCATTTAAAAAAATCTTCATAATTTGAGCTGTAGGAAGACGTCGAAAAAAATTAAATTTTTGTAATTTTCGGAAAATCACGGCTTGCAACGAAAATGATAACTGCGCCGTTCTCTTGAGCGATCTTTAAGCTAACTGAGGGCAAAACGTAATCAAAACGTTTGTTGCTTATGTGAGGAAAAATAGTTTAAAAAATATTTGCCTACATTTTACGGAAAAATACATGACTTTATATCAAAACCGGTCTTTATAGAAACAGATTTTGTTACGGAAAAAAATCTCAATCTTCAATATTTTAGTTGTAGGAAGACGCTGAAAAAAATTGAACGTTTGCTATTTCCAAAAAATAGGGATTTCAACGAAAATTAGTCATGCACCACTCCCTTAAGCGTCTTTGACGGGTTTTTTTCGTAGAATTACAATACTTTCTCTATACTGCGTAAGTAGTAGAGAGAAAATAAACTGAATAATGGGAAATAGCGATTACTTGTTAAAAAAATTAAAATTGTTAAAAAATTAAAGTTTAGTCACATTGGAACCGTTGTAGGCAAAAACGCCATACAAATACTGCACGAGATTATAACTTAGTGCATTGTGTTTGACAGTAACGCATATTATTATTTAAAGTTCAAGTTGCGAAATTTGTAGAATAAGCCAGTTTGACTATTAGCCTTTATGCCTTCTTAAATGTCAAGACCGAATCTGTTAAGTCCATAAAATAAACGTAAAACTCTTAAGAAGTAAACTTTAACACATGATGCGAAATATAGAAGAGCAGAGATGACTGTTAATAATCCTCTATCTAATGTCTGTAAGCATTACTAATATAGTGAAAAATGAACTTAATGCGAACCTTCTGCACTTTGCATTTCGTTTATTAACGGATGAAAGCTGTATATTGGAACACAACTTCAAACATTTCTGACAACTCATGTTATGAACTGGGAGGACCCATCCAAAAAACGTCAAAAGGGTCCTATGTTGTAGTTGCGGCTTAAAACCATAATTCGTGTCCTTTTTTGTTAGATGAAAATCTATGATTAAAGGTTATGACTAAAGACCGGATTTTTATGTAATTACATTTTTTTTCTTTCTATTTACAGTTCTCAAAATTGTAGTCTTGGCGAATCATTCCTCTTCTAACACAATATACATTTTTTCGTTACACATTTTCTTATAAAAAGAAGTATTTTTAAAAAATCAGAATTTTTCTATATTATTGGGGAACTGTTAGTTATTAGTGAAGATGTGAAAAGTATAATTGACGCCGTTTCGTGACCTTTAATCTTAATTTCCGAGAAATTTGGGCGATCGCCGACATGTAACACATCGATGAGAATGTTTGCTGCAGTGATAGCTTGCTGGTCGTAAATATAGCCAGTTTGTACGATGTTTTGTATTATTCCAGGTGCATATAACTTTGCTTATATGCACCTTGGATTGACTGCTAAACTACCGTCGTGGATAACAATAGATGTAGTTTTTACTACTGACGGGAAAGTTGAATAGTGCAAAGTGTGCATCAACTTCTGCTCTCCTATTTATTTTTAAAACGTTTGTATTATTTTTAAAATCTGTTTAGGAAATTGTTTATAAATGTAATTTCGTGTTACGTAAATGTGTTTTATAATTAGAGTAATTTAATATTACATAATATATCCGAATGTGTTAGATGCAGAGCGCTGGAGATATTTCCGTATCTAGCGGTAGCTCACTTGCAGGGTTTTGCGATGACAGTACTTCCATAAATGTTACAAAACCAACATTTTCCCTTTGCGTATTCTTAAGGGGATATTTCGTAATCCAGAACTGGTCCAGTAGTCAATGACTTTGGTGTTAAAAAGAGACTTAAATCTTTAAGTAAATCAATAAAAAAGCAACTCCGTACCGCATCTTCCAAGCCGGGCACTTATTTCGCGCGACCTTTGTGCTCGTGCTGTAAGTTTTTTGATTGATTGATTGATCAGTGATTCCGGACATGTCAACCACTAAGGTCGTTATTCCCGTTAGTTTAGAGCATGCTTTTTTCTCGGGCGGTGGCGATGATCTTCCCTTGCTGGATAGTGAGATCTGGCGCTGACCTCCAATCGTCTAGCGAGCTTTTCCCCCACCAGCGGGGCACCGCCCCACCCTGGTGAAGCTCTAAGCTTCCGTCCGGTCTCCCGGCATGTGTGGTAATATAGTGCATGTTAGTACAAGTAAGTGTAAGGGGAGAGAATAGGACAAGAAAGAGGAAGGAAAGATCACGCGCTGTGTGTTAGAATTCTGATCCGGCATTCGCTTGCTGTTGATCCGAGAAATTACGGAAAACTACCGATCAGAGCAGCCAGTCACTAGAAATCTCCTCCAGACAGCGACAGAACTCGATCTAGCTATCCTGTTGGTGTAGAAAATCCTGCCACTGTCTGTTCTCGAACTTACGACTCGAACCTACACGGCGATTTTTACAAAGTTGCGTGTGAAGTAAAAGAACTGTTACGGAGTCACTCAATCGGAAGGTTGAACGCAACCATAGTGACGTCACTGCAGTGACGAATAGGGTCCCGATTGGCCGGCACCGTAACAGCTGATCAAATGACAAACGCAGCAATGTAAAAATCGCAGTATAGGTCACAGGCAGCGCAGTGCCATCAGCTGATGCCCTGAGCCACCTCTCCCGGTCTGTGCTGGAAGAGGTGTTTAAAGCTTCGCTCCGAGGCCCTCGGCCGTGCCCACGCAAACAAAGCTCTCCAGCGCGGAGCCGAGCCGCGGAGAGGCGGCGGTAAGTGCCCGGGGAGTTGGCAGGGAATCCCCGCCCCGGGCGGGGCTCTCGCCGCCCGCCCGCCCGCCCGCCCGCCCGCCCGCCCGCCCGCCCGCCCGCCCGCCCGCCCGCCCGCCCGCCCGCCGGTTTTATTAGCGAGGAAGCAGCGGCGGCCCCGAACGCCACATGTGCTCCTAGACCTTGCGGACGAGTCAGTGTTGAGTGGAGATATGTCGCGAGGGTTAATGGAGACGTTGAATTTCATGCGAGGGTCCTTGTAGGGGTCATTCGTCTACATGGCACTTGTCTTCGAATAATTCTCTGCAGAGCTTATGGTGCAGTCAGAGTAATCCATATCACGTTAATCACGTTATTAAGAAATTACGCTCGTGTTGTACCTGTGTTCATAGAGTAATTGACCTTTGTTTCAGTTAGTACACATTTTTAATTACTAACTTAACTAAAGTAACTTGTCATTCGTGAACGAGCCTCCGACCCGAGCGGATCGCTAGTGCGGAGCTCCGTTTCAGTTCGAAGTGAAAGTTATACTTAGTAGTGTTCTCAGCGAGTTGTGTTTTAGTCTATGTCCTATGACATACCCTCATCAACAGGGCAGGCTATCAGCCAAGCCCTGAATGCAATCAATAATTGCGACAGCAATTATATATTCAACGGAGCAGCTCCTTCATCACACCACATCGCGGCAGACGACGATGTCATGGACGCGTCGCCATTGCCAGTTCCCGACCCGAGTAGCAGCGAGGTCGGTGGCCACGCTGCTGCCTTCTACACCGCAACAGCACCAGACGAGCTCGACCACCAGTCAACAGGCAACGGAATACAGCGAAAAAGGTCAGTGGGTGACAATTCAATCCATCAAGACCCAAAAGAAAGAGTGCGGTACTGGTCACGATAGTGCGGCATCTGGCCAAAATCAACATTCAGACTACGTGTACAATTTACCAGTGCAAAACAGATTCAGTGAATTAAGTAACTCAACATCTAAAGAAGAAGAAAATAGATTCAGTTATCTAAAAGAAAATATCAGTGAGCAAACACAAAACACTATGAAAATTCCTCCAATATTCGTAGCCAATATCACAAACCTCAACGAATTCATAAAAGAACTAAAACTAGAGGACCTCAAATTTCGTTGCCGAAAATAAAAATAATAAAGTGAAAATAGTTGCCAAATCAATAACCGACTTCAGAAACATTGTGAAATACCTAATACACACCCAAAGAAGTTTTCATTCTTATAAAGATCCCACCAACAAAAAATTCTCAGTAGTATTTAAAAATATTAACCAATCAATCTCAGAACCTGAAATACTTCAAGACCTCACTCAACGTCACCCATCCATAATAAAAGTAACACGTTTACAAAAAGACAACAATCCCATCCCGGTTGTAGCAGCTGAATTTAGTGAAACGAACCTCTAGAAACTATATTAACCATTAAACAAATATGCAACCACCGAGTGACAACTGAAAGAAGACGAAGACCCAACGGCCCCCTACAATGTCAAAGATGCTTAGATTTCGGACACTCAAAAAACAATTGTAACCATGTGATTAACTGTGCCTTCTGTTCAGGAAATCATTACTCTGTAACTTGCCCACAAAAACTTCAAACTCCTATTTGTGCTAACTGCAAGGGAAACCACCGTGGGGATATTAGAAATAATAACTGTCCTTATTTCAAAGAAATATATGAAAAGAAAACCTCCCACTCAAATGATTCACTCTGCTCACTTCCCAAACTTACTGAAAACCCTACCACTCCAAAACTCTCTCCAATCAACAACAAAAACCATAACCAAAATATATCCTCAAACCAATCAAACACCCATTCAAGAAATCATCACCAAGCCTCCCTAGCAGACAACTCTCTCATAAATACAATCATTAATACAATATCATCATGTATCGTAAACTTCATAAACTCATTGATCCCTACAGTCATTTCAGCAATCCAAAACTCAGTCACCTCGTTTCTAAGTAATAATAATGCAAGTTCTTCTCCCTAAAAATTTAACATTCATAAACTGGAACGCAAATGGCATCCTAAATAAAAAAACAGAGTTAATAAATTTCCTGCACTCCTTCAAAATAGACGTAGCATGCATAACAGAAACCCATCTCAAAGCACGAAATAAACTTTACATTCCGGAATATACAATATATAGAGCAGATAGAACAGAGAACAACGGAGGAGGAGTCCTAATTGCAGTAAAATCCACTATAGAGCACCACCAGATAAATACCGTTCACACGCCCGGCTTAGAAACCATAGCAATCAGACTAATTATAAATAGCCACGACTGGAACATAATATCAGCCTACAAACCTCCCACAACAAAAATAGTTGATGCTAATCTACTAAATTTATTTAAACCCCAGATAAGTACATTAGTACTAGGAGACCTTAATGCCAAGAATACTAACTGGGATGCCAAGCAAACAACCATGATGGAAAATACTTGAAAAATAATAAATCAAAACAACTTAAAAATAATATCCACAACAGAACCCACATATTACCCTTACGACCGACTCAGAAATCCAGATATTCTCGACATAGGCATTACTAACTCTAGCACTCAATTTTATTCAACGCCGGTTTTTGAACTTGACTCGGACCACATACCAGTTCTAATAACCTCCCATCAGCTGCCTCCACCTCATTCCCCAACGCCCAAACCCAACACACTCAAAATTAACTGGCACAAGTTTCAGAACATCATAAGCAGTGCTATCCCCAAAATTAAAATATTAAATAGTCCAATTGAAATTGAAAATGCCGTAACTTACCTAAACACACTAATACATTCCACCCTACAAACTTCACAAATTAAACTAAAAAAACAACCTAAATGCAACAAGGACACAATATTGCGCAGGAAATACTACATGCCATAAAAATAAAAACAAAACTAGAAGACTGTGGCCAACTTAAGAACCCCAGAAATTAAGTCCGAACTCAATACAATTACCAACATAGTCAAAAGATTAATTAAAAGCACAATGCCCAACAATTCCACACCAAAATTGAATCGCTGAACACCAAAACAACTCAATATGGATCTTTACCAAAAAATATTAAATAAAAACAATAATCCCCCATTAAACCAATCAGTAGGAAAAGCATACACTTCAATTAAAAAAGGGAAGAATTAGCCACGTATTTCGCCTCAACATTCCAACTAACACAACTAAACCCCATCCCGAACATAAAACAATCACTACAGCAGCAGAACAATCGGTATATGGACCTCATCATAGAATTCAATACATTTCCCCAAAAGAAATCACACAAATAATTAGAAAACTACCAAATAAAAAATCACCAGGTCACGATAAAATAAACAATTTGATTCTAAAAGCTACCCCCACCAGCAATAGCTTATATAAATAATATATACAACTCTTGTTTCAGAATAAGTCACTTCCCTTTGCCTGAAACATGCAGTTATTATCCCAATTCCTAAACCGAATAAAACACGGCAAATGTCACCAGTTACAGGCCAATAAGCTTATTACCCTTTTCTCAAAAATTTTTGAAAAGATAATTCTAAAAGACTGACCAAACATATAGCTTCTACTAATCTCATACCAAAAGAACAATTCGGCTTTACGAAACGTACATCAACGCAACACCAATTATTAAGAATCTCGGAACATTTATACTCATCATTTCAAAAAAAATATCATACAATAGCTATCTTCTTAGACATATCACAAGCATTTGACAGAATCTGGCACCAAGCATTAATATGCAAAATCAAAAAAGCGGTACCCATACTACTTAACGAAATCATTAAGAAATTCTTAGAAAACAGAACATTCTCAGTAGCAGTAAATAATCACCACTCAAACCCCAAAACAATAAACGCAGGCTTACCCTAAGGATCCCCTCTCACCAACTCTTTTAACATATATGTAGCAGATATTCCGAAGTTGCACCCATACAATAGCCCAGTTTGCTGACGACACAGCAATTTACTCATCCGGAACCTCACTCACAGCAATCAAAAATAGAATGCAAATATATATAAATCTAATTGAAAGCTGGGCAGCAAAGTTAAAAATAAAACTCAATCCAATTAAAACTGCAGCTAAGATATTCACACTAAGACCATATACCTCTCCTCCCCCATTAACATTAAACAATGAAACGATAATCTGGTACCCATCAAACAAGCCAATAAAATACTTAGGTCTAAACATAGATACAAAACTAAACTGGAAACATCACATTGACAATAAAGTAATACAGGCAAAAAACAAACTATTACAATTAAAACCATTAATCAATAGAAACAGCCATCTACCATATGACACCGCACTCGTAATATATAAAACAATAGTCAGACCCTCCTACTGTATGCATGCCCAATATGGCTAAATGCAGCTAGAACCAATCTTAACAAAATCCAAATTATACAAAATCAGTTCTTAAGGACAATTACCAACGCACCATGGTTCATATCTAATGCACAGCTCCATAAAGAATTCAATCTCCAACCCATAACCCAGCACATTCTATACCTATCCACCCAATTCTATTCCAACCTAATGCAGAAAAAAACCCCCCCCTCTGATTAGAGGTGACCATTAGATTTCCTGGCCGCAATGCTAGTTGTAAGATTACTTTTAGTTTAGTTAGTAAGTCAACAAACATATGTAGAGTTAATGTAACTGAGCTATGTAAATCATCAAGGAAAACAATAAATAAAAAAAAATAAAAAAAAAAGTAACTTGTATTACGATTTAGCTTTGTCAGCAAAATTGACATTTTAGAAAAAAGTAGCCCACGCTTTCGAAAGCGACGTTTTTGAACAAAATCAGTAGCTCACTTCGATATCGTCATAGTTTTTGTTCCACAAAGTATCCTAACCAAAGCAGTTCTATTTCTCCCCCCCCCCGTCCCGCCACACCGCCACGCCCGCGACCTAGCACACCCGCTCCCGCCTCCGCCCCGCCCTTTCCCGCCCCTCCCCTGCCCCTGACTCCCCCCCGCCGCTTCTCCGTCCCGCCCCGGCCGCCCCGCCACGCCCCCGCCCCACCGTGATGCCGCTTTGTGAAGAGAAGCATTTGTACTGTGGTGGGGGACTGATGCCGAGTGGGCGGACGCGCGCGCTGGCAGAAATAGACAGAATAGAGGCAGCTGTAGTGCTTTACCTGTAGGACTTCGATCGTTTGAGGCGTTGACAATGATTTAGTAGCACGAAGCTGTTAACTATTATTTAGTTTTGTTCATTTAAATTACAAAGATCACATCTTTGGGATCCCAAACCGATACCCAGCGGGGGAAGATCACCGCCATCTCTCGAGGGGAAAAATGAACTACATTTACGGGACTAATGACTTAAGCTGTTGACGCACCCGCAATCACTAACCAGCCAGCCAACCAATCAACCAACCAACATACTGATGACGGACGAAAAATTCGAACGTTTGCGTTCATTGCGCTCGCGGATTTTTTTATTTTGTATATATTTATTGCTCAATTGATTGTTACGTGGTTCAGTATAATTACTCTTTCATATGTTTTTCGACTGGCTTAGCGCTAACTTAATCTAAAACTAAATCTAATCTATCTACTACTTAGGTGTAGGATGCTGTTTAGGACTGAGCAATAACGCTCAGCTTACGTCGGAAAAACTTTGCGTGGCATGTACCGAATGTCTATTAAGGATCCGGGTCGGGAAATCGTTGTAAGTGGCTAGGTCGTAATGGGCTATTTGATTGATTCGTTGTTCGAGAAATGAGCAATGTGGTGCTTCATGGATGGTAGATGTTGTTCTCTATGGTGTTGATTTGATTTTTTCATGTTTCCGGGCGCGTCAACTGCTTTGGTCATTGGTCCCGTTAGTGTAGTGCACGTTTTTCTCGGGAGTTGGCGGTGATATTCCTGCGCTAGATGGCGAGATCCGGCGGCGACCTACCGTAGGCTAGTGGAGTTTCCCCCTAACCAGGACTCTCCCACCAGCGGGGCACTGCCCCAGCCGGGACAAGCTCTACGCTCCCGACCGGTCACGCAGAATATGTGGTAGTGTAGTGCATGTAAGTGTGTAAGTAAGGGGAGAGGATAGGACAAGAAAGAGGATGGACAGATCGCGCGCGGTCCGTGGCCCGTTTGTTGGGCTACTGCCCGTTTGTTAGGGCCGCTAGAATTCTCCTCCAGACAGCGACTGAATTCGACCTAGCTGAAAAGCTAGTGTCGAAAATCCTGTCGCCATCAGGACTCCAACCTAGGACCTCCCGGTCAGAGGCGCTGCAGTCTATGGTGTCGAGCGCACGCGGTGGCAGCTGCATGCTTCTCGACGAGCGCGGCCGAGTGTCGCCCGGAACCGCTGAGGCATTGCCATCGCTGTCAAACCGCCGCCTCCGCATCTTCCCGCGTTATTGCGCCCATCGCTGCCCTTCGCTCCGCTCGCGGATTGACGGGAGCATCCCGCTCACCGAACGGGGCGAGCGATTCGCGCATCTAAACTAATAAAAATGAATTCAACGACGTGTAACCGACATCGAACCCACAAAAAGTAGCGTATGAATAGATATGAAATTTTTACAGGCTCTTTTTCAAAGTTCTCGCAGTGTCCTTGCAAAGTTTGGTAAAGTCTAACACAGCCCAAATGCGGAAAATAAATAATTTAAATAATATGTTTGTAGATGCTCCGCGACCATTTTTCGCCTCTCGCTTAGAGAACGTGATTCCTAATATAGTCCGCCAGAGCCCAGGTGTGCTGCAGCAAACCTGGTGCCTAGTTTATTCGCCAGAGGTCACTAGCGGTGCAAAAGATTTTAAAAATTTTTAACGAATAGCAATGTGTTGTAAAATAAAATGAAAGAACATTATAGTATTTTATCAAAATTTGAAGCAATTACGTTAAAAATAACAATAAACAGCATGGTTTATATAAAATTGATCTTTTCCCTCATTTGTCAGGATTGAATATTAAGAAAGCCTGGGCAACGCCGGGTATTTTACTAGTTGAGGCATAAGTGTGAGATTACTCAGTGGTAAGCAGGCGCTATAGCATGTGATCACAGAATATTTGTATGCTTCTTTATTTCTTTGATTCCTAGGAATATTTTAACTTTTTGACGAAAATGAAAATGATTTTTTAAAATCATTCTTTATATTTGTATCATAAAATGAGTTAAATTTCTTCTGGTTGCCTAGTATTAAAAATTTTAAAAAAGCTTTTCCTAATTATTTGTTTTAATTTTTTTTTTTTTATGTTAAAAAGTTAAACATTTTTTTAAAGAAGTGATGTAATTATTTAGGCTAGAAGGTAGTTTCAAATAATCAGAGGTAAAATATGTTGCTATCCAGTAAAACCTACTTTTCAGAAGTTATTGTCTAAAGCACGAGAGGCAAAGAGTCTTGTTAAGATGATATAGCTCCTGTGGCTCTTGCAGATGTTTAGTGTATTTATAAAGCATGAAGAAAATTGCAATGCATTTTTATAGTTTCGTGAATCCTTTATTGTAATTTGTACCTAGATTTGGGTTAACCCACCATCAAACACAAGTGCATCAACGATCGTGCTTATTATAGCTGCATTTTGGAACTGTGAAGAGATGTTAAAACGTTTTCATAGGCTGCACTTGTCTCTCAGATTTAACCCTGCGGTGCAAGAACGCTATAAGAAATTTCAATGCCACGGAACAATGAGAAATGTAAAGCTGAAATTCAGTCTCATCGGTCGTTTTCCCTCGTGACTTACAGTTTTAATATTTCTCATCTTATCTCCAATACCTCTGATGACACATGACTTCTATCTTTTTTATCAATATTCTTTTTCTCTAACATACAGTTTCTCCAGCCCACTTTACCTCTGAATTCGAGTCAACCAAACAAATTCCGAAAATTTTACACCGGGAGAGGTGGCTTAGGACATCAACTGATGCCTCTGCAGTGCCTCCGACAGGGAGGTCCTAGATTCGAGTACCGACGGTGGCAGGATTTTCTATACTAGCTTGTCAGCTATATCGAATTTAGTCGCCGTCTGGAGGAGAATTCTAGAGGCCAGCTGCTCTGATCGATAGTTTCCCGTGGTTTCTCCGATCAACACCAGGCGATGCCTGAGCAGTACACTAACAAACGGGCTACGGACCGCGGATCTTTACTTCCTCTTCCTTGTCCTACCCTCACCCCTTTCACACTTACAGTAACATGCACCACACTACCACAAATAGCGGGAGACCGGTCGGGAGCTTAGAGCATGTCTGGACTAAGACGGTGTCCCGCTGTTGAGAGATACCTGATTGCCGACTGCAGGTCGGTGCCGCATCTCTCCACCTATCGGGGAAAACTCACTGCCACATCACGGGGGAAATATCCACTACAATTACAGGACTAATGACCAAAGCATTTGAGGCGCCCGGAATCACTGACTGTCAGTAAATGAATCAATCGTAAGTTTTTTGTACCGTACTTCCGGTTTTCGCTATTTTACATTAACTTTCATCTATTAAAAGTGTATTCCGATGCAACAATCTGCCTAGCTCTTTTCTAGATCAATAGAAGATGAGCCCTGGGAGAAAGAAGGAACAACTCATAGCTCGGCTCTTACGATGAGAAAGCAAGGATTGTACTCGCCCCTTGGCCAAATGTTACCGGGAGCGGTGGCTTAGTGCATCAACTGATGTCACTACAGTGCCTCTAACCAGGAGGTCTTAGGTTCGAGTCCCGACGGCGGCAGGATTTCCGACACCAGCTAGATAGCTAGGTCAAATTCAGTCGTTGACTGGGGGAGGGTTCTAGCGGCCTGTTGCTCTAATCGGTAGTTTTCCGTGGTTCTCCGATCAACACCAGGTGAATTCTGGAGCAGTACCCTAGCAAAAGGGTCACGGGCCGCGCGCGATGTTTCCTTCCTCTTCCTTCTTCTACCCTCACCCCTTACACACACCCTTGCACTAACATGCACCTCACTACCACACATGCCGGGTGACCGGTAGGGGACTTAAAAATTGTCTCCGCTGGGGCGGTGCCCCGCTGGTGGGAGATACCTGGTTAAGGAAAACTGGTAGTTGACGGTAGGTCGGCGCCGGATTTCGACATCCAGTGGGGCAAGATCATCGCCACCTCCCGATGAAATAACAGGCACTATGCTTTCGGGACTAATGACTTAGTTGTTGAGACGCCCGGAATCACTAATAATCAATCTATCTATCAATCAATCAATCAATTTGGCAAAATGTTTAAGTATTGCACCACCTGATAGTATCTGCTGGCTGCATCTGCATCTGGCCTGTAATACATTGATCGAAGGAAATCGCAGAATCTACTGACCGATTCCAGCGATCTCTTAAAGAATGTTTCAGAAAAAAATTGGACAGACGCAGAGAGCAAGTAGAGAGGTAAAGGGAATACAGGGTCTAAGAGACTCATTATCGTTAGGTTGGGTTGTGCCAGAAAAATTTTTTGCTCCTGTGTGGTCGGCATACTAACATTTAAGTTGTACGGGTGGCCATTACTTTATTCGGAAGGGAGGGGGTTAGGTAGATCTTCCGACTATTAGCATGGTAGCAGTAGGAGACGCGAAATAGCGACACATTTCAGGAGAATAATATGAAAATACTGGGAAATTAATTACGAGTTCATTTTTATCCTCTATTACTCTTAAAATGAATAATGGAATTGTGAATTCAAATAATAAAATATTTTCGAATGGTATTTAAGTACTACAAGGGTTTTTTGTTACGGCATTATAATCCCTGATATTTCAGATGCTACTTTAAGAAACGCACATTTTTCTCCTTAGTCTAGATGAGAGCAGGTTTGAATTTAAGTTTCTAATCTTATGTGAACGATTTTCACTCCAATTGAGCAGTTCTATTCCCTTCAAATACGAAACTCGTATTAAGTCAACTGTAATTTATGTGATTTAGGAATAATACCGACAGGGGAGATCAATTCAGTACTTTGAAAGAGGTTTGTGTCAATAATCTCTCCAATTTCATCACTTCGCTTTGAATGCATGTGGATGTAAACGCAAGAGATGTAAAACATTTAAATGCGGAATGAGAAAATTAGTTTCCGTTACTTTTTTCCGTGTTTATATTCGATTTAATTCAGCGGAAATATATTGCACATAAACAATGTCGTAATTTCCCAGATGAAATGCGATTTATAATTGCATCTCTCAAAACTGATGAAACGATACATAAAATGGAGGACCGTAATATTTTTATTGCGTATATCATTTTTATTGACCACTATCGAATTCAAAGGTTCTTTCAGCTATAAAAATTTCATTTTGAAATTGAAAGAGATTCACGTAGGGTTTACAGCTTTATTTTAAGTACAAAGTGAGAATAATAGACCCCTTTAGGTTGTGGGTGAAAATAAAACGTTATGCTCCTTTTGTTGAAGCTTTAACTTGCTGAGAGTAATTTTATTTGTTGGACTGTTCTGTCACTTCTCGTCTGTCATCTGAAGATAGAACAGGTACCTATATTCCCTAGAAATACATCTCGCTGGAAAAAAAAGTATGTGTGATTCATTCTTTTTTTCCAGAGCCTATGGTCCTCAGAAGTCGTGCGACTAGTACTGTTGTAATTATATTATAATTGGAATAATTTGTTGGCGTGTTTTTTATTTTCTAAGGTAATTCTGAGTAATATAGTTCGGGAGGATTTGCAGGGGCATTTGGGAGTATTCGGTAGCATTTGTAATTGTAGCATTTGCTAATCAAGGCCACTCAATTCTATTCGGATTCGGTTTCTTGATCTTATAGTGCATGGGTTTGAGATCTTTTACGGTAGAATTGTACGGATTCAAGCGAGGTGATACTGGGGCGAGAGGTTCTTGTTGAAGGCGAAAATTTGTTATAAATCAAAGGTTCTTATTGATTGTTATCAGAAATTTGTTTAGAAAAGGTTTGCATTTTGAGATTGGTTTTGGATTCAGCGATCAATACTGGGGATATAAAACTCAGTATCGGTCGTATCACGTTGAGAGAGAGAACCTAATGAATATTTTATTATTGTATCATTGTTTAGGGTTTTGGTTTCCGAGTGATTCACGAAGAATTTGTAATGAATTTAACGCTATAATAGTACTGTTTAATTGTATTTTTCCATGCCCTAACTCAGTAAAATATTTCGAGGAAGAAGTAAAATATTGATTAACGAATAGAGAAAAGTAATAATTGTCTTGAATATTGAACACATTTTCTTAGTCGTTCAACGTTCCTATTTATTTCTAATTTACTAATAGATATATCTAAAACAAGAAATTTTAAGTATAACCCCATCTATTCTCCACTTATGAAACACCTTCCGACGTAATGTATTTTTTTTATATAGTAACGGGCGTCACTTCCGTGAAGACATCCTTGTGCTATAGCCGCTTTGCGATCTCAAACGTCTTATAAGGAAGACGAATTTCTTGGAAATTTCTTTCTCGCCTTTATCGCCCGAAGGGATTAAATAAGAATTCAGAGAATCGTCTTCGCTCTGCTGCGTAACTACAGTGACTTGATGTTTTTTCTCATTAATTTTAATGCACAGCCTAATCGGGAGTGTTGTACCCCTGTGGTACCAGGTCTTAGAGCTCCGACAATAATTACTAGAGAACGTACGTTGAGTTCTGATATACTATCGCATAAGACATGTCTGAAAGATATTTCTTAATTTTTGATATCGTTAATTGACTTCGATAAGACCTCTAATATAGCTGAGATGCATTAGTTTAAGCCTTCAGATTTCATGCAGAAATCTGTGCCTAAATTTTAATTTCTACAATGGGAATGTAGAATTTGATACGTACACCACAACTTTCCGAAAATATACAAAGTTCAGTGAGGCACTGACTTCTTTACTAACAATTATGTATTAAAGATGTCTGTGAGCAGAACATACATACATAAAGCATTTTACTGTATGTGCCACCTGTATTTGACTTAAAATAATCTATAAACAGTCTACACTCCACCCATCGCAACTCATCTGAGTTTCAATGATATTCGCGTTGTATCTACATCATTCATCTCATATTTTTTCCCGTTCTTTTGCCTTATCCGGCATCGCCAGAGCGCGTTCCCGTCATCCTCACCCCGCTTTACCCTTACGTCCCTCGCCTGTTTTCATTGCCCTCCATTCCGGCTCCGGGGTTCAACTCCATCCCCTCTGACCACGCCCCTTTCCGCCGCGCAGGAGGATTTCCGGCGCGCTTTCATCTGCCACCGTATCTTGCGGGGACTCTTTTTGCGGTTCGCGACTCGTGCCACACTTCGGCGCGCGCACACACACACACACACACACACACACACACACACACACACACACACACCTGCACCCCCGGCTCTCGCCCGCCTCCGCCAGCCAGTCCCCACCGCCAGCCTCCGAGTTCTCGCCCTGTCCCCGATCGTCCTCGCCTGCCTCCGCTCGTCCCCGCCTGTCCCTCTCGTTCCCGTTTGAATTCCCCCCCGCCCCCCCGTCCCAGTTGTTGCCGCCTGTCCCATTTGTACTCGCTTGACCACGCTCGTCCACACCTGTCCCGCTCGCTCTCGTCTCCCCCTACCCTGCTCGTTTCCGCTAGTCTTTACTCGTTCCTGCTTACGCATCTCTTTCCCACTCCGTCCCAGTCCCGCCTACGTCCCTTCTCCAACCCTTTCTCACCCCGCCCTTTTCTCATCTCTTCCGGCCACGTCACCGCGTTGGCGATCCGCCAACCCCCTATTGCCGTTTCCCCGCCCCCTTCCGGCTCTTCTCCACCACGTCCCCGCCCTGCTCGCCCTCCATCCTTCTCCCCGCCCCCGATGCTTCCAACACTGCATACTGGTGTGCCCTTTTGTCACCTGCGATTCATTTGCACCCTCGTCCCGTCCCCCGGCCTCGCCCATCTCTTCGTCCCCGTCCTCGCCCGCGTCCTCACCTCGCGTCCTCACCTCCGTCCTGCCCTCTCCCCCCCATCCTCGCCCCTGTCCTCGCCCACCCTCTCGCCTCCGTCCTTGCCCCAGACCTCGGCTTTCCGGTCGACGCGTCGTGTGTCGTGTCGTGTCGTGTGCCGTGTCGTGCCGTGTCGTGTCGTGTCGTGTCGTGTCGTGTCGTGTCGTATCGTGTCGTGTCGTGTCGTATCGTATCGTATCGTATCGTATCGTCGGGTCGGGTCGGGTTGAGCCGCGCCGCGCCGCGCCGCGCCGCGTCGCGCGCGTGCGTCGCGTCGCGTCGCGTCGCGTCGCGTCGTGCGCCGAAGGAGAAAGTGGCTGGATGAATATTTAAGCGGGGATGCTGCTAATAAAAATGTTCTTAGCGCGCGGGCGCCACGCGGGGCTGCGTCCCTTGACGCGGCCACCCGCTTCCACTGCGACGCAGCCGCCCGCGCCACGGGCACCGCCCACGCGCAGTTGGGCCGAGAGCTCTAGAAAGACATCAGGCTAATCAGCGCTTGATTTGTACAATTTTAGGCCCAAAATTATGCAGTGTATTAATATGAAAATACGATGTAAAGTGTAAAGAATATATGAAACTGTGTACATTATTTATAAAGCTCTTTTTCAGAATGGAGAATATATAGTGGCGTTTAGTTTGGGGAGTAGATACATACTATTTTATTTTATTTAAGATTTATAACTGAATTAAAAATTCTATTTGTATTTATTTATATACTTGAAATTATCAATTTTTAAAATTAAATACTTTACGAAAAGAAACAAACAATTTCAATAATTCTCCCTGAATAATATTTTTCAATTCGAAATCAGTATTTTGAGGGATTCTAAAGTACAGTTAGGGACAATAAAAGTAGAATTAATTTCTCATAATAATTATATTATTG